>CM031859.1:96874491-96944367 GCA_018697195.1 Certhia americana
GGGGGAAGAGCTACCACTCAGAAGATCAAGGATGGGGAAAGAAAAGGCATGACTCAAAAGCCAAGGAGATGTATTACCTAAACAACTTCTATTGCTTTTTGGTGGACATCAAATAGATTTTTTTTCTTAGCTCCCATAATATCAGCAGTGGCTTAGATACCATCATAGCAGCATCTATGGGCCAAAGAGACCAAATAGTTGAAATAAAGATGAAATATAAGAGAGAGAGAAGCCAGCCAGAGGAGTGTGAGTGCTTTTTGTCACCTATGGAAAGCAAAGAACAGATAAATGCTCAGTTTATGCTGGCAGGGTGCAGACAGTGCTTCCACCAGGAATAAACTCCTTTGCAGAGATACAGGCAAAATTTTATTGAAGGTTATTTTCACCTGATTCTTCATTTCCTATTCAGAAGGCTCACTAATAGTTACTTTTAAATAATAATAGGTAATTCTTTCATTCTACAGCTTGCGATGCATATTAATCAGGCTTCTTGCCAAATTAAATTAGTTTCTTCGACATTGGAAAAGCAGTTAAACTTCTAATGACATTTTTCCCCTCTTTTCATCAACCTGTTTTTGGAGCAAAATAATGTACTCAGGCCTGAAGAAAAGACACTTGAGCCTCAGAATGGAAAACAGCCACAAGCCAAAATGTATTCACAGAGAGCTATAGGGCAATAAGGTTGTCATCTGTGCACAAAAATACTTTCAAAGATGTAAACATGATGTTAAAATCTCCACCACTCCCTCCTGCATGTTAAAGTCACATACACTGCTTTGTGCCTGCAGTTATGAGGAGCAAAAAAGGAAAATAAAACTGGTTTTATGATTATTACTATGATTGTAGCATTAAGACAGTTCAGAAACGGGGACTCAGGTTAACACTATATCCCTTGACAGTCCTGGTTTCTATTTATTACTGCTAGTATCAGAAATTAAGATTGTAAAAAAGACATTCTACCAGTTTAAATTATAACCCAAAGCAGAGCTTCACAGTAACACCAGGTACCAACTGGGCCATCTGCATCTGAATATCAACCTTGATATCTATATTGTACAGATGAAAAGACAGATATAGATTTGCACATCTATATAATATACTGAAGTAATTTAAAGTCCAGCAACTACAGTTGGGTTGTGTATATGTATATATATAACTTCTCAACACAAACAGTCCCCATTTTACACACTTGGACGCAATTGAAAACCAATTCTTAAATTAACAAGTAATAACTAAGTACTTTAAAATGCTACTTGAACTACCTTCTCACACATAATTTACTACATAATAGCATACAGTTATAGCATATATATAGCTTACAATGCCTATCGAAGTACCCAATATCTAGTAAATTCAACACGAAAGGGACATTAATATTTCACACAATATTTGCCTGCCTTAAATAAAAAGGAGATGTAAGACCACTTCAAAGGCTGGACTGTTATTGTTTTTTCCCCAGCCTTCTACTGCATAAAATCAGTTAATCAGCCTCAAATATTTTCCTTTTTATAACCCAACAGACTAATTTGCAAAGATTGCTCATAGAGCAGTGGAACAGAAGAGCATTTTTATAAAATTAGAAAATTACTGTAAACCACAAAGCTTCTTCCTGCAGCAAACACAGATTTTTTTTTTTAAAGTTATTAGTACTTTGAGTGGAAAACATTTCTTTAACTGAAAATTTATTCCAGGTTTGAAATAGTGCTATGTACTAGGTTGACTTGATGCTGTGAAGTTTTAAGCAAAGCAAGTTTTTGAAATTGTGTACGTGGCAATTTTTTTTACTACAGCAAATTGAGTAATAAACATTCAAGAGAGATGAAAATCTAAGGTGTCCAGCTCTGAATGTGTAATACTAATAGGGTCAAATAGATACACAGGATTGTCCAGCTGGACAAAATTACAAAGTGTTTGCAGTGATTTTAGGATATACGCTTAGGAGGAAGCAGGTAAAATGCAAGCCAGGTCTGCTTCGAAAATCCAAGCAAAGATTCCAGCTAGCAAAAAAAAACTTACCAGCAGGCTCCTATTGTTTTTAATAATCTCAAACTTCTTATTTTGGCAGTCAAAATAACCAGCATGTGTTAAAGATATAGAATTGCTTTTCCCTGAAGAACCAGTCTATAAAAAAGTCACTTCATATCTACTGTACACGTTTCTTTTCTTCAACCAAATATCCTGCAAATATTCACTCATCTGTACCTGAATCCCTGCCCCTTCTGTACCATTTAATGGTTACATCCTGATGGCCTCAAACCTCATCAAAAGGCCAATTCCCAAAACAACTCTCAGACATCTCAATGTAACAATCACATCTTGATACTCTGTTCTCCTGATAAAAGGGACTCAACAACCCTAACCCCTAGATTTAAACTGAGACAGAAAACCACTTTGAGGTAAAAAGTATCACACATTCTCTTGTCTACCACTCTGCCAAGCAACACAAGTTGTATTTCACGCAACTTCTCCAAATCACTGTCACCCCAAACATCTGGCAGCACTGGGCAGCTGACTTGCTGCATTTCCAGGCTACTGTGCATTCCCCTTGTCCTTTTAACATAACAATTCACTTACTCAGCTCTCAGACTTAAACCCAGAAGGCTTTTCAAAGAGACAGTAATATACAAACCTGTGTGTTCAGGGTCAACCACCCACTTGGGGTTGAGGGTGGTACAGGCTGAACTTCCTTGAGATTTTTTCCATTAGTTTCCTAAGGTTAGACTGCTAAACAAGCTAAAATATTTAAAACAAAACACCACAAAAGTTGCTTTCATTCACTGCACATCTCCTGATGATATCAATGTCTGTTATCAACTCTCTCAAATGTCTCCATGTCACAATCATTTCAAAGGGAAAACCAGGACAGAGCAGGATTACCTTCCCTTAGACGCGCCACCACAAAGGTGAATCCGGTCGTTCGTGGGTGCAAGACGTACTCGTATTTTTTAAATCCATTCTTCTCAGCAAATTCATTACTGCGGGCTTTGGTATTGGCTGAGGAGAGAAGGAGAAACACCACTTTGTGTTCCTGTGCAAGCAGACCATGGATTAAATGGAATGATTACACGACAGGAAGGGTACAACAGCAGCTCACACAGTATGGATGTGGAGGCAGACACAAGTGTGCTTTCAGTTGGCCATACCATGGTATGAGGAAGAGCCATGTGGATTGCAAAAAAAGCCTTTTTACCCTCTCATTTGATTTTAGCAAATCATCAGCAAATCTTTCATACTTATCAAATGCAATCTGAAATTTATAAATTAATAGTCTGTTAACAGTTCTCTGTACACTTCAATACTCATTCTACAGTAAAATGTATTACTGTGTTTTGGTGGTTTTTTTAACTCAAAAGGCACAACATATAGTAATATAGGTTTGATATTATGAACAGAAACACCCTGAAGTCAGTGTTTAACCACATTAAGAAAGAAAACATTAAAAGGAGGAAAGCAGTTAATCTATTACCTTAAAATGGTTTTTCAGATCTTCATTCTAAACTCACCACATTTTATTTATCAACCTGTGCTGCACATACCTACCCCATTTAAACTTTTTGACCAAGCACCCCAGTGCTACAACACATGCCTGCCACTGTACACAAAGTACATGCAAGGCAGCTGGAAACCACCGTGGCTAAACCCCACGACAAACGTGTTTCAAACCTCTGGTACTCAAAAACCACTCATAGGAAAACCAAAGGCCTTTCAGAGCTGTTACTAAGAAAGGCCACTAAGCAGGGAAGACATGGACACCAAAACTTCTGGAGACAGGTGGAGAGGAGACAATTTGTTCTCCTGTGATTTGCAGGAGGCTCTTCCCAGCAGCCTCAGTCAACAGCCAAATGGATTTTGCTGGCTACACTCAGTTCTTTACTGTGGGTCCTGCTGTGCTTCCCCTGGGGCCAAAAGGGAATGGACATATGCAGTGTTCCCTTGGCAACATGGCAAAAATCAATTTGATCAAATAACTTATTTAATAACTCAGATTCATGAAGTTTTACAGGTGCTTAAAAGACAAAATCCCAGCAATAGATGTATGGAACAAAATCACTGCTTAAGCAATCTTTTTTTTTTTTTAAAGCAGAAAAAAAATCTTTTTTTAAGGGTCCACAGTTAAGCTTAACAGAGATGGGAGATTAAGTAATGGAAAACATATTGCTGTTTAATCATTTAACAGAAGTGATACTTAGCGATAAATCCTTCCTTTTACAATCCTCCTAATTTTTTTCCTGTAAAAACACAATAGCACAAGTGAACAAATCAACAGCAGTGAGACATTTCCTTTTTACTGTAATGCAACATTCCCCCATCTTTCTTTTTTCCCCTAAATTACATGACCTCTTTATTTATCAAAAATGCTGGTGCCCCTCCTAAAGATTTGTCTACCAGTTAATAAATGCTATAACGTATCAGCATACTAAGTATTTTTTCCCTGTGACCTACTGTTTCCACACCTAAGAGCCTGTTTTCATATGTGCAAGACTTAAGATTCACTGCACAGATTTCCTGACCATGTGATTTGGAGGGAAGTTGTTGCACAGTAGCCAAGCAAGTGATTCAGCAAAGAGGATCCAAAGATTTAATTCTTGCCAAATTGCCAAAACGTACAAATACTTGAAAAGTATTACAACTTCAAAAGGCCTTGCTACAATTACAGAATGTGTGAAATACTAAAATTACACTTGGCTATGTAACTTTAATTTATCTTCCCTTGGACATATATATTATGTCTTTAACCACATGGTCAGAATATCTATTTTTGTCTGCTCAACCACCACCCCATTCAGTACTGCAAATGACTATTCTGAATCAGCAAAGAAGGACTTGCCCTGCCGACTCCCACTGCAATGGCAAAACTTGGGAAGTGAGCCATGAGCCAGACTTGGAATGGCTGAAGAAGCAACAGTAATCTGGTAATTATTAAATGCTCTTCCAAAAAAACCTCTTAGGTGCACCAGTATTAGCTCAAGAACTAAAACTATTTTCTAAGAAATGACACTGATGACTAAGTGTATTCCTATAAAAAATACCCAAATCAAGAGTTCCTTTTGAGATTCTGGGATGATTCAAGTAAAATGTTTTAAATCATTTTTTCACAGAAGTTCTTAAGGTAATGTATTGTTTTCAAAGGATAGAAGTATCATCTTCATTTTCTGCACATCCAAGTGTGGGTTTCACTTCAGAAAATTTGCGATCTGCAAATCACGTCAATCAGAGCTTTGAGATATGAGTGCCATATAAATATACATAGTGTTAAGCAGTCTGAAAAAAAAATTCTAAGTTTTAAGCTTCTCAAACTGCACACAGTTAGTGAGCACTCAGAAAAACTATCTCTGTATGTCTGCTCACTAGCACTTTGCTTCAGAGGGAGCATGAAAATGAACTACTTGGTGTTTGCAAAACACTCCTACTTGCACCAAAGGATAACCAAGGAGTGAAAGGGCACTTACATTCTCTGAGTAAAACAGAACTGATGCTGCAAGAAAAATCTGGAACCTCCAGTGCCCATCGCCTTGAAGTAGTCATCTTCAAACTTCCTCTAAGTGCACCTCCCTATACTTGGAAAGAACTCACTGTAAACATCTGCAAAACATTTTCCAAATTTTCCTTTACTACACTGCCTTTCTGAAATGTGTGAACAGCTGGACATCGGCACACTGGCCAACACTATTCAGCTATTTCCTGACATTTGTATGCCTGTCTTGCCTCTGGACTGTAAGTTTTATATAACAGAGACTGTTCCACTCCCCTTTTGCATGACCCTAGTGTAATGGGATTTTACAACTAGAATAATGCTCCCAGCTAATACAACGATCATTGTCATCTGGAAAAATCATCTCCCTCTCCCCTTCCTAACAATTATAAAGCCACAGGTCTTTGTGCATTAAACATTATTTATTACAGCAAGTCAGGAAGGTCAATGTGCTTTCATGATATACTGAAAGCAAGGGTAGAATAAGCCTCCACTCTACAAAAAAATAGTAATGATGCCCTTCTTCCCCCTCATGTAAACTTGGCATTGGAAAAAAACCAGTTTCTTACTCTTTTATTACTTATGATGTAAATGCTCTGACTGCCATCTCATCCAATATAAGGACCTTGGTGCCCACTGCTGTTTGGGATCCTTGTGCCAGATACTAGTGCCCAGACTTCTGGGGGGAGATTCAGAGGAAATTCTGCTGCTCAGAACCAGAGCCAACAAAAGGCAGAACATGTGATGCTCCCGGTTCTATGAAACCTAGAAGTTAGAAAACTGATCCAGGAAATTAGAAACCTGTTTTTATATCCACTGCAACTTGAGGGAATTCACACAACAATTGTGATTTTTTGCCTCTTTAAAATCCCTTAATCAATAGACCAGGCTACACTGCCAGTGCTGCAAAACTTCTGCAGATGTCTACTGTTCCACAGTCTAGTTTATAACAGTCTCAGGTGGAATAATAAAAAAAAAGTGGAAGAGGCCTAAACTTCCTTAAAAAGAGGAAACATATGTTCTTTTCTTCCAAACTACCAACACAAATAGCATCAAGCAGCTCTTGAAACAGGGCCTGGAAATGCACTTGGTTTGCTTCAGTCCCAAAAGGCCACTCACATCATTTGGTTGGCCACAGGTAATGTCCCCTATCACCAAACCCTCTGAAAAGTTGAGCAAGTATTGCTTTCTAGGAGCAAGTATTTTCTTTCTTACACTCAATTTAAGTCAAAGCAAATTTATCCCCAAGGTTTTGCTTATCATTCCTATAAGGAGTATTTTAACCCATTGGGGTTTTTTGCTACTAAAAAAGCATAAGGAGAATAAATTATTTTTATGGGAAGGCACCAGTTTATCAGTTGAGGGTGATGTGGGACATTTCCAGAGCTGCTTCATGCTCTGTCTCCTCAGGTCTCACACCTACTCGCCTATCCTCCCCAGCCTCCTTCAGCTAATGCATGCAGGCTCTCAGAGCATGTTCTTTGGGGCAGTGACAGGTACAACCATCCAGTTTAGATGGTTAGTTAGACACTTCTGCAGAGCAACTATCAAAAAACTACACAAAAATACAAGAATTTAAGGGTTTTGACCAAACTTTTTTTGTGCTCCCATGCCACCTTTGGTAAATAATTTTATTATATTTTTTCCCATTTTTCTCCAAATCCCACCTGCCACACTCTAATATTACTGGAAAAGCTCAAAGTCAGCACTTTCTAGAAGCACCACATTTCAAAATTTCATTTAAAGTAGCTGAAGGAAGAAATGATGCTAACATATTTCCTTGATTTTTGAGTTACAGATTTTAAAGATGTTAAATTGCTGTTGCTCCTGAAAAGCTATGCATAGAATTAATGAATTTAATTTTCTTTTAGTAAAATAATATTCTTAGTTTGAGAGCTGAAATTTGATTTTAAGTACTACCTTTTCCTTTGATTTCCCATGTGATAAGAGCATGCTGATAAAAACATGCATGTTCTTCTATGACTTCAAGTACTCACAAATTCTATTAGTGCCAGACAGTGAAAGAATAATGAATACTCTAAAAGTCAGTCATATTAAATAAGTAAATAAAATCTTCATCGATCTATTAGAGGTTTGCATCGAAATGATAAGGCTTTACTGGCTCACAGTTAATATTTTAAGAAAAAATGAAGCAATTTTTCTTACTTTTGCTACTTTTAACCTATTCCATGTTAGAGCAACCCCAGCCAGGGTTTCTAATCAATATTTTCTTTTACTATCAAAGTACATCACATTTACTAGCAAAGTTAAAAATCCAACTGCAGTTCATTGCTACCTTCTGTCATCCATATCACATCGTTCCTGCCAAAATCTGAACTTCAGCAACCTTTCCTACTTGATTTTTAGTTGTTCCTCAAGGAAAAAAGCTCTGTGCAATCACACTCTGTCCACCCGTTTGCTCCCCTTAACGTTTGAAGCTATTGTCCCCTGCAAACAAAATTTGTCAGGGACAAGAGATTCAAAGATAATCCAGCCCAGCAGAAGCTTTAGAAAAAAACTGGGTAAAAGGAAGCTTCTGAGAGTAGAGATGTGAATAAGGGAGAATCCAGGGCAGGGTCCATGGCTGTCTGTGTGCCAGGGCTCTCAGCACAGCATGCAGAGTCCGTTGGGTGACACAGGCACTGGCCAGGGGCAACCACAGCAAGGACACCTCTTGCCAAGGCAGCAGCAAGAGCTTTGTAGAGGAAATGTCACACGGAAGGGAGCACACGGAAAAAAGAGCGGCTGGCGTGAAGAAAGGACCACGGACAGGGATGCACACACAAATCCAGAGGAGATGAGGCTTTACCAGGCATACAGCAACACAGCAAGTTGGTTTTTTTTTATGTCATTGCTTTCTGAAGAATTACTGCAAACAATCTTGTAAGGTACTCCAAGAGAAACAAAAGAACAGGCAATATGGAGGGTTGCATTCCAGCCTTCCGGAAGCATGAGACTCATGGTTGCTTTGTTTTCTTCAGGGCTTCAGAAAGTCTGGCTACATGTTTACCTGCTGAGGGCTTCTTTTTAAGCAATTACAATAAAGTACCTTTGAGCTTTAACCTTCAAGTACTCCAGAGTGAAAAGGTGGCCAACCTATCAGAAATAAGTATATAATTATATAATTATTACCTCAGCCCCTGTACAATCCAGTGTGCCAATACAATGTTCAGGGTTCATGACATTACTATTTCTAAAATTTATGTAGCATCTTGCACAGGCAAAGTATTTCACCACCTTAAAGTCAGGCAGTAGCCCATAAATAAATACAGTCTTATTTTACATTTCTTTCAAATCTCATTCTCGAATACCTGAAAATATTATAAAGAGGAGTAAGTCTATCTGTCATGTGGCCACTGAGAGGATAAAAAAATGACAGCAGCACAGAGCTGCACAATTCTGCTATTCAGTGATTAGAATGTTACCCCTCATTTTAAGCACCAGAGGAATTGTGTTTGCAAAAGTAATTATCAGTTTTGCCATTTGGTCAGAAAACAAGAGTCACTGCCTCTATTTTTGCAAAATGTTCCCTAAAATTTTGAGCAACTCTTCAGAAAAAATCCACAGTTTATTTCTTACTCTAAAGGATGGAACATCAGGTTGCAACAGGTCCTAATATGTCAGTAACACAACAGTTTTCTGAAAATAATTTCTTCAAAATGGTACATATATTATGTTCTAGCATTCTGATATGGCATTAATTTACTGCTTGGTCAGGACTAGTTTGTCAAGGGTTTTTTCCTGTCTCCTACAGTATTTTAAAATGTATATTAAGCAATATTTCCTGTGAAGGCAATCAGAGAGGGAGAGCTATTTACTTCCAGAGAAAAAATCCCAGGGTTTTGTCCATCTCTGTTCATCCTTTTATGTACAAATGTAATATCCAAGTGGCATTCAATATTCGATGGCAATTTAACAGTGGTAAATACAGAACATTTTAACATGTCAGAAGCCAGCACAGCTTCCCTGCTGTTGTCTTCCCTGCCCATCACTTCATTCTTCCCACCATTCTGCTTCCTCCTGGACCATTCACACCCACCTGTGGTGGCCTCAGCAGAACAGCAGTTAGTGCATCTCCATTGGGCATTGTGAAGTTAAAATGAACATGTTACACAGGAATAAAGAAGGGAAATCAGAACAACAGAATTATCCTACCAAAGGGAACAAAAATCTGTCAACAACACATGTTCAAAAATTCAATTAGATTTTTATTTTGTTATTAATTAAACTTGTTCCTGTGAGTTTCTCAGTGGATGGTATCAACAGCATAAATCCAAGTTCAGTCTATGCCATTTATATCAGTAACTACAGCATAAAGAAAACCCTGTGTTTCCTTAAGCAGCTTTACATTCAGGTGGGAGCATCCTCACCAATGTCTTTTGGACTCTGCAGCACAAATGTTATTTTGCTATGATAAACAGACACTATGGCTGTCTCAGTCCTCAGCCAATCTTTTTTGAAGCTGCAGTACAAAGTTTCCTCAATTCCTTAAAAATCTGTTGTCTCTCAGGAATATTAGATTCCTCTAGAGATTAGAAGGCATACTTAATCTATGGAATAAAATCCAAACAATCCAATTCTTTCAGACATCTTGAGATGGAAACACATGTTTAGAGAGTGTGAGTGCTCTAAGGAGGTGTTTCCTGGTTCCATGAGTAAGATAAAGATTGTACCTCATAATTTAGAGCTAGGAAGAGACAGTTTCTCATGAATTCAAAGAAGAAAATTGAAGTGAGATAACATCATAAAATCATAAAATGGTTTGGGTTGGAAGTGACTTTAAAGATCATCTCATCCCAACTCCTTGCCATGGGCAGTGACACCGTCCAGGCTGCTCAGAGCTCCATCCAACCTGGCCTTGAACACTTCCAGGGATGGGGCAGCCACAGCTTCTCTGGGCACCCTGTTCCAGTGCCTCACCACTCTTTTAGTGAAGAAAATTCCATCCTTCTTCCTAACTTTCGGTACAAGATAACCAATTCAAAAGGAGGTATCATGTGAAGCAGTCCAAGAATGTTCAATGAATTTATCCTCTTTAAGGAAGGCTGATCAAATGATGACAATTCCCTACAGTGTGATAGCAACTGAATACTACATACATATCTATTTTAAGATATTTGAAATACAGAAGAAAAAATAGCACCGTATGCTAGTTATTTTTATACCATGTCTAGTACTTACTGACGTGGCTTTGCAATAAAGTATGATTTGAGAATATCTGCAATGGAAAGTACAGCAAAAATCTTTTAAATAAGCTAAAAGTTAGAAGCTTAATTGCAATTGATTTTCTATTTAAAGATAATGCTTATCAAATCAGGCATCATGCTGGAGGCATGAACCACCACAGAACATTCATACAACATTTTCCTTTATAGGCACTTGAGTTGTTTTCAACATTGATTAACAGCTTCCTAATGATGCCATAAGATACCTGCATTAAGGTAGATATTTGATTAAAAATTAATACTACAGAGTCAAACTCTTTATATTTACTCTCATGATAACCTCAACATTTGTTTTACAGAGATATTTCCCTTATAGAGGCAAATACAGACTGCTTACAGTGCTTACATGGCCTAAGGAACAAGTGTCTCCATGGTTCCCTCTTAAAACATTAGGCAAAAAATCAAACAGAATCATTAGTCCTTTTCAATCACTCTTTCATAGGTATGAAATGATTTTGTCACAGTAATTCAGGGAATGGGAACATACCAATGATATATCCCAGGTCGTGAGACCTGCTTTTGCTAATGCAGTGTATGCACAGTACTGACCAATAAAAAGCAGTGTCAATCATCAGATGCTTTGCAGTGTGAGTTATTTCAGGAAGACTGGCAAAGTCTCCCAGTGGAACTATGTTTGTGCCTCTCACACGAATCAGCACATTGTTTGATCATTTACTATCATTTCTACTACCCACGAGAAGCAAGTCTTGCACCTGCCTTGGACTTTATCTTATACTCTTTCCATAAACAACAAAGAATTTCCATGTTGGACATTGCCTGAGAAGATGACAAATGCAGCCTACCTGTGAGATCAGTTCCCTCTGGAAAGATGAGGAGTTGTAGTGGTTCATGAATGTCACAGAAATAATCCAGCATTTTTTCAAAGTGACTCTTGTCATCTTCCCACTTTCTCTGAACGAAAATAAAGGCTGCAACCTGCATCGCCCAGCCTAAAGTTCAAAAAAATACACCTTTAGCAACATTCCGCTCTGATACTTCCACAGTATCTGTTATTCCAAAGAATTTTATAAATTATGTTAGACCCAATCTGCTGCCCACCTGTCCTCAACTCTGATTAAGAGCACTTGGTTACCTTGTAAAAATGTTTTGGATCGGTAAAAAAAAGAATTCATAAATGCATTCAAAACTCAAGCTACCAGACCAAGAATAGGGTCAAAGTTGTCCTGAAACGAGGTTGTAGCGAGGTGGGGGTTGATGTCACAGGTAATATGAACCAGGATAAGAGGAAGCGGCTTTAAGTTGCACCAGGTTTAGATTGGATATTAGGAAAAATTTCTTCAACAAAAGAGTTGTCAAGCTAACCCTGGGAACAAGCTACCCAGAGAAGTGTTTCAGTCACCATCCCTGGGAGTATTAAAAGCTGTGTAGATGTGCTGCTTAGGGATGCAGTGCCTAGGGATGTGGTCAGACTTGATAATCTTAAAAGTTTTTTCCAACCTTAACAATGCCATGATTCTCTGAGGTGAAGCATTAAAAACCAGAAAGTATCTGTTCCTTTGAGGGCTTTATTACATCTACCTCCTTATAATTTTCATTACTCATAGAAGAAAATACAGAGCTTTTCTTTACACTTGATAATAGAATAAAAAACAAATTTTAGATCTATCTATTCGTTTGTATTAACATACACACAGATTTGCAACCTGCCATCAAACTGACAATGTAATGCAGTGATGTAAGTGCCACTGCTGCTGAGCCTGCAGCTCAGGGATCCCATTATTTTCAGTGAGTATCCTTGGCTCTTTTTGGCACAAGTATATAGTGTACAGCATATCACATAATCTCACAAGTTCTGTCCATTAGCTCAGACAGCAGGATGAAAAATCAGGGCTCCAGCTCTACCACATGCCTGAGATGCTGCATTCCTAAACAGGGTTCAGAAGTGCATGACACTGCCTTGCCACCGTACTTGGTGAGCTTATACCTCATCACAAAACCTGCAGAGAGATCCTGCACATCAAAGAGAAAACATCACAGCTGCCCATTCTCCTCTTTGCTCACCACCTTTCTCAAAGCCTGTTTTTCCTTTGCTGGTGACTTACAGTGTGTTATTCTTGCCCTTTATTTCAGCTCCTCCTTACAGGATTTCTTTATATTCTGTTCATAGCAGTATCTCATAAGGACCATATGCTAGAAAACTACTTATTAGAGTCACTCATTTTTCAATCAACTTTGTAAGTCAGCCTGGACAGTACATTAACCTGCTGCATTATCTCTTCTGTATGGTTAGAAATATTAATTGTTTTGTTAAAGATTTGTTATCTGCATCATGGGGTAAATAATCCTAAATTTTTAAATCAGTTAAACAGATGGAACATGAATAACTAACATGCTGTCTGCAATCTGAACTTAATGCATCTCAGATATCCAGATAATCAGATAACTGAATGCTAGAAGTGCTTATATGACTTAAGAAAAGAAATGCCCAGAATGCAGCCTCAGCAAAACTTCTCCTATTTGCATATTATATTTGTGAAAAATCCTTTGAAAAGGAAACTCAACTTTGACCACAACGTTTTATGTGCATTTGTGCACCTATCACATTCCCACATCTACAGTAACAAGAATCTACAGCTTTATTAACAGAGGCTATCCGTGTTTCAACAAATTGTTTGCAGAAAAAAAAATAAAGGTACATTTTACAGTAACTTTAGAATAGCTGATGTAGTTTAACTATGCTATCTTTTGGCATATAATCATCTCCTACTATTACAACACATGGCACAAAAATGGTGCCACACACTATCTGAAATTGAACTAACCAGGGCTTTATTTGCATATTATTGTAACATAAACAGGACACCTTTTCATACCAAATGGTGCCCAAGCATTTGGTTCCTCTAGAAGATGCGTGGAGACTGCACAAAGCTGCATCAGGGGAAGTTCAGATTGGTTATTAGGAAAAGGTTCTTCACTAAAAGGGTGGTCAGTCACCAGGGAGGTCATCACACCATCTCACCTCGCAGAGTTCCAAGAGCACCTGACTGATGCTTCTGATCATAGTTTGGCTTTAGGCAGTCCTGTGAGGAGCTGGGAGTTGGACTTGATGGTCCTTATGGGCCCCTTCCAACTTTAGATAGTCTGTGATATTTCACCTGATATCAAATTCATAAAAAATGGACAATGCAAAGGACAAAATCCCTCTGAGCAGAAACAGAGAACTCTATAATTTACAACTGTGAGAAGGCAGATGCTCCTCAGGGCAGAGTGGAAAAACACACAGAGATTAGAAAAGTTCTGCTGTGATTTCAGTGCTTTCTGATCATTCTTAGCCCTCAGCCCAGACTTTTTGTATATTTTACGTACACAAGACACTACACCTCAGTTAATATATGTAAGCTTGTGCTAAGCCATTTTATTGCGTGGTATCATACATCAGGCCTAAGTTATTCAGTCCTTGTGTTCTCATTGCAGCATAGTTGGTAGGCTGAAAGAATGGAACAAAAACCAAAATAAATGCTCACTTAAGGAAGCCTGCTGATACTTTCCCAGGTTAGTAGCTCCTTAGGAGTGATTCTGGTCTATAACAAAAGGAATATGGAAAAAAACTGCCAGATCCCATCCTCTCTTACCATTCTTCATGAAGCACAAGGCTTTAAATTATATCAAAACTTGCACATAAACTTACTCTAGCTATCATTCTCCAACAGGACTGTGAGCATCAAATTATAAACACCTTTAGCTACTAATAAAAGATGCTGCTTGGGTAACTTGTACTTTACCTGACTAAACTGCATAAAGCAGAGGATAGAGTGCAGTAGTTTCCCATTCCTTCTGTAAGTGTTGGTGTTATATATGGGCTATGAATAATTAAACAGAAGCAGTAATGTAATGACAGTACAATGTCAGGAAGAAGGAGTAGGAAAGGAGTTGGGAGGCATCCAATTTTTAAGACAAACAACAGGTTTGATTTTCTAACCTTTCCAATAAATAACATCCAGCGTTCTGGAAGAATGTGTCTATCTTTAAGTGTATATCTAATTAGATAAAACAGTCCTGACTGTTCAAATAAGAAGAGATTATCTAACAGATAGATGACTAAGAGTAAAGGACACAGGTTTCCTCATGACTTACCCCAGCATAGCATGCTGGGCCAAGCTATTTTACCATCTCTGACAGTGGAAAAATTTCCAGATTTGCTCATGCTTCAAGGCCTCTAGGCAACAAAAACTGTGAATTACTGATGTCTATATAAAGCCCTGGTCCATGCACCAGTGGGGACAGTGCCTGCCTCTCTCACCACCCCACCACAGTGTAAAGTGGGAAAGGAAACCCCACTTTCGCCTGCCTTTGAGCAAAGCAAAAGCAGCTCTTGCTTCATTTCCATTCCAGTGTGTCTGCATTGTGCTGCTGCAGAAACAACATGTTACAAGTCCAAGACATGATGGGGGAGCCAAATGGGAATGCGTGGGGAAACAGGAGGAATTCAGTAAATCAATGGGCAGAAAGAAAGGTTTTGCTAATCAGTAATATTTATAAAAAAGCAGCTGAACGCAGTCCCTTCTCATGCACAGCCTGCAGTAAGACTTGCTATTCAGTTTAGGTCAACATATTGTTCAACCAAATTAAATATATTTTGCACTCTTTGCACAGCATTTCTGGCTGTCTAAAAGCTCCTGGACAACAGGAATTTTCCTAGCAAAGGCAGCATTTACTTGACTAGGGAGAAATGGTTGCCTTTCGATTTGCAGATTCTTAAGAAATCATTGATGACAAAAACACAGCAGAAAAACAGCAAAGCTAAAGAAACCATAACAATGCATATTCACTTCTTTGCTAAAATAATCTTCTTATCAGAGCCGACATTTTGGAGGACTAACATCACTTGGAAAGGCATACAAAAAGCATCACGCTGCACAGATCTTATTCCAAATTGCCGAACAGCAATGCAAAAACCTACCAGAGAGAATAGCTAGTCACACTGACCTTTAAATCAACTTATCAGAGCAGAAAAAATAAACAAGCAGCTTAAAATCTCCAGGAACACAGACATGGTAATGATATGTATCCTATTATGACATAATTCTGCACAGAAAAAAAAGTGCTTGCATAAAAAGCAAAGCCTGCTATTGAAATAGAGAGATGTACTTTACATCAGAATTTCCTTACTGCCTTGGGGACAAAGCAAACTACAGCTTATGCAAGTTGAGACTTTGCAGCATTGTATTAAAAATGCTAGCTCCAAGTCTAAAGCTTTATGAATTCTAAGACCCTGCTCTTCTGTTTCCCTCACTCCAAAATCCTTCAGAAGAAAACAACACTCAAAGCCAAAATTTCTTTAGTGTGTTGTCATTGCAAAGGTAACTTGGAAGTAAGCAGATACCAAAGATGGATGTGACAATGAACAAAAGAGAGAAAGGCCTGAATTGTGCCAGAAAAATAAGTCTTTCTTTGGTTTTATATCACAATTTTATGTACATGACATCCCTCAAAATGTCTTATCTCAAAGAAGGATATTATGGCTGATATTGAAAGCAAACATACACATACACACGTCAAGAAAATGGTATGTATGTTACCTGTAGCAATGTAACAGAACACCTAATAATACTAAACCCCCTGCAAACAAATTCAATAAATGATTCAAAATTACAGAAGCAAGTAGGAAGGTAAAAGGCCTAACTATGGGGATTGCTATTACACTCATTCATCCTCTCTCTTTTCTACAATTGCATTAATCACTGTTTTTTCATAGCACTATCTTGGTCAAAAATAAAAGCCTTACTCAGTGTGCCTGTATTCAACAGGGGTCTGGACCTGATCAGGACTTCTGAGGCATCAGGGAACCAGACACCCAGGCTTAATAAGGGAAATCACTCGGAAGTTCATGATCCCACTGTACCCCAATAACTGGGCCCATTAACAGTTTGTTACTCCAAGTGTTTTGCTGCATAAAATTACCACAAGGCAACAAGTATGCAGTTCTGAATGTGCCCTATTTCAAAGATCTGTGAGTACTGAAAAGATGATGCCACACAGAAAATCACACAGGAAGCCAGGGTGTAAAGTTACTGTGCATATAGACAGTTGAGTTTTAATCAGAATAGACACATATGAACATTTCTGCAAATTCAATTAGAATTGGGCATTTTGCTGTTGTTCCTATTTCCTAGATACTTTTATGTCTAAAAGCCCAAAGCAAATTAATTTTTTTTTTAATATTTAATGTAATGGTTTGAGAGCAGAAACTAGGAAAATAAAGAAAAAAATGTTACTTGAAACCATCTTGTAAAGTACAATCTCTGCTCCTGGCAAGTTTTCTTTAACCATGCTCATTTCCAATAATTTAGTTAATAGGACTATAATGAATTGAATTATTACTATCTGATTGGGTGAATTCATAAAGCAAATTACAAGATAAACTAAGAGATAAAATTCACAAATACAAATCCACAGTAATGCTCCTGGTTTTACAGTGAATCATCCAATTCAGATTATTTGTTAATTTGATTCAATCAATTGAATCAATTTGATTCAAAGGTGTCCATTTAAAAACCACCATGCTTTTGCTATTGCCTTGCCCTAACATTGACACTTGACTCTGAACATCAATCTGCATCTGTTTTAAAATTATTTTTACAGTCATGTCCAGTTTACATATTTCATATATATAGATACATATATATATATAGATACATATATCCCTATGTAGTCTACCATGCATTCTACAGAATATCATCTCTTTCAATGTACGTGGAACCTAACTAACCAAATTGTTTTTTCCTTACTAAAACAATTAACAAACAGCAATGTTAGAAACACAGATTTTCAAGGTAACTGAAAAAACCCAAAAATATTCTGGTCTTGCTCTGATTAGTTAGTTTTATCTTTGACTTCCTCATAGTTCTTATGTATTTATTTCAGTAGCAAATTATTCTAAATGTTATGTCGATTTAAATCACATTCAAGTATTAACACTTTCTGCATCTCCTTTGCTCTGCTTCCTTCTCTTGTGGAAGAATATAGGATGTGCCAGTACAAACACCTGCTTTAGCTTACTGTTTATTTAGAACACAATTAGAAGCTTCTTCAAACAAGGTTTGCAGTGCAAGATTTCCTTGTCAGGGCAAGAACAATGTTGTCAACAAGCTAGTCAGACAGAGTGGCCTATGTCTCACCTGTGAAAAGATAACTGTGGAACCTTCTAGAAAGAATATTCCATTGAAGAATTGGTACCTCTCAGCCAAGGAACACACACAGAACGTGCAAAAGCATGTGGAAAAAACTCATTACAGTAGTAGCAAGATATATGTGTATATAAAGCACCCAGAGATATTCCATCTTCTTGGAAAGTATTCTTTCAACATTCAGTGCCTTATTCATGGTTCAGAACGATGTTATTTGGACACTCCATACTCAAAAATTCATCTCACTTCCTAAATTATGCCATTTTTATAGAATATGGACAATTAGATGATTAACTCTACCATTATATTAGTGCTACTTACAAAATGCTATAACCATCATTACGGACTATTAAACCTCTTTGATTACAGTATGCATCTTAAATTTTATTTTGAATTCTATTTGATTTGACGCACTGTGTAAAATCAAAATAACAGAACAGAACATAACATCACTCAAAAGTAAAGCAAACTAAAGCAAACGCTCTGGGGTGGCTGGAAAGTAGCTTTTTCTGATGCATTTTAAAAATACATCAATACAGTGAAACATCACATGAAAACTTAAATATTAAAAAAGATGAGGCTTGCCCAATATGTATCTGGAGAAAAGCCCCACGTCACTCCAAAGTCTCCAAAGACGTGAAGAAAATAGCCTCCAGTTGTGAGACTGTGAGGAAGAACAAGCAGGCTCTACCAGATGTGTGAGACTCTCCCACGGATGTGTCATCTGAACTGCCACGCAGGCATGGGGAGAGATTCTACAATGGAATACCTCTTCCAAAGGCCTGCATCCTCTTCAGATGCTTCATCTCCTCCATGAAGGACCATGAAAGGAACCCAGCCTGAAGAGCTGAGCTGTACAGATGCTGCATAACCCACTGATAACAGCAAAGGAATGCAAGTTAGGAAAACACACCAACCTAATTCTGCTCTTATTTGTTCTGTGAGCTTGGACAAAACAACCTCTCCCTCCATCACTTATTGTTTGCAAAATGGGGAGAGTGAAAGAAGTTAGCATCTGATCTCACACTTCTGATGTGCATTTTGGAGAGGGAAAGGGGTCGAGAACAAATGGAGTCCTTGCTATATAGAAAGGATAAGGAAAGTTTAATGGAACACAGACTTGTTGGCTTTGGTTGTGAGATTTTTTTTTCCCTGAAAAGGGTGGGAGAAACTTATTATTTCCTTTCCTGGATGAGAAGCTGGGGAGCAGGCCCCTAAGCTTTTCTTCCCTACAAAAGGGAAAAAAAAAAGGAATATAAAGTTACAGCCAACTTAAGCTTCATTTCTGCTGCAAAGTAATAGTCCTTCATTCATACTCAAAACTTCTTCAAGAGAGACTTCAGCAAGAATATCTGTTAGAATAACAATTGTGCTTGCCATTAGAGAGCATGCTTTTCATCTTCTACTTTCAAAGTCATGTAGGATAACAACTCTAGGGTAATTAAGTCTGGCAGCTCATAATTGAATTGCTAGAAGACAAAACATCACAGCTCCTCAAAACTCTCAGCCTATTTTAATGTAAGATACTTGACACAGGAACTATACTAAGTTCAGTAAGCTACAGTTTTAATTTTTTAACTAACATGCTCTATAGGTAAGAATTTAAATGTCAATCTAGCTATAGATTTGTTTTTGCCTGAGCAAAGAAGCTTTAGGCTGCAGCATTTCCATCCCTACCTATGCAAGTAGCTATGGCAGCATGAGCACTTCCATGCCAATATAAACGTGTACAGATCCTCCACAGCACGCTGCTTTAGCTATATTCCAATCGACTTAAGTGTTAACGTTTTCTAGGCTTAGTGACAACAATATTTTACTTCATGGTAGCTGATCCATCATAGCTGTCAGTGTGCATGCTCTTAGCCTGTGGCAAAGACAGGATAATTTGAGTTGTTTTGCCCTGCTTCATTGAAAACCAAGATGACTCAAATTACTTTGAGCTTGCTTGAGGCGAGGCTCGCAGACTTGGACAGTTATAATGGATCGACTGACGTGCAGTAGAAGATTGGTGGGGCTAAGCCCAGTGCTGAAACAGAGCAAACGTTCATCTTCCCCCCCTCCCCGGCATTTAACTTCAGCCTTTGAGAGCTACTACATGTGAGTGAAGAGATGAGGGAAAAACATTGACTAAAAAGCTCCTACATCTTGCAATCTTCTCTGCAGGCAATGTTGGCCACAGAATAACTTGAATCCAGAGATGAAGATCTGGACAACATTACTCAGTTACCCCTACTTCTAACTACTCCAGGTTTGTCAGCTTTGCTTATTTTCCTCTTCTTTCTGTGACATCTTATTCTTTCCTTACGTGTTCCTGTCCCAGTCTGCTTCAACTATAATTCCCTCCTTTAGCAGCCTCAGTGAGCCTTTTCAGAACAGGAAAGTCTTCAAGATATGTCCATCAATGGTGCCTGCAACACCTGCATACTTTACATTTGTACACTGAATTATGAGGGTATTTATCTTTTCCATCTGCACTAAGCAAAACTGGAATTAATATTATCTCACATGGCAGCCATGCACTGACATTAGTCCCTCTGGTTATCCTCTTAGTTTTCCATAAACTTACCTGATAGCGTGCAAATTAAACCAAATTTTCAGTTTCTTTTTCACATACATGTTGAAGCACATTTAACCATTAAAATCCAAATATTACTGTAAGCTCATCCAGCACATTCAAATTGTCCATCATTAAAACACATAGCTATTCCCAGTGAAGTCTTACTGGTTATCACAAGAAGACAAGAAACAAATGAAACTATTAAGAGAAAAATTAAAACCATCTCCTAGTCATTATCTGGTCATCTCCCACTACCTTGTATGTTCCTTGGTATCTACTGGAACAGTATGTGTTCTATAGCACATTCTGAACATAACTGCACCATAATCTGTATCACTTCCCAAACTACTCCTAATTAATTGAGAATAGATGAGAATATTAATTGTTCCTATCTATTACAAGTACCGTAGAGAAGTCCTATCATGTCAGACCAGGCAGGAAACTGTCAATGCTGTTAGAAATTCTCCTTGAAAACTGATACTGCAGAATATGTCAGTAGCTTCTGATGATGTCAGATGAGAAACTGCAGCAACAGCCAAGAGCAGAGTAGTGCTCCCTTGAGACACCAGCTTTGGCAAGATGTACTGAAATGCTGCAAGAATGTTTCTGAAATTGAGATTACTGAAACGTAATATCTCTTTTTGAAAACTTTTCTACACACAATTCATCAAGCCAAATCTACAGTTCCAGGAAGAAAGGACCATCTGTTTTTCTTTGCACTTCTTTTTTTAAAGCTCACCTTTAATCAATTTTAAGGGTTTTTTTCATACACTGGAATGCAAAGAATTAATAACTTAAGAACTAGATAAATGACTCAATGTGTCTCCTTGAAATACTGAATCCTCTAATTTTAATTATAATTAACTAGAAAATAACCGCCTACTTGTAATACACACTCATTAAATCTGATACCTTTACACTTTTAACCTACTAAGGGGGCCACAATAACTCTGGATCTATTTCCATTCCCAGTTTTGCCTTTCACCTATCATATATGCCACTGGAAAGACCATAATCTCTTACAGACCTATTTTTACACCCAAATGGGAAATTACTTATGACAAAAAAAGTGCCATGCTGAAAACAGGAAGGCTTTCTGAAACATGGATATGGAAGGTTTGCATTACAAACCTTATCTTAAACATAACTTTAAATTTAATTCTTGTTAAAAAGAAAAAGAGAAAAGCCTTTGAAAGATCACCAAAAAATTGCACTGAAAGAAGTATGGTATATTCACTCAAATATTTCTGAAATTCAAAGTGTGATTACTACTAGGTTAAAATTCATTAGAAGTTGCATTTAGCCAGTGTATCAAACTTCCCTAATCCTCTACCTCTGAGTATGTACAACTAAGCCATATAAATATATGAAAAGATAAAACTGAAAAACATGATGAAAGTAGCTCATTGAATTATCATAAATATTTTACCTTAAAGTGTCAACATCTAAAGTATCAATTACAGATGCAGTGCACTGAAATTGTCTGGTTGATTTCCAAGCGATCGTTTGGTTCTTACAAACTCATTAAAAAAAGCATTTAGTTAAAAACCACAGGACATAACTTAAAAAACAAACCCAAAACCTGAATAAACACTTATTAGGGTCTGTCATATAATACAGCATGGTCAAGTGAAGTAAGTGGGAGAAATTCTACTGTTACTGATGAGATTTAGAGTTGTCCTCTTTAAACACCATTCTCTGCAGTGATCCTGTCCCAAGAAACTTCATACAGATTCATCTTTTTCCATCAGTCTTCATTTAATCCAAGAATCTCACTTTCCAACAATCCCCTAATTACAAAGATACGCAGAATACTTCATTTTTGCAAGAAAATGCCACCCAAGACACAGCTTGACTGAACACAAAGACATGCATTTCTAAGGCCTCTTTTTAGATACACTATGATAAAACAGAAGCTTATCTTTCAGAATTTTAGAACATCAGATCATGGCTTCAGCGAAGGATGCAGTTTAGCTGAACTCCCCTTCTGTGATTAATAACTCAACACTAACAATTTACTGAAAAATAAGCTTTGATACACAAAATTGCAACCAAAGTCCTCAAAGCCCATGCATTGTGGAGAATTCTTGGGGATCTGGCATAAAAATAGTGGTTTATAACACTACAGACCCCAGGTTTCAGTTCTACCATCAGAAATGGTCATCCTGTAATGGAAACAACAGAGCAAATGCCTGCATGTGTCACCTCTACATCACAACGTGGAGGATGAGCCCAGAATTTTGTTAGTGGCTTAAGCTGCTACATCAGGACAAAGATGGCATCATGGTCTGCTAATATTGACCTGGCACGGATCCATCTGCCTGAGCCCACTGATCAAATCTATTAGATGTGCTCAGTTTATGCAGAAAACTGAATTAAAAAAAAATTTAAAAACAACTCAATCTCTAAACGACTCCTAACCCCCTTTCAGGAACCAAATTTTACCAAGCTTAGCATCCAAGCTCCTGGAGCTGACCTTCCAATTTTATTAAAAGCATTAACAAGGACACATACAAATGTGATTTTTTTAATAACAAAACATATGTTATATTTGAAGAGAGAAATCTATGAACATTCCCCACAATACTCCTGATTTCATCTTCCATCATTGCTACAAAAAGTTGCATATGCAGCTGATTCCAAGATTTCAAAACATCTCTGCTGTACAGTGAAGATACCTAATATGCATTTTCTCATTTCCTGTCACATTAAAAGAGATTTGTCAGGTAAAACTGATGTTAATATGTGGCTGTTACGTTAAAAAAAAGCACATTACCCTGTTGATGCTGTTACTTAAAAGAGCACTGAATGCAACACAATGCAAGAGTGAATGCAGTCCAATGCAACAGTAGGAGTGTTCCTCAGGATGGAATCCTGCCAAAGTTATCTGTTCAGATAAATGGCCTGACAAAAAGCAACCATAAATAAGGTTACTCTTTCGACATCATAAAGTTGACGCACATCCTGCCCAAGCTAGTTTTGTATAAAACAGCAAATAAATCTAAGAGATAAATAAAATGCAGAGATGCTTTTATTTCAGATAAATCTGCCTATTTATTCAGAAACAGTTTGTGCAACGATTTTTGGACTATCTGAAACCATTTCTCTGAATATGTGCAACTCAGATCTCTTTCCAGCCTACATCACTATAAATACTGATGATTTCATATCCTGCACAGAATATTTTTCATAGCCAAGTTCAATTTAAAATTAGTTATTAAAATGAACCATTAACTTTGCAATTGCCTACAGAGCTTTTTTTTTAATCTTCACAATAGTATACATTGGATAATGAAGAAAGAAGCTTGATGAGAACATTTGCAACGTGGGGTGAAATAGCACCCAAACCACAATGCTGAAAGAGACTTTGAAAAAACTGAAAATCATTTTTCTTCATCCAGAAAAATGCTTTTGGTATGCAAAGCAGAAATATATTTACCTACAAGCAACACCAGCACATGTAGTATCTTAAAAAAGAAAAGCTTAAGCATGTAGTCCAGGCGTCCTCTGGAGATTTATGGTTAAATTGCTCCACATGCCACATATTTGACACAGTTTGGGTTTTTTTTAAATACTGAAACAGAATTTAAACCTATGTCATTTAGCAGGTTATGAACTGTGCTGGATATAATTTAAACATACTTTCCTTTCAAAGTAAAGAGTTTAGTGACATACCAAATCCCGGAATGCTTTTGAGACTGGATTTGAGACAGATTTTTTCAAGTCTGAGGTAGCTGTATCGCAGCAGGCAGTTCCACAGGAACATCCAGTCCATTCGTGTGCGATGGTTCATGATAATGACACTCCTTTCTCCAGGAACAAATCCATCTCCAGTGACAACCACCTTGGCACCACACACCATTTCCAGCAAGGCCTAGAAATAGTATCTCAGTATTATGGCTTTACTCCCAGAAAAGTATCACCCCATTAGCAATAAAAATTAATTTGAATTATATAATTTCACTTATTCACTCACATTACAACTGGTAAACAAACTTCTGTTTTCTAATAAAGCAGCCAGCTTTTCTGCAGTAATAGCTGTTTAATGGAAGAGGAAACAATTAAACAGCACTTCTTAAAAAGCACTCTATTCCCATCACTGCATTAAACTTACCTTTCCCTGGTTTTCCAGGAATACTATCATGTTGGAATATAAGTAAGTCATTATGGAATGTAACTTAGTAGGTAATCTAAGGAGAGATTTGCTGCACAAAAATCTATTGCCCCTAAGATCAGGGTCACTGGCAGCACGCTGTCCAACCCAGTCAGCACAGAAAAAGAAACCAGCAAAACACCATAAAACCTCTACAGGACTTAATATAAAAAGACCTTCAAATTGCCTCCTTACTCTCTCTTCCCCATTCTTCCTCAAAAAAAAAAAAAAAAAAAAAAAAAAAAAAGAAACACTGGGGATTTAAACAGAGCTCTAGAAAGTAAAACAACTTCAGTTCATATTTCTGCCAACTCTGCGTGTGCCTCGTATAAACCAAACTGAAACAGGACCCACCGCACTGTCCCATCCTGCTGACTCCCCTAGAAAGAAAGTAAAATGTGATAGCAGAGTGAGGAAAGTGGAAATTTCTTACATCACAGAGGTCAGGGTCAGAGTTTCCCTGCTGGAGTCCAACTGGTAAAAGAGCACTTTATTGTTTGGAGACACAAACCAAGAACCTGCTTCTTCTGACTAAGAATGCAGGGGTGTAAGGACAGAAAACTAAGGCAGACAAGGTCTGATCCTCAAAATGGTTGGATGTAAAATCTTTTGAGATTCCTTTCCTGAACCTAAATCTCCAAGATTCACAAAAGACAGAATCCTTTTCACAAAAATATTAAAATTATTTTGGTCTAGCTGTAGTGTGGGCTAAAAATCAAACTTTTAGACAGAACAAGTTATCACAAACTACTTTTAATAACCCAGAATTATAAAGCCCAGGTGACTAATCAAAGAAAAGACCACTATTAGATTTTGGGGAGTTTGAAATTACAAAAAAATTTGAAGACAAACAGAAAGAGTTATTCTGTGACAGTATCAGTACTCAGTTAAATTTCATCATGCCAAGAAATAACAATCTATTTCCTTTACTGGTGATTACCTTGGCCCTCCTAATTTTACTACATTTAGTAATGATAAAAACAACTAAAGTTTTAGAATAAGAAACAGCTGAGGCCCCTTTAAAACACACAAGGCAGAGACAGCAAAAGCAGAAACTATTTGATATACAATAAAGAGAAAACTTCCTTTATGCCACAAGATACATACTTCTGCACACCAATATGGCATTTTACTTCAGAAAAAGTTAAACAAATCTCTAATGGCCTAGAGCAACAAAGTCCCCTGGCTTTTAGAGAACGGAAGAAGAGACATATCCCATTCACATTGCCTTTCCTTTGGAACAATTCAGGGAAGAGCTTTGTTATTGATTTCCAGACTCATATAGCTGTAAAGTTGATGCACTCTAAGTGAGGAATACCTCCTTTCTAGGGGAAGCTCTTCTTTTTAATCTGAAAACATTTATCTCTAATTCAACTACAAGGGCTAAATTCTAAAAGGATTAAGTAACAGAACGGTGAAGGTTGACAACAATGTATCACACAGTGGAAAATTTTCCTTATACAGTACTTGGAGCAGAGTCCAAAGACAGAGTTTACAAGACAACTCATTTAGAAAGTCTTTTTACTAGAGATTCACCTACTCCTCTCTGCATCTGACTGACACTGTATGAAGATGTCATAAAAAGACCTTTTCAAGCATAAAATGAACACACAGCATTAGCTGATGTATAAATTAAACTGTGAAAGAAGAGGACTGTAAATAGCTAAACCTGAAGCCTCCACAGATAGTAAGTGTGTTAGGGCCTATATAGACAGAAGCATAAATAGCTTTAAAAACCCTAAAATAAAATCCAAAGTGTTAGTGAGCAAGCTAAATTGAGGTATTATGGACAGCTGCCCAGATCTGGATCATGTGCCACTTACCACAGGGAGCGTGAGCCAAGTGGCCACAATGCAGTCGGTGATCCAGCGGTACCAGGCTGGTGAGATAAACATCAAAGGCAGAAAAGGGCCCAGCATGAATATACTTCCAAAGAAACTTCCCAAGAATAGTGCAAGTGCGAAGTACATCCCCTTCCATGACACCATGGCTCTGAAAAACAGGGTTGGCATTACATTAGAGGGACAAAGTAATTACATAATTCTTCAAGTCCGCAAGCCTGGCCTGAGGTAATATTCCTCCTTTTTTCCACAGCTAACAACACAGGACAACAGTAAACACAACCAAAATGTTCTTCTCCCCCTGCAGCAGTAAGAGAAGGACTTTGTAAACACAGTGATTTGTAAGGTGAATTGCGATATTAAAGGGGCCATGAGTAGCAGCTACATCATAATTTCCTCCCTACAACATGTAGGGAGGAAACTACAATATGTAGTTCCACTCAAAAAACTTCAGCAAGCTATTTTTATTATCCAAAGGTATAAAAGAGCTATATAAGAGAACACCAGCTACATTTAACTTTTTGGCCATTGTCTGTGGTGAAATACTAATATTACCACTTTCTAAAGACAGGAAACTTTGCTCTTCTATTTCTCCATCCCATTTCTTCTTGCTAAACACAGCGTTGCAGAAACTCATCTTCCCCATCTAGCAAGGCTCTGTATGTGACGTCCCTCACAAACCACTCAAACCTGGCAAAACTCACCAGCCCTTTCAAACACCAGTCCCCTTTCATCCCAACAAGGCAGGCAAGCAGTGGCTGAACCCTCACGACCCATGCTGGCTTAGAGAACTCATCACTTTTTGAAGTCTGCTGTACTTCAACAGCCTTTATCAGTTATTTTCCAACTTGCTGCACCAAAAAGCCAATAGCCTGTGTTTTTTTAAAGCATAGTCTAGACTTGAAATATTTCACTGTCTGTGCTATCAGCTACACTGTCCTATTATAAATTGAAATGTACAGTACACTGAGCTTCTTAGTGCATTATGGCAGAACACTCAGCAATCCTCCAAGCATTTGTAATAGCTACAAGCTTTCACAATTTAGCTACTACTACCAGCTATGACAAAGCAAATGTGGAAATATCAATTCTCTAAATTAGGACCTAAAAATAGACTGTTTTCATCTATTTAGGACTCAGTCAATTGTTTATAAAATCAAAGGTTAAGCAGTCACTTTTTAGTCACTTTACTGAATTCCTTCTTTTGACAGGCTATTTTAGAAATTGTAATTGCTCAGATAGACAGGACTTCAGGACAAGAAAAACAGGAAGCTGGTGGGTTTAATTTTAAAATGAGCAATGGAAAAGCAATCCATTAAGCCTTGTGTAGTGTAACATACATGATTTATTTCAAGCATGTTTTGTACAATGTCCATAACAATGATGTTTGCACAGCAAAGCATTTGACAGTCAAGAAATGGAAATGCTAGGGTTGCTAGCAGATGAAATTTGCTTCTGCTACTTCATGTTGACAAGTAACAAGAAAGTAGCCCTACTCTGAGATACGTTAAACAACTTCCTAAACTGTATGGTATTTGGAGAAAGGCCGAGACAAGAGGCCAAGCAAATTTTCAATGCAAGAAGGATATAGGAAGCTGTATTTAACTCTACTTCTGCAGCATAGTAGAACAAGCAACACTAAATACAAATGTTTGCTGATAGCTGTATCAGAAAGATTTTGACACAATGAAATTTGAATTCAAACAAATACATATTATTTATATCCTGGAGTACAGAGCTCTATCTTTTCTCCCAAAAGCAGGAACTAAATAACCACGTCTGCACATAAGCACGCACTAAACAGGATCAATTCTGACAGATTAAGGGATCCTTGACGAGTAAGGAAATGTTTCACCTGACTTTTACTACTTGTTATTGCAAACCTCTGTGAGGGAAGTCCAAGATAAAGGAAGAATAGGACAAAAAAAACCGAGAACAAAAAAATAACACAGAAAAACCCAGGAACTAACAGAAAAGGGGGGTGGGGGTGTGTGAAATTATTAATGTCAGCAAGACCAGAAGAAAAAGACTTCTCTTGACATCAAGATTTGAGACCTACTGCAAAAGGCAGCAGACAATTAAAATTCTATGTGCTTGATCTAAGCAGGAATTTTTTGAGGAACAAAGTTATCTAAACAACTAGAAACACATTAAAGACAGGTAAAACCCACTAGCAGACACAGAACAGGAGTTTATTTGGCTTTAGCCAGCTGCTGTGGTCCTCTGTGAGGCTCTCAGAGCCATCAGTCAGACACAGTGACATTTGCCAGACAGACACCACGGCTCCAAAAGGCTGCCAGACAACAGGGATGGAGGACACGCTCCAGTTCCAAACACCTGACTGCTGCACACAGGTACCCCCAGAGCTAATGAGAGAAGAACTGCTCCATCATCCTTCCAGACTCTTAGAAAAGCAATGTGGGTCATTTATTTATGGGGCTGTCCTTTTCACAGTTTACACTGGTCTTCCCTCAAATTATTACACAAAACCAAAGATTTAAGGAAAAAAATCTTGTATTTTCTGTAAGAGACTGTCTCATAAACACTTCTGTTTGTTTGTTTAAGATGAAAGTATCCGAGCTATGGAAAATACCTGAGGAAATTCTGAATTTCCTCTTCTTCAACCAGCACCAAGCAGTACTCTCTTTTACATTCCAGTGTAATCATTTTAAGTTATAATGCATTCCAGTGGGTTAAACACTGTGGTGTTTATTTCTAGACAGAGAATATATTATGTGTGTTTTCAATCAATGCCATTTATCACTCATAAAGCCACATTTTTAGTGTGATAAATACCGCATTTTGCTTATTGGTTCTATATAACACATATATCTTTACACGTGCATTTATCTAGAGTAAAGGATAGACTTTGAGTTGCCTCTGAATTACCTCCACCACAAATAAAGGAGAGAAAAGAAGAAATTTTCAGCAGATCCAACTGGGAGTGCAGTGCACAAGTTTGTAAGGGTTGAGGATGTAGGGCTGGCACACAGGCCAGGCTCTGCACACCTGGGCTGCTCTACCTACACACCTTACCACCAAAGACAGGAGGGAATTATTTGCATCCTTTTGCACTCCTCAGCCCTTAAATACCTACCCTAGAAACAAACTGTCTTTAAGGTATGTCAGCCATCCCAAATCTAACACCTGCATTCAACAAGTAACAGCTACAAATCAATGCAAAATACATGCCTGCAACCTCAAAACATGATTATCAACCAGCCAAAGAAGGAGTAGTTAATGAGGACTTGGAAAATGATCTAAAATAAATGTGAAAAATCTCAAAACAAAGAAAATTGGAGCTGACTCATGTCAGAGATGAGACACACAAGAAATGAATTACAGGATTCAACAGGAAGCCTGGATAGGATGCAAGCATTTTCAAAGTACAAAAGTATTCTCTTACTGCTGCTGACAACTCTCTTTTTAATGCAGCAATCTCCCTTAGCATGTAGAATGGCCTTTATGTATCTTAAAGCCACTTTCCATTAGCTGTGTGGGTCAAAGCTGTGGGAAGACAGTCAAAATTATTCTACAATTCAGACTGAAACCTGCACACATTGATAAAGACAGCACCCTCATACTGTAGCTCTTCATCTATTTCGTGGCAGAACTCCAAGTTATTGGGGTACTGTACTTCACATATTCTTGTTGCCATAGCAGAAGGAAAACATGCTCTGTCTCCAGGTAACTGGAAACAGTAATTCTTTAAATACAATTTTTGCTTTCTACTTCAGTTAATTTGAAAAATTCTTGGCTTCAAGGGGCAAAAATAGTTTCCCAAACAGTTTTTGTAAACTTCATTTTTATTAGAATATTTACTTGAAATTATTTTGGTATTCTATGCAAACAAAACGTTTGCATAGTAACATAAAGCAAAGGTACCTTCCTGTGATCGGATTTTGCCTTGTTTTTAAATGCTTTTATTGAAGGTACAGCTGAAATGACAGACAAATCACAGCTTGGTGTAATGATGATTTCAAAAGGCTTTAAACAGACTGTTCTCAATAAAAAATCTTTTCTTCACAACTGTTTCTGTGGCTCGCAAGTGGGCAAAGGATGCAAAATAAGCTTATCTAATAGGAAACAAAGAAGTTCTGAACTTTAAGGTCTAGAAGTAACAGCCTAGTCAAGACTCACCACATGATTCATGTTTCCTTAACAGCTCCCAGCTAATTCGAAGTACTTAAACAAACAGATTCATTCATCTTCCAGGCTCAGTGTAAAACAAGATTTTAGCCTCAGCATAGCATCAAGCAATACTACCTGACAAACAAAGCCAGATGCCTGATAACAAGAGAAATTTTCAAGCACTTAGTACTATGAAGTGAGGAAATCAGGTTTTATTACACCATTGAAAAAAAAAAAAAAAAGAAATGCTGTTCAGTGCCAATAAAACAACAGCGTATGATTGGTTACTGGTCAGCACGTTTCCATTCAATCAGCATGGGCAATAAAACTGTTCCTAAGTCTTCAAACCTGAATGGGAAATACTAGGCACTGGATTTAATGCTTCTTCCAGTCAATTACCAGTAGAAAAGGTAAACATCTTCAATTAAAATCAAGCAGAAACTCACACAGACAGCCAGTGATGGCCAGAAGTGATGTCTCCTCTCTAACAGTTCTGCAAAGAAAGCCAGCATTTAACTACAAACTGATTTAACTTATGCATTTCCTCCAAGCAGGGCAAGTGAAACAGGTGAGCTGGAAATTCCAGCTCCCATTTGGAAACATAATTTCCAAATCAGAAGACACCATTTTCACAACCATTTTTAAAACCTTTGATCTGGGTGCCATGAAGTGGGCAAGAGGGGAACAAAGTTTGCCAAGTACTTAGGTGCCCATTAAACAAATCAGTAAATGAATGACCCAAACTTCTACTTGTTTATTGTTTTTTTAGGTTATTAAACAAAATCACCTAGACCAGCCAGCAGGCAGATTGACAACCCCTTCCCAGCTTTAGTGATGCAAATGAGAGGTCTGAGCAGGTGCCCAAGGACAAAACATCAGCCAAGCAAACAAAATTGCAGTGGAAATGACACATCCTAGCAGAACACTTCAATCCAACAAAATCACCACGCTTTTCTATTTGAGCATTTTATGGTTTTCTTCCATAACAGCATTTCAAAGGAAATTTTTATCAATTCTTGCACCCAGAGCAAGAAACTAGTTCCTATGTAGTACCGTGTTTAAAAAGAAACTTGCTGGCAGCAAGTTTGTGTAGACTGACTCAGTTGTATTTCCAGATGGACAACTCACCCTGTCTCTTTGATCACATAACTTCTCACTTGTGCCTCAGTTAAAAGAGCTGCAGAAATAGAAGAGGTTCTAGGGGAAGCAATGGCAGGAAGAAGCTGAATTATAAATTGCAGAGATAGCCACTCTAATCAGAAGTCCATGCAACACAGGCAGGAAGTTCCATCAGTCTCCACAGAACTCTTTATGAACTGCATTTTATTTCTGATCCTTCTCTTGGGCACTTCAGTATTTTAAGGAACACACAAATACGGCACAGATCACTATCAACAAAAAAAATATGTGAAGAAACAGGCACTTGAACCACTAAAACTACTTCCTTTTCATACAATTCTTGCATTTAAAACACTTAAGGGATACATGTATTGTAAAACATTATAGGATTTCATTATATATTTATCATCATATAATCATCACAAGCCACACCCCTGACAGTATAGCAGATATTAGCTTACATATGAACCAAATAAAAAGTACAAAACTTAATGAGCAATTTCTGTAAATATTACAAATAAAATATGATTATTACTGCATCTTACAATTTATTATCTCTTTTATTTGCCAAGACTTAATCTGACTACTATAATTCAATAAAAAAATTTAATAGAACATTGAATTTGTTTTTCCAAGTAATTGTGTCTTCCCAGATGCAAAAATGCTGGCTGAGATTCTTTGCAGTACAGCCTTTAGACACTCTAAGCAGGTAATTCAGTCAGGCTACAGACATCAAATCAGTCTGATGCTTTTTCACTCTTGTTTACCTGTTCTCTTTCCACTGTTGCTCCAGACAACCATTAGACCAATAAAGCTTGAATGAAAACATGAGCTAAGGTATTTAAAATCATTTTTAATAGCGTATCATGCAATAGCTACAGCTGCTTCCTGAAAAAAAATAATAAAAAAAGAAACAATGATCTATAGAAAAGTAGCTTGCTTTTATTACTTACTATAATCAGAAAATCTAGATGAATTGACAAATTTGCTGTAGGAAGAACTGCACAAGAGCTTTTACTCCCAAAAGCCACCTCATTTTTTTTTTTTGTTATGCATATTGCACAGACAAAAATAATTTTGAATTACTTCTTCATGGCTTTCCATGCATAGAGTTGTGCTCTGCACTATCCATCAAGCTGCTGGGGCCCCACAAGCCTGTATTAAACAACAACCAATATAAATAGAGTGCCCTGGCTGACAAGTCATCAAGAATAGGTTTGGCAGATGACAAACAACTGCTGTATTCCTCCTGTCCTGTCTTTAAATAAAAGAAACAAACAAAAAACCCCAACATATCCTTGCAATAAACATGGAGCAGTGTCGTTTTAGGGTTTTATTAAGTACCTTATATAAAACCTGCAGGTCAGCTTGAGGCCCAGTCTATTTTTCAAAGAAGTTACTTGTGGTCAACAGCCGGCAAATCTGATTCCTTTGGTTTTTAAAGTCTACAGCAGACCAAAAAGCTGACCAACACTGATGAATAACAAATCCAAGTGAAAATTATGAAAAACAGATAAAATATTCCACTTTGTAACTGGAGATGTTACAAATAAACCAGTAAATCCATTTCTTTTCCACTGCATAAGAGCACCCCAGCACTTTAGTTCACAGCTATTCTTGGTGGGAAGGGGTGACATTTACAATTTCAGAAGTATCCATTTCACAATAAAATCCTCAGTGGGAAACAGAAATAAAGGACTTCATGCTGCAGAACAGTTACTCAAATAGAAAACTAGTAATTTTCAGAGGACTATCTTTAAATCTCTGCCACTGGCACTGACCTACAAATCATTCAGAGAAGGAGACATCCATGAAATTTCTAATGGCTTTTTTTCCCTCATCAAGACGCAATTCTCTCATCAGATTAACAACTCAAGAATACAGGAAAGGCCTATGAACAAAACTGAGGTAACCTAGGAACACCAGTGACTATCACCAGGCCAGTAACAGCATGACAGCTTATGCTAACTCATATTATTCAGAGAGAGCAATTATGAAAATAAAGAGGGGAGATGTAAAAGCAGGTTTACATCCCTTTAGCAAGGTACCCAATTTGGAAAAAGTTTCATTGAGAGCTTTTTATTTGTGACCGTCCTCTACAAAACCCTCTCTGTTTTAAAACAGAATACATCAACCCAAATAAACAATTCCTCCTTTTCCAGCTGTAATGTATGCTGCAAATGATTTTGATTCTGGATGGGTAATACTGCAGTGTGGTTTGTTTTTCTTACCCAATGCAGCTTTGTTCTTTTTTAGCATCTTTTATACTGTGACAGTTATCACCTATAGAGCAACAATAATTGCTAAACTACTTTATTCTTTTTCTCAGTAGCACATTATATGCTGCAAAAGTTCAGCAGGCCACATGCTAAAAATCCCAACAGCAAACTTACTGAAGCCAGCGAATTCCCACCTAAAATCAGTTGCAAGATCAGATTATAGATTTTATCTACTCTCAAAATTATTAAATGACTGAAGAGAAAGACTAGGCACTTATCTTCATTTGCCCACCATGTAAGTGATTCTGGCTCAACAGTATTTAGATGTGAGATGGAGAAGAGCACCTACAAACAAATTTATATCACTGTTTTTTTTAATAATAATAAAGATAAATTGCTATTATCAATGGAATATAACTCTGCCAAGACTCTAAGTCTCTGCAACTGCCTCAGGCTTTCAAAAATGCATTTCCAAGACAAATATCAAAGAAAAAAAATCATTTGTAAATAACGTTAAAAATGTGCTAGCCATTTAATTGGAAAATTCCATTTGAGAACTTGAAATTTTGCAGGGCTGCCTTTGTGTCAGGAGTACACAGCACTCTGAAGCATACTTACACATCAGCAAGTATCACAAGTTTATAACAACTTTAAAAGTCACATAAATTGTAGTTTTCTAGTGAGCTGTGCTTACAGGCTGGCTGCTTTCCAAGATAAGCATAGAACAAATAGATGGATTACCTTGCAGGCTCTCAAGCAAAAGAAGAAAAATGCAGCAGTTCTGCAGAAAATTTATAAACGTTTTGTTCACACTAGAAACAGCAGAAAAGAGTTTACTTGCATTTAGTCCGTTTCTGGACATGAAATCCCGTTTTCAATCTATTATGTTTTGGTAGAGATCAATATCCAAAGCATGGTCAAAACCCACATGTTGCCAAACTCCCACCCCACTATTAACAAACAATATTTCTGCTTCAGGACCTTACTGTCAGAGATGAGTATCTGCTGTGTTTTTCAGTCTTCTAGACAACAGGCTTCACATCTCGTTTGCACAGCTCACCAGCAGGATCAGTCAACAGCATATCTGGCTATTTCTAAGATTACATTACAAACCACTGCTAAGAAGGGTAGCTTTAACCCCATCTTCAGCTCTGTAATTCCCTCTTTTCATCAGCTACAACGGGAAGCTTTTCTCTTCTGACAGGACTCTGAAAGGATTCCCCAGGGTTTCAGGTGGGTTGAGGTCTTCAAAGCATTTCTAGCAGAGCATTTCGGGGTGCAAACCATCGGTATTGTGCTGTGCATGGACGCAGGCTGTGCCTGGGAAGTTGCACAATTGCATTGGTCCATCTGTACTTGTGCTAATAAAGCTCCGTGGCTCAGCAGGGATTCCCACAGCACCAGCCTAATGCAGACATGTTGCCTCTGCTTCCAGGGTACTGGATCTGATTCTATAAAACAGTCTTCTGCAGACTTAAATTTCTGCAGACTTAAATTTCTGGCTCTCAAAGCCAAAAAAGGTCTCATCAGTACAGTACAATAAAGCAACTCGTGCTCCTTGTTAAGGCTGAATGGCTTTGGTGCCTCAAACATCTAGAAAGATATGAAGGGACATTTGATTCTTACTTGCTAATTTTTTGGCATTCAGATGCAAAGGATCCAGGGCTATTGACAAATGAGTAACAAAACGTTTTGCATGAACATTTATCAAGGTCATTTTAGCCTAAAACAAATTACCGGCATAAGAAGCTAAATAAAGTCATTCAATGCTGAGACAACCAGGGAAGTTTATCTACCAGTGCTTATGCAATACTTTACTAAGCTGCCAGAAGATAAACAGGAAAAAAAAGGCAACATCTAGGACCATGATTTTTAGCTTTTTTGCCTTTTATTATGTAAAATAGTAGCTCATTTGAAACAGAAACTCAGTTTCTAATAAAGTTTGCCACAAGTGAAAGGAGCTTATAAAAATAATTAGAAGGGGTTTAATAGGTGCTGCATTCCCCATCTCAAAGACCAAGTCAAATGTACAGTAAGAAAGACCTTGACTTCACCTCAGCTGCAAACACATCTGGCAGTTGCAGATGCTTTAGACAGACATGCTTGGGCAGACACATAGAGGCTAGTCAACCCAAGAACAAAGTATCCATCAAATAATTACAGAGCAGTAAGTGACCTAGTCAGGGAAATAACCTATTACAGCTACTTGGCGACTACTAGATTTTACACGTGTGAACAATCTCTGGCTTAACAAGATCTCCTAGGAAAAAAGTGGGGAAGAAGGAAAGCCTGGAAGAATTACAGATGAAATTCTCAACAACATCTGGGGCATTGTTACAGAGCAAGTGATCCCCCTTCCAGTCTCTGACTCAGTACCACTGATGTTGCTACAAAAGTGCCTTAAAAGCTGAAAAGCCATAGGGGAAAGAAACAAAAAAGAACTTTTAAAACCACTTTTAAAAGGCCACTAAAGCAAAAAAAAAAAAAAAGTTTGGATCATTCAGAAAACTACACTGCTCATACCTAGAGAATGAGAGGCCAAAAGAGAAACAATACTCTGACCTACACCGAAGCTACTATGGGGAAGATAAAGGAAATAGGTGACAAGGTAGAAATAGTCTAGAAAAGGTTATTTATTGGTATCCCCTGTCCCCCTTAAAATAAATAACAATAAAAAAGGAATCAAAGAGGCAAATGCAAGGAGTCAGTCTTTGCACTAGATAAATCTCATGCAAAAAAGGAAGATTTTGTCCAAATCTGACTGTGCAGGTCGTGCTAGCAGAAATACCTACATCAAGAATCTTCTCACAGCAGTTTTGATAATCATGGAAGACGTTTAACATCAGTCCTATTGAGACTTGTCTTTAGGGCCAGAAAGATTTAATGATCTACCAATTCATTTTTAAGGATTTTTCTTCCTTTTTTACCCCCTTTTCTCTTTGGCTACCACAATCTCTTCCAAGAAGATGTAGTATTGTCTCAGTTATTTCCAAGTGGGAACACACCCTGGTGTGTGCTTCCTCTTTTACCAAGGGCCCTGACCTTTCAGGAAAAAGATTATACAAAAATACAGAATTCCTGGAAAGAATTTGCTCTTCCTGATTAGCACAGTAATATCACAGAAACAGAAGCAAGAATTTACATTCAAGGTATAAAACATGCTTATTAGTAATGGGACTACTAACTAAGGATTTATATGAGAAAGCAAGCACATCTTTCTAGTTGCATTTATAGAAGGATTCTCAAATGTAAGCACAGCTCTTGAAATGCTTTTAATGAGTTCACTGCAATGAGCATTGAGGAAGAGATATTTTTATTGAGGAAATTATAAATTATGGACTTGTCAAAAATAGTTGCTGATGACATTCCACTTCCCTCTCTTCCTCATCACATTGAGGATTCTCTCCCTGTGTCATCTGAAAGTAAGCACTGAATTTCAGTAAGATGCTGAAACTCTCAGCGTGGTTTCAAATAATCAAAGGACAATATGTTTTACTTACTGGGACGTTTTGCATTCAAACATGACAGTCCCAAGAAAATTACTCCACCTCAGGTATGACTGCAAGGCATTCTCAAGTAAAGAAAAAACATCACACACACAGGGACAAAGTTAAACACAGAAACATCAGAATTAAAAATAAGAGCACTGACTATGAAATATTCTTATGTTCCAGAGTTAAGAAACATTTTTCGTCTGGGCAAAGAAAAGATAACTATATTCTCTTACACTGAGATGTTCACCTCTGAAATAATTTTGCTGCCACCAAGACCATCAAAAACAGTGTGATAAACAAGAGCAAGAATAGTGATAGCAAATGATATAACACAGGGATCAAGGACTTGGAATTACACAATATAACCTACAGACTATTACAGCCATTCATTTATGTTAACGTAAGAAAATATATGGAAACTATTTAGAGAATCGGTAGTTACATAATCTTGATCAAACAAGGGACAGGAAAATTGTTCCAAGCCTTTACTAAAATGTTATGAATTAATTAACTGGCAGCTGGGTCAGCTTGCTGGGTTTATGCCTCTGGGAAAGACAAGACAAAATAAAGGGGATGCCACTTTCCAAGCTCATGGGTAGAATGAATAGTATGGCAATTTCTGTTCTAGTGGAGGCACCAAATGAAGATAACTTGAGATGTTTTAACTCTTACTGAGCAGGGTTTTACACCTAATTCTCCACAATGGTATTGAAGTAAGAGCCCCAGTGACAAGCAAGGTCTTGCTCTTCACAGTTCTGACTTCTCCTCTCAGCAGGCCCATCTTGGACAGTGGCTGAGGCAGTGACATCTCTGAAATAGTTAGCTGTGATTGTTAAGCTAAAAAATCCAACTTCTACAAGAGAACATATGTGGACACTTCTGAGTGCTTCCACTCCTAACACTAAATATGAGTTCCTGTGTACACTTTCATCTGAACTTATACAGGAGCACAGGCTTCCATGAGGGTAGCTCTTAATATGTAGACGGCCTTAAAAGCTCTCCTTAGAAATGCACAAAGCATTGTATTGTTTTATTTAAAGATAAATAATGCATGTTTCCTAGTTTAAGTGGAAGATAAAGTTTGCGGCTTCTACTGGTATCTACAAATATGCTGTGAGAAAATTCCCTGGCAGTTACAGTATCAGTTATATACTTAGACTAATACAAATAACTTAGATGAAAGAAGGCCTTAATTTCTCAAGGCTAAAACATATAAATCTTAATTTTACGTGAAGTTGCTTAACATTCAAAACTTTCTTCTCACAGAAATCATTTTCACCTGCTCCTGCTGTTGATGTAGATGAACAGCTGGGGAGAAAGGACAGAAAGAACCAAAACAACACAGCTTAGGGAATGAATGAAGGAACACACTGTGTCAAAGGGAAGCCTAGAGCTATTGGAAAGCCCTGTACTCCAGTTAAGCAAAGCAATACAACATGCCTTCTAACAAAGACAATTTGAAACCAATTACAACCCAGGAGATTAATGTAGGCGTAGATGAGCCTGAGTTTTCCACCGCCCATATTTCCCAAGAATCCTTGTCTAACTCACAGAAGGAAGGGTAGAGCTTCTTAGAATTTTCAAAATGCAGTAAGGAGAAAATTTGAAAACAACTTGAGGAAACACAGATTCCTGCTGAGTACAGTTTTCAACAACAGCTAAGATTTATTATACTGAAATCTTTTTCCAACATAGATACAAGCTACAACAGCGTGTGTTTCCTTTCCAATTCAGCCACAGTTGAACATTTCATTGAACCATTACAAAATGAAAAGAAGCTTTCACAACAACTTTATGAAGCTCTCTTCTTTTGGGATCAAACAGATGTATTATTAAAGCAATGCCCGTAAGAGGAATCAATCATTGGGTGAAGTGATGTCAAGGATTGCTGGGCAATTAAATCCAATTATTAATTTCAACGTATTGATGAAAACTTCAGAACAGAGTATTAAGGAAAATAAATTGAAGACAAAGCTTATGAAACTATTAAGTCTTTACTTTCCCTCTGCCCCAGATCTAAATATTAAGAAATGCAGACAATCATCTTCATCAATATTTTACAAAGTTTTATGGGTAATGCATACAGTAAATAGTTTTAAATATATTATTAGCATACTTACTAAGCAATCATTTTATTTTGTTTGAGGGATTTTGCTATAGAGAAATGGGAACAGACCAAAAAAGTGACACTTTTGAGAATTTCTGCTATAGAAGGTAAACTAGGAACAGTCATCAAACCCAGCATTTTGAGAATTTCTCCTAGAGAAACCCAGCATTTTTAGATCTTTCCCCTACCTTCACTAGTTTAATGATATGACCATTTAACATCCTTTCCAAAGAGAAATACATAACCAATGTAACACAAAGCCAGTGAAAATACTGGCCAAACAGCACATGGGTAGCCCTCAGAAGTCCCACAGTGTGCTGCTCCTTGATTTGTTTCCATCAAGCAAGGGATGTCGAGGTAAAGGTACAGCCATTTCTTTGAAAGGAATATCGTAAAGGGATAAAAACAAAAAACTCAAAAGTATGAAGGTTTTATTATAGAACAACCTATTTTCTAACAACACCAGATGAACATTCTCCTTTTTTTTCTTACAGAAAGGAAAACGCCTTTTGTAGAATACGACAGTATTTACAATCAAATAATCATTACTTACATGTCACTTTTAAACCCTCTCCTTGTGAATCACATCTAATTCTATTATTTGGTTTTATTTTATCCCTTTTTCTTTTCTTTTATAATTAAACTCTGCTCCACAGGAACATCAGCAATTATGCTTGGTAGAATGGGGGAAGAAGTTCACACAAAGCTCTCTCATTGCACAGGCAGTGATGACAGGTTCTGCTAAATATGCATTTTCTCACCTTAAAGATATTTCACTGGAAGAGCCTGAGCAGCAGAAGAAACAGTAATGGTCTCTTGGCAAGCACATATAAGCTGCCATTATTGTGATGAAACATTAAACCGCAAGCAGCTTCCACAGCCAGACCTGCTTATGTAAAGGAGCACATTTTTTCAAGTGTTTCAGTTTAAATAGATATTAAAGTACTGTTAAGAATTGTCTTCTAACTCAACTTTCACCTCTTTTGTATGTATAACACAATACATTACTCTGTTTTCAGAGTAAGGGTTTGGTTGCTTTTATTTTTTAAAAATCTTTGAGAAAAGATTAAATTGAAAAGAAATAAGCTGCCTTCTGCTTCCTACCAGCAAAGTAGTACAGACTTTTTAAAATCCTGGATCAAAACTACCTTATGCAATTTTGAATTTGTCAAGCCTAGTACCAATCCATCAAAGAAGGATTTCCTCCATTTCATTTTGGGCATTTACATAAGTACCTTAAGTTGGGTCACTGGAATTATTCTCCCTCATTCCCCATCCCATCCCACTCCATTCAGAAGGCTCATCCTATAATCTAATTTCACAAAAGAAAACTGCACTTTCTCTCCCTATGAAGCACCAAATATACATACAGCATATTTTCACGGAGGCTTGATCAACAGGGGGTTAATATTTTAGAACTCCTAGGTAAAATTTGCAATCACAGTAGGAAAAGCTTAAGGAAAAGCTTACCTCAGGAATGCCTCACATCTTTGTGACATTAGGACCCTCTAAATGCAAATTACTGTGCAGGCAATGTTTTTTCAAGTTTTTCCTCTGAGAAAAGGCAGTGAAGGCAAAAGGCACAAGATGCCCTGGAAGATCTTCCTGTTAGGAATACAAGTTTTTTTTACAAGAACATACTTGCCTCTGTAGATCCACACAGGTTTGATTTCTAAACCGAATTTCAGAATGTAACGAGATTTAGCCCTTTCAAGCTGTTCTGGAGATCAGTTCAAGAGCCAGGTCATTAGACTCACTGAGATATGTAAAGAATAAAAAAGTGACAATAAAATTGCCATTTTTCTCTTATACATATAAGAGAAATTACTTATACATATACATATACAATAAGAAATTACTGAATGTGCAGAAACATAAGGAACTTCAGTAACAACAAAAAAAAAAAAAAAACCTGTTTGCAAAATTAATTGCTTCTGCAAAATAGCTCCCTCTTCAGTTTTCTTTCAATTTGATCCTGTTGATTTGAACATATGAAAAAATCCTTCAATCAATGCCACCAGTTTGGAAAAACTGTGTTAGATTGAGGTGGTATTTGAATTATCATGGACTTCTCCTCCTCAAAGTTAAATGCTGAAAGATATCATTAGATCACTTAATCAAATGCTTATGGAAGCTATTCCACATTATTCAACAATAGCTGGTCTGCAAAAAGGTTTCCCCATATTTTGATATGGTCATTTTGATCTATAAAGAGAATTGCAAGCTACCCACAAAACCTCAGTCTTCATTTAGATAAATTGGTTAAAAAAAAGTAATAATATAGCATGAACAGCCAGTCTCCAGTAAAATTATTTGTAATCCAAAAGAATAAACAGTGACCAAGATCAGAAATTTAGATTTCCTAGTTTAACAAGGGACTTTCTGAGCATCTATACAACTTTGAAAAACTTGGCCTATCAACAACTACTCCTTACATTTATTTGTATGTTCAGAGACAAAAAACATAAAAATGAGATTGCAAAGCTTTTTGCTCAGGGTTCCTATCTGGTTGAACAGGTAGAGAGCATCAATATTCAGATATATTGATACCCCAAAATAAGATAAGAATTCACACTTTACACGTGGAAATGCAGAACTGAAAGTGAGCTGCAACACAGCTGCTTATTCCAGGATAGAAAACTCATTTCATTTTAGAAAGGGGATCTAAGACAGCATTGCTACAGTTGAGGAAAATGCCAATTTCTCTCAGTATTTGCAAGATCCTAGCAGGTAACAGCTGTAAGTAAATGCAGGGGGTATTTTTCTAGTTGTATTGGGATAGGAAGGTGTGGGGGGGTGGGTTTATATTTCTTATTAACTCACTTCAACCTTATTTTGGATTTCAGTTTCCTGTTTGTTCTTGAGACTTCTTTTTGAGTATCCTGAACTTGTTTCAGATGTATCAATTTGTCCAAGTAGGAGAAATTATGCTATTAATGATGCAGAAAGGGCCCAGATAAGAAGTCACTTAATTTTTCTACACGATAAGCTCTTTTTTCATAAAGGATGAGCATGTTAAACCATGAAATTTTCAAAATTTAGCAGGACTGTACTGCTTAAGAGCAGAGCAGGTATTTCTAATTATAGACTAAGATACATTCTTCCTTCAAGGTTCTCCATTTGGTTGCTTGTGTTTTAAAAAAGGGAACAGTTAGTTATAGAAGTGGTATGTTTACCATATGTTTTATGTTTTACATAAATCAAAAATACCTCTACCAATGTAGAGATCAAAGCCTAATTAACCTCTGCAGGCAGTTTTATTTGTAGTATTTCTCTTTATTTTCCAGTAAATTAATGATTGGGAATTTTAATATTTTAAAATAATTTTGCTTCACTAGAGGGATCACATGATTTTTTTAAATACTCACACTGATCTATCTGAGCCCTGGATAAGGGCAGGGACAGGAGCAGCCTTGATTCACGGAGAGGAGCACTCAGACAGTTTGGTGATCTGATCACACAAGCTCTATGCAATCAGATATTCCAAGAAACACTGCCAAGGTCCTCAAGAGTTTACAATTCTTCAGATTCACTGAATTGCTTTACTAAACACTAACTGCACAACAGGAACACATTTTTGTGTGTATTTCCACAAAAGAAGTAAGTCTTATCTTAGCAGTTACAACAAGAATCCTGAGAGAACTGATTTTTTTTTCCCTTGCAAGAGAAGTCAGATTATAGAGCTTCAAGCATATGCAAGAGGTGTGTCAGACTAGATGGGTTCACGATAAATACAAGTATTTTTGCATTCCACTTTGAGTGGCAATGACTATGTCTTAGTGAAAGATTGGCATTCTGTCAAGCTTTTGCATCTCCCACACTGGACAAGGAAAAGGAGTTAATTATAAAAGTTTTCAACCCAGAAAAGAGCTGTTCTTATTACTTACATGGCAGGTCACATTTCAGGGAATGAGTTCTAGAAAATTCTATATCCAACAGGGAGTGTACATCAGCATGAATGGAAAACTGCAAGCCAGAAGCTATGAAACCATTACAAACTCCCTCAACGACCTTCTTTGAGCACAGGACCTTTGCAAGCATCAATCCACATCTGCTAAAATAAAACCTACTTCCCACCACCTCTTCCCTCACACAATACACATGATTAATATCCATTTTCTGTGGAAGTGTACTCCTTGCTTCCTGTGTATTCCTTGCTTCCTGTCTTTGCTGTGCAGAGAAATTAGAGACAAGAGGACAACTGCCCATATGGAGAATAGACTGCAATATCCATATGCAAAATATATACCATTGCAAAATCAACATCACACTGGGCCGGAAAAAGTTACCAACTTGTCTTTGAAAAGAAAAAAAAAAAATAAAAAGCCCAAACTACAGACCTAGAAAGGAATAAAAAGGAAATGAGTCATGGGGAAAATTTCAGGGAAATTTCACATGAAAAGGAAACCCATAAGCAATTTCATAAAGTTTTCCATGCTGTTGTCCTCCCCCTCTCCCCCCTGCCCTTTCTTTTTTCTTTCCCAGAAGCTTGATGGAAGAGGACAGGCCTCAAAATACTTTTATTTATCCTGCTATTAGAGAGAGAACAAAACAGAGAATAGGCCACAGTATTCTCTGACACTCTGAAGATTTGTCTGCTGCATCTTTTTATTCATGGAATAAAAAAATGCATTGCATCAAGAACTGGCAACTACAAGCATTCAAAAACTATGAATCAGATTGCCAAAACCCAAACACATTAAATAACCATTCCATCTCCAGTTTTCAGACATGCTGTCAGGAAATGAATGGTTTCTTTCTTCTCCTACGTCAAATGGGCAGGTGGAAAATTCCCAAGCACGTTCTTCTCATGGCTATGTTCTCAATCAGCTGGAAAGCAAATGTGTAAAAGTCCCAATAAGGTCATTTGGATTTATATCTTAAATCCCTCCCTGATATGCAGAGGCAGACTTCTGTCTTTGCTCCCACAAGAGAAACCAGAAACTTGGCAATGTTCAGACGCAGAACTGGAAAAAAGTTTCCAAGAGATAAAGATTGGTCCTCAATATCCCTATTATAAATTGGCTTAACTTAAGCAAATTATCTTCTTTCTTCTGTAACTATCTTAAGTCATCACCTAATTAAAGAAAGAAAAGCAAGTTGCTTAGCTCTCCCAGACCAACTTCTCTTAGGGGGAGCAGAATAGTTTGGAGAGCAGATGGAAACACCTGCTAGAGACTAAAGAACACTGATCTTCCCAGCTGCTCAGAAGACTGAAGCACACTGCTCTGCTTGATACATTTACCTGTTCACAAGCTTACAACCTTTGCAGCTTTTAAACATCACTCAGAGTCAGTCTTGACTCTGAATGCGGTCCAAGTTTTTTTGAGCTTTCTCAAAAAAAGTTTACCACAAATACAATCTTCAGGGTAATTTGTTTGAATTAATTCAGAACAAGAAAAATTGAGTCCTCATGCAAAACATTTGTTTCCAGGAGGCTCACAAAGGGATTCTGCTACTGAAATGACATCATGTTTGTCTTGAACAAGTGTGGTTTTCCAGAAGCCTTCCAATGAGACATTGCCTGGACTCAGTGCATCAAATTTTCTAGCTTTAGCACTTTCCAAAATAAATAAAAAAGAAACTATATTAGCAATCAAAATAGAAGCAAAAGCACAGGAATTGAGAAGCTTTTTTCCTACACAGACATGGTACTCAAATTCCAGACTATGTCTCAATTTGGATGGCTGTTCCCTTTGATTTGGAATTCTACGTTGACAGTCATTGACCTGGAAATACTTTATAGATACTTAACCCTTAGGGAATGGTCACAATTAGGATCCTGAAAAAAACCCCCAAAAAACATTTTAGGGAGGTCACAACTCCCACCATGACTCACACATATAGAGATGATTTCAAGGAATCAATTATTAGCTGTTTGAATGTGTCATGGCACAGCTCACACACACCCTTTTCATTATACAAATCAGTTGTGCAGATCTGACACATCAAAAGGCAGCAATCTCAACAGTTTGAATGCATAAATTCAAACAGAATTTCTTCAAGCAAAGCCACTGATGAAAAAATTACTCCTTCTTATACGTACGAACATGTTTAAGTTCAATGGTTGTTGATAAAAAAAACACTTCTGAGGGGAAAAAACTCTCTTAAAACTCCCACTGTAATGACTTCATTGCAGCTGCAAGAATTTCAATTAAAATAAGAACAACCTGTAGAAAAAGCAGCACATGTGACTCAAGACAAAAGCTGCAGCCAGCCACCAGCATAACATCAGCCAAAGAGCTGACCCTGTGACCTCCATCAATGGAGGTTTGCCACACACTCCTGGTACAAAAGAAATTCAGACAAGGTTCATTCTGTAGCTACAGATAACGTCTTGATTATTGCTCTAAGAACCTGCTTCCTGTCCCTCATGCTACCCTTTGGTGTAGGTTCTGATCCAGCAGTGCTCTTTGCCCCCTCAGTTGTATTAACTCATTCTGCCAGCACAGCCTTGGTTTCTAATCCCACCTCTGGTCTGCTTACCACTAATTCCTGGATCTCACTGCCTACCATGCCCCCACCCCTTCCCTATTATTTCTAATCATTTCACTGACACTGGAGGAGAAACAAGCAAGCAGGAGAGAACCCCTAGCCTAGAATCACTCTCTGGAGCTTGTACCCCCTCAGTTTCCACTCCTTTGTAAAGTATTTCACTCCTGCCTGCCCTAAACTATCCACTCATGCCCCAGTTAAGATTCCTTGCAACCAAGTAACAGAAAACTAACTGGCACCAACCCAACCCATGCCCTAGAAACAAGAATAACACCTGAGAATCATCAAGGACCTATCAGTTGCCCTAGAGTTTTCTGCAACCTTAGCTAATGAGGAATAAAACCTTAACAGTCAGATAAGCCATATACCCTTTACAGTACTTTCCTCTAGCAATTTCCTTATAGCATCTATTCTGAATTAGAGCAGAGGTTGAAAAAGTCTGATTTATTTTGTGGATTTTTTGGGGGAAGTTTTGCTATTATGCTGGGACAGGGAAGGAGAGAAACATTTACAAAAAATTTGGCAAGAAGTAGCAACACCCACTTTTCTTTTGTTATTTTGGCCCCCACTGCCAATATTTTTGGATTTTCATTCTGGAAAAAGGAGAAAGATGAGGAATTGTCTGAAGGAGTGTTTGCTGGGCTGCTTGCCCTCAGAAAACTGGAAAATTGCCGAGGCTGAATAAAGAAAGTATTCTATAAACTCAGATCTGACTTGTGTTGAACAGAACAACATTTATGGAGAATTAATATTTCCAGTGTCTTGACCTAGGAAACTCTGTTATCTTGTACCATATTCAAAGAAAGGATCAGTGGAAAAAACACCAAAATTGCCAAACAATTAGTACAGCCGGTTGTCCTGTCTGGCAGTCAGACACTTCGACAAGAAGGTGCAGGAGCAAAGCCTGCAAGAGACAGAGATGGTGAGTTTATTCTTAGCCTCTGTTAACATTTATCTTATGCCATAAAGTACTCAGGCTTACATTCTTCTCACTATTACTCATTCATTAGCTGACTGATCTTATCCTCTATATAAAAAGACTTAATCCTTTTGTTCTACAAGCAATCTTTAAGCCTTGTTCACTCTTACTGAGTGCCCAAATCCATGAAGGAAAAGGACTGACAGCAGCCAGACACCCTGCCCATTCAAGCAACAAAGGTACAAATCATACCCTAAGGTTCACTCAGCTATCAGTGGCAGGTAATCAGTCAGAAACCCCACCACTTAAAATCCTGTGACTTTAAAATGAAGTCTAAATGCTGTATCTTGTTCTAAGGAAAAGTTCCCATTTTATGGAATATCTTACTAGGAAGCATTGTTAGCTGTAAATGGTGGTTCAGAGTATGCAAAACAGCTTTAAGGCTTCAGGGAGCACAGTATTAAAGAGGAAGAAAGTAGTAAGGAGAAGATTAAATCTCACATCTGAGATTTGTTCAGTTATTACAGAGCAAGGGATGCTTTTGAGAAGCTGCCTCTCCAAGCCAGGGAGGTCTGGTTGGGCTGGCCAGCTGTCCAAGGTGCCGACTACTAGGATTTAATCAACCTTGAACTGTTGGAGGAAGTTTTCATTCCCCTGCAGAAAGCCCAAGAGAGGAACTGGGCAAAGGAAGAACAGAAGCATACTAAATGGCACCCCTGGCACACCCTCTAAAGAACAGCTGGGAGCCACCAGCTCAGAGAGCAGAACCAGCACAAAGAGTCATGTAAAAAGACCAAGTCTGCAATGACTCCTTGTAAAACAAGTATCTGTAATCTTATCCAGCCTACGTGGCTAAAACCACAGGGGGTAAAGAGAAGGAAAGGTGCCAGCTGGAGAGGGCTTAGTCTAAAAAAACAAAAATATGAATTCCTGTTCCCTGCCTTATTTAGAGTATAATTTATTCATCACCACCCCAGACTGAAACATCTGAGCAACTTCCAGAGCACTGAGAAGTTATTTTTGCCCTCTAAAATACAAGGAGTATAAGAAACACAACCAACAATCACTGTTTAATACAATAATAATGCAATACTATGATTCACTTGCATTAAGTCTGACTAAATATGTAATTATCTTTAAATAGAAATGGCAACTAATAATTTTGAAACTAAAAATAGAAATACATGTGATGTGAATCCTATGTGACTTACTCCTAACATGCCTCTATTATGCTGTCTTTTGAATATTTTCCTAGGTGCTTTCAGTTTTGGTAATTTTTTTGTTTTTCATTCAATTTTGTTTTGTATTTCTTTTGTGTAGCAAGACACCATGTAGTCACAGAAATGCAATTCTAGAATTTTGTACAAAAAAGGATTACATCATTCCACTACTACAGAAACCATGCTGATATGAAATGTAGACACCATTGTAACTAAGGAAAATCAAATGGCAGAGAAAATGACAATGAAATATGCGGGAGCAAATACACAAATAAACCCTTTATAATGAAAGGAATACTAAAAGTCTTCTAAAAATGTCAGCTAGGGGAAGTCAATAAAGGTCAAGACACTTGGAAAAGGAGAAGTTAATCAAAGACTTTCTGTATTTACTGTCTTTTGTTCCATAACATAGTACAATGTACTCTAGGTTACTTTAAAGCTGTGACCTTTCTTGCCAGCATTCACCGTTCACTAACACAGAAGTCCCAAGTTTTGCTTGAAGAAGAAACCTGTTGATGTGTAAATTGTGAGTCTCCAAAAGCACTACTTAAACGACAGAGCTCCACCAACATGATTACTTTTGACTGTTGTTGCATAAACCAAAATAAACAACAGGTGGGGAATGACCCCAGAACTCCCTTCATATATTTTAAACAGCCTTTAATGTTACCATTCCCACCACTAGCAAATGAAAATAGGTGGGGCAAACATCTTTGTGCCAATAAAAATGTTTAATTTAACAACAAAGCATGTGTTAAGAAGGCCAGTTAAAATGTACAGGCATGTTTTGAAGTCACTGGATTTAGAGTTGTGAAAATAAACCAGCATTTTCAAAATGGAAGCATTACAAAAACGACAAGCAGATTTCCATCACCTTAAGGAAAACCATGGTTTTCAAATAATTTTCTTTAAACTGTCACTATCAAAATGAAACCAAAAATCAAGAATGAGAGAGATTGTGAATAGTATCAAAACCACTCTTGCAACCTATTTTTTGTGGCTCAATAACCACATTTTCCTGTGTTTCAAAGTGCTTCTTTCCTTTCTTACAGGGCAATACCATTAACACAAGAGGAGAAACAGCCTATAGCAAGATTACACAGCAAGTGTTTCTGTCCTTCCCCCCTCAGGAAAGAGTATTATTTTCCTAGGGTGGCTTAGTTACAAGGTACTTTTAAGTTGCTCTAACAGCAGCTGAAACTACAGCTTCCTTTTTCCATTCACACAATTCCCAAGATTTAAAAGTGGAAAGGAGATTTGTTTCCCAAATAACAACCCTTATTCTGCAGCTTACTTAAAGCTAAGTAGTTATTTCCTGTGAGAATTTTACAGGAGTTAATAAGCCATCTTTTTCTTTTAAAGGGAATCATCCGTGAGTCATCTCAAACCCATACAGACACAATACCACTACAGACAACAGATCCACGCAGAATGGCTGAGGCTGGAAGGGACCTCTGGAGGTCTTCTGGTCCTATCCTGCTCAAGCAGGACCAGCTGCAGCCAGTAAGTTCATGAACATCTGAGAAAGACTCCATAACCACCTCGGGCAACCTGTGCTGGTGCTCACTGACCCTCCCAGTAAAAATAAAGGTGTTTTCTGATGTGTCTCCACTGGTGTTCATTGCCTCTGCTCCTGTCACTGGGCATCACTGAGAAGAGCCTTGTTTCATCCTCTCTGCACCCTCCCTTCAGCTACTTGCACACACTGATAACACATCCCTCCCCAAATCTTTTCTCCTGCAGGCTGAACAGTCCCAGCTCCCACCCTCTCCTCACATGTCAGAGATACTCCAGTCCCTTCGCTATCTTTGTGGCCCTTCATTGAACTCTCTCCAATATATCCAGTATGTGTTTATGCGGGGACTCAATCCTAAAAATTTTTTGAATAATCCAGAGTATCCTGATTAATTGAGAAGTTAAGCCTGAAGATTTAAATGTTTCACACAAGGTTTTACAAGAAGGCAGAGAGAGCTCATTGCCCTCCAAATTCACCATGAGGGGGTTTCCTCTTTAGCCATCACTAATAGCTTTGCTCTTGGTCCTAACTCAGAGCAGAACAATTAAGGCCAACTTTCAGGAAACTGAATTCTGTCTGAAAACATCTCCCTGCTAGCTGTAAAATTAGGGAGACTATCAAGTCATTTAAAAATTCACCAGTCCTCAGCTTCATTTCAAACAATTTAAGCTTCATGAAGCAAATAATAAACCCAACAATGTTGTGAAATATTGCAAGGCTGAGAGAAAAAACTAGTAGCTCTGTGTCACAACATGACCCATCAAAATGGTTTAAATTACTTAAGTAAACCATAAATATATACCAAAAAAAAGTTCACTGATCTTCTAACTTTTCTCCCTCCACATTTTGGTAAGAGGACCTAAATACCTGGCAGACCAGAAGACATGAGCAACAACTGCAAGTTCCTTTACACTTATTTATATTAAGTCATTATTCTTTCATAGTGCTTCCAGAGCAATTTACAGTAATCTGCAGTATGAAAAAGGGATATAACAGACAAAGAAAATGAGAAGTTATGTGATTAACATTTCTTAGGATGTCAGAATTTTTAATAACACTGTAGCAAAGAAGAAAGAGATAAATGGCAACACAGCAAGCAAGAAATGGGATTTTAGGTATATTATGGAAAATAAAAAATTGAAAGTGATCTAAACCTTCTAACAGCATATTTATAAGTCTATTTTATTGGTAACAGATTCCAAGCTTCAAATCAGGTTTGACTGCATTAGTCAGTAAGGAAAAATGTAATAATTTCCTGATACTTCACTGAAATTCTTAGACCAAATTACAACAAAAATAAATAATAATCCCTTTTAGAAGGAATATCAGAAAAGGATTCTCCTCCAGTTGTTCAGGAACATTAGGGATTTAAAGTATTTCAAAATGTCTGGCTCCAGTTCAACACAACATGGCTAATGCAACTCAATATGAACTCTTCTATAACATTTTATCTAGTCAAATAATTTCTCTTTGTAACTTTCTCTAGCTTCCATACTATCAGATAGTGATATCAAGCATATAAATGGGAAACTACATTAACAGATATCGTAACTGACTCTTTGATGCTCAAAGTAGGTTTTCCTATACATTAAGAACCACCTCAAGTTAGCTGCAAGATACAAAATAAAATAACATCCACAACCTGCAATTTCTGTAAGGCTCTTACACATTTTGATAGCAGAATTTAGTCACTTTCTATTATGTAGACCACATAACAGAAATATACTTTGAAATGGTAACACTTTTCCCCATCAAAGTTTACTTGGTGCATAGAGGATTTTTTTTTAATTACTAGCAGGGAATTTAAGGCATAAATTTTAATTTGTTATCAGATGTGTCCTCCATCAAAAGCTGAAAAATATTTAACTGATCACCAAATAAGGTAAACTATGATAAATCTAAAACTCCAAGCTTCACACCTCATTTAAAATGCATCTTTCCAAGTTATCAGCTGCAAAGATGTCTGCCTGTTCATCAAGTCAGCTTTGTCTCATTCTGAATACCATAAAAGACTAAGGTACATTTACACCAAGAAACTTCAAGTACATTTTTAGAAGGCTGAAATTCACTGTGAAAGCCAACAAAGATTAGGGAAAGCTGTCTATCACCAATCAGAGTAAAAGTCAAAGCACGGAGATTCAGTATTTATTCCTGGGGAGAAAGGCATCCCAATCAACATCCTTCACCTCAACTGCAGAGGTATCAGCCTGAAACTGGAGGAAGTGGTCCTGGATGGCAAATACAATTTTCACAAGTTACTGAGAGAAAGATTTCAGAATGTGAGTTGAAAAACTCAAACAGGCTATTTATCTCTTACTTCTTGGAACAATAACTACATGCTCAATCATGCATATGTAAATAGACAAGGAACTGTTTCACTCTGGACCAAAGCAAGATTTAAGTGTGAGGCATAAAGCAGAATTCAGCCAAACTGCAGAACCACTTGTGATTGTAAATAGCTTTGTAGAAATAACTGGGAATACTGACAGATTTCTTTTTCTGGTGCTCTTGATCCTATACTGAGGAACTCAATCCAGTCACCTCTCCTTGGAGTCAGCATTGATCTATCATTTGCCTACAATAAAACAGGCTGCCAGGAAATCATAGTCTCAGACTACAGATGAAGTGATTCTGTGGAAATCTAACACATAATGATAGTTTCGGCCTGAAAAGTGTTTTGGTCAGATACAACAACATTGGAATTTACAGCAGGGAGAACATCACATTTAGCAATGGGTAATCCTCAGCAGAAGTAGAGTTTTCTACATTCACAGTGGACATCAGGGGATTCAGTACCACTCAAAAAAACATTTGGGATACTGAAGCTGCACAATGAAACAGAGAAATTATAAAGCACCAGATATAAGGCTGTTGCTCCCTGGCTGGGTTTTTTTTTCCCACATAGGAACCCCACCTTATCTAATGCACAGGCCTTGACAGCAGGGTGAAGAAAGAGAAATTATTTTGTATTTCTTTTTCCCCTACCCATTCTACTCTGAGTAGAGTGCTCAGATATTAGTATTCTAAAGGAAAAACCCTTTTTTCCCCCTTCTTCCTCTATCTTTTTTTGTTTATTGTACTGCTATCTGAAAGAGTTGTATTTCAGTAATTTATTTTTACAAAAGGTCCTATTTATATTTTTATAACTCACACACAGCATATGAATTGTGTCTGCTTAATCTGGAATGTTTCCAGAGTCATTTTTTTTTCAGAATATTTGTCACTGTGCAGTACATCACAAGCACAATTCACAGTTGTTATCAGCTTCAGCTGCAGCTGTGAAAGCTTTGCATTCTTTATTTTATAGATTTGGAAACCTTACTATTCAAATACAAGGAACACAAGTAGTTACTGTTAATAATTTTACAAATCTTGTAAAAAGTAAAATCCAGGTCTTCAGTGGCATTTAACTACAGAAACCTTCGAATGATCATCTCCAATTCTCTATTCATAAACATCGAGCACATGCAACAAGTAAAATGGGTTCTACAGACCACATTCTTTAAATCTTTAAGGCATTCCTAAAAATAAAAGCCATGGTAAACAACAAGCTTTTTAAGGGGGAAAAGAAAAGGGATGTGTTAATGGAAATACATCCTGTCAATTCAAATTCGGAGATGGGGTTACATTAAAAAACTTAGCCCATACATCACTTGTCACTTATGTTTCTGTTGGTATTTTAATGAAGTCTAAGATCATGAGCCTACCGTGAAGAGAATCTGGGAGAAAAACAGCTGCTCATCTCTAACAGCAATCATGTAACTTAAGAAATGCAAATTTAATATTTTCAAGGAACAAAGGAAAGGAAAATACTCCAATGACAAAGTAGGAAATCTTAAACAGAGTAAGACCCAACTTTCCAAGTACAATATGCATGCTTTCCTAAAAACCAAAACCTCAGCATTTAAGATGGCCAAAACCCATAACTTCCAAGCATTCCCTTCAAATTCCTTAGCTAAATTAAAAGAAAAAAATTTAAAAACCACAAAACAGTTGGAACATTGTCTAGAAAGGGATCAGACATAACTGCTTCTGTATATGCTAAATTTCAGGGAAGGTCTGATAGCACCAACAGGTTACTGGATGAAAGAGCCATGTGCTAATTAAAGAAAAAGCTTTTATTTCAAGCCATTAGAGTAAATCTGTATAGTCAGTGTACAATTCCTTAAACCAGTAGGTTTGACTGAGTTAAAGAAAGAGCAAATCCTATCATATTTAATGTTTCTCATGCCTAATCTAGGTACCTTTTTATGAGTACTTCACTATTTTACTCTACAGAAGCAAAATAATGTCTTCTAGTACTATTAAATGCTCATAAAAGAACTGATTTTCAAATAAAAACATTAATAGGAAAACCCTAAAATGTAATCTATTTTCCTTTAAAATAAATTCTGTCCATCAAGAAAAATCAATGAAAGCAGGCTTATAGAATTTGACGGTAATAAGACTAATGATTCCAAGCATTTTCTTTTTCTTTTCCTCCTACTAGTTACATTGTAGTAAGAAAATTTCTTTTTTCTACATTAAGGAATGACTTATCCAAGCTAACTTCCTTCTGAAAAAATTAACTGAGCTTTCATTATGATTGCATTTAGAATGCTTATATAGAAATTTCCTAAGCTTTTTCCAGAGCAAAACCAGTTAAAATGTTTTAATTAAACCAATTTTTCTTGAGAAATATTTCCTTTACAATGTTTTTAATATAACTCAACATTGGCTGCATCTTTCTTGACAGATGGTATTTCCTTAACAGAGAATGTCTCAAATGGTTTATGTATAACATTCTTTCTAAAATTCATTTCCTTTCTGTGTAAGAAGTTAATACAGCAAGAAAAAAAAAAAAAAAAAAAAAACAAACCAGGAATGTTTCATGCCATGTGGGATATAACAGTTCTAGAGTTTTGCTTTAAATTAGCCGAGTAATATTTTTGTAGAAATATTATTAATGTGGTTGAAGCTTAGCATTTGGAAAATGGAAAAATACTTGCCCACAACACTGCTTCTCTCCAGATCCCACTCCAACATTAACTTCTCTTTTATGTTCTACTCCTCAGCCCCATGTCTGGTGGAAATCTGACAGATCTTACTAAGGTTCAGCTTAGGAGAGAGATGTTAACCGGGTGATTGTTTTCAAGAACAAAAGGACTGGCAGTTCTGTAACAAATAGCTCCCAAACCAGAAAGGAAAGTTCTTAATAATTTCCCTCCAAAATCATTCAGAACACTGAAATCAGCAGAAAAGCACACCCATAATCTTTCTCAGGAGGAGGACAGACCCTGAGGCGTCACAGAAGTAGATGCAGCTCCTAAGGGTGGGCCACTCCTCCATAATTAACATCAAAACACAAGTTCTTAAGAGGGAGACTTGTACCAGCTGGATGCAGAAGAACTAAGGTTCCACAAGCAAAAATCCTGGGGAAATGAGATTTTAGCAGGATATTAAGGTCAAAGGTATTGGGTATGCAGCTTGTAACATACACTCCTATAAAGGTTGTTAACCTTTGGCCAAATGGCTGGAGAGCAACACCAATAAGAGCAGTCTTCAAGAGATAAAGAAATACCAGTTGATAATTTCTTTTTCCTCTTGCTATGCTATAGGCATTCATTAAAATATTACTTTTCTAACAGATCAAATAATTTTCTGTACAGCCGAAAATTTTTATTCTAAAATGTTCTGCAGCCTGTGGAACTATATTTACAAAAATATTTTGCAATTACTACTTTCCATTTTTAGGCATCTCTTAGCAAATATGCCATTTTGTGATACTTCTAGTAAACATTATCATCTGTTAACATGGAGAATATCTTGCACTGAAATCCAAAACTATCAGACAGTTTCCCTAAATTTTAAGGTTTGCCCATTTTATATTTATGAAGAAATAACACATTTTTAACCTTCAGCAAAAGCCTGTCCTAAATATGCCTTTTCTAGCTACTTTTGTACTTCAAGACACAGAGATCATGGGAACTGGGAATATAATCTTTCTTTCTAGTATGCAAATTCATTTTAGCTTTCTGCTCACAGCAATGCTAACCTTCAGTTCTGAAGGCAAGCTGACTGCCCAGAGCTCATGATAACAAAGCTTTGGGCAGTATGTGCAGTGCCAGTTTGCCTAAAAGATTTTTATGGATGCGTTACATAAAGTTAAAAAAGAAAAAACAGTTGTATTTAGCATCTCTACTGGCCACTGTAAAATGAACAAGGATACCTGAAGGAACTTGGGGCCACAGACAACATGGGAAAAACTTTTAGCTTCTCTTTAAAAAGGGGAAGGATTTTCTACAGCCACTTCAGGGGTCTGGTGCTGTCGCAGGAGGGTGAAGGTCTGCCAAACTGCAAAGGCACAGAGAGAAGGCAGAGCATCAGAAAACCCAGTTAACCCAGTAAACATGTGACTGAGAGAACAAAACTTTACTAAGGAACCTTTTCATCAGGTTCTTTCTTCAATTAAAAAAATAATTGCTATTAGTATGTTTTCAAAGAGAACTACTGCACAGGGGTGCTGTGTAACACATTATATTTGCTCTTCAGAAGACCAGCCTACTGCAATTACTTCAACAAAACCCTCAATTTCAGCTACTTTTCCCTTTAGACAGAAGATATTATGTATTCCTGTGCTATCAACAACCATTTTAGCAATATCCCTGTTGTGACCACTCTAGCAACATTTGCTTCTGCTTAAACTTAATTTCCATGCTTCCATAAGTACAGAGCCATTGTCTCAATTTTGCAGATCAGTCATCTCTCAAGGTCCTTTGATGCCCTGCTGTAATTAGAACACACACAAAAAATACCTCTTTGACCTTTGACAACTTTGCAGGCGTTTGTCTTTCAAAAACTATTAAGGTGGCAGACAAGATAAACATGCACATTTTTTACCCACTGTCATGATCTAAATGAGATGTGCTGTTCAATTCAAGCATTGTTTTAAAGTGTTTTTATTGCTTAGTGGAGTTGACACTGTTCAACATCTAACACTGTATCCAAGAGAGGTGCAAAATTAAATGCTTCTCAATATTTACCAAAGAGACCAAGATTCTATCTTCACAGCTGACTGAGATACAATACATACAAAGCCTATCTTTATTGCAACACAAGTAAAAATATTCTGTGAGATATATTTTTATAGAAATTATTATTATAGATAAATTTTGGGAATTGGCATCTCAAGATAGAATAATATGTGACAAAATAATAAATTATTCATTCTCTAATGAATGGTAGACCCACTCAAGCACTCAAAATAGCAGATAACTGTAAGGATTTAATTTAAAAACTTGGTATTCAAGAGAAAATTTAAACCTGATGTTCCTAATAAAAGAACACACTTCGCTGAGCAAAGCCATAATTTTGGGAGAGACACACCCTTTGTCACTTCCAATGGTTAGAAACAGATGAGTCTGCAAAATGTTTATTATAAATAATATTGAGACATGAGTATTTTTTTAAGGAAACTCTAGTGCAAAATCTATCCATCTCATGGAGGCAGCAAAAAATGCAGCAAGCCCAGCCCTTTTCTCAAACACCAAAGTTTAGAAAGATCAAATATAAGCAGAACTCTACATTCCATCTTCCTAGACAGTCTGTAATTATTTAAGGGAGATTTGAACAAACCAAATGTCTCCTTTCCAAATATGAAATGCATGCCAATTCCCAGGACATTAATTGGGAATTCCATATCTGATGATGAATTACACATAAATAGCTCACTGGCAGCCCATCATTTTTACTTGTTCCGAGGACAAATTTACTGACCTGGGCAAGAGATCCTAAAAGAAAATGTTAAAACTGTTTTACTTTTAAAGGAATTCACTAGGTAAATTGACAGATTTAGTGGTGTTTTCACACTGAAGAGGGAGGACTAGAAGAAAGCTACTGTCTGTTTAGGAGGCTGAAAGGAAATGATTAGCCTTACCATACCAGACTACAGGTTGTCACAATAACCTTGGCAGGAGTGTATTACCTCACACTTTCTAAAATGCTGGACTCAAGAAAAGAGGATTTCCGTGAGTGAAGAGTTTAAAAAAACAATAAAAATGGACTGGTTCCCAACTGAGACTTAACAGGCAAGTATTTCTTTTACCTGTTTTGCTCTTTGAGAAATCTTTTGCAGTTTTCCTTGGCTTTGTTAAGGAACCAAGCAATGACTTCCCTGAAGCACATGGCCCCCAGCCCCAGCTGATACACAATCTCAAAAATTTACACAGCAGAACCAGAAACAAGCTCTTAAGTTCTGACCATAGCCTGAAAGCCCATTTGCAGCTTGGCTCACTTTGAAAAGTTTTATCTTCCATGGATCAGCATATGGTTCACCACTGTGATCTCCTGACTTATCATACCAGAAGAGTTAAAAGTTTTTTTCAATGAGGACAAAATATGTAACTGCTATTCAGTGAGCAGAACGCTCAAGAAATTCCCACTGTACCACAAGAATTCTGGGGAAGAGTTAGTCGAGTTTATGAGAAAAAATCATTGAGTGAAATCAAAAGTGCTTCATCATATTAGTTTCTTAAAAGTAATAGCATAAGCTGCAGAAATTAGAAGAAAAAAGGAAAGCTTTACCAGTCATTATTAAATTTATTATCATTTATCCTTGCTAAAGTACTATTGGTTTTATCAAAACTAATGTTCTTTACACTCAAGCAGATCACAAACATGATCTTGACAGCAAACGGAATTGATCAACTGAACAAATTGGTATTAAAAAACCAGAAGGATTTAGTCCTTCTAGCATCTGAATAAAATAAAGCATCTAAAAAACTGAATGAGGTTTCTCACAATTCCATGTACAAACTATGACAGGATTTTTCTGACATTATTTTCACTAGAGAAACAGTTTATCAAAGCTAACCAGCACATCTCATATAAAAACACATAATGGAAATCCAGAGGACTCCTCATTCTCTTATATCTGCCCTCACTTAGGGAAAGGAATTCAGTCTACCTGTGATCAGAAGAAATGGTCTATCTGAAGAGAAGTCCGCTGACAGATTGACTCCTTTCACCTCTGAATGCTCTGCCAACTGGAAAACTTTCTCAGTATAGCCCAATCCTTTTCTCTGCATTCAGGTAAAAAACAGTGATACAAGATTTGTAACAGTTTTTGAGGTCTTTTCACTTGAGGGTTTTTCTAGTATTTTTCTAGAAACTGAAACTAGCAAATGCTTAGCAGCAACTCAGAGGACTGTAACTGTCACCTGATAGATGCAATTCAGATTCCTTCCAGCTTCTGTGTGGGAATATATAAAATGCTGAATATCCTCTACCCAGAGCTAAAGCTATACTTGCTTTACATCTGTTTACAACTTAAACTCACCAACTGAAAATGGTAATTATACCCCACCCAAGGACATACAAGGCAACCAATGAAAACTTCAGCAATCTCCAAAACTCCACACACTGCTTTGTAGAGAAGCTTGGAAAAACAGAGGCATTTTACTTTGTTTTGATATTGTAATTTAGTTGCTCAATAAGTGGAATTTACAGTTTCTTTCTGAAAAGCTACCTTTCAAATTTCATAAATACAGCATTAAGTGCTTTCAGTGGTATTTATTACAAAGAGACTACTAGCATCCTATTTGAGGCTGTCTATAAACAAATTGTAAAAACACTTCAAAAGCATTAATCAGCTTAAAAACATTAATTTCTGCATACATTCTTCTATGTAAGTTAAATCACATTAGCAGAACATACTTTTTAAAATATGGCTTGAGCTAATTTTAAAGATGGTTGGGAAAGTTTGGCCTGCACTGATTAAAATCTATACTTAAATGAAAGGAAAATTTAACCACAAAAACTGTGCTCATTTTAGAAAAACAAGCATATCACTGCCAAAGTTCTGTCCTAAGTTTAGATTGCTGTCTGACTAAAACATTATAATTATGAGAAACTGAAATGGATTTCTAAATGTTTCAAGATGAAACAACCATTGGGTAATTTGCAAGATATGCAATTATCTTCTGAATTCAAACACATAATGCTAATACTCAATCTGGACAAATACAGGCTGTTTGTGTGAAGACTGAGGAAATCAATACCAACACTAGATAGAGTAACCATAATGAAATCTAAGAGCAGAATTACCAAGTGATGTGAAATTCTTCAAGAATTTTCTTCGAGGAGAAAAAAAAAAAAGGCTTGGAATCTCTCTCTATTGCTTCTGTCCCTCCAAGGGCTGCTCAAGCTGAACAGATGATTCTCAGCCCTTTTATCCCCATTAAAACTGCATCAGGAGGCATTTCACCCAAGCTCTCCTGCAGCAAGACAGCAACATTTTTACCTTCAAACACCAGAGAAGGTCTTCAAACAGATTTGAAGGGTCATAGAACATATGTTCTTATATTTCACAATTAACATTTGTATCTATCATTATCATACTGACCATGCAAAAGTTAAAAGGAAACAAAAATTAAACATGATCACATGCTCACCCCAGATCTGTTTGTTCCATTTCATGTATAACCATTGTAATAACCCATTGTAAATTCCAGTTATTTTGAAAAGTAAGTTAAATCTTGATCTGCAACAATCATTAACAGTTTGATGCAATTAGCAGGATTGCAAGAAATTCAAAGTCATTCCATTCTTGTTTCAAAATCATGATTGCATGTACTTGCCAGTACCTGCACTGCCTTTTACTGTCTGTCTTTGATTTAGGAAGAAAAATTAATGACTTGGCTGTGTTCTGTATTTTGGTCCTCTTTGAAAACCTGAGTGTTCAGTTATCTTTTGACTCTTCTGACTACAGCCCAGTCTATTGTTTCCCTGATTGGTGAAAGGAGTACAAAACAATGTCATTTATATATAAAAACACAGAGGAACTGTGAGCATGTCTGCAGACACAGCAGTTCACAGGACCACCATCATTCAAACCGTAATTTCATAAAGAACCAGAGAAACTTCCCAGCAAAAATTAATTCTCTTTTACCAGCAGTGTGAGGTGATCCACATAAGTGCTTCATACAGACTCATGAGGCAATCTTCATTTAGCCTTCATGGCACCTCTGGAGCTGCCATCAAAGGAGCAGAGCAAATAGAGATCAATTTCTCTCAACAGTAAGAGATGCTGGATGCCTCAAAAATAATAAACCTACCGTAAGATCAATGAAAAAGCACCTGAGATTACAAAATATCTTTCAGAAACACTGGAATGAAAGCCATACCTGCTCCCTTGATACCTAAAATAACATGAATAGCAGGTTTTTTACCAAAGGATGCCTGAACCAAGCTCCTCAAGAGTTTTAGTATCACACATGCAAAATCTTGGAAAAGCAAGGTGGAAAAAAGCAGTTCTGTTCTCAAGGGGAAACCACCTTAAGCCTATTATCAGATTAAAGGCAAACTAATTTTCTCAAACTCATGAAAGGATAATGTGTGAACCCAGCAAAGCTACTAATTTTGCACTGTCAAGTGAAGACTCTCCCAGCTTTTAACCCCTAAGCATACAAGAACTCTAATACAAACAAATATAATTAGGTAAATTAAATTTATTGTATCAAAACAAGGTCAAGTTCACAAGTAAACTAGCTCAGCTAAGAGAAAAAAAATATGAAATCAAAGCGACATTTTGGGTATGTTTGAAGAATTCTGTTAACGTAGCTCTATCACACCTCACTGTGCCCTGCTACAGCAGAAAATTGGACAATTCACAATGTAGGATTATCTTTCAGGAGCTATTTACTTGTTAGGCCAAGGCAACAAATAGTAAAATCAAACTGTGAGCCTTTGCCCACAGTTCAGCAGGGACCAGTTCCAAAAATGCAACTCTCCAAAGGTTCCATCTCCCCCTCTCTTAGCCCGAAGTGCTGACCAAGCACCACACACACGACACAAACAAGCCAGCTCTCCTCAGGCCAGTGCCAATAAAACACTTAACCAGACTATGGAGCTCAGGGCCTCGGATCTGTGTGTTCCCAGCACCATGATATGAAGAAACAAGGGAACAAGGAAGGGACAGCCTTGAACAAGACTGTAAGTGGAGAAGAGGAGAATGAAATAAGGAAAGAAGGACAGAGGAAAACACAGACTATTTGTAAATAATAATGAGGTAGGAGGAAAGCATAAATTGAGACAAAAACTCTGCACCAAGAAGCTGGAAGAAGCAGCCAAGAAAAGTAAAAAAAACAACAGTGCTTTGGCAAAGCAGTGTTGGGAGGACACTGAACAATGCACACTGAACACGGGGACAAGTGACAGGAAAGAAAATACATACATGAGACTGCCCAAACAAAAATGAAGAGAAGGAAACTCTATGGGGAAAAGTCTTGGACAGAATCAGGTAGAAAGCCAGCAGAAGGACAAGAGGATTTGCACCTATGGCAGTTCTGATTAAGAATCTAAGAATCTAAGAATTAAAAATCTGGCTTCATTAAAAATAGCTGCTGAAGGAGTAGAGACTCTGCAGGAACAGATGAAACATGACAGCCTCCCACATGAGCAACTGGAGAAAGGGTTACTTGATCCAGTAAATCCTAACACCACTAAAACCCCAGGTGGGTGTAAAGATGACACTTCATTCCATTTCCAATCTTCTTTCCAGATTGCTTTTGTGGGGAGGGCAGGCAACTCCATGAAAGCAAAACTCATTGAGACTGAGGAGCTGGACCATATCTGAATCAAGGATTCCCTGCAGAATCTCAGTCTGGCCTTCACAGTAGGATACATAATTATCTTTCCTTCAAGATTCTGCTCCACTGAGTACACATGGTGGACCAGTCCCTGAGGTCTAAATAGAGGTTTGCAAGTGACTTCCCTCTTTCAGCACAGAAACACTTTGGCAAGCAGTGAATGGCGCAAACATCCTGGAAAGATGAGAAAGTTCCTTCACAGGCTTATACTCTCCCACTCTTATCACATATTCCTGACACATGGCTGACTTTTTTTCAAACCAAAACTTTTCAGAAGTTTGAGGTTCTGATTTTCTGAATGACCAATTTGAGATTTCGGTTTCCTGAGGTACAGTTTCACATTATGGCTGACCCACAGCTGGGTTACATTAGCGCAGAAGGAGAAACAGCTTTCATCTATATCAGAGCAAGCACTCACTGGAATAACTTCCATCCCCATAAAACTGTTAGATCAACTGTCCCTGAAATCATCCAACCACTAAATCCACTACAAAGAGAGTAACAAGAACCCATGGCCAGCAATGGAAAGGAGTGAGACCACACTCTTCAGCTGCAGCCCACACACTGACCAAACTATGAATTCACACTGGTAAAAAAGAGTACCTTGATTTGCTGAGGTACAGCATCCATTGCAGCTTCACATTCAGACTATTAGATAATACTGTAAAACATGACTGCAAAGTCAACCAACTCATTTTAGATTTCTGTGTTCAATTTAAGACATATTTTGGCTTGTTTTTCAATCCTACTTTCCTCATTTTTTAAGTAAGAAGCAGGATGGAGGGGGACTCATCTATTAATCTCTGTTTCACAGTGGAATAAGCTTATGCTAGAGAAACATTAAAATGTTGCCACACTATCTACAACTGAAAAGTCCAATGGTCCAAAAGCAGAGGCTGGTCATGTTGTTTTGGTTTTTTTTGAACAGAACACACAGCTGCTATGAAATAAGCGAGCTATGGTGATGCTTTCAGTCAATCAGTAAAACACACTACCCATCAGTATAGTCCACTACACACACTAACAAAAGTAGAGATTAAAGAAGTCCAGCGACCAAGAACTGCAGTTGTGTGCAACTGAACGCACACAAGCACCAGTGTGAAGCTGCACACCCAGTTTAACTCCAGTATTTATTTTCAGTGAGCAGCTTCTTGCAGGCACGGCTATGGTGCTGAACAACTCGTCGGTTGTGCAAAGCCACAAGGCTCAGCCTGCATTTACTGCTCCAGAGACCATTCAGGTCAAAGTTTAGTTTTGCCAGAGGGCACATCCAGCCCAGACAGCAGCACGCAGGCCAATACTAACGGGAAAAGTGACAACAGGCACAATAACCAAGGAAAAACACCCAGTTACAGCTGAAAAAAAAACTCGACCAGCTTCGAGTATGTACGAGTCAAAACAACACACTCTGGGTTTTCTGCCAAAAGGAAAGATACTAAGGATGAAATTACAACAACAGGCCTCCGGTTATTTATTCCTCCAGGTGCAACAAAAACATTAGCACTGAAACCGAGGTTTCGGGTACCGTACAAGTCTCACACACACGGAACGCCTCCGCAGACAAACTCAAGCGCCCTCCTCCATCGCCGCGGCTCCCGGCCCTCCTACAGCGCGGCGACCATGTCTGGGGAGAAACGGGAGGCGGGTGAGAGCCCGGCGGGCCAGAACCACCCGGCGAGACGAGGGGAGCTGCGGAACCTGCGGAACCCGCCAGCGCCGCGGCCCGGCCCGGCCCGGTCCGGCCCGGCCACCCCTCCGTCTGCCCCCTCCCTCACCTGGGACAGAGCAGCGCCGCGGCGGCAGGAGCTCAGGGAGCCGCCGCGCCGCCGCCACCGCCCGTGGGCGCCAGGGCCGCCGCCATCTTCCCGCGGCCTCTGACCCCGCTCACTTCCGGTCGCGGCGGTCACGCCGTTGCCATGGCTGCGCTCCCTTAAAGGGGCCGCGCAGAGAGGGGCTCGGTGGGGCCGGTGAGGGGCATGGCCCCTCCTGTGGGGGTACAGCGGGAGCAAAGCACGCGTCCGAAATTCGGGAATTAGCCCCAAAGGGACAGTGGTTCATCCGCCCGACAGTGCTGCACGGAGGGGAAAACCGTACAACTGCTTAGCTGCGGAATTTGTCATAAAATAGCCTGTGGGGTGGGAGAGTAGTGGAAAACGCCGGTGGCATGATTTCCACTGCTATGTGGAGACGGCTTCTTTTAACTTTCCCCGAAACGGGCTGTGTTTTCAGTTTTTATTGCTCCACCTCTGCCGCCGCTCACTGTTGATGGAGTTAACCTCTTTATACTCTTTCCACATATATGTTTTTATAAGGTACACAAACCTGGTGAAACCCCCAGTCCAAGAAGGGAAACTCCAAGAGGTTTTAAATAAAGTTTTATGTTTGTGTGAAACCTAAGTGAGTCCATGTCCGGCTCACAAGATGAGGACCAAAGCAACCTGGGCTCTCTTTCTGTTCCACATCAATTCCATGTGCATAGAGAAATGTGTTCCTCTGCAAAACTCCTGCCAAGTACAAATGAAGGGCAATACCTGGTCCCATACCCACTTAGGGGTATATCATATCCTCATATGGGGTTATATCATGTCCCCATAGCCACTCTCCCTCTGGGATCCTTCTTTCCCCCTGCAGCTGGTTTTGAGGACAACATTGTCCCTTCTGATACACCTACAATGACCCAGTGAGAATTTATTGCCTTTGTGGACCTGAGAATCAGTCATCAATATGATCAGTAGTTGAAATTTTTTTTTAAAAAGAATCAATACGGAATGTGTCTAGTGGGGAATTTCATCCTAAAAGTCATAAAAACATTGGAAATTCCACTGTCATCACTTTTTGAGGGCTCTCATATGTTCACTCAGCCTGGAGAAGCAGAAGCTAAGGGGGGACTTAGCTGCTGTCTACAAGTGGTGGAAGGTAATCAAGAAAGTGGAGCCAGGCTCTTCTCTGAGGTGCACAGCAAGCAGATGAGAGGCATTGCTCCCAATCTGCAGCTGGAGAAATTCCAGTTAGTTAGTAGGAAGGAATTCTTCAAAATTAAAGCAGTGAAGCACTGGAACGGGCTTCCCAAAGGCCTTGTGCGATCTCAAACCCAGCCTGGACCTGGTCTTAATGTAAAAGTACCAACAGCATTCCAAATCCTTCAAAATGCCTTAGCTGAAGAGGTAAAGCCTACTCTGTGTTGGAGCACTCTGCCTCTTGGGTCGGGAGGCTCTTTGTTATGTGATTCACCTCAGCTGACTTGTGCTAACCAGGAAATAAGCCTTTAGTCAGACTTAGTCACCAAGATTCCCTCTTCTAGGCAGCTCCAAAAAGTGACCCATTCTGTCCCAAACTGGATGTTTAAAACAGCCCAGCACACGGGGAGCTGAAATGGCTCACCTTGGGAGCATGGCACGGTTAAAGCCAGGTGAAATGAATCCTTGCTGATGCCTTCTGGAAATAACGACAAGTGCAAGGCAAACTGCTGAATTTTAAATGGCAATAACTTAGCGTGAAAGACATAGCATCAGCAGAATGTCCCCAAGGGTAACATGTGCCATGGGCTGCCAGCCATAGACTTGTGGCCAAGCTCCTGGGCAGTCTCAAAACTTTGAATAGAAACAGAGCAGTGATGGTGTCTGCAATATCTGCAAAATTTCTGGTGCCACCCTGTCATGCGAAATGGAAAGTTGTCCCCAAATTATTGTGCTGCCGTTGTCTAGGAAGGCAAGAGGGGTGAAACTGCTGTCATTTCTATGTGTGGCTTTTGGTATTTGTAGTGTAGGGCAGTCAGTGCTCTTTCATTACTTTGATAAACTGGGCAAAAATGCATGTGGCTAATTGCCTCTTGGGTTGAAGCTCTCTGCATGGAAGAATTACATGGGTTAATGAAATACTGAGAAAGATTTTGTAAGTAGCTAAGTAAGGAGCTTTGGCACTCTGTGCAAAAAAATGTAGACCAGAATCTTACCGCAGTCCACTCTCTTCCACTTCCAAGGTGACCCTGGACAAATCATCTCACTTTCCTATCAGCGTACTAAGAATAATGACATTTTCTTCTTGCTGAGAGTGCTATCAGGAGATGATAATCAAAGTTTGTAATTTGATTAGAAAATGTGAAACATTATACAGCACTCCTTACGATGCCAACATCTCAGTATATAAACTTTCGGTTGAGATATTTTACTTAAAACTGTGGAGAAAACAAATTGGTAAGACAAACAGTAATGAGTAATTGCGTTCCTGTCTTCCTCAAGAACCCCAGAGCAATTTTGTACCGTTTGGAGATAAATCTCTTTGTCTATTACATTGACATGCAGCTGAATAAGGACATGACATCTTTTCAAGCATTCACCATAGCACTCTAGTAGAAAATACAAAGGCAAATTGAATTTTCAGTTGCAACTACACAGACAAAGTAGATAAGCACCTTGTGCTTTACACTCATACACTGAAAGCTGAACTTGTGTGAAGTGAGTTAGTGTAGGCATTTTGTTAGAAAGCAAGAAGTCTGCTCAAGAAAAATACAGGCATTCATAATGCCCCTACAGTTTTTGTGAAAGTGGAAAGTCCAATTTCTGCAGCCAAAGACAACAGTGAGGGGATGAAAAGAATGTTCAGTATTCAGCAAAAAGGAAGAATCCGGCTGACTGGAAATGTATGTGCATTTCAGAAGGCTTTGTTAAAATAATATTAAGGTACTGGCTTTACATCCACAAAAATAAGGCCATTTGATGCCGAAGTCAAGGCTTTCCACGTGTTTGAAATGAAACGATATAGATTTAATTTAGCCACAAAACAATTCCTGTGGGGAGAGCTGGAAGCAGCGAGGCCTGATTCCCAACGGACATGCTCCCTGTGCCCTTCTGCCCATTTCCATCCCCACTACATTAATTTTGTCTCCTTCCCACTCCATGGACAGCATCCCTGCAAAGCAAACAGTGGGTGCAGGTGGGCCAGCAAGTATCATCTGCCAAGAGAAACAATAATGTTTGCTCAGTCAGGGAATGAATTTAGTTCTCACTCCTCTATCATAATGTCAGTATTAACAGATCTTGTAACAGCATGATTGTTTCTGAGAATTCTGTCTTTCTGCCCTTCCATCAAATTTGAGCAAAATTCATGAAGAAGATTCAAAAGTTCTTGGAGAGGGACTTGCAGCCAGACTGAAATGCAGCACGGCCACATAAGCAAAGCTCATGAGAAAAAAACAGATTGAAAAACTAAAAAGTTGCCCACAGTGGGGGTACAAAACCTCACAACAATTAAAATCTTTTTGCAAGGGGGTGAAATTGAAAATGATTGAGTCTTTCAAGTTGTGTTAGCACTTGAGAAATAGAAAGTGAAAACAGGAAATTATACAAGCTACTATTCGTCCACTGACAGGACCTGGAAACATATGGCATGAAGAACTTAAAATTGTCATAGGAGCACAAGAGAAAGGAATTTTTCTACTATAGCTGGGATTAGCTTTACAAAACATTTTTTTGGCTATATGATTTGTAGCGGGACCCCTCCATTCATCTTGTGTTGGCATAGCTCAGCTGGATGACAAGTGGAATCATGGAGCTCACAACAAGTCTCCAAGAGGGGATGCAGAGAGTAGGGAAATAATTTGAAACCAGTATTACCAACAACAGCAGTATGCCTAAAACATTTTGGGTTTTAATCACTATTGCTTAGCTTCATGTTTTATTTGCAGACTGAGTCCCCTTGGGGCCTATGTCTGAGCTGAGGGAATGATAGACCATGTGGCACTCAAAGGGAAGAAAAGATAAACAATATGGAAAATATCATTAGGCAGCCAGTCACGCCTCTCTATAACTGCCAAAGAACAGCAGAAAGATAACTCATGTTCTCCTGTTCCTTGGAAAACCCTCAGTCACTTGAATAAAGAGACTTTCTTGGAGCTCTTGTCGAGAAATGGCCTGGGCTGTGCTTGCATGAAATGGTTTTCAAATTGACACTCACAGGCTACTTGTGGATTTGCTGTTTACATGGCTATTTCCACTTTCTAAATCTCATCAGAATGTGTTTATAGCTTTCCTAATGGTGTTATGCCATGTAAACAGTTGCAAAATTAGCCCCAGAGATGGTATTAAATGGTAAATTCACAGAATGAAGAAGAGGAAGAGGAAAAGATTGCATGACAGAAAGGGAAAGATGAGAAGAGGTCATTAAATGCCTGAGGTGGGAGGTCATGAGGTGCATTCCCCAGAGCCCTCTGCCCCAGAGAGCAGTGCAAATATGATCCTTAGGGCCCCTACTGCCCTTACTCCATGAACACTTTGGGATGGCTCTGCCCTCACACCCGTGCTCTCCCCTAACAGCCCTCGTGTACCTCATTTGCTGAAACTTCCAACTCCACATCTACTGGAGTTTTTCCTCTCTCTTGGGTTTTCTAAGCAAATTTCATTGCCTGTGAGGAGAGCAAAGTTACTTGGTGTCTGGATAATTCACCATCTCACCTCCATGTGCCTACTTTTCTGGAGGGTTTGAGATAAGGATATGACAAGCCCACATAAGGATTTTCACCTCTCCATCTGCTTGCAAAGAAAATCAGATATCTGAGCCCACATACCTTCCTAGGTGTGGAAATTTGCTAGCTGTTCATAACATGCCTAAGCTGCACTTGCTAATTTTTCTTCCAGAAACAGCAGAAGTAGAGAAGGGGCCTTGACTCAAGGGGCATCAGCACAGCAGTGAATAGAGATTACCGTCCCCAAATCAAAACAGGGGAGGCAGTGACAACATGGAAAGCTTGCACTGATTTAAGCTGGTATAATATTTCTGGTGCCTGCAAGGTAGGTGTATATCTCTGGAGACAGACTAAGCTCGTTCTTATGCACAGCTCCATGAACAGCAAACAATAAAGGCCACTGTTTACTGCCCTACAAATATAGTAACTGGCACAGGTGATATAATGGGTTTAGCTGATTTGGGAAACATTATGAGTTTAAATGTTTTTACTATCAAATTCAAAAGACATCTGTAGGTACAACCATAAAAGGTGATTCAATAAATTACAGGGCTTTTTAAACTCCCCAAAGCTGAAGAGAAGATGGAGTTGGTTCAGAAATGTTTATTTGATTTAGTTGCTGTTTGGTTCACAGAAGACTCCCCACAGGGGCAATAAAAACCAAGGCTGCCTTTTTTATAGTGCAAAGATTTTACACTAGTCCTCTCCAGTCTGTTTAAACATGCCCCTCTGTTGCTTCAAATACTAAGATATTCCATTCATCACAACTCAAAAATTTCAGAATAGATCAGAAATGATCTATTATGCCCTATGATCCATCTCCTGAAAAATGCAGGATTTCTCTCTATATTGCATTTTTATTTATAATGTTTTGTCCATTGTCTTGGTTTGGAAAGACAGGGACCAAAGAAAAAGGGAAACTTCCCTTGGGGTTTGTTATAATTCCAAAATTGAAAGAGAGGTCTTAGGCAACGATAAGGAGGGTAGGAATAACAGTTCTTTACTAGTTAGTCTAACAAGGTAAATTAACAATAATTACAATATTGACAACAAACAGAACTAGAGGAGAAAAAAAAAAAAAAAAACCCCAAAACAACAAGTCAGTCACAGTTCTTCCTCTGGTAACACCCCCCCCACCCCCCCTCAGTACCGTCACAAGCAAATAGGCTAGCG
>CM031859.1:96944467-97151493 GCA_018697195.1 Certhia americana
ACCCCCCCCCACCCCCCCTCAGTACCGTCACAAGCAAATAGGCTAGCAGCAGCTCTAGAAGGGTGAGATGATTCCGAGGGTTCACAGTGGCTGGACCTGTTGGAAAAGTGTCCCGGCTGGCAGGGGCTGTAGAAACACCGCGTGGGAAGACCTCGAGCAGAACTGAAGAAACCGTGGGTGCAGGGCAGGGAGGAAACGGGTTCCCAAAATCCCGGGGGACACACGAAGAGACCGGTGGTCCCACGGAGTCCGAGGTGGAGGGGATGGTGAGAGCAGCCCTGGCCGTCCCCCCCCCAGAGCAGAAAAAACTGCCCCCAGCGAAGTGGAATCAATGTCTCTGTGTAGCTGCTTCCTTTGTTTGTTCCCGAGCACCCATAAGTACCGAAAAGCACCCAGCCATTAGCTTCTTAGCAACTTCTGGGAAAAAATTCTATAAGAAATCAACCCAACCCCCAACAGTCCATCAAGTTTATAAGGTCACATTATTGAAGTGTACATTTCATTACATTTCGTGTTTATGTCAACAAATAATATGCGGTTGCTTAATTTCAATGTAATTTGTCTTACAGATGTACCAGGGAAAGGAAGCAAGCAGTAGCCAGCATAAATGGCAGATGCCAGAATCAGGAGGGGTTGTTTTGTTGCTAAATGTGATCAGTGCTGTGCACAGTGGGCTTTCAACTATTCCTTTTTGGAGGATGGTCATTCTAATGTCAGTCATTAACAATTTGCTGCTGGTCACTTGGGAACAGCATGCTTCCTACAAATTGCTTCTATTAGTCACCAGTTCTTGTCCAAATAATTGACTACAAGAGAGAGACAGCCTGTGTGAGATGGGCGTTAGCAGGGTGGCAGAGTCTATGGACACATTGTTATAGGACACACAATTTACGTTTTTTGAATGCCAAAAAATAGTGGAATGGGCTCGGTCCTCTTTTGTGCTGGGGTCAGGCTGGAGCTGCACCACCAACGTCCAGTGGAGCCCTCTGAAAAGCCAAGACTAATGCACATGAAGTCAGTATCTGGCAGCAATACAGCAGCACATTTGCTTGTCTCTGAAATGCAGTCATCTCTGGCATGAAACCTGGCAGCTGTTTCACATAAAATGGTCAGGATGTGGACCAACATCCTTCAGGAAAGGAGGAAGAGAATGAAAAAGAACAGCATGGAGGAGTGTCACTAGTTTGTACCCTTCATATTCCTGTCATCTGCCCCTTTAGTGGAAGCTCTTCTACACAGTGTTGTTAATTCAAGTACCTGCTCTTTTGACAACCTTTTATCTCACTGAAAATAGGTGTTTTGGCATGACAGAAAATACAAGGAACAAAAAAATTTAACTTACCTACTAAAAAGAAAAATGCTGTGGAATAAAAGCAGGTCACAGTAGCACACTGGGAGTCAGCTATGTCATTCTCATCAGGAGCTCCATTCCTCTCACCACACCTCTCACCACACCATCTGAATACATTCTGCTTTATTGCTGGACTGCTCCTCTGGTCCTGCTATCTTGGTTTGTGAAGGCTGAACCTGAAAGAGTACAGGGCTAAGGGGTCACAAATGCCCTCCCAATAAAACTCATGTCATAGCTATAAGGAAGTGTCAAAGATTGTTGTTGATAGAGTACTTCTGAGGTGCCAGAAAAAGGGGCTTTGAGTTCATACAAGTAATTCTGGAGCCTCTGAAAATGTATCTTGTGATCCTGATGCAGGCGACAGAGGTGTGGAGAGAGAAGCAGCAGAACCTTTGAATCCAAGGCTGCCAATCTCTGAGCTGATGGAGAGGGAACTGGATGCTAACTCCCCAAAGTGTGGGTAGGAACTAAGGAGGGTACTGAGAAACCAGAGCTTAGTTATTGCTGTCATGGGAGCAGGCAGCAGCAGCAGCAGGACAATAGATGGGGGTCAGAGAGGGGATAGAGGAGCTGGCCTTATGCAAGCCATTTCTCAAAGTTACACAATGGAGTAAAGTAATAACACTAATGCACTTTTATAATGCATTCCTACAGAGATTTAAAATGCTTTGAAAAGATAAGTAAATATTATATCATAAGGTGGCAGATGGAGAAACCAGAGCAATGAGGAAATTAGTGGCTTCCTTGTTACTGTAGGGAGAGTCAGAGTTGTGGTGGGGAGCAAGAGAAAGGTCTCTGGAGCCCTCTGATCCCTCTGGGCACAGTCTTCCAAATGCCCAGGTATGCTGGACAGGAGGAAAACTGGCAGGTTAGGAAGAAATTTTTCCGTAAATCAGGAAACAATTCAGAAACAAGAAATGCATTTTTCAAGCTGGAAAGAGATATTTGGTGAAAACAACAGAGAAACATTTTGGGTTCCCAGGATTTTATTACCTTTTCTAGTGTGAGCCAAAGGATTCTATCCAAGTTTCCAGAGATTATTCCTCACAGGAAAAGCAAAGCTGTTATAAAGGACATAGCAATGGCACACTGAAAACAACAACAATAATGAAAAGATGTCTTTTGTTTAGTCACCTGGACAGATCCTGCATGATGCAAATAAAATGAGGGATAACAAGCTCCAAGAGACAGGTCACAGCTACAGGGCTTGTCAGGTCAAAGCAGCAGAGAGACAGAGTGAGGTGCAGGTGAGGGGTGAGGAAGGGCAGTGCTCCCAGGAGCAGGGATCTACCTGGGCTCTTTGTGGTAAAGTTTCTCTTTGTCATCAGTGCCAGTGACCCTTTAGGAGTTGTCTGCTCTCCCAAAAAACTTACTCAAACCACTTACTGATTTCCCACTGACAACAGGCTCTCCACCCCTCCTTACTACCTCCCTGGGCTCTCCTTTGGGGTTACTGTGGGGGGGAGTAGTAAGCTTGGGAGCAATCACTGGATGCAGAGGGACACGTGTCTTGCAGAGGATGTGTTCTGTGCCTTTGAGCATGTCTGTCCCATGCAATAAGGAGTGCTGAGGTCACCCTGCTCATCCCTGGCCATTAATTGCTCTGTGCTGAGGACATCCTCTGAGTGCTGCTTTGTAGGTCTTACAGCTCTTGGTCCATTCCTGCTGCTCTGCCTCCACTCATGGGTGCAGCTGCACTCTTTCTCCTGGGACTGGCAGCTCCTGTGCTGTGTGTCCTCTCTCCTGCCTGTGGTACTGCTGTGGGCAGGACAGATCTTCCAGGACCTAATTTGGCTGGGGACATCAGATTATGTGGCTCAGGACTTTTCCTGCAAGACAGAAATTAAACCTTCACCAAAATACTCAGCTTTCACCCCTCGTGGACTGAGAGGAGGGCTTAGCCATGCAGCCAGAAGTAACGCTGTACAGATCTGTAAGACCAGTCCTGTGTTTTCTGTGTTAGTTCAGCTTTCAGGGACTTACAGAAAAATATATGCCCTGTCATATGAAATGCAATGACTAATAAAAAATTATCTGCATTTCTGCACCATTTAGCAGCTGCTCGTGACCACAGTGTTGTAACAGGTCAGTGAGCAGTCAGGTGTTGCCCCCATTTCTGGCTGGGGAAGACCTGGAGCACAGGACCATGGCTGAAGATCATTTTCTTTTCCAGAAGGGGTGGTGCATGGCCTCCTTCCCTGTTACAGTCTCTCCACGGGCAATTCTGCTGCCAGGAAGAGCTGTAATCTCCCCTGGGTTGGAAAATGGCACAACAGGCATGTGTCCAGGTCACACTCACTGGCTCACTCATCCAGCAGGTTTATCTGTGGGTCTAGAGGGGAGCAAGGTAGTAAAGTGCCAGCTGTCTCTGTTGGAAAGTCTGTACTTGTGGCTGCCAGGAAGATTTTGGCCATGGTCACATGAAATCCAGTGCTGTTTGGTCAGTCTGAAGGTGACGCTCTCCTCTGCTCTGGCACCTCTGGACAGGATCTGACATTCTGGGCGAAAGCAAACGCAGCAGCTGAAGCTGGCACAGAGGGGACTGAGACAGCTTCAGAAAAAGCATGTGGCTTTCCAAACATCTTGCAGTCCAAAGCAAAACCAGCAGTTCTGACATGCTGTGAGCAATAAACAATGAGCTTTGTCAGCATGTCTAGAGGAAATGATAATTCCCGGAGTGTGAATGATGAAATGTTAACCAAGATGGAGGCTTTGGATAGCATTGTGGTTAGGAAAGCATATGTGCATCAGTGTGGAAGAGCTGACACTAAAGCAAAGAGCCCAAACTAAGACATAAAGTTATCTTCCAGTTCTCTCAACTTACTGCCCAGTGGTATTTTCTCCTGCTCCCTGTGTGAAGTGTAAAGCATTGCTTGTGCTTGAAAGGGAGATTTGCAGGGCTATAACCAGCACCTGAATCTGCCCCTCTGGCTGCACAGTCCTGGCTCTTCATCACCCACAGCTCAGCATTGCTGTCAGCCCTCTGAGGCACACAGAACTTGGTGCAGGGTAATTTACTGTTGTACCTGCATTATGAGATTGGCTGCCCCTCTTTCCCTTCTTTGAATTGAGGCAGCTCCGCTCACTCCAGTGTAATCAAAAACCTAATGAATCAGGGGGAGTGCTTTTAAGGTTACAGTGACCTTGACAGAGACCTGCTGGCCCTGTGCTTAAATATTTTTGCAAACCTGTTGCACGGTTTTGAGGCCAAAAAGAGTCAAAGTGCATTTTTCCCCTTTGCTTGGAAAATGTTAAAACTGTCCTCTGCAGACCATGTGAAATGTTTCCAGTCACTCCAGCAATGAACAGCACTGACATGCATGTATTAGCAGAAAACAAGAATAACTAGAGTCAGAGAAAATTATGCAATAATTCACAGTAATAATATTAATTTCATAATGTCAACGCTTTAGGGGTCTGTTGCAATAAATAACCTTGAGAGTTATCTTAGTGTGTGTGACAGAGGACGTATGTGCAGTTGAGATCAGATTGCACAATAACTTTTTCCCAATGTGCCCTATGAAACATGGAACCTTGATCTCATTCACCAGTCACCAATTCTGGGGTTGTTTTAAGAAAAATGACATTCAGGATCATTATTCAATGCTGGAGGAAATAAAGGAAAAAAAGACTCAGAGTTCTGCTATGGCTAGTGTTACCCTCAGGCATTTCTGGCATGTTTCCGTTGTAAATTCATTTTACATGTGGCCAGGAAGTACAACATCTTGTTGCATCTTGGAAAAAAACTTACCATATTTCTTCCCTGTTGCTCATTTCCAATCTACAGAAGCATCTGGTGGGAGCATGTCAGAAGATCTGTCATTAAATGTAAGAATTTCAGCCCCCAGTACACTTGAATGCCTGAGTCTCATTTAAAAGAACAAGGTGAAATCATATTTTACTCCTCTACTTCTTTAACTGTGACTTTTCTTTTTGTTTTGTGCTCTTTGCTTTGAGTAGGACAATGTTTTTATACTGAATACTGTTTTCACCACTGTCACTTCTGAGCAATTTGGTTTTGGATGGAGATAAGAATTAACTCTGTTGCTTTCCAGGAAAATCCTAGAACCATAAGTTTCCACCAAAGCCTGGCCCACATATCCAAGTTTTGAGACACCCTTAGCAAAAATACTACACAGGGAAAAGTGATAAAAGGCCAAACACTCCAGTTTGCATGAGTGGCACTGCAGGGCTTTGGATGATGTCTGGCCATGCTGTGGCATTTGCCAGAGGGGTGCAGATTTGTTGGAGAGTATGAAGGCTCATCTTTTGTGTCATAAACATGGCCTCTCTCCCACCTCTCATTCCTTTCTATTTCTTCCTCTCTAGACCAAGTCAACATCTGCATTGCCATTCCCACTATTCTCACAATGGCTACCCCAAAAAATGTCTGTTGATTGTTAGAAGGAAGGCAAAGAGCCATTTGCACAGCACAGAAATTGCTTTCATTGCTCCAAGTTCCAAGCACCATACTCTAGTGCACTTTCTACTGGCACGGTGCCTGTCCACTCCCTGCCCATGAGTATGACTTGGAGCTCTGGGGTGACAGAATTGGATTGTTTCTGCCATGCTCTTCTCCTATGACCTGCCTGTTTTTGTCCCCTTACCTTACCTCCCACGAGGGTCACTGTCTCCTGGTTAATCTGGGAACTGAGTTGTGAATAAGACAGGTTGCATTTCCCAGTGGTCAGACTGGTGCCCCTGTCATAAGCCTCACACTTGTAATAGAAGCAGAAAAATTTGAGAAAACACATCTGATGTAATTAGTGTAACCTTTCTGCCAGGTGGTTAACACCAGAGAAAAATGTTTGGATTTAATATACCCATGGCCCCTCTTGATAAAGGACTAAATTCCAATCTCCACTTAGAAACCTGAGAAAACTAAACATACCCTCCCCGGGAGCTCTTAAAGAGATGGATTTCCACCACTCAGTTGCATTCCCAGAACTTTATTAGGCAAGAGGGAGCACAGTCATAAAGCCAGGCAAAGCCAGCAATGGCAATATATATCCAGATAATGAGCAAAAGAACCCACTTTTTCAAATCTGTTGGCAGAGGTCCACCTCCCTCCCCCCGTCTAGTGAAAAGGTGCCCCAAAGAGAGAGCCATGGCTCCAGCACCTCAGCCAGGGTCAGGAGCAGGGAGCAGTACTATCCAAGGAGCAATGGAGGACCCCAGCTGCTGGTGCTAGGGACAGAAGGTGTCTCAGCTGTCTGCTCAACCACCCAAGGACCTAGTGAGAACACACACTGACTCATCTCAGGGTGCATCAGGCCACAGAGTGGCGCAGAGTTGCAAGGCAGGAGTTCAGGCAGCAGTCCTGCTGTTATAAACAAACTGGTGATGGAGTGTGGTGTGCCCACACTTCTACCTGTTTGTGCAGCCTATGGGCAGAGGTGGAGGAAGAAACACTATTCCAGCCCTTTTTATGGCATGTCATGAAAGCAGTCCAGATGTGCAAAGAACAGACTGCTTTCCCATGCAACTGTGATGCTGCATCCTCCGAGGCACTATCATAGAAGGCAGGTTTTCCTTTCAGTGTGTCCTAAGCACAAGGCTCCTTAAGGCTTCTGGGCCTCAGTTGGGTGGAAAGGAACCACTGTGGTCTCCAGAACTGTTTTATCTTCTCAGCTATGCTTTACTCGAAGGTTGCATCATGCCAGTTTGGAGGTGGGAACCTCACAGAACTTCTAATTTCAAACTGATTGGAGGCTTCATGCTGACAGTGTTGTGCCCAGGGCAGTATTTGCCACAAGAGGGATTTCTACATGGGTGCCATCATTTACAACTGCTTATGAATCATTTGGGGCTGAAGTTGTACATCCTGATCTTCAGTCTGAAATTCGTAGAGGATTTAATGTGTTTAGTCTATGTTAGGAGACTGACAGCTTTCTAATTACAGAGGCTATTACTCTCTCCTTCCAATCTGTTTTACTGGGTCTATTTGGAGTTTACTGAAATACTCATGGGCTGGCTATCAATTTAGTGAGGTCTAGGATGGATTCTTCACCACATTTAGCAAAAGCTAAGTTCAGAACTAAGCATTACTCTAAGAGCTGGAGTTGTGGAGTTAGAAATTACTGGGAAGGTGAATGTGGAAAGTCCTAAGTGTAGGCATTTAGATGTTTTCCAGGTTTTGCATATTTCAACCTTTTGCCTGATTAATTTATACATTACATCCATTCTAAACCTAGAAACATAATCAGAAGACTTAGAATAATCCCTCTGAGACCCTTTAAACCTACCTTTCCTGGAAGAAAAGGAAGGTGCTTTCTCCTTTCATGAAATCTTTCATTGCAAGAATACATAGCTTTGAATGCAGAGCAAGAAACAGCAGGAGTCAGGAGTAAAGAAGGAGACTTACATGGAAAAGACAGAGAGAGTCCAAGCAGAAGCAAAGAGGCAACATGAATTGTCCATGGGCATTTATCCAAGAATATTTGCTCATCTCTGCCTCCATCAAACAGGGATGGTGCCCAGGGGAAGCCGTGTTGACTGGTCAGTGTCCCAATGGAGCAGTGAAGAGCATTATTTGGTGTTTGGATAACATATCTGTTCTCTTGGCTAGCTAAACCTGTCGTGTGACATGGGCACAGGTAAGAGAATCTGCCTGGGCAGCTTCAGCAAGGAACAGAATTCATTTTCCCACCCATATTAATGCATATAATTTTAGTTCTCTTCTTTTCTCTTTTCTTTTTTCCATTGCTTTCCCTCCCCTCCCCTCTCCTCCTCTTTTTTGTTCCAGAAGGCACCCATCCAAGTGGCCCCACGAGCTGCCTGTGTTGTAGAGCTGTTTTCCTGCAGAGCAGCCATCAGCTGGCAGCAGCTGGTGGGGGAGCTTGGCAGCAGGAGCTGCGGTGACCTCTCTGCTGTGGGGCTTGCACAATGCCATGGGAACTCCTGGAACGGATGGGGATGATGTACACAGGAGATATTCCTGGGGCCATTACACAGTGCTGGAAGAGGCTGGATTGCAGCGGTCCTATTAATGTCTTTCATTCATCTCCAGTGAAGTCAACAGTTGAAAGCAATTTTAAGCACTTGGATCATACAGAATATATAAATACCTGTGTTCTGTCTAGCTGTAACAATTCAATGATAAGTATGACTCCCTGGTGAACGAACAGGATATCACAGGCTTATTTTGTCTTCCAAATGGGTCAGAGTTGAATCTTTTACTGGATTTCCACATTTATTTTCTCTTAACAGGTTAGATTTTCACTTGGAGAAGGCATTGTTATAGTTCTCAGGCTCATGATCACAACAGAAACACCTCCAGATCTTCTGAAGATAATTAAAACAAATTTTTTATAACGAGCAATTTGGTTCTGCATTATAACAAACACCTTAATTTTTATACATATCAATATAGTTCAGTTTTATGTATTCCATATATATAGATCCAGTAACCTTGAATCAATATGTATCCCTTCATGACTATTTTAAGAGGTATTAAATTCATTAACCTTTATAGGCAATAATGACCTTTCCTGTGGTATCCTTGTTTTTTGCACCATTGTCTGAAATAATGAACCCATTGCTTCAGATACATGATTTTCAAAAACATTTTTTGCTTTGCTAGAAATGATAAAAAATGTTTATAATATCTTAAAAGAATAACCATTAAGCATTTCTTTAAAATGATGCAGTTAGAGCATTTCTAAAAATTTCAACAGCCATTTACATTTGCTGAAAATTTCACCTGACAGCTGGTTGAAAATTGTGGAAAATTCCAAAGCGAGCTCAAGAATCAGATTGTTTTGGCTAGTGTGGGTATTTCTCTAGGCTTTAAAGATAAGGCAGTGGTATAAAACAAATTCTGATCAGAGCGTTAGACTTTCGGGCAGACTGTAATAGGTGTGCTCTGCTTTTCAGTGTGTTTTGGCGCTTGCACTCCATGTGCAATTTATAAATCTATAGATACACACACGCTGCCCAGTTTCCTTCACTTGCATGTTCAGCTGAGCTCTTTGGGCGTCAAAGGACATGCATGCAAATACACATTCATGCGTGCCTGCACACAGAGAAAAATGCAGCTCTGAACATGCACATCCATTAAGTGAAGAATTTGCGCTTACATCGCACCTGCTGCCTTGAAGTCCAAAATCTCAAAGTATTTTGAAGTCATTTAAATACCTTGTCCCTTCTTCACACATTTCACTCAGTTCTACAGTAGAGAGGTAACAACTAAGCCTTTCATCACTTTTGCAAAGTGGATATATTTATGAGTTTCCTAGTGAAGTGAGCTGATTCCCCCAGGTCCTGGAAGGTTAGCAGTGCTGGGAGGAACACCCACATTATCACTCTAAACCACGTACTCATCATCAGAGATGGTGATCTCTCCATCTTTTTTTCACTACACACTCCTCTTTTAGATTTTCAGATCCTGCTCATCATCCTGAAACAGAAGGAGAGACACCCTCAGCTCTGAAAATGGTTTGTTCAGAACCTCCCAGGACTCAGCCTGATTTTGTCAGAGGGAACACAAGCATGGTGATTGTCAGCTGTGTGAATCCCAAGGGAGTACCACAGGATTCCTATTAGACACTTGATGAACCAGGCACAAAACTATCAGCATCCCAGGTCTGCTCTGAACATCACAGAAAGACTAATAAATAAAGTTTTAAATTTAAAAAAAAAAAAAAAAAAAAAAAAAAAGAAATTCCATCAAGGTTAATCTTTCAAAAACCACAGTCCATCTGGGTGCCTTCTTCCTTGGTATAAATTATGAAGACTGTAATCCATAAGCAAAATATGAGCGAGATGTAAGCTCGCTGTCATTGTCTTTAATATTTTGCTTGCTAACAGGGCATCTAATCGACCATGAGCAGGAATTCATCTTATCTCAGGGGCCACCTAAAGCAGACAATCCCTCTAAGTGAGCAGTAATCTCTTCATGGAATCTTCCATCTCATGAACTAATAAGTGATGCTAAAGGCTCCTTTCCTCTGGGATACCATACCCAGCTCCAGGCACAGCACAGAGCAGAGCCCTGGGACAAGGGTAGGCAATGAGGCAGATTCCTGGCACTTTTACCTTTGTGGTAAAGAGCACTTCTTCCTTGGCACACAAGTGCTCTGCCAAAGTTTGTGAGCATGGACGCTGGACTGAAAAGATCCCACTAGTGGTTTCAAGCAGTGAGATCAATAATAATTTCCACTCGGCTCTTTTACATAACGCTTCCCTCGCTGCTCCCCGTGGGATAAACAGTGGGACTCCAGGCTGACATTCTGCAGATGCTGGGAGTGCGGGCAGTACCGGCACTGGCGGCAGGAGGAGAAGGAGGCAGCATGGGGGAGAGGCACAAGCAACTGAAATTCATTACTTGGAGGGGTTGAGAGGGTCAGTGACAGTGGCGCTGAATGGATTTTTCCAGCCGTTTTGAGATGAGATTTGCACTCTGTAATCTGAATGCTTTTATCTATTTCTGAAAATAGCCAGGAATTTTTTCCACAGGCTGCTCCAATCTGGCCATGGAGATGCAGGGAAGGATTACAGGGATAAATTCAGGTTTTGTTAAGCAAGCATAGCTTTTCCAAACCAAACATAGACAGCATTCTCTCAGTACAAACATGTGTACAAGAGCTCTCTTGTCGGAAGGACATGTCCCCTTGTGCAAGAGATGAAAGTGCGAGGTGCCATGCACAGCCCTGGAGCCCTTAACTCCTGTTTTGCATTCTGTTTGCCACTCCAGGCCAGCTGTGCAAGAGCCAGTGAGGTGTCTCCAAAGCTACAGAGAATGATCTGGATTTGTTTCTCCTGCTGAACTGACAAGTACTAGTTTACTCAGTGATTATTTTCTGTTTCACTCACATTTTGCTACAGTTGAGTTTCCTCTCTTGCTTAGTCATGTCCTCTTCTGGCAGTGGTTTCTCTGAAAAGAGAGCTGATTCTAGAAATTAGCTGGGACAGAAACTGTCGAGTAGTGTATTATAGCACTTTCAGGGATGAGGAATTGATAAGAAGTAAGCTTTATTTACTGACTTTTTCTGTTCAGAATAGAAAATATGATTCTAGGGTTTGGTTTTAGTGTCACTAAAATGCTTTCAGCTAGAATCTGAAGGATGTGCTTAGGTGTGGATATACCATTGTCTTGGGGCAAAATATCATGAGATAGCAGGACCTGCAGTTGCACAGCATCCACTGTTTTCACAAGGTTTTACCAAATTCCTGGTGTCCCTCAGTTCCACTGCCCCTGTCTGCAAGCACCACACCTGCCCAGACTTGAGTCACACAGTCACTTTCCTGCCCAACTCCTTCCAAGAGCCAGTAGCTTTCTCTTACCTGCACTTCAGCACCCTCACTTTAAATACAGAGCAGGTGCTTTGAAGCACAGATGTACCATTTATGGGTGGGAAGAGCTGGGTACTGAGCTGTAACCCTGCTCTCTCAGGCTGCAGGCTGGGGACGTGCCACTGATGGTGGCCAAATATTTGTGCAGTGGCAAATGCTGGGCCAGCAGATCGGGAGCTTTCCTTACTGTCCTGCCAGGAGGTGGCTCTGCCTAGCCATGCCCAGGTGGCCCATAGAGCTGCAAAGTAAACACTTGGAAGCAATAACTCTTGGGAAAAGTGAGGGAAAGGAGAAGTGTTTAATTCTATTAAGCACTGCAGTCACTGATGGAGTAAAGCCTTTGAGGTGAGGGGGTATGGAGCTGCATGGAAAACAGAACTCATGTCCAGGGCCAGAGCAGAGGGCTGGAAAACCATGCCAAGAGCTGAGCTGCTGAAGCACCTTGACAACTCTGAAACATGATGATGGTGAGTGACCGTTCCTTGGAAGCCTTCTGGAGATTCAGAGCAGGGGAAAGGTCTCTTAGGATCAGCCAGATCCACTGAGCTTCCGCCAGTTGACAGAGGTTTAGATCAGCCTTTCTCAATGCAATATGGCATGCCCATCAAAACAAAAAAACAAACAAGTTAGCAAGTGCAAAAACCCACTGGCATTCACCCATGCCCTTAACATTTACCAGCAGCCTCTCTCCACACTCCTGTCTGTGCATCCTGCCATTTGCCTGAGCTCAGAGCACAGTTTTATCTCAAGCCAACAGCAAGCACTGCCTGGGGAGGGGGAGCAAACACCTTCAGATGCAGCTGTTCAATGCCACAGAAGATGGGTCATCAACCATTTCCCCTTGGCGAGCTGATACTGACAGCAAAATTATTTGAATCTGTAATTTGGAAATTGTTTCTATGATTTACCGATCCAGTTGGACCACAACTCTAAAAAACACCTTCTGGACAAATGAAGATACTAAAAACATACCCTAAGGAAGTGTTCTGGGGAATGTTTGTGCAGATGGCAACCTAATTCCAAGGATTTAAGGTGGTGCTTGGGCTCAGCAGACTCTCCGTGCTTGCTCCTAATGGTCTCACCAGGTGCAATCCCCACGTACCAGTCTTCCCACACTGCTGCTAGATGGGCTCTGTGCTGTCAGACCTTCAGCTGGCTCTTCTGCCTCTCTCCCTGCCTCCCCCAGTAAACAAATAATGGCAGACTCCTGTTCAGCCTTCTCTATTTTGGGATCTCTAGCAGCCCTCCTGATACTCACTGTTATAAATGTTTACACTGATAGGAGACTGGCCCATATTGTACAGAGATAATAACAGTACAATTTGATATTCATGAGGTGCTGATGATCTCTAAATATAGAAACAGAGTAATTATTGCTGGCATTACAGGCTGGATTTCAAAAAGCAGATAAATGGAGAAATGGATATGCTATTTATTGCAGCTTCAACAGTAACAACAGGAAAGCTGTCTCCCTTGATTAGGCAAGGGCCAGACTGCAGAAGGCAGAACTCATGGCAGAGGGTGAAGGGTTTGGTAGCTACCAATGGAAGGGAAAAGCACAGCTATGGGAAAGAAATCTGAAGTGCACCCAAGGCCAAGCTCAAACCAATGAATGTGACTATGCAAGATGGCAGTGGAACAGGTTGGGTGTACCAGGAAAACCCATTGTGACTGGACAAAGACATCACAGATATTTCTACCAAAATGCCTTAAGAAAAGGCAAAGCCCTTGGTCACCCTAATCAATACCTGTCTGCAGCTGGAGCAGGCTGCCAGGGTGCAGTGAGAGCATGCTGGAGATCCCAACCACTTGCATCCACAGGCAGTGAGCTCTGGCCTCACTCTGCACGAGCTGTGGGGGTACACAAGGCTGAGCAGGGGGAATGGCATCCCTGCCTGCTGGCCACTGAAGAAAGTGCAAGCTCCTGAACTGGGCTCAGGGCTATGCCCAGTGTCAGTACAGGCTGGGGGATGAAGGGATTGAAGGCAGCCCCATAAGAAGGACTTGTGGGTTCTGATGGATGAAAAATTGGACTTCAACCAGCAATGTGCAGCCCCAGCCCTGAAAACAAACTGCATCCTCGGCTGCATCCAAAGCAGCGTGGCCAGAGGCTCAAGGGGGGTGATTCTCTCCATCTTCTCCACTCTGGTGAAACCCCACCTGGAGTGCTGCATCCAGCTCCTGGGCCCCAACATAACAAGGACATGGACAGGCTGGAGTCAATCCAGAGGAGGCCACGAATATGATCAGAGGGTTGGAGCACCTCTCCTATGAGGACAGGCTGAGAGACCTGGAGTTGTTCAGCCTGGAGAAGAGAAGGCTCTGGTGAGACCTTATAGCAACTTCCAGTACCTAATGAAGGCTTACAAGAAAGATGGCAGAAGGCTTTTTAGCAGGGCCTGTTTCAAAAGAATGCAGGGTATTGATTTTAAACTAAAAGAGGGTCATTCAGTTTAGATATAACAAAGAAGAATTTTACAATGAGAGTGGTGTATGAATGGTAACAGGTTGTCCAGAGATGTGGTAAAGGCCCTGTCCCTGAGAACATTCAAGCACAGGCTGGACAGAGCTCTGAGGAATCTGGTCTAGTTGAAGATATTCCTGTTCATTGCAGTGGGGTCAGAAGTGACCTTTAAAGATCTCTTCCAACCCCAAATCTTCTGTGATTCTACGGACATGTGTGTTACATCATTCCCTTTTTCTGAATTCCTTTGCTTCATTTTAGGAAAATTTAAATCTTATGAACACAATAAAAATAATGGGCACTCAGTGTTTCTGATGAGCAGGCTGCTGGATGACTACAGAGTCCTTCAATACAGGTGCAGGCACTTAGCTTCGGGCATGCAACTTGGTATTGCTGAGGAAAATCCTGGCAGCATCTCTGCTCTGTCAAATGCTGTGTATCTTGGGGTATGTGTTTGGGGCCATGTCCTCCTCCCAGTCTCTAAAGGATGCCAGCAAGGTTAGTTACCTAATGACTGGGCAGACCCCCATCTGTCTGGAAGCAAGGCCTTTGCAGTTTCCACAGCGGTGGTACTCACAGTGCCGATCACTGTGCTGGCCGAACTGCCAGAGCCATCCAGGATCTGGCACTGTTTTGTGCAGTCCTTCTCACCCACCCCTGTGAGGAATCTTTCCCTTGGCTGGTATTTCCACAATAGACAAAGCCAGATTTGCTTTGACTTTGCCCTTTACCATCACTGTGCTGAACAAAGTGCTCACCAGTTTCTGTTGCTGTAGAGAAAAACACGTGGACTGTAGCCAGGCTGTTTCCCCAGGGAGATCAAAAGAAGTGAAACCTCCAAACAGAACATGGCAGGAGCTGTAGATTCACCTGGGGTTTGGTTGTTGGCAATGAGTCTTGACAACAATTTACTGAAGTGAGACGAGGAAGGGATAAAAGTTACCCACCAGTAGCAGACTTTGGTTGGAAAGTTAATTGCAAAGAGGATGTTTCTAAGACCAGCAATTCTTGAAACAGTCTCCTTATTAGGTGATTCTGCAATCTCAATTTCTCCAAAGTTTTGGGAACTCATGCTTGCATGTGAATTTCACATAGATCACCCCAGTAGATGAAGAGCTGAAATTATTCATAGGTTCTGCTGCCCTTCCTATACCTTCTTTATCCTTACTACTGTATAAAACAGGAGAGGAGGAAAGAAAAGAGAGAAGGAGAAAAAAAATCTAAAGAATCATGAGTACGAAAAAAGGCTGGTAAAACTTCATAGCATGCACACTGTGTTTAACATATTCCTGTAGGTATACAAATATTGACTAAACTTTAAGATGTAGTATAGTTAACTGTAGTGGGTTATTCTGTGTTAAAGCAGAGGGAGTCAAAGTTCCCTAGACTTTTACAGCTCTTTGTCAGACAACACCTCAAAGTTTTTATATAAGTTTTACAGTTGGGGAAACTAAATTGCTGAGAAGTTACATCACTCAGCCAAGAACTGCAGCAGGTCACTGGCTTTATTTCCATGGGAGCCCAGCCTAATTCTCGGCCACCAGCACTCCCAGACAAGAAGGGCCCTGGTTAAACTGGTTAAAGGTGGGGTTTCAAACTAGTTGTTCCCAGCACCAGAAGCTACCTGGTTTTGGGGAAACTCTCCTGTGCTGTGCTTGGCTCTGTGTCAGGCTGGTACAGAGAAGTGAGTGGCTGTGACCATGCCAGTGTCACAGTGACTCCACAAATGGATCCTGAGCTCTCAGATGAGCTCCAGGCTTGTCTGAACCAAGTCAGCTCCCACACAGACAGATTCACTAGGCATTTTGCTTAAATAACTGGCAGGGGATGTTCTTGTTGAACATGTGTTTCAGTTGGATAGAATCTGCTCAGCCTGTAGGGAATCCCTGCTGTGACAAAGGCAGATCAGAACAGTATTTTTTAATTAATAATAATAATAATAATAATAATAATAATAATAATAATAATAATAATTTTTAAAAAGACACATCAAGCCTAGTTTGTACTCTGCTTGGGGAGGAGATCTCTGCCCCTGGGGACTTTTCAGGATGCTGAGCCATGACAGCAGTTGCTGCTTCCCTACTTGCTGCTCTTAAGCAATATATTGCTCTCCTAGGCAGGTGATAATGGAGGCAGGGCACCACCCTCTCTAACATAATCCAAAATTCCATTCAGTCAGTGCAGGTTACAAAAGAACTCTCAATCTAGGATGCTGCTTCAGAGCTGGAGGACAGAGCCATTCAGCCTGTCATTTGTAGGTCCCCAAGGATCTTGGAGGAGCTCCAGGGGTCCAGCAGAAGACAGAAAACTGGATATGCTGGCAAGAAGGTTGGATTAACTATGAGAGCAGTGCTGCTGGGAAATCTGTGGGCCCCACAAATCAAAATGCTCAAGAATGCAGCTCTGAGGTCTGCTGCTATAAGCTTTGTGAAGTAAAGACAAATCACTAGTCTCTAGGGACAACACTAAATTTTGTATAAGGGAAAAATGTGACATTCATTTGTAACTTCCAGGTTTTTCCAATTCCCATTTGGTCACAGTTTAAGGTTGGGCTTTCCGATTGCAGCTCTTTAATGTTGGGCTTTTATTTCCCACCCCCCCCCCCCCCCCCCCCCCCCCCCAAAATATGAATTTTGTTCTGATGAGGTCAGTGATTGGAATCTTCTATTCAAGAAGCTTTTCTTCTCAGTCTCAAATGGTCACAGCCTGAGGTCTGCAGGTCACCAGCATCCTGTGGCAACAATCAGGGATTCTTACCAAAATCATTTCTCTGTGCCTGATACCTGGTCCACCTGTGTATTAATCTGGTTTTGTGAAACCAAGGAATAAAATGGAAATGGAATAGGAATGACACTATTATGACAAGTCATAGGGGCTATTCTGGAAGCACTTTATTTGGTGCCAGAGCTGGTCTTGCTTTTATAGTTGTAGCTAAGTGATGTTACCTTCTGGAGCCTTGAATAAATCACTATTTTGTAAGCAGCCCCTTTGAAGCACAGAGCAGAGGAGAAGAGGGTTAGAGTGGAGAAAAGGTGGGAATCCCAAATATTTCCTTCTCACATGACTTGTCTTATGCACATTACAGAGAAGTATGTCAAAAGCGTGTCTTCACAGGCAGCCACAGGTCAGTCTGCTGAGGGTGGGAACAATGAGAGTGGGACAGGGAGGGTGGGAAGTGGAAATAATCATTGTTTTTAGCTCAGACCAACATGTCCAAATCAAACCGTCATAGCTATCTTTCCTCATAACTTTTTCCACTTCCACTACCTGCAACTCTCTCTTTGGAATGAGTGGTGGAAACAGTCCTTGTGGGTCGTGAGAAAGGATCAGACCTCTAAATATGTTGTTATTCCTGTTTTCCAGCTCTTGGCACTCACAAAAACAGATGATTAAATAGAGCAGGTAGCAGTCAACTGATCCAGCCGTCCCAGCAGGTACAGGGAGTTCTCTGTGAGGAGCAAAACTGCTGGAGTAGACATTTTCCCTATTGCATAGTCACTTGTTATGCTTTACAATTTGCTTTTAAGACCAAAGCAATGCGGCTGCTGCAGAGACATCGCCTTACTAGAACACTCTTTCCTGCATTTTCAGAGTTATTGCTGGACACCTTGACTGCATTGCCCTCTAACAAACAAACTGAGGAGCAAATCAACACCTCTCATACTTTAACAAGACTGTCTGGGGTTTATTTTATCCATGTAATTATACAGGAGATAAGAGAATGGGCTTTAACTTTGACCCAGGTTGCTTGTCATGAATAATAAAAAATAAACATCAATAACCACATAACACACATACAACTCTTATCTAGTATGGACAATTCTGAATTTATGATAGCATTATACCTTAAAAGAAAAAAAAAAAGGTTTCTGTCTTCCTGCAGCCCTCAGAGCTATGGGTTCTATTAGACACAGACACCAAAGTTCATTTGCTGCTTATGCACCATCACCCCTCTCAGTGAGATGACTAGAATTCTCCTCGAGCATTTAGAGCCATCATGGCAGACTTAGTTTCAAAGCACAAACAGGTATTTTCTGGAAAAGCATATGAAACAGGCCACACTCACTGGAAGCTGTGGGAATAGCTTGCTGTGACCTTGCCATTCCCTGTGTGTACTCCAGAAGAGTTCTGTGCAGACACCTGGTCAAAACAGTGGAATAGGAGAAGGTGAATGGCAGGAAGGAGCCCACATGGCCAGCCCTGGGGGTCTCTCAGGTGGTTCCAGGAGCCAGGACATGGGAGGAAATTAGGTGAGAAGGGAAAATACAGCAGGGAATTATTACAGAAGGGGCTTTTTGCTGTCCCTGAATGGTTTTTGGCTTGTGGGAGGAATGGGGCTCCTTTGTTAGATTTCCCTACTTCTCCTCATGACTTCATCAGTTGAACAAGCTCCTTGATTTCTGCTGGGAGAAGAGCTGCAGGAACTTATGAGGCCAGGCTGGGAAGAGGACTCATAGGTGTCTCTTGGAGAAACATTACATGGAGGAGTTTGTCAGACACAGTGATGAGAAAGTTTCAAACAAAATCAATATGCAATATACAAAGCGCAGAAGACCTCCAGAAGTTACACTACATGACATCCTTGGTCAGTGAGTCTGTAACAGGACAGGGTCCAGCAGAGGCTACACTGCTGCCAAACAGTGGCAGAAGTCCAGGACAAGCACACAGAACACCAATCTCACTCTCTGGCAAAAGCCCCCAGACAACAACGACAAGGGAAACAAATTACACCACCCCCAAGAGACAGAGCCTGCAGGAAGGATTACAGGCTTCCAAGCAGAAGCAGTACAGTCCATCGTGTCTTCAATCCCACATCAATGTGGGGACACTCTGTGCCCCAACTCTGCTACCCACTGAGACACGAAACACCTCCTAGCAGCTTTGGCAACTTTGGCAGCTTTGGCAGCTTTGGCTGTTGTTCAGCAGGGCTGGAGGTGAAAACCAGCCTTTTGGGAAACGCATGGCCATCCCACAAGGCTTTTGCTGCTGAATGCTACCACTGTCTCAGAGAAATCAAAGCCATCACAGTCTTTGCTGTACGCATGGGGTCACTGGTTTGCAGTGGTCCCTACTGCAGCAGCGCTGGGGCTCCTGGGCCAGCTAGTCCAGGAGAGGCGACTGTGCTCAGACCCCTACGTGCAGGTGCTTTAATGCAACCATTGCTTTGCCCTGCCTGAGTAGAAATTCAAGGTCTGGCAGCCTTGGGAGATGAATATCAGGGTCACTCGGTAGTCCTCGGACAACACTACAGATAGAACATCTGGGTTAGGCACCTCTGGCAGCCCTGGGGACAGTGAGGAGAACATAAAGCTGCCTGCAAAACCAGGGGCGGTGCTGCTCACATGCGTGTGCAATTGGGAATGGTCGTGCTGTAAAGAGAGAGTTTAAAAACAACCAGACATTTTTCCTTTGCTCTTTGTTTGTTTCTGCCATGACATGAGGCAAAGAGATGGTCAACAATGAAGCTGTGTAACAAAACAGAAAAGTGGTTGTCCTAAAACATCTGACTGGGATCCATCACAATTGATCAAGGGCCAGAAATAAAAGTGACTCCCACTGCATTGGTAGGGGGAGATGGGAGCTGGTTCCTGAGCATGTCTAATATACCATATCAAAATGCTACCTGAAAATCCCTCACTAGAGTCAGCTGAATTATTCAGGGACCTCAGCCAACTCAAGTATCTTCTGCTTTATGAGCCTTAAGGACCCTAAGGCATGTGCACTCTTGCTATTCACTGCAATGGATTCAGACTGGCTCTCTGCTATCTATATTTATCACGATCCCCTCAGGAAGTGTTTTGGCAGGATTTTGTAATGAAAACCCTGCCCAGAGCACTCTTTGGCATGCAGCGAGCAGCCTTAAAATAGTGCAGTGACATACTGCAATAATTACTCATATTAACACTCTTCATTGTGCTGGGTGACGCTTTGTCCCCGTCGCCTGGCTCATCCCACCACTTGGCGTGTGGTGGGACGGCAGGAAGGAGCTGACCTTTCCTAAAAGGCAAAGTTCAGCGCCAGGCCCAGCCGTGAGCCCCTGGAAAGCCAGCAGCCGCGGCTGCAGTTCCATCCATCATGCCAGCAGAGAGCTGGCACCAACGTCCCCTGCTTGCTTCCAGAGCCAAAGTTCACAGGTTTTCAGGCAGGATATTCTGGCTCCTCTCGAGCCCGTCGGTGTTGTTTGAGGAGAATGTTTAATAGAAACAATAATAAAAAAAAAAAAAAGCATAAAAGTTCAACCACACAGGATAACGTTGAGCCCACGCTATAGGAGCAGACTGCTTGCTCGCCAATTACATGCTGGCTTCCAGTCTAACCTGTGCATTCAGGTTTTTATCACCTTTGGAGTCAATCTTCGTGAACTGTGCTAACAGAGTATCTCATTTCACCTTAAATAGTAACCAAAAAGGTAGTTTTCAGTCAGAAGAGAGACGGGGAAGTGGGGACAGCTTTGCTTGTAGTTGATAGAACCCTCAAAGTTTCAGTATTCTTGAGAAAAAGTTCTTTGTTGAAAAGGAAAAAACAACTACTTTAATTGCTTGAATTGTGCATCTTGAGCATCTGCAGTGTGTTTGTTGGTGACAAAACAAGCTTTGGAAAAACATTTTGTTGCTCGCGCCTATTTGCTTAAACTTGCTGGATTTCAAGAGCTCGATCTAAAACCCATCCAAGTCAGTATAAAGAGTCCCAAATACTTCAGCGTGCTTTGATTAAAACCTCACATCCTCTAGGACTGCTCAGTGTTCCCCACAGTCATGGTCCACATGTTTCAAGATGACACAGTCCTGTGATTTCAGAGGCCATGATCTCAGAACAAATATTGATGTAACTGCTTTATTATGGCTTCACAAGGAGAGAGATTAGTGCAGTCCTTCCAATATACTCTGATTCAGTGAAAGTTATGGCACAAAGCCTCCCTTTGGTCTTTTTCCAGTGAGTGGACTGTCACTCTGGGGAAATTTAGCACCTGATAACATCACTTCGTTTGCTGGGACATGAATCGATGGGTGCATAAAAGACACCCCAAGTACTCTCTTAGTGTATGCCAGCCCTTTGTACTTCCATAGTGCTAGCTCAAAAGATTCAATCCCCTCCTGAAGTTTAGCCATGCCTGCCTGAGAAGTTACATCCGCACTCATATTTGCCCCCATATGCAGGCTCAGTGAATTCAAAGGCACAGAGAGTTTCAGAGCTTTCACAAACAATCAACTGTGACTGAAGGAACAGCAACTGGAATCAGCACATAAGACCATTTTTTTCATTAAGAAAACTCATTTAGGCCACATGAGCTAGTGAATGTGTTCACAACCACTTCTGGAACTATGATGACATGGAAAAATGCTATTCCAAGAAAGCATCTGGCTAAATACAACAGACTCCTATTAAGTGAGCCTACACTTTTGTCAAACTGCAAGACATCTTTCAGAATGTGACAAAGAACATTTTTAAATGCTGCCTTTCTCTAGCTTGTCATCAAATCTACCCTGAAAGCACAGTGAGGCAATGGACTCAGTATCTGACTTTGTAATGGGATAGGTATCTGCCAAACGTATCCTCACCAGCCAACAATGCACTAGTCATATGAATTTTTTTTTTTTTCCCGTGCACCAGCCTTTATTAAAACTTTCTCAATTAATTCTGTGGTCTCCAGGACCTTCTGCCAAGGTCACCATTCATGGCTGAAAGGGCTGCTCACTGAGTAATGAACAGTAACTTCTCTGGAGATTTTCTCGTAAGCCATAATCAAACACAATCTTCTGTTAATTGCCTATACATATTTGGTGCATTAACAAGAGAAGCTTTAAGTACATACATATACACATATATATATTTAGATATAACCAAACACAACTGCAGAAGGAAAAGCTAAGATATCAGCACCATACGAGGAGCCCGTTGATGACTTTTCTATCAAAGCCAGATCTGATTACTGATGTGGGGGAAATGTTTTATTTGGAATAAAGCCTTTGTTTCAGAAGACCATGTCTCAAATGCAGTGCTGGATGGATACTCCTGTTCTTGCATAAATTCTTGCCTGTGAGAAGAGGTCAATAATAGGCTCTTGACCTAATTAGTCAAGGTCTAATTAGCTCTAGATCTAGCTGATTGCTGAAAATTCTCTCCTAGACATCTGATTTTGAACCAGACTGGGTTGGTTAGTCACAAAGGCTTCTGCTTTGATGTGCAACTCTCTAGAGCACAGCCTGTCTCACCACACTCAAAAGACTAAGAGGTCTAAGGAAGTGCTGTCAGGAGCAAGCAAGACCTCATCAAATCAAAACAACCTACTTACATAGCATCAAATAACATTATTATGTTGCTTGAACTTGTGGAAATGCTGATATTTAAAATTGATCAGTTGGCTTGGCAGTTATCAGGATGTCTCTCAGCCCCATCTCACCATGGCTGGACAGAAGTTGATTGGTACTGCTGACCAGTCTGTCACTAAGCTGCAAGAGGCCTCCCCTCCCAAAAACTTCCTCAGTTTGCTTTGCAGTCCCAAGGAACTGATACTTTCTGTGCTGAAACACAGCACAGAGGAGGGGATAGCACTGAGAGCTCCAGGTATTGGCAGAGGTGAACGGGAAACCAGGAGGTGTGAGGAGGATACATGTCCTGGTCTCTTAAACGAGCCCACCTGTGCAGCTCTGAGCCTTCTGCTGCTTCTTCTGCTCTTAAGGCCACTCATAAAAGAAGAGCATCTGGAGACAGCATATTTTGGTTTTCGGATGCCTCAAGTGAGGCTACAGACCACCCTTCTTGTGCCAAGCAGACAGGACCAGGCATCTTTATACGTGTCTTAGGACATTAAGTTTCTTATACATATTGACATATTATCTTGACATAAGCTTCTTATCAAGAGTGCAGCAGAGTAACCTCTAATCCCTGGGAAGAAAACCAGAGGGTAGTGATGGCAGTGGTGGAGAATTACCAGAGCCTACCAAGGACTTGCACATTTCCCTCCTCTTTACTTTTTCCCCTTTGAGACTTTTTCCCTGGGAGTCCTTTAGATTTCTGGATTGCCGAGAAAGTAATTTCAAGGGATGCTACAGGTTTGAAAGTAGGTTAGATCAAGGTCCTGGAGAAAAATAAAAAAGATCTCTAGATCTTTTCTCCTTGCTTATCCTTTATGGTTCTTCTGTAGGGTAAGTTAACAGGTTTTTCTAGGTATGCCACAATCCATATTACATTATTTTTCCATTGCTAGTTTCAAATTATACTGCTTCTCCCTCTAAGCTCATAAAGTTCTTTTTAAAAGCTCATAAAATTTCACCTGTGTACATTTATGGCTCTCAGGATATGAACTAAACTCAATTGATTTAGCTACATTTACCACTGCTGAACTTCACACTGTATTTTACCACACTACCTTTTCAGGAGGAATAAGTCACTTCCTCCTCTTTTCCTCTTCCTGAATTTTTCTAATGCAACCACTGAATCCAGAAGACTAATCCATTTTTTCCCTCTTTTGTTTGTAAGCCACTGGGGGACACCCAGTGGGGAGGCTGACTCCAGAAACAGATACAGGTACAGAAACAGGTGCACCCAACGAGAGAGTTTGAGGCTCCAAAAGCACCCAAAGCACCCAAATCCATGACAGCACCTTGCAGACCTCAGCTCCAAATCACAGAATCTGCTGAGTTGGGAGGGACTCACCAGGATCATTGAGTCCAGCCCCCAGCCCCACACAGCACCATCATCAAAAGTCACACCATGTGCCTGAGAGCATTGTCCAAACACTTCTGGAACTCTGTCACACCTTGGGGCTGTGACCACTGCCCTGGGGAGCCTGTTCCAGTGCCCAGTGTTCAGTGCTTCAGTGGTCCAGCAAACTTAGGTCTCTCTTGGTTTTCTCAAGGTTGGACAAAGAGGCCAGCAGAATACCAACAGGAACCATGCATCTAATGCTGACAGCAATTAACACCTATAAAATAACATGGTAGCCTGGCATAAGCTCACAACTGGATGTAATGTTTATCTAAAAACATTTGGGTTGCCATGATTCCTTTTCACATTTTAGACAAGACTGTGAAAACAGTTTTGATCTCTAGCCCTTTATTTCCTTTATGGCCAGAACATGAAGTGAATCAGCATTTCAGAACCTCCACAATATTTTTATTTGCTCTCTGTATTTGCTTATAAAAATGATTGGAGTTTGTCAGAGAGAGCGGAAGAGCTGTGTTATTTTCACTGCTTGGGGAAGAAATAAATTTACAAGGGGTACCACAAGAATCGGCTCCAACCTTTGCAACTTTGTGGTTCATTCTCTTTCTTGGTTTCATAGTAAATTGTTGCACAGGACTGGAAGGATGCTTCATTTCTCACAGACATGTGACTTTGAAGCAAGTGTTCAGCCCTGGAAGCCTCATGCCTTGTCAGGGGTCACCTCTGCACAGTGCTGACCTCCACAGAAGGAACATGACCCTGCTCCCACATACACTTTGTAGAGTGCTGAAGCCTTCTGGAGGCTGACCTGGAAAAGAGACTAGACAGAGCAAAAGGATAAAGTAGGGATTTATTAAAAGAGCCTAGCTGGGCAACACCCAAGATGCACCCAAAATGGTCACAAAATGGACACCTGGTCATGAGGTCTCACATTTTTATAAGTTCTGGTCCGTTAGCGTATTAGAACCAATTGTCCAACCATAGCTTCAGGTTATGAAACTCCTTCCTCCTTGTTTTTTCTTCTCACTTTTCCATTGTTTTCGTTCTTGGGCCTGAAAGTTGTGTTTGGTATCAAACTAGATAAGGAATGTTTTGTCTATCTACTCTGTGGAGAGAGCTTAGTAGCACTTAATATGAAACCTAAAACTACCCACTAAAACAGCCCAGAGTCTAAAAAATATAAAAGCTAAAACTTAAGACATCAGTGCACAGCTGCCACAGGAGCAGGGCAGTGGCAGTGGCCATGCAGAGGCATCATACATGTGGGACAAGGGCACCACCCCTGAGAGGGAGGCAGGACCTGGTTGCCACTGAAAGCAGAAAGCTGATTTACTTCACTTAAGTGTATTGCACCGAATAAAGTCTGATGGAGGGGAAGAAAAAAAATCTCACCAACACGGAACATCTGCTTTTTCTTCTCCCAAGAGACAAAAATATCCCACAATTGTCCTGTCCAGAGAGATCTTAAACAAGGATTGGGCTGATATTAAGACTCCAGGTATGAACATCTTGAAGTTTAGGAAAGGACCTCTTCTCTTAAGATGGGCAATCTTAAAAACCTCTCTATAATGGCCAAACTCAAGTCTTATATTCCAAGAAGAAATGAATATAAGAATATTACATCCAGATGCAGATCTTAATTTGGTAGGTTTTGACTGCAGGAAATTACTGACATGACACACCGGACCTCAAAACTCACTGCTTTTCTTGAGTGTCACATGCCCCGAGATACCTTGATGTAGAGACTCTGACCCAGGAGCGATTCCCAGAGCTGGGTGAGTTTCCCTAGAAGAATTCTATCCTATCTGTGTGCCACCAAAAGGCATCAAGGTGCTATCTGCAGTCCCTGCTGACAGACACGTGCGTTCTCAATCCACCAGACCAGCTGGAGGGGAACCAAGCTCACTGTGGCTGAATGGTTTTCTGCCTGGGCTGGCTCGTGTCCTCCCAGTTCAGGGCACTGACAGTGCAAATGCAGCTGCCTGCAAGACACTGTGTAGGCAGAGAAGGCAAGAGGCAGACACAAAGTGCAGCAGCTTTCTGGTAGAAAGTACCTGGAAATCCTTGTAAAGAGCTTCTTTGAAAAATTAGACTCTTCACCCTGTTCTCCTTGTGATCCCAATATGTCCTTCTTTGCTGCTAGCTGTTTTCAGGCTGGAGACAGGTGAAAAAATAGCCATGTTCTCTCTGAAGCTTTGATAAGTAATGTTACTTACGTTAAAAAATAAAAAAATTACAGATTTGTCTCTTTCCCCATTTTTAAAATGGCCCAAATTAAAAATAAATAAATTTTCTCCTTTCGGTGGAAACTTATTTGACACATTTAGGTTAATAAGTCCAATTGATAGATGACTTTTCACTCATGCTCCCATTTCCTAATCACATCCTTGTCTCACATCCACCCTGACTGAAGACTGATGACAGCCTCTAATAGCCACTGCAGCCACCTTGCCCCTTTCTATGTCTGGCACAGCCCCAGGTGCTACAGTCACTGGGGAGGGGGCTCTGGGTGCTCCCTCTGTGGGGCAGCCACGGCTCAAAACCCACTTGAAAGCAGCACCTGCTGAACATTTTCCCCCTAGCAACAGCCTGGTTTTCTTAGAGCACTGGAGGGAAGTCTATAGCCATGGTTTGTTGAGAACAGTGGGGTTAGAGGAGCACCTTCTGTGCAGCGTAGTCTCCATGGGATGGGCAAAGAGTTCTCCAGATCCGCTGCTGGCCTTGAGCTGGAAACCACCCCCAAGGCTGGCTGGCTGGGGAGGGGCAGCTTGGGGGCAGGAAGAAATTGTGCAGGTTACCCTTGGTATCTCTGCCTCTGTTAAGGAGCACCCGTGGGTGAAACGTGGGTGGTCACAGAGCCTTTGTGCCAAGAGTGCCAGAAAGCCATGACCCAACTTGCAGCCACTGCCTCCATGAGCAGCTCAAAGAGCAGCCAAGTCTGTGCCTGGTAAATACTCTCCCATCGTGGCTGCTGTGATGGAAGATCTCTGAAGGCAGGGTGGGCTGTTGGTGCCTGGAAGCTTCTACAGGCCCTCTGCTTGCTCCATCACCCTTCCTGTAGTTACCTGTTAGGGCAACTCAGCTCCTTGCCTGCCCAGCCCCGTGCCCTGGGCACAATTTCACACATGGTTCCCATCTCATCAGGCCCTTGTTATCCAAGGGAAGAAGCTGGTATCACTGGGAAAAATCTGGCTTTTGTGAGAATGAGCTCTGCTTTGTTAGAGGCCATCCAGCAGTGCAAAACATGAGTGAGAAAATGCATGGTGGGAGGTTCCACTGTTCCAGGGCAATGCCAGCTCTGAGCCATGGTTTGGTTATGGAAAGAGGCAGGCAAAGATGCCAAACTGGATCAAGCTGCTGGCTCTGGTCATGAGCTGAGAGATATCAGCATTTCCCAGGACAAGACAAGTTTGATCTCCTCTAGCCAAAGGGAACTGCAGCTCCATGAGCTCTTTTCTCAAGGTCTACATGCAGAAACACCCTCACGCAGCAGTTTGAGAGTCAGAGCTGCAGGAGACACATCTGAATCCTGCAAGTGTCTGATTCTTGCAGAATTTTTCCTTCTTGCAGTGCTTTTTTCATCAGAGGCAGAGGCTTTTCATTCCAAGCAACTCATTATTTAACCCACCTTGTTAAATCTGTTCTAGCATCGGAATGAGAGTTAAGGGATGCACACTCCCAGAAGCAGTGCTGGTGACTGTACTTCCTAAATATATTTTATTTGATTGTTTTTATTTCACTTCCCCTTCCATGCTTCCTGCTCAGTCCCAAACAGGGAATTGGGACACCTGCCCAAGAGCACACTCTGAGAAAGGGGCAGTCCTTCTCTCAGAGGCAGTGATGTCCTTCTGCAGACATTTGACAAGCAATGTTGTGAAAGGTAAACATTTGTTTAACTTTCCCATAAAAGAGCTTGACAGAATAAAGCAAGGATTTTTAGGTGGGCCTACTGACAAAGAGGCCTGCCTAAAAGAAAATTCAGTGTAGCCAAACTCAAATGTGCACATAGAATTTAAAACCAAATCTGGACCGTATTTTTTCTGAATGGTTTCTATCTTTTCACTCAGCTGAACCAAGTTCACCAGCCTCAAAACTCATTTTCCAACTGATGCCTTGGACCCAGCTCCATTAGTAGAGCAGCTCTCTGTGCAGGAGGAGACACAGTACTGAGCACAAGCATGGGTGGAGGTGGAGAATTCTGAAACATGGTTATGCTTCAGTTCCTCTCCTGTACCAAAACATTTGGGCCTCTACCCCTTTCCATTTCAATTTTCCTACACTACTTCCCCTTCTCAAATGAGGACATCAAATACTCATGGGAGTCTTATTAAAAGCCTGTATAGTGAAGTCTGGTGCCTGGGGTTGTCTCGTTTTGGATACCCACAGGGAGGTTTCAAAGGGGCCTGAGTTGCCCTTATGCTGGGCCAAATACAAACCAGGCTATCTAATGTATTTGGAGCTGAGATTATGAAAAAAAAAAAAAAAAATCAAAAGCACCCCCTGAAAACTGAGACAGGTTATGTCACATATGAAAATAAGGTCCAGAATATCCAGTCTGTTTCCTCATGTGAAAACAGAGTAGAAAACAAAGATATAGCCAACAACTTTCTGCAAGCAAATGATGATTTTTCTCAAGGCCGTTTGAGGTGAAGAACAATATTAAACTCTTACACCTCGTCCCTTTGCAGAAAAAATATTTGCAAAAGTACCTGAATTGTTTATCTCAGTTCAGTTCCCCGTCTCCTTTTCCCTTGCAGTGAGGGGAAAAGTGACGTTTACCAGTCAGACTGCAGAGACTGTGTGACAACGTGACAAACAGCAGAGCTGCAATGTGCTAAGACAGCTATTGCTGAGGAGCTGCAGATGGACCTTTGCCCTCTTTGGTTTGGACAGCATTTACAACACTTCCAGTTCCATCTTTTCGTGAAACCAGTCTGCTTAAACTGTCCTCTAGCAGGAACCCACAGCACCCTGGCTAACAGGCAGCATAGTGCTAAGCTAAAACCAAGCAGAACAGAAAAAGCTCACAAAAAAAAAGGTACAGGCACTCTCAGTGATACAACTACAAAAAGTCTCTCTACTGCATTTTTCCTGTATCACCTTTACTGGTAATTCTTAATTATCCTTATCTTTGCCATCTAAATGCAAATGCAATGAGGCACATTTTCCTCATTTTAGACCATCCTTCACGAGTCTCTTCTTTTCTGCCAGAGCTGGTGGCTGCAGACTGGGGAAAGGGACTGTTGGGAGGGAACAACAGCCCACCTTGCTGCTTCCCACTTCTCCAAGGTCATCCCACGCACCAGTGGAGCAGCACCATGCTGCTGCTGCTGTCCTGCTGCTCACATTTGAGAGCTGTTGCCATGGCACCAGGGGACAAATCATTTCTTGACTGTGCCCTGCAAATCTCTCCCAGCAGAGCTGAGGCCTGGACCTGCAACCTTGGCTATTTTTAGCCACATGCTGTATAATGCAGAAGTTGATGACCATCTGCACATCTCCATTAGTCAGCTGTTTCCAGGTGCTTGGTGAAAGGAACAGATAGCCAGAGACAGGGGGAAGGCTGAGATCAAATGCTGAGCAAGGGCAGCTGCTTGCTGTGCCTTTTGGTGGAGAACTCTCTCTCAATTTCACTTGAAATCCATCACAGTGGAACTTGATGGAAAGGGACCTTTGTTCCCTGCAAGCTGGAGGGACACAGACCCCTCACCCTCCTACCCTGAGGTGCCCTCACTGCCCAAGGCACCTAGACACTTAGTCAGGATGATGGCTTCTCCCCTACACTCTCCCATCCCATGAGCTGCTCCCCAAGCCCTCCTGGTGCAGCCCTGGCAGGGGTGGACCAGGGCAGAAGGTGCTGAAGGCTGTTTGGTGTCCTCAGACAGGGACTATGAGACATGTTTCCAGCCTCTCCAGTTTTCCCTCCCTACACACACCTCAAGCTAGCAGCACCCCTGGGGCAATTCATGTTGATCCAGCCAGCAGTCAGGTGATAGCATAAACCCCTACAGGTGTCCAAAGCTGCAGGGAGGGTAATACTCCAATGGAACTCCAGATGCCATTTAGAATGGTGTCACAAGTAGGTCTTTATGAAGAATCAAAATGCACTGGAGATTTCCAGGAGAGGAGTGCTCTGTGATGAAGGCCAGGCTGATCTGGAGAGGTCAGACAACTCCTGGCCAGCAGCCCAGCCCCACCTGACAGGTGGTACCAGCCTATTGAAGCTCATTAGAAGTATTTCAGAATAGCAGGCTCTTTTTTTCACATAACAGAATTAAAACAACGTTACAGACTCACAACTGTGCAACGATACTCTTGGATTTTCTTTAAGCTTATTGAAGGCTAATGGCAAATCTCCCACACCTTGGATGCTCCTGTCCAAACAGGATACATCTGCAGCCTGCATCCTAAATTCACTGGTTTAACCCAAGCTCAAGAGCAGATTCTTCAGCAGCAGAGCCAGGGTCTGAGCTGGCAAACCCATGGAGGCTTGGGGGTGCTCTGATTGAGAAGTGCACTGCAATGCACCAGGAAACCTCTAACCAAACTCCAGCTCCAGGCTCAGAGCAGAGGGGCTGAGATCTCAGGTCTGAGCTTGTTGCACAGATATTTTTTTCACAGAGAAAAAGAATCACACTGACTTTATATCCCCATGTGGCAAGTAACTATCAGAGAAAAAAAAAAAGCTGATGCTGGAGCTGCTGAGGCAGCCTATTCCCTCCAGTGCCTCCCAGCCGAAATGGCACGCGGGCAGCCCAGAGACAGATGTGCTGCTCCTGCTGTTCCTGCCGTGCTGTGGATGCCCAGCTTGCACAAAAAGCAAAAGAAGCAGCTGGGCACAGTGCTTGCAAAATTCAGTACTGCTGTCCAGGTCCTTGTGCAGGGTCTGACACTGAGACAGGTTTGAGAGGAACCCTCACATGTGAGGAGCTGCACCATCTCTGGTGTGTAGGGGTACAGTTCCACAGAAACAAAGGAGCTGGGTTGATTCACATCAGCTGCAGAGCTGGTGACTGAAAAGCAGTACTGCCTCACTCCACGTTTTTCTTATTTTATATAATGTCAGGGGGCAAATCAAGGCCATGTGAAGCTCTGCACTAAATCACCCACTGTGATTTAGGAAATGTGTGCAAACACAGGCATTTGCAACCACATGAGGGACTGGCACCCCCTCTGAATGGAACAAAAAACCCACACCACCCAACCTGAAATGAGCTGTCACAGATCAACCTGCTGCTAAAATGAGCAAGGATTTGTATCCTGGTGCCCAGACCTCCATGTCACCTGCAATATGCTTTGGTTTGGACTTTTTCCAGCCTAATGGGTGCTGTGCTTCCTCCTTATGCTCAGACCAAACTAGAGGTGACAGGGTTAAACTGCTGAGCAGGGTGACAGCCACACTGGAGGTGGGAAGAAAGGAGTGGCTTGGTTTGAACCAGGCAGGAATATCCTGGTTGAGGTCAGCAAGAACATTTCACATAAATATGCTATCAGACCTTTCCAACAGCCCTGGTGGACTTCTGGATGCTGCAGGAGGATCACATCCAGAGCAGTGACATCCATCGGTGGGTTTCCCATCTGTGGCAGCTTCCCAGCATGTGACACATGCCAGCGTGACAATGTATCCTTTCCCCAGCCCTGATGACCCACAGCTGAATCAGTGGCATGGGCAGGAGCAGCACCATGGCCCGAGGGCCCCAGTGTCTCTCTATATGCAGAATCTCAGCTTGGCTTTCAATACGAACATCCTCAGCCATCTTTCCTGTTTTCCTGCTCAGAAAAGGCAGCTGGAGAGGGAAAGCCTGGTGGCAAAGAAGATCTAGGAGTCAGATTCGGGAAGCTGAAAAAAATTGGACAACAGCCTTCACCCTCACATACTGGAATTGTTTGTTTATCTTCTTGCTTCCTCTATAAAAAAACTCATCCCAGCTGGGTCATAAGGAAAGGAACAATAGCCATATATTTTTAGGATCTATCTGTGAATGAATAAGTGATGACCAGTTTTTCCATTTTGTTTCAGCAAAAGACCCTGCAAATCATGAGTGTGCAGGGAAGGGGCTGTTGTGGCAGCCAGGGATTCCCCCATGGCCCCAGCACCTGACAGCCCCAGCCCTGCCTGGTGGCATCACACCATCTCCAAAAAGTGAGGTAGCACAGGCACCTCAGAGTGAGTTATAGCCATAGATATTACGCATAACATGCCAAAGGCTTTGGACACAGGGGCATCTAAGACTTGCCTGTGAAAAAAAAAAAAAGGTGGGTTTTTCATTTTCTCTCCCTTACTGCAGTATCCTTGACCATGCAACATAGGTGCTCCCACATCAGAGTGCTACAGCTCATGAGAGGCAAGTGCTTGGTGCCACAAGCATCTGCTCATTAAGACACCCAAGTTAACAATGCAAATCCACAGCCTAAATATAGCATGTGACAGAAAGTCCCAGTCCAAATTCAGCAACACAGCACCTCAGGGGATTGTCAGGGGCAGGAGCAGCCCAGCCACAAAGGTATGGGAGAGGAAACACAGCAGCTTTTGGCCCCTTGGCTCCCCTGAGGCCCAGGGCTTGCATGCACCATCAGGTAACCTCAGCACTGCCACAAAGTCTCTGGGAAGGCACAAAGAAAGCAAAGATGCCACAAAAGCCAAACCTCTTGCTTCTCTTCCATCACCTCAACCAGTGGCAACATCAGGGAAGAAATCCAGGGTGGGTTTCAAAAGCCCTTGGTGAGTCAGGAGCACAAGTTCTGATGCCTGTGAAACATTAAATAATGGATGGGGCTAATTTCTCCTTAAGAAGGATAGGAAAAAGATTGCTAGGTGAGAGATTCTTCTCAACCTAATTGGTTCCACTAAGCCTCTTCTGAAGCAGTATCTCCCAGTAAAGTGCAGAGATAGTGCACAAAGCTCCTGTTTGGCAGCAGTTTCTTTTCTCCTGTTCCTGGAAGAGGTAGCATAGGTGTAAAGGGGTGAAGAGATTTGTTTTTACTTGCATGGAGTATCACAGGAAGTTCTGCCTGCTGGTCCTTAATCATAACTCTCATCCAGGCTCCTCATACGTCTTTCTCCTTAGCTCTAGGGACTCCCCCTCCTGTGGTTTTCCCAAGTCTGTCTCACACTCCCTGCTACTTCATGACGAGGTCTTTAATAAAGGTGTTTTATCTTTTCCATGCTCCAGGGCAGGTCTCAGGTGTTCACTTCGCCCCAGCTCTCTCCTACTTTTCATAACACTGAATCATAGGAAACACAGGCACATCCCGGATTTTACATGAATCATTCCCTTTTCAGCTCATGTTCCCAATGATAATATTTTTGTGGAGTAGTTTTATTCTGTTAGCTCACAAAAAGCTCCATTACTCAAGCCTTTCCCAGATTATCCAGCGGGTTTCTCTAAGGAAGTTTTTTCCACAGCGCTGCCTTATAATAAATCCCTTTCCTCTCTAAAATGCAGGGGTGGAAAGATGCAGAGGAAATGACTCTACCAGCAAATGGATGGACTTGTGCAGCTGTTTCCCAACAATTTACACTCAGTAATTAGTATTTCTGAGGACATGCACAGATAAGAGAGAAAGTAAAGCCTACAAAAACGTGATTCTTTATACCTATAGGTATATAGGTGCAGTGCAGGGAAGAGCACTCATCTCCATGGTCCTATATACATATTTACATAGAGGTGGTATCTACCCCAGCCCTGCCCAGCCTCCCTGCTGCTCCCAGTTCCAGTGTGTGCACAGACAGAATTCCACAGGTTATCATCCACCACAGGTTTCTTTCATAGCCCCCAAGTCAGGCGTGGGGAAAACTAAGGGGAATCACATCAGCTTGCACCTCCCAAAATAGGGGCATCCCACTGCAGCTGTGCAAGGAGCTGGGGGAAAGGGCAACCACCCTCCACAACCTAAAAGAAACCACAACCCCCACAAACAAACAAACAAACAAACAAACAAATGAAAGAATATGCAAAATCAAAACCAACACCATCACCCACGCACACCCCCATGCTCAGAAATATTTACTACTCTTAAATTTTCCGTTCTGGACCTTGGCCAGGAAGTAAATATCTTGTTTTGGAAAAACTGAGCACATTTCTGCACGTGTAGGGGAAGTATTACACTTTCCCCATTTCCAAAGTGCAAATTGTGAAAGAGCCACTCTTACACATCTTTAAACTGATTATGAGTTTAATAGAAAATAAAGAAAGAAATAGCAAAAGCAAGTGCCTTCACTTCAGTGAAGTAACTTCAGTGCCTGGTAAAGTTAAGGAGAAGATTATTCTGGGGGGTATTGAAAAACACCTAAAGAAAACACAGTCATCAATCACAGCCAGGACAGCTTCCGAAGGGAAGCCCTTGGCCCTGTGCTCTTCAACATCTTCATAAATGGCTTGGATGAAGGACTGGAAGGGATACTGAGCAAGTTCACAGATGATACAAAACTGTGAGGAGCTGTTGACACCTTTGAAGGCAGGAGAGACCTCAACAAATCAGAGGGCTGGGCAATCACCAACCATATGAAGTTCAGTGTGAGAAAAGTGCTGGATCCTGCAGCTGGGATGGGAGAGCCTGGGATGGATGGACAGACTGGGAAATGAGATACTGCAAAGAAGTACCATGGAAAGGACCTGAGGGTCCTAGTCCATGGCAAGTTGAACACAAGCCAGCAGTGCCCTGGCAGCCAGGAGAGCCAACCCTGTCCTGGGTGCATCAGGCACAGCATCACCAGCTGGGCAAGGGAGAGGATTGTCCTGCTCTGCTCTGAGCTGGGGCAGCCTCAGCTCGAGTGCTGGGGGCAGTTCTGGGTGCCACAATATTAAAAAGACATTAAACTATTAGAGAGTGTCCAAAGGAGGGCAAAGAGGACAATGAAGGGCCTTGAGGGAAAACCATAGGGGGGTGTCTGAGGTCACTTGGTGTGTTCCTCAAGAGGAGACCAAGGGGAGACAGTGCAGTTACAACTTCCTTTTGAGGGCAGAGGAGAGACAGGCACTCATCCCTTCTCTCTGGTGACCAAGGATAGGACCCAAGGGAATGGCCTGAAGTTGTTCCAGGGAAGGTTGAGGTTGGATATCAGGAAAAGGTTTTTCACCCTGAGGGTGTTTGGGCACTGGAACAGGCTCCCCAGGGCAGTGGTCACAGCACCAAGCCTGACAGAATTCAAGGAGTGCTTGGGCAACTCTCTCAAGCACTTGGTGTGACTCTTGGTGCTGTGCAGGGCCAGGAGTTGATGGTTCTCATGTGTCCCTTCCAACCTGACTTATTCTGTGATGTCAAGAGTGAGTCCTTAATGCCTGTTTAGGTACAATATCTTTTCATGGTCTTTAAAGAGCAGCTCTGGAGAGCGGTAGGCACTGCTGCCATGACAGACCTACCGTTAGTTCATAAGGGCAGAGAAGCAAATCCAAGCTCCCAGCACAGCCCTATAGCAAAAGGGGCATAGTGGTGGGGGTACAGAGGGAAAGCAGGGCTTGCTTTTACCCAGCCCATACTGATGGCACTGGGTGCTAGGGTCTGGGATTTGGAAAGGGCACTGAAAATGTGAGAATAGCCCAGAGAAAGGAAAAACCCCAAAGGGCACAGGTGATCCTGGGAGGTGGTTTAATTACAGCTCATCTGCTTTCATGGAGACACCAACAGGACCCTAATTCAGCACAGAAATGTGCTGAAAAAACCAAGAAAACCAGTCTCTGTGGCTAAAGGGCAGAGCATGGGACTGATGTTCCTTGCTGGCTCTAAAGTGTCTGGAAGGAGCACTAAATTTATCTAGGCAGTAGACACCTGCAGCTTTGGTGTTTAAGTTCCCTGGATCATAGGCAGCCCAGCTGTGTGGCCAGGCTGCACTTGGGACACCAGACCCAGCAAAGAGTCTCCTGCAGAGCCAAGTCTGCTCTTCTCCAGCAGCATGAAGGGGAAGATGCTCAGAGGTTGCTGAACCAGAACATGTGAAATACAGCAGAGCCTTCACTGTATGTATGAAGCGTGAAAGTAAAAAGAAAGAAAGAAACCACCAAACCCTAAAAAATAACTTCCTCCGTCACACAGAAATTCAGACTGCTCAGTATCAGATTTTCTGAGTTTTTTGCTATGTACTGCCTTCTCATTTGTAGCAGTCAATGTCTCTAAGGAGAGACATCTCTGCTATGTGCAGGTAGCAGAGAGCCTGTGCCCACCTGCCAGAGGACCTTCTGCTGGGCATCACTCCTCCTTTGTGAACCCTCTCCAGCCCCAGGTCAAACTAAACACATTTCCTAAATCCCTGCAGAAATTAGGGGCTCTGAGCAATTTGCATGTGCCTCCCCCTTCCCACAACAGCATCCTCCAGACCCATTCCTCCTCCAGTCACTCCCTCTCCTTGCTGGGCAATCCTCTTGCAGACCCCTCGGATGAGGAAGGATTTTGCCAGAGGGAGAAGCAAAGCCCACTGTGTCGTCCTTGCTTCCACTCTACAGGACGCCCCTGTACTGAGAGCACTTCACCAGCACAACCCAGCCTGCACTGAGGAGAGCCCAAGTAAAAGGTATCCCATAAAACATCCTTTCCTGCTGAGCTAGCCCAACTCCTTCTATGAGAACTCCTGCCTTAGGAAACCTCCCTCCATGTTTTCAGTTGAGACTTGCTGGTGCCTCTTTTATACCCCCCACCCTTTTTTTTTTCCTCACCCTTTCCAAATATTTGGTTTTATGAGCTTCTTGTTGAGATCATAAAATACTGGGTTGGAGGACTATAAGTTCATGAGGAGGTACTCTTTGAAAGGAGAGGTTTTTTTTCCCTTACTATTAAAATGATAATAATTAAATTTTTTTTTTTTTTTTTTAAATCCCCATCCCTCCCTCTCTTGCAAACACCGTCCTGTTTAGCAGCACAACATCTAAGTAAGGATCTGGGCTTTTACACCTTATCTTGCCTCTTAGATTTAACCAGAGCAGAGTTTTGCAGCCTGGGAACCACAGATACAGGTGAGCAGCTGCCAGCCCTGATGTCAGAATCTTGGGCCCAAGGAAAACAATTTCTTTTGGAGTTTTGCAGAGGTAGTAGTCACCTGTTCATGCTGCGTCCGGCTTCTTCCACAGTCATAGCAGGAAGCCTTGGGCAGTCAGCCGGAGCTGAGGATGCCTTCCTTTACTTTTTCACCAGGAAGCCTGAAGTACTTCACAGAGAGATCACTACCAGGTTGCTAGAAGATGTTGAAAGCCCTGCTCTTTTCCCTCCTCACACATGATAATGACATCAGGTGTCCCCCCAAAGACATACCTGTGATTTAACCCAGTGCTACAACTACCCCACATCCATTGCAGGACAGCCTGTGGTGCCCAGGAGCACCACTGGTTTTGCAGGTGGGGAAACTGAGGCTGGAAGACCTGTTGTGCTCCCCTCACCATCCTGCTCCAGGCTCAGACTGCCACTTACTCCCTGGTGGGTTGGTGCCAATTGAATCCTGTCCTGCCTGTGGCAAAGGAAGAGCTGAGAGGGCACAACTGACTCTCTAAATGAAGAACACCCTGCTGGGATTTGGGGCACTATTAGCTAAATCTTGCAGCCTTTATTTCAATCAAGCCTTCAGCTGAGAGGCATTCCCACCGTGCAGCCTTAATTGGCTTATTTAAGATCAGGCCTGGGCCAGCTGAGTTAGTCAGGGAGCAGAGGGGTTTTCCCCCATCTCTGCTAAGAGACAGAGCCACATCCACTCGTGGGGCTCTGCAAAGCTTGGCTTGGCTCCAGGTTAACCCCAAACTCCACGGATAGCATGGGAGTTGTGGCTGCTTCCATAAGCAGCCTGGCAGCTGCTGTAGGCTCTAGTTCACACAGGAGAGCAGGGCATGGGGTGCCTGACTGCCAGCCTCCTACCCTTGGACATCTTCCTGACCTTTCCCTGTCCACAGGTTAAGGAAGGGATTTGCAAGAAGCAGGATTGAGGGCAAGATTTCTGCAAGGCAGATCCCCTGGTCCCCCATTATCTCTGCTTCTTTTAAAAGCAACAATTGTGCACAGGGAGGAGGAGGAGGAGGTCACATGAAGGATGCCTGAAATTCTTTCCAGACCACAGCCATTTCTGACCCATCAGAAATTTCCCCACTTACTCTGGCCTGTGAACTCTGGAAAATGCAATTAAAAGAGAAAAAGCAGAGGCCTGAAACTTCTGATTCAGGCGGGCTCTCTGACATTCATTAATGAGGCCAGCCTTACACGATGCTGATTCAATAGGAGGGACTGTCTGCTTCTAGCCCCGGTTCATCAAAAGTTCATCACTTCTCCCTTCCAACAGAAACCCGCCTGAAATTTGTCCTGCCTTCGCACAAGTCAAGGGAGCACCTCTTTTAATGGTTTAATATGACTGAAATTGGCATTTTCTGGGTTGACAATGGGGATGAGCAGCCCTTTATATATATGTACTTATACATACCCACTATATCTTCCCCCATATAGCATCTTCTTTCTATATCTGGATGCACCACTCAAAGCTTGGCGAGGTGACAGTAGGCAACTGTGGCTCCCACCCCAGCAGGAGCCAGCTTTTCAGGGAGGGCAGAGGACAAGCTGCCACTGTCACCAGAGCTGAGACAGCAACTTCCGGGCACATTGTCCACTTGCTCTCCACCCACGTGCCAGCAAGCAGATCCTGACCCCACCTCACTCATTTGTTATTTGATATTTGGTTCCTGCCCCAGACTCACACAGCTGCAGACACATGGCCACCTCTGAAACGGCTGGTTTAAACTGTGGAGTTCATTTCCAGCAGCAGCAGTGGTGGAAAGCAGTGGCAAAAGGAGATGGAGAGGGATGAATGGCTCCAGCATGCTTGGGGGTAGACCTGGGCTGATGATGGGTCTGGGCAGAAGGAGGTAGAGGAGGATAAATGGCTTTGGCATGTTTGGAGGTAATCCCAAAATAATAGTTCCAAAATTTATAAAAATTAAACTAAGCCCTTGTGCTCAGAGAGGCTACATTCTTGGGAATAGGTGGGTATTATTGAGAGCAGTCCACCCATTCCAGGCAGACTTAACCAGCTTCTTTCCCCACTATAATCTGTGGCAGGAGAGATTCCCAGTGCTGCTACAGGTCATGCTGGACAAAGCTCACCACTTGATCTCTGAGGTAACATTATCCCCCTCTGTTTAATACCATTAAGCAAAACTACCTGTGTGGGGCCACCTGCATAACCAGAGAACTTCCCGTGGCTACGTGCCAGGGTGTCTCCTTCCAGGGCAGGAGGGGCACAGTCTCAGGAGTGATCTGGGGCAGTGCCTTGCTCCAGCTGCTGGTGAACTGAGAGGAGTCCCACGTGCTCTGGGGTTGCAGAGGGCATCGAAGATGCAGGGGGTTGTGCACCTCTTGCCGGATCTGTGGAACGACCCCCTGCCCCACCTGGCAGGGGAGGGATGACTTTTGAGGATGGGAGGGATGACTTTTCCAGGCTACTCAGTTGATTTTTGCAGGCAGAGTCCAGATGGAAGGGCCAGGTGATTCCTCCCCACATGTTAGTGCCCAGGAGAGTGCCTGGCCATGTCACTGCACTCCTCTGCAGAGGGTGCTGCCTCTCGCCACGGGCTCCCTCAGCAGCCTGAAATGGATCCCTTCAGACAAGAGGCATCTTACTGCCTTCAGCCGGGAATAGTAGAGATGAGAGAGAGGAGTATGGCTGGGATGAGGCCCCGTGCCTCAGCTCTGGTGCTTGGTTTCCACAACACAGAAATGCCGAAGCCTGACAATTATAATCAACGCCAATATTGCTTCCTTCAAGATTTGTTCCAGTGCAAGGCTAAAATCTTGTGGGAAGAATTTATTTTTAACTCTCCCACCATACCAAAATTATAAAGCTTTTAAAAACCAACACCCCACCCTGCAAAAATAACCCAAAAACCAAGAGTTGAACATTTCCGTACTTCTCTCTATTTCAAAGCACAGAATTAGAAAAATGGAAACTCACTCAACTTGGAGCCCACTGGCTGGTTTCTACCCCAAGTTCTCTCCAAGAGAAGTTTTTGAAAGGGGATTGAGCAACAACCTCTGTTTTGCAGATGGGGAAACAAATCATATTTTGGATAAGCATCTAAAAGCCAGTCAAGCAAAGTTGGTAGCAACATTGGAAAAGCCATCATATCTCCTGACTTCTCCACAGGTTTGCTACCAAGTGACTAAGCAAGCAAAATGGATCTCAAACCAATCACGAGATTCCATGAGAATGCAATAAACACAGGTGCGATGCCAATTACAAAGATACTGAGTTGTACCCACCACAATGTGCAGTTAAAGCAATTAATTCCTTCAATGGAGAGGGAAAAATGGTTTTGAAGTCTGTGGCTTTGCAGGCAGATTCCTCCCCATGAGAAAAGGCGTGATGACCTGGTAGGATGGTTTGGGGAGCAGGATATACCAACAGTACTACTCAGGGTTGCATGGAGGAGGCTGAGTGGGCTAAAACACTGTGTCAAGGATGAAGCTGGGGGAACTTTTATTCTTAATTTGCCTGGTTGTATATGGAAAAGTGTTGTGTTCAGACTCCAGTTGCAGCTTTTTAGCTGCAAGAAATTATTTTGACTCCCAGCCAAACAGAGAACACATGGCCTGTGGGGATGGGGGATTATAAAAATAGAGGGGGTGATCATGGTGATTATTTGGGGTAGACATCCATCTGTAACCAGGGTTTTCAAACTCAGCTTGTGTCTTTCTCACCTCACAGCAATTCTCTGTGTAGCTCAGGTGTCTTTAAAAAAGGTCTCCTGAATTTCAAGTAATGCTAGTGTGTATTTAAAAGTGATTTCTCATGAGCCACTGGAGGGCTGTTGGGGCAGGACTGGCTGGAAGAAAAGCTAAAGACTCCCAGCTATCATGTCCAGGAGCTCAGGTTTTGGTTATTCATGTCCCTTATGTGGAAAGTGACTTTCCAGAAGTATTTCACTCTTTAAATGTTTGGCATGAGCTGACTGTCCCATAATTCAGTGCAGGTGCATGGCTTCACAGGAAACATCACTTGACACACACATCCCACAAGTTTGTAGTTGGTAAGCTGTTGGGTTGCTGTAAAAAACAAAGAACAATCCCAAACAGTTCTACAGCACACAGTTATATTTTCATTTACAGCAGCTTGGCTTTTTTTCTTTAAACATATTTCTGCCTACAGCCATAATTGGATTTGCTGGGCCTAGAAGCTCAGTGCCAATCATGTTTCCATGGAGAAAACACTAGGTCCAGCTCATTCTCCCATGTACTCTTATCTCCAGCTCCCTTGGAGGCACTGCCTTTGTCACTGCTCAAGAAGCACCCTTGCAGTGAGGACAGAGAAACAGTCATGAACACAGAAAAATAATCAGGAACATGGAGACACAGTGTGCTCACAGCATCCCAACAACCTTGTATGTGGGTTTGAGGTGTCTCTTTTGCCTGTCCTGCCAGGAGCAGACAGACAGAACTCCAGGAAGCAGGGCCTCCTACAGAGCCCAGGACTCCCTAGCTCTGCTTGGACCCCTCTTCAGCACCAGAAGGCACCCTCTGCCATAGAACACACAGCCAGCGGTTCAAAGGGCTTACAGGAGCTGATGTCAAGGAGTCTACACTCCTTTCTCCTTGGTCTGGGCACTCTGTCTCTCCCTGCTGTAAGAGCTAATGGAAAATACTCATTGCCGCCTCCACACAAGTAACACATCACTTCAGACCCTTCATGCTCACTTTCATGTGCAGCATCATATGAGTGAAGCTGCCCTTCATTCTGGAGGTGGAGCTGCCAGAAAACCATGGCCAGGACCACTCCCATCTTTCACACCTTATTAGTGATGAAACTGGGCCTTGGGAATCCTGGTGGGACCAGCTGGCATCCTCAGCCTGAGCTGCTTTGCACTGCCTCAGGAAACTGCCCTTCTCTGATCTGTACCCACAAATGGAGTGGGGCTGGAAAAAGCAAGACTGCCTTCTTAGGGGTAAGGGTGGCTCCTTAGTGGAGTGGCTGATGCCAGTGGTCTCCTTCCTCTCTCACCTCCCAGCCTCCTCAGGTTACCCTGGCAAAATTTCTTCAGGTGTGCCAATCTATAATCCATTGCTAGCCTAGGGATCTATTGAGAACTGCTCATACCCCACTCCTGCCCATGTTAGGCAGACCCCAAAAAAAAAACTCTCACAGGGAAGCTTAGGTGACTGTGGCAATGGTGGGATGAAAAGGCACCCTCCTGCCTGCATGACAGGGAGAGGACACAATCTGCTGGGAGATTTGTCCAAAGCCACAGCACAGCAGTGGTCCCAAAGTCTGGGGCATCCTGCACCCCACAGCCTCTCCTTGCTGGCAGTCCCTGCTTCCCAAGCCACCTTTGCTGCCTGGCTGTGCAGCCACTGCTAGCCGTGCCAGGCAAAGGGTGTAAACAATGGTAAGCAGGCTGCATTTTAATTACCCTTTATATAATGCAAACGTGACTGCATTAATAATCCTTGCAAGCCATGCGACCGTCTTACACAACCTTTAATTACTCAGGGAGCTCAGCATTTTCCATTGTTGTACAATTTGCTTTATCTTCTATTATCTCACCGGGCTGCCAGGCCCTGCAATACAAAGGGAAACACTTTCTGCAATTTCTTCCAAGCCAGGCATCTCAAAGCTGTGTACCTGCTCCAACACAATCATGTTTCCTCCTCTTTATTTCCTCGGAGCAGAAAGCCAGAACATCACCCAAACACATCATTATTAGTAAGTGCATATACACAGGGTGGCCTCCCCTCCAAAAAATTCTCACCTTTGTGGTGAGAGGGTTATCCCCACACAACCATCTGTATTAAAACAATAAAAGATAAGGGTAATGAGTGCTTGACACATTGCATGGGGCCAGACCCAGCAGAGTGCTTAAGAAAGGGAATAAAGCTCTTAAGCACATTTTCCCACTGACTGGAGCTTACCTTTCATTAAGCACTGAACTACGAGAGTGTGTTCGCAGAAACGGGAATTAGGTTCTGACGTGACATCCTGGATCAACCAGATTTTTCCAGTGGCTTCAGCAGCAGTAGGAAAAATGTTACTCATCAGCCTGTACCAGAAGTTGTCCTCATTCATGGCAACTGGAATGCTATAAAGCCCTTTGGGGCACAAGAACCTTAGCTCTTATGTCCCCTTGCACTTCATACCACCAATAGCACTCAGGTGCCTCCCAAGTTTCTTTGTCCTCCAGGCCTCTGAGGATAAGACTTGCTCCATTTCATTCCCCCACGTCTGCTGTAAGCTGATAGGTCTGCTGAGATATTGGATATAATTAGCCAATCAAGAAAATAAAAAATAACATAATAATAAAATAAGGCAAATAAAAATAATGCAAAGCGTTCAAGTAGTTATCAAACCGCAGTGGATCATATTTATTTTGCAAATTCAGTATTGAGAAGAATTAATAGGAAAAAACAATAAATAGATGTTCCTTTCTCGTAAGGGGGTTCCTCTCAGCACTGCCCAACCCACTGCTCAGACTCCTGCTGCTGTGGATGTGGACTGAGATCCATAAGGATCTCAGTAAAACAGCCTGGAAGAGTATCCACATTCTTGGATGCACTGGTAAAGGGACTTAACTTGTATTTCTTCCCTTAGAAGTCTCCTGCAACTGCTTTTTCATACATCTACGAGTGCCACTACAAAAAGGTCCCATCTGGCAAAATGGTTTTGAACCATTTGAATACCAGAACAATTAAAATACTACTTCTCCGGGCCTGAGTCTGATTCTGTTTTCCACTGGCACCAGATTTAATCAACACCATCCAGAAGTGTATCAGCAGAACTGCAACCAGAATAGAGGCTATAAATGAATAGATATTAAGAGATGAAAAATTTGGTATTTAAAGCATTTATCGATGTTTCCCACAACCCCACCCCCGAAGCTTTTATGTACAATTAGTCCTCCTAAGGTCCCTATTGGGAATCATGTAATTAAATAATAGCTCAATGCTGAGTTACAGAGTGGAGTCTATTAAATATTATAAGGCATGTTAAATTATGTGTGAAGCTCAGCTAGGTCGGTTGGGGAATAGGGATTTCTTTTGTCTGGTAGGTCACACATCTGCCTCCAAGGGACATGACAACAGGCACATATATGCAGGAGCTATGACATTGGCTCAGGCTGTCAGTCCTTTTCCTGCTCTACCTGCTCCTGTTCTCTTTCAAGGATGCAAAGAAGGAAACTCACTGCACAGCCCTCATGCCTGGCACGAGCAAGGAAGTCCAGATCTAGTGAGTTCTGCCTTCTCCTTGAATTAGCTTTGGGCATGAAAATGGTTTCCTGCTACCATTAGCTTTACCTGACACAGTAATTAATGTGCCTTCCTGCAGAAGGAATACCAATTGAAAGGGAAAGCCATTGCCTGGAGAGAGCTGGGCTTCCAAGAAAGTGCTAATTAGTCCTTACTTTAAGAAACCTGGTTAAAGCAAGTGAGCAGGTGTTGCTAGAAATTGGAAATAATCTGTACAAAAATGTCCTTTCCTATGTGACAGCAGAGCTAATTACACCTCCTTGGGTCACCATTTTACCTAGTACCTCTTTCTCAAAAAGCGTATTCCTGCTGCCAGAACAAACACTTCAGCACTTGGTGTCGGGGGTAAATTAACTCCTTCTCCCATCACGGCTCGAGAGGAAGGATATTGCTACCAACCCCACTTGCCCCAAGGACAGGGAAAACCTCTCCCCTCTCCTTTCAGGCACGTGAGGCACCGTGAAGTGTGCCCTGCCCTGCGCCTCGCTGTCCCATTGCCAGCCAGTTCCAGGGTCCTTCTGCTCGGTGCCAGCGTGGGAAGGGCATAAGGACAGTTATGTGCTCCATCCTGCTGCCGTGGCGTGCAATCAAAGCTCCACAACCTCCTGGGAAAGCGGAATGTTCCCCGGGGAAAGGCGGTGATTGATGTGCCAAGAAGCGACAATGCCGTGGCGGCAGCAGGAGCGAGCACGAAGCCCATGGCTGTTTATGTAAGATGTTTTGTGTGCAGGCTCTCTCAGACACAACGGTCTCATCGCATCGCTCTGTCGCCGGCTGGGGGGAGGTGTCCATGCACATCTGCAAAGCTGGATCTGAGGAAAATAGGAAGCCATCGCTGGGGACAAGCCAACGCAGGAGGAAAGCAGCCAGCTCCAGGTTGATTTCAACAAGAATTTCCTAGGCACCCTCCCAAACCAGAGGTGTCTCTGTGTTGTTTAGCAAGCATCACGCAGTCTTATCTCCTAGTTTGCACCACTTCCCTAGGAAGAGATGGGCCAAGCAGAGTCTGCATGGACACAGAGACACCTGTGAGCCACTGTGAGACCTGGGAGACCCTCACTGCCCCTGGGCCTTGGTTTGTTTGGGTGCACAGATGTGTTGGTAACGCCTGGGAAGTGAGAACTTTTGGAGGGAAGGAACACAAACACTATGGCTATGTTTGGGAACAAAAGCTCGTTCGTAGGGCGCCTGCTGGGGCAGTGAGGTGTATGCTCTTCCTGCAGGCAGAGGATGCTGGTACCCCCAGCAGAGGCTGTGCCATGGCCACGGACCTCCAACTGCAGGATAAGGATGCAGCTGCAGCCCAGGATTCCCTCTTGCCATGAGACTCCCTGGCCATCCCACCTGGTAGATCAGATAATAAATGAGGACAGATGCAATACGGAGGTTGTAATAAATGAGCTGAGTGCAGACAGGCTATGCTCCTGACAGCTTGCCATGGGGCGTTTCAGCCTAAAGGTGAAACACAGCCCAGGCCAACGTAGTTCTTGAGAAGTCCAAGGAACAGGGGAAAATTCTCAATATGTTGCAGGATAATGTGAGTTTTGCCTCTGTAGTAGCTTCAGCAACAACAGAGCCCTAAGTAAAACACCACACACATCAGCTAGCTCAGGCAGTTTTTACAGAAAGCTCTCTCCCTACAGGCAGAACCTGTTCAGCATCCACTGCTGAGCCACCTTTTCAGCAGCAGCAGCACTTTCCCCAGCCCTGGGCACTTAGAGCCAGGCCTGCAGGTGGTCTGAATGAATAGGAGCTGAGCCTGAGGGATGGCAGCCCAGCCGTGGTGGGAGCAGCAGCGGGATAGCCCCTTTCCAATCGCAGCAGGAGGGCTGTGAGGGAGGTGCTCCTCAGCAGTGCAGCTGCCCCTGCAGTTGCTCCCAGCACTCCTTATCCCAGCAGCTGAGCATGGCCCAGCTGGACATAGGGGGGAAGGCAGGGACAGACCCCCTTTGTAAAGTTGATTCCAGACATACTGCCCTACATGTGCACCCTGAAAGAAGGACATGTTAGGGCTCAGTTCATTAGAGCTGGGATCACACTGGGGATGAAGCAGCAAAATCATGGTGGGAGCTGGCATTTAAGACACAGGAGTGAACTGCATTCTGAAATGTTTGGGTCCTATTTTCCTCCCCTGCCCACTATTAACTGCTGCAGAGGACCAAGAGGAATGTGCATTATTGCTTGCAGAAGAAGATGGCCAGAACTGATCAGGGCAGTGTCCTTCTCCACCCACAAAAGAACCCACTTGCATGTTCATTTTTTCCTAAAGCCACTGCTGACTTTTGACTCTGCACCCACTGCTTAGCAGAGGGATTGACATGGCCCTGAAATGACAAGGTCTGACTACTTGTTCTGTTAACACAAGTAAGGCAGGATGATGGTGATGATCCCATTCCTGAGATGAGGAGAAGAGATACAGAAGTAAAGTATTTCCCCACTGAAGTCTTAGAGCAGGAGCTAATGCTCCACTGCTCCATTGTCTCCCTTTTCAAACAGGGATGTCCCAGTGCTTGATTCCACAGAGGTGGGATGAAAGTGTCTTAACAGAAACATGTTTCCCTTTCTTGTCTGGCTTGATGTGCCCTGGAGAAATGTCCTTCCCTCAGTCTCAGTAGGTCGAGTTAGTTTGATCTTTTCTTGTGGAACACACTTCCTTAGTCCAGTGTTTGCCTTTCCCATAACATCACTACAATGCTGACTCATGTCAAATTAAAGTTCAAGTATTATGCAGGAGGCTTAGAGATGTCCTCCCTGAGACCTGGGAGCTGGCTCCAGTCTGAAGATGGCTGCAGTTCAGGCCTCTTCCAGCCATGATGCTGACTTTAAAAATAAATCCTGTTGGTTAAAATAAGAGCATACCTTGGATACACCTTCGGGTTTCTGAGCCACTTAGGTCAAAGCTGCTAAAGCCAGATGTGGGATCATTTTGTTTCAGTGAAAACAGATTTGTCATTCAGATGACATCTGATAAGGGGATTTTAAGCAAGTGCACACATGTCATAGGGCTTCTAACAAGCTGCCTCCACTGGCAGGTACTTTAAAGTCCGGCACAAGGAGTGATCACCATGTATGCCTCACTGCAGCCCCAAAGCTCTGCTTTTTCCACAGGTGATGTGCTGGCTCCTGCAGTGATGGAGAAATGCTGCTGCCCAGGGTGACTCTCTGAGCATGTCACCCTGCCTTTGCAGTGTGGGACAGGGATGTGGAATATAAAACTGAATTAGCTTAGTATGGGCACAGCATGGACTCAGCAAAGCTTATGAGAAGTGTGGTTCTATGCAAATCCACGGCTATAGCTGCTGCTGGTGTGTGTGTGCATGATGCTGTGGGGAGCTTTCTGCTTACCAGCTCCTCTGCCCCTTAATCCTGCACATCTCCTGCTTGCTGCATGGCTGTGGGATTTGCTGGCCCTCAGAGAAGAGCTGGGGTCCAGATTGGACTGGATTTGGGACTGACAAAGGAGAAGATCAAAGAGTAAATCCATTACCTGTTGAGACTTCAGAGGCAGATAAAATAAAAGCACACCCTCCCTTGCTCCAGCAAGAAGCCAGCTGAGAATTGTGCTTTTCTCCTGCAAACAAAACCTCTTTCCTCTGCCATCTGATGCTGCTTCAGTTTGCAAAGAAAGGCTGCTAATGTGCTCACCCGTTGACAGAACAGACTTGAAGAATAGTTTATGGCACCTACTGTACTCTCAGCTCAGAGATGTAAAACAATTTTCACTGTAGCTGCTGTGCAGGGCTTGGCTAGTACAGCCATGTCCAGAAATATCCAGCAAGAAAAAAAAAAAAAAGAAGCTATTAAAAACACTCACACACAAGCCAGGAAACATCTTATTATAGATCTTGGTTTGAAGAAGGGAAATTAAAAACCCATACCCACACTCAGCATATGCCCAGCTATATTTGTCTGATTCATTTATTATCTTAGCCAGTGCAATTTCAATGTTGCACTACTCCAGCCTTTCACGCTAAAAAAAACAACAACAGCCCAATGCACAAGATGCCATCGCTGGTTTACAGCTGTGGCCTATCCTGTTTCTCTGAACATTTGCTGATTTGGCATCAGCACAATGCAGAGGGAAGCGGAAGGTGGGGGTTGAGATCTGCCTGGAAGATGTGGATCCCAGTAAAGCAAGCTCTTCCTATATTTATGGAAGCACTCCGTCGGAAGTGCAGCAATTTGTTTGTGCGCTGATCTTTCAAATTGTGGTGGAGAAGGCATTGCTTTCACTGGGATCCTTCGTCAAAGATCTACCTCGTGCATTCATTTTCCCAGGCCGTGCAATTGCAAATCCAAGCTCTGGCAAGGGTGCACCGTGCATGCAGAGTTAAATATGCAATGGAAAACATTACAGCTCGGTTAGTTATTGCTCCCATAGTGCAAAGACTGGAAATCGATGCTGCAAGTGCTTTATGAAGCAGCAGGAAGCTCCTGGCGCTGGATTAAAGCAGTTGTTCGTGGGTAAGAGGGGAGGAAACACAGCCATGCTGTAGGTTGAGGGTCTCCAAAGCCACCTGCGGGTGTAGCCATGCCAAAGTCACTGGTAAGCCCTCTGCCTCCTCGGGAGAGGCACCTCGAGATGCTCCACAGCATTCCAGTGCAATGGTGCTGTACCCATGCCCCTAATGCAGGTTTGCATTAACTCCTTCTGCACAGAACAGACAGCAAAATATCACAAATTACACATGAGCTCAAGTGCTTTGTTGGCTGAAAGAGCCAAAATAGTCTGGATAGCAAATTCTGCGTCCTTGATGCAGCAAACTTATACTGGGATCTGCAACACTTGCTTTTATTAATAGCCTGGATGTTCTGAGCGTTTTTCTTTTTCAGTTCTCACGAGTTATTTTCACGATACAGCCTCCTGTGATCACCCCACTTTGGGAGATGATTGGACCGACTCGTGGGATAAATCCCCACAGATGAAAAAAACCCAAACCAACGCACACCCGTAGAAACAAGAGTGTTTCTATAAAAAGTTAGGAACATGTGCGTGGTATTGTGGGTACAAACAAGACTCGACACGTATCTCTCTGCCTTTCCTCTGCTAAAAAAGGCTCGTTTTGGTTCCTGGGGCTTTATGTAAAGGAGATGCTAGCCATGCATCATGTGCCACTTCTGGTGGTAGGTGTCCCCTGAGTAGCCCACAAGTGCTCAAGGTACTACTCAACAAGGGTAAGGGAATTACATTGTGCTAGTTCTCTTTGTAAAGCAGTGCTAAACCTGCCCTCTTTTAATACTTTGAACATCCTAGGAAAGACTATTGTGCAGGGACAAAAAGTCCTCACAGACACAATGAGTGCCGGATGGGTGGGGAAAAATGCTTTGGGGCAAATGCTTCACTTAATTCCCACAGCCTGTCTAGGCAGAGATGTCAGGTTGTACAGCTATAGCAGTGATGTGGAACACCTACAGCAACATCTTGGTCCTGTAAAAATCAATAGCAAAACCCTCCTGAACCCTGGACCTGAGCCAGGTCATGAGAACAGTGAATTGTGCAGAAAAAGCCAGAGCTAGAGAAAAGCTACCAGGAGAAAAGGAATCCCTGCTCACTCAGCAGGAGCTTTCAAAGGCCTTTAAGGTTTGTTTCCTCCACCAATGAGGTATCAAGGGAGCTTGCAGGATGAATTTAAACCACTACGGTGGGGTTGGGACTTGAACAAATCAAGATCTCCATGAAGATCCAACACAGGGCTACTGAGGGTACAGCAAAACATGCACTGAGGTCTCTGGGGATTTTAACTCCTTAACTCACTGTGCAGGCAATACTGCACAACCACCAAATGCATGACTGCAGACCACTTCCCCTTCCCACATTCAGGTCCTGTTCTGGATTGTGATCACTCACTGAATGAGAATTCTGGATTTTTTTCTAGGCCCCTCCACGCATCTTTTTATTGTTCCATACTCAGGCTCTGCTCTGAAGACACTTCTATTCATATTCTCAGGGGTTTTGTTTGATCTTTGTCTGTATATTAACAGGATGAGCATTAAAAACACAGGAAGGCATTTTTCTTGCCTCCAACTCAGGTATTAGGACACAGACTTGCTAGCTGCCAAAGTCTTACTCAGTCTCTGGCTTGGACTTGCTTAAAGCATATAAAATCTTCTGGGAATTCCTCTGTAAAATCCATATGAGCATATGCAAACTACTTTCCTGCCCTCCAAGGTTTGACACAACATAACCCAGAGGAACTGGGCTAGTGAACAGACCAGGTCCCAACATATTTCATAATTCCCAACAGTATGAGTATTAGAGCTACTCCAGGAAAAGCTAGCCAGATTTTCAACTGGGGAAAAAACACTGCATTTTTACTCCCTCTATTTTCGGAAATGTCTGAATATCTCTCAATAAAAGAAGGAAAAAATAAGCTGGAGGTAGAATCTGCCAAGGTGAGATATGTCAGGCTGAGGCCGAATCAAGTGACAGTCCCTGCATGGATGGCAGCTCAGCCCTGCTGTAGGAGAGATAAGGAGCCCTTGCCTGCACCTCCAAAGCTGCAGTGGATCCTGCCATCACAGCTGTGACACACCCACATTTCCGTGTCAGCACTGAGCCTGTGGGCAAGCAGTACACCTGGGGTGATGCTGTTCAAGAAATGTAGTGCAGGACGCAGATCTGTCTGCTGCCAAGCTGCCAGACTGTGCTTTCCCCCCAACATACACACCCACAGACCTTCTCTGCATCTTACACGTGATGTCTGTGTGTGTGTGCCTCTGCCAGAATAGCAGAGGGATGTGACCTACAACAGCGCCCAAACCTGATGCTGTTGAAAAGACAGGGAACTGGAAGTTATTTTCTTTACGGCTGCTAACAATGTGGATATTTTAGCACCACCCCTCCACATAGCTAAGATAAAAATAACATTTCTATAAATGCACCACTGTGTTCTGACGTTGCACAAGACTCCAAATAAACTCACTCCAAGGCATTAGAAAACAACTTACTATTTATCCCAATAAAGCAAGCTTGTCTCTCGTTTTCCCTTGTCTTTTCCCAGTAAGGCCCTAACTCTGGGGCTCCTAGAGGATGACTATTCTGATAAATTGCAAAACAAGTTTCATTTCAGGGCTGTACATCTCCATCACAGAGTATGGATGCAGTGTAAGGCCACCTGTTTACATGAGCTATTTTGGGACACGGTGGACAGCCCTGGCTTTCTCAGAATCCATCAGCAGTCAGTGTTTGTTCCCAAGCATGCACACGTACACCCACCACTGCACGTCTCTCATTGACCCAATGTTCCGACATGTTCCCCCCAAACATTTCCCTTCACACCAGCGGATAACCAGGAAGATGTTCCACTTGAGAAGGCCTAATAGCAAAAGGAAATAATTCAATGCCTCCCCATGGTGGGCTTCCAGCTTTGATCTCCTGGATAACCACTGAATCTGGCGACCATCTGTGGTTAAAAATGGCTTCCCAAGAAAAAATGCTTAGGGTCAGCACAGGGAGGTCAGTTATTTTTAACAGAAACCCATTCCACCTTGCTGCCTGAGGAAAACAAGCACGTTCAGCAGAACTGGTCCTTCAGAGCCAACCAGTGCTATCATCTCGTAATGTTGCTTTTGGCAAACAAACCAGTATCACCTACTTGCCTGGGCTCATCCACTTACAGCATGGCTGCCAAGGCAAAACAGGATGAAGAAAGGATGACACATTACTAATCTCTAACCACGCATGTTCAAAGTGCAAATGGAAAGAATGAGCACCCTTGACACCACACTCCCCTGTTTATCACTGGAATAACTGGAGCCCGGGATAGGACCAGACAACTTTCTCCTGAGCACGAGTATGCCTCTGTCCTAAGGACAGGGTCAAAGGGTGAACTGTGACTCCAAACCTCTTCAGCTCCAGAGCTTCTGAGCTGGAATCTCACTTCTGAGAAGTCAGTCATAGCCATGGCAGGGATACAGTGACACTAAAACTGGGCCATGTCAGACCAACAACTCCCACTGCAAGGCAAAGGAGAGCAAGGGCTCAGTATCTGGACTGTCTACTGTTCAAGAAACCCTAACAAAGTAAAACCAGGAACGCCTAAAATGGAAAGCCTTCCCTCGTCCTTTCTTCATCCTGCCCATTTGCCATGGGCAAACAGGAAAAAAGGGGAAGAATTGCCCCATCTGCATCTTTCTGCCCTGGTCAACACCCTGCCTCACCCTTGGGGACAATGGAGCTGGGATGTTGCTTTGCACCTGCTGTCACACGCCTTGTGCAGTGTAACCACTGCAAATCTTGTCTCTGCAGTGCCGGGATGCGTGCCCGCGCTGCACCACGGCTGCGCTGTGGCCAACAGACCCCTGCTCCAAGAGCCTCCCAGGGCTTCAGTGGGGGGGAGCTCTGTAAGCAGGGATGTTATGTAAGTGGATAGCTATTTTTATCCAAAGTTTGGGTCTGTACTCTGCGAGACTAAAAATACACGCACACAAAGCTAAAGAACGTGTTTCTCCGTGCCCCCGCTCACTGTCATCCTCTGCCCGGTGGTGGCACCTTGTTTTCCATGCACTGCAGAGTGAAAAGCTTCTCCTTTGTAACCTGCCTCCTCCTCCTCTGCCTTCATCAACCCCTGAGCCCACAGTCTGGTGCTCCAGACTCAGCAGGGACTTCCATCATACATTTCTTGCTGGCCAGGGCTTGGTCAAGGGCCTGGGAGCAGAAGTCACAATGAATAAGGGGTAGCTCAGACAGAAACTAAGCCTTTTATTCTGCCCCATGAAACTTTTAAAACTATATAAATCAGACCTGCTGTAATTTTGATGCTTTGAAAAAAAAAAATCCCACTGAACTTCTAGGAGATTGTCTGCTGTTAGATGAAGACTTCAGACAGTTAAATGATACTTGCTAATTCTGGTGCTATCCCTGGCCCAGACATCTGTCCCTGCTGGCAGGTCTAATGAGGACTTTGGTCTGCTCAAGAAACAGTTATTCATCATCAGATCTCTTTGCCCCTTATGTAAATGTTCTGCTTCATGTCAGAAGAAAGGGAAGGGAAAAAAAGCCTATAAATAAAAAGTCAGCAGCTATTTTTGGAAAAGAATTTTCTTCCTGGTGTATATGTCTCTGTGTGTGTGTAAACAATTGTCTTCTGCATTTTTGTCAGCTTATCTTATCTCTTAAACAAGTACCAAAGGGCTTTTTTTTTTTTTTTTTTTTTTTTTTAATTTTTTTTTTTTCTCTCTCTCTTTCCTTTTTTTTTTTTTTTTTTTTTTAATGGTCTGGTTGTCTTTATCAGTCTCTGCAAAAAACTCCCTCTGGGGTCAAGTTCTCCAAGCACCTCCACACGTTGCCCACGTTGGTGCCCACCGTGATAACTGAGCTGCAACTGATGCCCAAGGCAAAGTCTGGCCCTTGGAGCACCCTTGTAAAAACTTCCTTCCCTACAGCTTTCTACCTATGTATTTATACCTGCTTCTTGAAGATACAATTTCATCCACCACCGTGCTAAGGGGGTGCACCTGGGATTGGTTTTTAGCTCCCTGCACCAGACCCCCTGCCCATCAGCATCTTCTGAAGCACAACACTGCCACTGCGCCTCAGGGAAGGCTCTTCCCAAAAAGAATGGGTGGGGACTGACATCGCTGGAGCGCCCCCAGAGCAAGCGGGAATAGCCTGCCCAGGTCTGGAAGGAGAAGGCACGGCTGAAGGGATTTCAAAGTAAGTGAAGTAGCTGCCGTTTCAGATGGATGGGTATTTCGGCAAGGAGAACTGGCAGGATATATATAAAGTGAAAAGCAGCTTTAGGAGAAGAAACGAGCTGCTAACGGCAATGGAAAAGTTCTCCACAAGACACAGCAGCCTCATATGTGCTGATAAGAGATAGGGTTGAGTGGAACATCACATTCCTGGACCATTCATAGCTCTCCTCCCTATGAAAGCAACAAGCTCTGAGGGTCGATAGCACAGGAATGTCAGTGCAGAGCTAAAAAAAAAAACAAAACAAAAAACCAACCCTCTGTGCTGCTTTAAATATTCCCAGATACTGGGGCTTGTTCTGAAAGCACCCTATTCAAAGTCTGAGAGAGGGTGATGGCAGGCAGAAGCAAGGAGGCTTGAAATGCTGTAGTGGCCTTGCTGCATATCAAATCATCTCACCAGCAGCAAAGAGATTACCAGACAGAAAGAACAGAATTACTCAAATGCTGGAGTTCACAAGACAATAGCAAGCATATTAGGGGGTTAAACCCAGTGATTTTCCAGTGATGCTCTCACTGCCAGCATCAGAGACACAAGCTTGTATATATCTCAGACCCAACAAGCAATGCCTGCAAGGAATCATAAAATAAATAGTAACTTTTAAACTGCTTAGCTGAATTTCCATCCTGTTGAACTCAAAGTTCTGTCACTGCACTAAGAAGAAATTAAGTGGTTATATGTGGCAGAGTCCAACCCAACCTCCCAATCAAAGCCAGTACTTGATCAAAACCTGTCAGCTCATCCTTCTTGCAGTGCAAGAACTCTGTGTTTCCTTGATCCAGTTACCCAAAGACTCCTGCAGCTCTTACGGCAGCATGGAGAATATGTTGAGTATTGGTCACCCACAGGTCCTGACTCCCTTGTTCTCAGAGTTTCACAGATTCCTTCAAAGGCCAAAAAACCAAAACGGAGAACAGAACTGAAAATAGCTGCTTTTCCTCCCTTCTCCAGTTCTTGCTTTGAGCTATCATGGGAAGGTTTTCAGGGTGGGTTCCTGTGTGTCCAGGCTCCTAGCCCAACAGATCCATGCTCTGATCTTAAGTGGCAAATGCCCAGTGCAGTCATACAGGGGCCACACGTGCTACATAATCTCTGAAAAAAATCAGGCCAACCAAGTCTCAGTTTTATCAGTCATGAACTGTGATTCCCAAAACTTCTTCTCTAGATGCCTGAATACAACCCTTTGCCTGAACTCAGTTTTCCTTCTTCAATGTCACCTCCTACACTCGGAAGCAGAAAAACGATCACAGCTTTTTGATCTTCATGGTGGCAGAAGATGTTCCAGAGAGGCCACTGCCACTTAGCTCTTCTGGTAACTCCCTGTTCTCAGGGCCACAGGATGCTTTTAGCAGGTCTCCTTCACCACACCATGCAGGAAACTCAGGGCTGCTTCCAGCCAGAGCTGGCTCTGGAAACGAATGCCTGTGCTCACTCTGCTGCAGGCACCAAACTCTCCATGCACCAGCTTGGTGGGAAAGGAAATATCAGAAATCAAACAAAAGAACTCCTCCCCCAATTTTCAGGGCTGCACTGTGAGTGCACATTCACATGATCTGGCCAAATCCAGAACTGGCGTGTCTCAGCTTCTGTGGGGTTAGGGCCAAAGGCTTGGTTCAGCTCACATGCTGAAGTCAGTGTGGTTTTGTGGGTGCAAGCTAGACTGGAACTTCAGTGTGGTAGTTTGAGGAGGATGGAATAACTTAGCTTTGATTTAAAATGGAAAGAGAAACAAGACAAAATGGCGCCATTTCTTTGCAAATCTCAAAGTCATTAGTAATCCTGATGCAGTGGGCTGCTTTCTCCAATTGACAAGGCACTAGAGATTGCTTCCACCAGTTAGCTGGTCTCGTGGGGCCTGAGAACTTCCTATCCTGTTGGATATTTGGTTCACTTCTCTTTCCTAGGGTTCCCTCCCCCTCCAAAGATCTCTCACAAGGGTGAAGCCAAAGCTTTAAACTCTGTGATATCAAACCGGCTTTTCTGTATTCACTCATCTTACAAGCACAGTTTGGATCTCTGCTCTGAGTTCTTTTTGGGTAGGGACTTCCTCCTACCCCTGTTTACTCATCTGAAGCATCTCCAGGCAGCCGAGTGTCTCACAGCCACCCACTCAGCCTTCCAGAACAAGTGTATTTCATCCCAGTTTCAACGGTGTTTGTTGGATTTCCTCTGCTGCTAGAAGTAAACCAAGCTTCATCTCAACCAAGCAGAATTATTGTAACATGGAGAAGAAAAAGAAGGGAGGCAGAGAGGACTTTCAGGCAGGGGAAGGGCTTCCAGCAAGGAAGCATAGTCATGATGATGTAGTGCAGCACCCAGGCAAACACTGCCTGCTCCCTGTGGCTGCCCCAGGACCCACTCTGTGGCTTCAGCCAGAGCCACCCCAAACTATGGTGATGGTTTCACCCCACCATTGTTTATCCACACTCTGCCACCAGCTAAGGTGACAGGTGTCTCTCACCACTTCGATTTTCTCCTGTTCATTAACTGCATCACTTGTTTCGACCCTACCTGAAGCCACAGTAGGTTCTTGAGGGCATACTGTGGAGGCAGGGAGGGTCTGTCAGGTTGGGCAGACTCTGCCCAATGTCTTGCCACTCATATCATTGCCTTGGTGTCAACAGTGGCAGAAAAACCTACACTTGCCCTAATGCTTTCCCAGAAAGTGCAATCCCTTCTTAATATGCGTTTTGTTGTTCCTGGCTCACACCCCTGCAGGGGGCTTGCAGCAGTGCCAGCATATCCCTATGGAAGTGTCACATTTCAGCCCGTCACTGGCATCCACTTTCTTGGTGCCAGCAAGAGGCCTTTACAAGAGGCATACTTGTCACCTACGGCCAGCAGTGTCACCCAGGAGCTGCCCCAGCACCAGCTGGGACCATCCAGGTGTTGACAGCACAGTTCCAATGAGCCTGGGAAGGCCAAGCCAAGGAGTGACTGAACAATGATGTGGAAATGATGCCTCGAGTTACCCTGGGAGTGAACAACCCCAACCAGTTCTCCTGCCTGACTCTGCAGAGAGGGAGGAGGCTTGAGTTCCCCCCAACACCCTTTCTTAAGCTTCACTTAAGCTGAACTCACGGAGGCCAGTTAGACCACAGAGTGGGATGAGACCATATCTTCACCTCAAAATTTCATGCAGCAAAGTAGCCTTCAAATACTAACTCAGATGTTTTGTCCCCAGGCCAGAAGGAAGCCAGATACCAATATCATTGGATTTTGTGATAAATTCCTTTCCCATCTGGCTTCCTCTTCTGAGGCCTTCAAAGAAGGACTGAAATAATCGGATGGTTTTCTGAAGTTTCCTGGTTGCAGTTCTCCTAGTAATGGTAATAGTTCAGTGGCCTCATTCACACTGCCTAGGTGTACAAATAGACCTTGAGCAGTTCTCCTAAGTAATTTCTCTAAGTATTGAATGGTAGTCCTTGTGTTTTCTTCTGTTGCAGCTTCAGATGACATCTGAATTAGCAACTATAAATTAAGAAGAATGAAAGAGGATTTCTTGTAACCAGGGTGCCACTTACACTAGGGACACAGCTGAGCTGGCTGACTGACAGGTGAATATTGCAGAATTAATTTTAGTGTCCCATCTCTGTTCTGTGCTGTGACAGCAACCTTTCAGAAGGTGGAGTCAAGCTTTGACACACAAAGTCCATCTCCACTCAAACAACCCTTAAAAGACAATGAAAACTTTGATCCAGAAATGTCCTTTATAATCATTAGGAAAAGAGGAAATTCAGTTTTCCAAAGGTAGGGTGTACTTTAGTTTTGTTTTGTTGTTTTTTGTTGGTTTGTTGGGGTTTTTTTATAGCACAGTACAATACAGAAAAGCAAGGTGTCATGGTTTTGAATGAGAGGTGTCTGCTAAGGAAGGCAGGAGCCTCCCTGGGAATGGAGAATTTAAACCCCCTCCCTCCAAATTATTATAACTTTTGGAATTAAGAGGCTCTCAGGTGAAGATGTGGGAATAGGAATAACAGTTCTTTATTAGGGGAACTAAAATAAACAATAAAACCAAAACACATGCAGTAAGACAAACAAACAAATAAACAAACCAAACCCACGGACAGAGTCAGGATACAACCTGACACCTTGTGGGTCAGGGTGTTGGTGGCAGTCCCATTCTATGGTGGCTGCCGTCCCAGTGGCAGATGTGGCTCTGTTGAAGTGATGCTCCTGTAGAAAAGTGGAGTTTTTTGCTGAAGGTCCAGTGGTGATAGATGGGCCTGATCTTCCTCTGGGAATCCAGTGGAAAAGGCTGGCTTGGTGTTCCAACTCCCAGATTTTTATCCAGGTAGGGATGCTTAGCTCCTCCCCCTGGCTGGAGCATTTCCCAATGGGATGATGTAATTCCATCAGTGAGACTGAATGGCCCATTCCAGAGATCTCTCCCTGGAGGGAGGCTGGGTTGTGGAAGAGATAAGAAAACTGCCCCAGCAGGTTTATTGACAGTTGGCCATTGGCAGACAATTACACCACCGGTTTCAGATGGTGATAGAATACAGAGTTTTGGTTACATTTTGCACTGCAACCCATGACACAAGGGAATATTTCAGAGCCTCATTTCCTGTTACTCATATATTGTAAACTGCCTTCAGCACAAAGGCCTGACTATTCCCAAAGCTAAATGAAAAAAACTCTTCCGTTCTTCCATATTTATCATTTGTATTTTATATCTAAATCTACATTCTCCTCAGACAGACAGAGTCCTTCATACCTGCACACTGGTTTTCCTTCACACATCCTCACTGCAGCCTCTCTAGTTACCATTTAGAGCAGCATGTTTTACTCCCAGCTCGGCAGAAAAGCGGGTTGCAGAGGCAGGATTTTCTCCAGGGAATGACCTGACTGGGACAGGGGGGGCAGGGAATTATTGCAGTCCAAATCGCCAAAAGCATCACTGCAATGACAAGCCTGAGCCTCACCCCAGGCTACAATCAGGGAACCCTAATCAGCCTGGCTCCTGGCCAAAGGCGTCCCTTTCACACTTCGCAGATATTTCTGGGCAGTGATTGTTGCCTATTCAGGTAAAGGTTTCCAATGAATTCTTTTAAGGCCACTCCTTTTTCCTTACTTAATCCCTGGTTTTCCTTCTTACTTATTTCAGAGCCCATCCCCCCTGCTGGGCCGAATAAAAACCCTCAGGGGGCACAGAAGCATTAGGATATTTCCCCTTTTCAGCCTGCTCATGAGCGCTCAGAAAACACTACCAGGCAGTGTCCCTGCAGACCCCGATCCCTCCTCTCCCAGCACTCCCAACCCCACAGCCATCCCGCGCCTGGGGGAAGGCAGCTGGCTGAGCTGCCACTTCCCTCTCTCCCAGCCCAAGTGACCTTAATGCGAAGAAATGCTTTCCTGGTATTCAAACCTACATTTCCCCTCGCCCAGTTTATCCCATTGTTTCCAATTAACCCTACCTCAACAGCCTCATCACCCTGAGAAGCTCTGACTGTATTTAGCTGCCATACACATTTCTGATATGATTTAGGGGCAAGTAATTCAGCTTAGCAACATTCGTGGCACCCCAAAAGACAGACGCGTGTTGCTATGCCTTCCACATGGCCCTTATTTCAGGTCTTGAATTACCCAGTGTTGGAAGTCATCAACAAAAATGTAACACCAGTGGATAAAACCCATTGAGCGAGCCACTTGCCCACAAGGAACATCCCCTGGGAGCTTTCTGCAGGATTTCTTTCTGCTTGGTTTGTTTACCCCACACCTGCTTCTCCTCACACTCAATATTCCCCATTGGAGGTGCACACACAAAGATACCAGCACAGCCCCTGCGTCAGACACAGCAGGGCCACAAGAGTGGAGAAGGGACAGTGAAAGCAGAAGAGTTGTTTGGAGCTTGCAGTCCCAAGGTGGATCCCTGAAAACCCTTCTCCTGGGACTAGAGGTCACTGGAGCTGGTGTGCGGCAGTTCCTCTGAAGCCACAGACACAAAACCCTTTAGAGACACATAATAACCCTTTTAAGACATAATTTTTCAGAAGGGTATTAACAGAGAAGGTACTGTGATGTTACAAAGCACCTTCATGCTGTGTCTGACTACTGCTACCTGCAAAATCAAAACCTGTTACTAGCAAATTTCCTGGAAATCAGTTTGAGCTTTCTCATGTTTTCTGTGAATTTCCATTACTCCCTCCAAATACAAAACATTTCTTTAAAGATCCCTGAGATTTGGATTAACAGAGGAATGTTACAGAATGTCTTGAGTGGGAACCACTTAAGAATGGGGAGCATCACTTTGTAAGGGCCAGAAGTCCCTCTGTCTTGTCATCCTTTTTAACCCTTTAATGCTTGTCACACTCTCTAGAGAGCACTTCATGTCCACTCCTTGTGGGCATGTGAGGTACTACCTTCACACTGCCACATCTCCCCTAGGTTTCCTTCCCAGCAATTTACTGCCTTTCAACCATTCAAAGTTACCTTCCAGGAACTTTCTCCTTGGTCCCAACACTTCTCTGTACCACTGAATCAGCCACAAGCAAAGCATTTCTTCGGCAAGACATGGTCCAAATTTGGCCTGTGCGAAGTTTTCACCTTTGCACAAGCTTGTGGATTAATTAGCGGATTTTCAGGACTTGAGGATGCTCAAAGCATTGTTAAAGGGTTAACGCGAGACTGTTTCCAGACAGTGGAAGGTCTGGCTGCAACTTCCCTTTGTTTCCCTCTTCCTCCTCCCTTTCCACCTTCCCTCCTGATACTTCTTTTTCGGCTCAAAAAAAGAAATAAATATTCCCTCTTGACAGCCTTTTTTTCCCCTGGCTTCTTGGGGCCATCAGAGATCCAGTCAGAGGGTGGCTTTTCTAATAAGGAAAGCTTCTTCCAGGCGGAGGAAGACACTGCCTGGGGCTTCTATATTCACAGCCTTTCTATTTCTGTCTCTCCCTCTTCACAGGGCTTTGTTTGCTAAACCCTGCTCTCCCCCACGGGACATTAATGAGCATACTTACCTTAGAAACAGAGCAAACAGAAAAGCCCCCAAGGACTCCAGCACAGCCCACCCCAGAGATAAGGGGCTTTGCACCTCTCTGCCTTTTCTACTTCCAGGAGACTAATTAATAGGAATGCCTTAACCGGCTTAAATCCTGCTCTATGGATTTCAATTTGCCTCATGAGGTAGAAAGCAAAATACAGTAAAACACGCCTGTTTTCAATACAGACGGGGTGGACTGTGCAGACACCTAGCCCAAAGCCATGCGAGAAAGGTCACTGCAATAATGTAATGCACAGGCTCAGAAAGCCCCAAGCAGCTCTGGGCAGCTGGCATCAAATGTTAAGGCAAATCTAAGGGCCCCCCAACCCTCCCTCTGATCGCTGACAGAAGGGTTTCAACCCATGACATCGGCCCACAGCCTCCCCAAACCCAGCATCAGAGATGCAACTGCTGCCTGCACCAGATTTTGAGGCAAGGCTTAAAGTTCCTTGTCAAGGTGCCTAAAACACCTCGGATGGGCAAAGCATTGCAGTCTCTCAAGATCTGCACAGGAAGTGCAGGGATACTCCCTCTTCTTCCTGAAACTTTTTCACTAAAGTTTTCATCGTTCTTCCTGCTAAAGCTCTGTTCAGTTCAGTCTCTTTGGTGAGGCACACAGCTAACTGCTTTCCCATCTTCTGAGGGCTCCAAAGCTCCCTCCTGCAGATTTTCCATCAGTGGTTGTTTTGAACACTTTTTTCTGATGTCTCTTGAAACAAGCCAGTGTTCAAACATGGCCTGTCTGACACCTATCCTGAGGTCAAGCCAATTATTTCACTCCTTGCCCAGAGCCACCAAGGTAGTCACAGCTTGCACCAATCTTTTAGCATTTCCACCACCTCCAGCCACGTGCTGACTTGGGAAGTTTACACTTTATCACTGCTGATGTGATAAACAAAATTCCCTGTTTGTTCTTATTCAGTAAGAGTTAGTTGTTAATGTTGTGGTTATTTGTTACCAATCATTGTTAAAAGTTGTTTTCCCAATTGTTCCCTTTTTACCCTAGTCTGTGTTTGCCAGTTTCATGTTTGTATCCCCATGTTCCCAGAATCCTCCCGTCGGAAGCTACATTTGTTGCACCCCGACTGCTGCTCCCAGACGTCCTTGCGCACTGACTATATGCAAATAAGGGGCATTTGGCCTAAATCGGACTCCCAAAACCACAAAACAACATATCACAGAACAATAAAAACAGCAGCACTACTCTGAGAAAACCTCAAGGAAGCATACACCAAGAGCTGAGTTCGGCCGTGTGGCCCTAAGTGCAATAGTACCCAGGCAGAGAGAGACACCCTAGACCGACGAGCCCTCATTGTCTTCTGGTGCTCTCGTGAGGATAGAAGCCCCAGCTCTGCCTGCATTCCTGCGGACAAAGCTGCCTTCCTCCTCCTGTGTGCCACCTCTGGGAGCAGCGGCGGTGTGTGCGCGACCCGTCGGGCCCCCACCTCGAGCTGATCACTAATAAAGGCATTAAAAAGGAGAAAAAGCTCCTGCCCTTTTTCTTCAGCTGACACCTGCACAGTCACCAAAAGCATATGCCACCTCCCCAGCCCCCTCCTGAACAGCAAGTGCTTTTTATACTTCTCCCTTCCTGAATTTCATATGACTGGTCCTTCAGCCAGAAATTCTCCAATTTTGAATGCAAATTTCTCCAGCATCTGACCCAGCCACATTTTGATGTGGTATTGATAACAAGTGTGTAATGGTTTGTACCTACATGTGAAGCCAGCCTTTTCCCAGGAAGGGATGGTCAGGGAGTTGGTTGTAATCTTGGATGGTTCTCCAGGCTCCCAGCTGCCACCACCAAGGATTGATCTGCCCATAGGAATGCACTCTCATTCACTTCTTGTCTTGCCAGGCCAGCCATGTACTGCTTTTTGATGTCCAGTCCATTTCTTTGGTACTTTTGCGTTGAGCACACACATTTTCCCACCTGGCACCAAGCAGATGAGAAGATTTGTGTCAAAACCAAGTCACAAGTGCACACCTGTATCAGCTGTTCCAATTGCAGCCTGGTTATTTCCAACGGGGCAACAACAGTCATGCCAAAACCTTTGCCAAAACCAGCTCTTGGTTCCCTAAGCACTTGCTGCAGCAGGAATAGGGCTTCTCAGAGAAGAATCAAGTTCTTTTAATTTGACAGAAACCACTGAGCAGCTCTGCCACAGCAACAATATTCCCCTACTTCTGGCCTGGATGAACACTATGAACCCAGAGGTGAAGGACTTTCATAGCCCATTACCCAGCCTCCTGAGCCATGCACTTCCCAGCTGCCACACAGAAGCTCGGTCCCTGTGCTTTTTCTCCTTCACTCTCAGCTTGCAAAAAGAGTGTGAAAACACATTTCCTCATCTTCAAATGCTTTATTTATTTATTTACTTCCTTCTCAGCATATCTGCCTCTAGCTTATCACCTTAAGGTGCAGGGAAGCAGACATTCAGCATTTCACGAGATGTCATGTTTAACCTCGTGCATGATAGAAGCTGGAAACATGAATGATCAGTAGCACTGGGGCATGAAGCTGAGAATAAGGAGTGTTGTAACTTGGAGACTTCAAACACAGCCACAGGAAGATGCAGTGATGTGTTCTTTTATCTCAGCCTAACTCCCAGAGGGTCACTATCGTACAAACCCTTGCTAAAGCTCAAATACACCTTCAGTCTCACACAAGTTACAAGTTCAACTCTTTCTCCTCCAGCTAAAATAATGAACAGGGATGGTTATTGGAAGTGTCAGAAAATCCTGTTCCTATTTTGAAACTTTGCAAGCTTGGTGACCCTTTTGGCTGCCTACATAGCCTGGCAGGTCTTGAGTACCAAGGTAGAAAATCATAAAATCATTTAGGTTAGAAAAGACCTTTAAAATGACCCAGCCCAATCGTTAACCCAGCACTGCCAAGCCCATCACTAAGCCATGTCCCTAAGTGCCACATCTACATATCTTTTAAATGCCTCCAGGGATGATGACTGACCACTTACCTGGGCAGCCTGTAGAGGGCTTGACAACCCTTTTGGTAAAGAAATTTTCCCCAGTGTCAAATCTAAACCTCCTCTGATGCAAACTGAGGTTATTTCCTTCTGTCCTCTTGCTTGTTACCTGGACTCACTCCAGCACCTCAATGTCTTTTTCAGGGTGAGAGGCCCAAAAACTGAACAGAGGATTTGAGGAACAGCCTGACATCCTTTCCCTACCAGCAGCACAGCAGCATTTTTTCCACCAACAGATACCAGCACAATTTGCAGATGAAAGCAGCACTCTATCCTCACTACTATACTTCTTGAAGAGTGGCAAGACTGAGGTTAAAGAATAGCAATGGAAATGAGACAGAAGCACAGAAGATGGTCGGGGAAGTAAAGCAAAGTTTTTTCTGCTGTAACCAACTCAGGTCAGGATGTCCACATTGTCAGTGAAAGCCTCTCAAAATGTGTCTTCAAAGGGCTGCCTAGAAACATCCAAGATGTAAGGCTAGGGCTTACCAAATGTGAACTTTCCCATTTTTACTTACATTTAGCTGCTCAGGACAAATTCCAGGAAATACCAGCTGAAAATGTGCTAAAACGTGTCAATAGCACAAAGGGAGGAACAGCTTTACCTGTCCCCAACTCTCTGAACTCTTCTCCCAGCCTGGCAAAGCCTAAAGCAATTCAGACACTGATGGAGAGACTCTGTTTGTGTAGAGGCATGACCGTGCCATGCTGTCAGATAAGGACATGACTACAACTCCAGAGTCCATTCACACACCCAGAACCTGCATGTGCATCAGCCCTCAGAAAAACTTTGAGGTTTGATGGGTCCCTGAGCTAGGAAGTCACCCTAAATCCTCCAGGAAGATATCATTGCATCCTTCTTCACCCAGAGGGGAAACTCATTCACGTACATTGGAACACCTCCCTTGCAATTGTCTTTTCTAAGCATCTCTACTGAGACCCTTCCCAGCCCAAACACTTTCTAATAAAGTCAACACCAAAGATACAGCTCTGGCCACAGCATGGTTCCTACCTTTATACCAGAGGCCAGTGCTGCAGTTACTTCACTTCCAGCATGAAGGTATTTATTACAGCACAAAGACTGGGAGATGGCACTTGGCTGCAAAGAGCTCAGTGTAACAGGTACAGCTCCATGGTCCTCATTCATACAGGAAGCCAGTCACAGCCTGGGGGACAACAGGATTTTCCTGGGAAGGCTATGGCTGTCCTCAACACCATGTGATACCCTGCTGCACTACCACACTTCTGTGGCTGCTTAGCACCACTGACCCACAAGGTGTTGTCTCTGCACGGAGCAGCACGTGCCCAGCACAAATCAATCTTCTAACATCCAAAATCCAGCACTGTCACATGACTCCTGGGCTGCAGGAGAGGGAGCAGGTCTCAGTGACTGGATCCTCATTGAAATGCTGCATGCCCACTCTCAGGAGCTGAAAACACACCAAGTATGAAGGACGAGCAGAAAGAGCAAGGGAATTACTCGAGATGTTCAGGGCAGTTTAAAGCAAGCAGGCGTGAAAGTTTTACTTTAGTAGAGATCCTGCAGTCTGGCTGACACATCCAAACTCTTCACCTGGTGTGCATCCCCACTTGGATCAACACCCTTACAGGGTACTTCCTAATGGTCTATTGATTTCAGCAAATGTCCCAGTAAATGTGTTAGAGAGGGAACAACACCCCAGGAGCAACTGCAAGTCCCTGTGCTAACACCCCACTGATTGGTACAAAAGGGAAAACGAGTTTGGAGAGGGTAAGTTATTAGCAGGCCAAGGGGATATTTGCAATTCTGGCAACAGGCAGCCTACCTCAGAGCAGGGGTAACAGGGGCAGGCACAGCACAGCATCCCCCGTGGTCTGACCTCAAAACCAGGCTCACCTCCTTGTTCACCTTCCCAAAGCTCCTGCCCCCTCCCCACATATCTCCATCCTTGAAGGAAACATCACTTGCCAGGCCCAGCTGTGCTAGGGCAAGGCTCATCCCAAAATCCACCTGCCTGCCAGTTCCAGATAGGGGACGATCTCCTGGTGAGCATGGTCCAGTCAAATCACTGAGTCCGGGGAGCACAGTGTGGGGCTGAGCAGCTTGGCCACATGAGGAGGAGTGTGGCAGGCAGCATTCCCTGGGAGCAGCCTCTGCCCAGGAGCAGAGCAAGGACTGAATTTCTATTCTGGGGCTGTCTGTGCTTCCTGTTTGGTGCGACAGCCTCAAAGGCGAGTTAGTATTTATCATGCTCCAGTCACATCATCCCATTGTTCCCATGAAGGCAAGAGGTGGCTGGGGAGAGAGGAAGAGAGAGCAAAGCACCTCAGCAGGCTGCCCCAGCTGTGGCTCCTTGCCAGCAGTGGCACTTTGCAAGGAGGCAAAGCAAACAGCACAGTGATGTCGCTGATTTCCCACCTCCTGCCACGAAGCAGCACAGAGAGGACAGTCAGATGCTGGGAGCACAGCTTTTCCCTCCCCAGGTGTCTTCTGGTAGTGGAAAGAGCAAAAAGGACGGGAATATTTTTTCCCTCTGGCAATCTGTAAGACCGCATCTATAAACACACTCCAAAGTCTTTGTAGACCCAGTGACAGGAGGCTTGACTTTTAAAAAGGTTTTTGTGTGATGTCAACTTCTCAGCTGGTCCAAAGCCATCCCTCCTCCAGAGCCTTTCTGTTTTCTGACGCACACAGACCAATGTCATGCCACAAAGAGGCCCAGTGCCTTCTGCATGGGCAAGCAGAGGAGCTTCCTACAAAGGGAAGGGACACCAGCACCAGCACCCTGAGGTGCCCAGGAAGAGGCAGCAGACCCCATCAGCCCACCCTACCCAGGCCACACAGGGCAGGAGGGATGGACAGCAAAGCAGAATCAGGAGGGAGAAGAAAATGAGAGTCTCACAGAGGGAATTTGGGGAGTAAAGGGGAATACGAGACAGGAGGGTGAAACAGGTGTGGCAAATGAAAACTAGAAATAGCTCCTGTGCACACAGGAGCCCTCAGCAAGAAGCAGCACAGCATGAATAAAAGCTATTTTGGGGCTTACCTCAGGATGTTGCTCTTCAGTGTTGCACAGCACTTCTACTAAATACAGAGGAAGCCATTTTGCTTTTGAAAGGAGGAAGGGGCAGAGACAAAAGAGAGATGCACCAGAAAAAGATCCTGCATCAGTCATAAGCCAGGGCTGAAGACAAAGGCCTTTTATAGGTGAGACAGCCAGGTTGAGAGACCTCCGTAATTATTTGCTTCACCTGTGCTAGGAGAGACTTGCACCGCCTGGTGCTGCACAAGAATGAATGCAATAAAGAAGACGAAGCACTAAGATGATAAAGAGATGGGGATTGTGCAAGTCCCCACCTAGGTAAAACTCTCTGTTTCAAATCAAGCAGCAGTGGAAATTGTCTGGTCACTACTTATTCCTAGATTTTAAAGCCTCCCTGAACCTGTACTTGCAGGACCATGTTGACTTGCTGCAGGCTGCATCTGAGTCTCTGTTTTTCCATGGATTGGGACTCAGCATTTCCCATGAACAGCCTGAAAACAGATTGCAAAAGGCAAATTTTGCAATCTGACTTTTGGCAAAAGAGATTTTAGGCAAAATGAGGTACACATGCAGAGCCTGGTCTGTGAGAAAGAGCCAGCCTCCAATTTTGACCATCAGCTTCAAAGGACCCAGAATTTCACCTGCACTATTTGCTGACCTATCGAGCAATTCATTGAATGAGAACTTCTGCTTCTCTCTATCTTTGGCATGGTTTTATATATTATGTTTGAAGAGTTTTTTGCTGTTGTTTCCCTTCCCCATTTTATTTCCTCTTTAAATTCCAAGACAACTGCCTGTGTGCAAGGATAACAGCTGTTTTATTCCTGGAATTAGCACTCGGCCAGCCGGCCAAACACTGGGCTTTCTGCAGGAAACTTGGCTTTCCTGATTTGTTGCTGTTTTCCTTAGGCTGAAGTTAACGTCTGCTAGAGCCAGAACAGACTTTTAGGATTTTGTCTATGGGAAGAAAGAGTTCACTCCTTGTCAGCAGCAACATGGGACCTTTCAGAAACAGAAATATTTTCGCTCTTAGGTTTCAGCAAGACATTTTGGCAGCATTATGAACCCAAACCTTTGGCAGAATTGCACAGGCAGTGAGACAGAGAGAGGGACTTCATGGGAATATGAAGAGCAGAGGGGATCAGAGCTCGGTGCTGCACTGGGCATGCAGGAGTCCTTCCCGCACTGCTGGCACAATGGCACTGCAGGAAAGGGCTCAGACTGCTCCACCTGCTTTTCACACAGAAGAATTCATCACAGCCCAATGGCTGCGCCTCCAGAAACGTCCTGCAGAACTCACACAAAAATCCCAAAACCTGTTCTGGAAGTTTGGGATTTGGATGCTGGAACAACAGCAAAGCTATGGAGAGCACACCATACGTGCAGCTTCTCGGTGAGAGCCGACAGCTCGCTGGGACAGGACTGGAGTCACCAGCTGGGATGTGCCTTGGGGAGCCAGAGGGCTGGAATTGCCAATTGGCACTGTGCTTGCATTGCCACAGGCCTGCTGAAACCAGAACACAAGATGTGACAGAGCTCATTTTTTGCTTCCAGCAGCCAGGAGGCCCAGTGAAGTCCAAACACACTCAAAATAAGAGCTGAAACCTCTGGATGTTGATCCAGTACAAAATGAAGCTTTTGAAAACATGAAGTTTTCCCACTTCTGACTGTATTTATCTCTCTAGCCTTGCTTGAGTGACTGCTCTGAGGAAGGAGGGGTCAGACTTACGGTATTACTGAAAGGTGCTGTAAAAGCTCATGGCCTCTAGCAAAAAAGCCATTTTCTGAGGGAAAGGTGCATTGTTTAAAATAGCTAAGAGTCTCTTTGCTTGCTGTTTGGGAATATGTCCCACCTCAGGCCTGTATAACAACCCACCCTGGAAAGGAAGGGGATGTCCTCTGGTCAAGGCAAACTCCTCTCCTCCCCTTGCCCTCTGCTCAGCTGCCTTTCTCCTTCCCTTCCCTCTCTACCATGTCCACATGGAGACTTTAACTGGTGCTGGAGCCTGCACTCCTCAGGACTCATCCCATTGAGGGCTCAGCTGCCCTTCAAACACTTCTAGAGCTGGAGAACTGCCGGTCACAGGTGAAAATGAGGAGAGGAGAAAGAAAAAGAGCAAGGGTAGAGCCTTGATGCCTCCTCCAGCCCCTGGAGCTGCCAAAGGCTTTTCCAAGCAAAGCCAGAAGGCTGGGACAGCCAAGCACAAGTGCTTGCAATTCAGATGTTCAGCTAAAAATGGTGACATTGTTTTGCAATGAGATTTTCCAAACCCAAGAAACCCCTCTGACTAAGCATGTCTTTGATCATGGACCTTTGCATTAATGTTCAGCTTAGTTTTGGTGTGACCTGAGTTCTCTTTTTCTTCTGTGTCTGAACCTTCAGCTTACTTTACTTTCTAAAGATTTTCTCTGGGAAAAAAAAAAAATTAAAAAAGGACTGGAAATGCTCTTTTTCATTTAAAAGGAAGCTGAGACTCCCTAACAATGAGATGACTCCAGCAGCTGGGCTTTTAAGGACACTCTGGAAATTACCAGACTCCTGATAAAATCATAGGAGCTGGTGAGGCCCAGGCCGTATTTCCCCTGCACAATTACAATTCCTTTGCCTGTGGGTACTGCTGTGTTGAAATGCCTCTAAAGTTCCTGCTATGTCATTGAATTTGCATGCATTTCTTTTCGGTCCTTTCCTTCCCCAGCCCCTGCCAGAGAGTAGACATTCCTGAAAATCAACTAACCACACTCCCATAACTTTACAGCCTGAAGACCTTGAAGCAAATGAGCCTTGAAGAGTAATTGTAGAATTACAGGCACCAAATGATGCTGAATTATGCAGCGCTTAGCGGACGCTGCTTGGTGGTTTGATTTTGGGGAAAATGCTGGATAACATGAGAAAAAGGTCACTTTTCCAATTGATAGAGCAATGCCAGTAAACTCTCACTCTTCAGATCTCTATTAACAAAAAAAATATATAGGATTAAACAGTTAAACCTGCACTGGAAAGGTCAGGTTTAGGCATCCCCCAGACACATCTGCATTGCTGTAAGAGCTGCTGAGACCAATCACACACCAAATCCCAGCACTTCAGCCAACAAGCATCAGCCAGGATGTTACAGGTCTTGGAGCCAGGTGTGAGCCAAATTTCCACTCTGGTGGCTCAGATGCTGTGGGATGCACAGACCTTAACCAAGATGCATCTTCCTAGCAGGATAAACTAAATCCTATTGATGGTGTGAGGTAATTTTCTCTATTTAGAAAACATCTCAATAGCATCATCACTGACCAAGCCAGGAGGAATGCAGCAGCAACAGAGATAAGGAAAGAAACATGATGGAGACATGCAGTGATGTCTGGTGATGTAGGCTCACTGCAGGGGGCTTGGACAGATGACCTTTAAAGATCTTTTCTGACCCAAACCATTCTATGATTTTACATTCACTAATCATCAACCATCTCTCTGTCTTCACATGCAAGGTGTTTCTGCACATTCTATGAATGGCCTTCATTATTAGTAGTAGCATTGTCATTATTAATATTGTTATCATTATTTCTATTCTTCACAGGTAGGAAGTTCTGAAATGTTAGCATTAATTAAGAAACTAATGTAGAAAAGCATCAGCTTGCTCAACATCACACAGGAAATGGGTGAGGACCAAGGGATGAGAAGCAGGTGTTCCCCTGACCAGGGGCTTCCTACCAACAGCTTGGCATTGTGTAGCACCCAAAAAACACGAGGCTGCTGTAATGTTTGGAGGTTATTTTCCTCCAAACTGTGATATTTTCTGCGGACAAGAACTTGAAGAAAGGCGGGAAGGGAATGGGGGAAAGTGTGCTGGTTATCAGTGAGAGTGATGGACGAGGCAGTGGGAGGAGCTTTGATGGGTTGACCAAGAAATCACCAAAAGCAGCAGCAGCTGAAGAAGGGCCTGGCATTGCCAGCAGGTGACAATGGGCAGCATGTGACCCAGGTGTGCCCTGCTGTGGCACCACGAGAGCCAATACCCCTGTCACTCGCGAGCAGCGTGCCAGGTCCCCCAGCGCCCACCTGCCACACTGTCCCATGTCCACCGACCCTGTTCCTGAGCTTCCCACACAGGCTGGCCGGGTGGAAAAGCAGTGAGTTCCACAGCACGTGATGAAGCAAGAGCTTGAGGGAGGATGGGGAGGGATAAGTAAGTGACAGTCTAATTAAGGACCGCCTGATAACGACTGGCTCCAGCAGCCGGGCTGCAGGCATTTCCTGGCCGCGGGATGCTGCCAGCTTTGCCACCTCAAAGCTTGCCGTCTCACAGCTTTGTAGTCACTAGCCACAACCCCACCGGGCTGAGGGAAAAGCGTCCAAATCCACTGTCCTGCTTCCGTGCCCATGGGGAGGTAGGAGCAGAGGCTTTGGGTTACCTTTTGGCTTGCCCCTGTGGTTGGGTGTTTAAGCACAGGTGTCTGCTGCTGTTGACACTGAGTGATAAGTGGAGACATTTTTTCCATCGGAAAGAATCTCAAGAATTTCCCTGTTCTCTTTTTATTCTTCTTTTTTTTTTTTTTTTTTTTTCCCTTTGCATCGTGGTTAAGAGCCTGTTACTGGGGAGGGGTTGGGGGAGGCTCGCACCAGGCAGAGGTGAGGTGGCACTTATTTAAGAATTAGATCCCAGTCCATTCCATTCTCACAATCATAGCCACTCTGGCCCCAAGCTTAAAATTCTTGTTTAAGTTAAATATTTCTCCATTTCTGCACCTTCAGCTGCCTTTTATAGCTGGTCCTTAATGGTCTAGTCCCTGACTTGCTAACTGGTTCCCCAAAACAGCAGCCAGCAGCCACCTCAGGGGATTAATTATCCCTCCAGAAGTGGGAAGAGCTGTGGCTCCTTCAGTGTAATCTGTGATGCTGAGGCTGAATTTGCACCTTTGCATCCGGGCTCACATTTCAGCCCCGCCTTGACCCCTTCAAAAAGAGCTCTGAGAAACACTCAGAGCTTCATTTAGCAGCTGGGAGAAAAGTGTTTGGACATCAAATATAAAACCAATGTCTATCCAGAAGGGAAGAAGTGGACATGAGCTGGGAGAAGGCCCCCCCTTCCCCTTGCCCATCTCGTGACACTGACCTGCCACCACAAAACACCCCAGGCTGCCACTACCAGAAAACTCATATTTTTCATGCTTTACTGTGTCTCAGCTCTGTTTCAGGTAATTTCTTGTGCCATTCTAGCTGGTTAGAATTTTTCCCCAAAAGAAACCAGACCTGCCTTACTCTGGCACAGGAAGGAGCAGGAGGAAGACCCAGTGACCCCACATGCCTGCTCACACACCCTCCCAGTGCTGTCACCAAGGGAAAACCTGGTCTCACAGGGAGCTGAACATCCACAGCCACGTGTGCAGCCACGTGTGTGCAAACACCAGAGGCTGAGGTGCTCCAACACGCAGGGACACATCCCAGCACAAGCAACTGCTGCCCAGCAAAGCTGCCCAGCCCCTCTGCTCTCCCAGGACTTTGCTGGAAAGCAGAGAAGGCACCTCCAGCCCTCCTGCTGGTGCATCGTGCCACAGAGCCTCTCCCCCTCTTGGGGGTAATGATGGCACTGATAACCAGGCACCATCCCCAGCATAGGATGGAAAATACAATAGATATGCTAAAAAAACCCTGGTGCAGTGGAAAGCCAGGCCCAGGGGGGACTAAACCAAGCAGCCTGGGACACCAGCTTGCCTAACACATTCAGAGAGCCTTGGCCACCACACAATTGCCTGTATCTTCAGCTTCCTGCAGCAATAAGCTGGCTCTGGTTATCAGTTGCCCCTGCCCCGGGAGTGGGGAGGCAGGGGGTCCCCACCACAGTGTTTCCTGGGAATCTGGGCTAACATAAAGCAAACACGAGTTATTTTCAATGTTAAATTTTTTTTAAAAACCCTCATTGCAGTGCAATGGTGTCCTCTCTCTGATCTGCTCCTTGGCTGGGGGAATGTTGGTGGCAGTGAAGCTGGATGGGTTGAGGTCCTTGCTGCAGAGTGTGCCAGCTCTTCTGGAGAAGATACAAACCTCATAAATTGCCATTTTTCCCCCTCATCTCCAGTCTGCTGTGCGGGGCTGCACATCCTCACCCTCAGGGAGCTGGTGAGCTTCCCCACCCATACCTCCCATCCCAAGGGAGGGGAACCATGTGGGATAAGAGCGAAAAGGCAAACAAGGCTTGTTTTGAACAAAAGGATAAAGAGGCACAGATGAAACATTACCACTTCAAAGGGGTAAAAAAATAGATAACAACATTAGTCACCAGCAGTTAATGACCTGCAGTTTCCACAGCCTGTGGGGGCTACCTACGAGGAGCCTTCCATCCTCCTCATCCTCACCCTCCTCCTCCTTCCCATCCTCCTGCCCCTGTTCCTGCCTGTTTATCATATGGTTTATGACAAAACAACTTATTAAAGGAATTATGCAACTGAGCTCCTAACCCCTTCCACGCTGGATTTTTCCAAAGCCGTACACTTATCAAGCAATCATGCTGGAGACACCAGCTACCTGTGGTTAGTTTTTGTAATGAGGCCTCAGCTCTTTAGCTGCTTGCCTGCTTTGTTGGGAAACTTAGTCACGTGTGTACGAAGGTAATCCAGGAAAAGTACTGTCAGAGTACTCAGTTTTGGGGGCTGGCACTGCCTCTGGAATTGATCTCTGCCCACAGCCATGGAACCAGAATCCCAGGAGGCCATTCAGTGAAAGGACATGTTTACACCTCACAGGGCGGACTGGTGTTGGCTCTGCAGACCATGTGCCTCACAGGAAATTTGTCTCCTGACAGGGCCCACGTGCTGGCTTCCCTGGGAGCACCCAGGAAGCCTGTGTGGTGATGTGTGGTGACCGAGGAGGAATGTGTGAGCCTGTGCATATGTACCCTCTGCCTTCTGAGGTGCCTTTGGGTGCCTGAGGCTCCTGCCCAGGGCTGGCAGATTTGGTCCAGGAGCTACCAGAGCAGCATCCTCTAGCAGAGGCAGATGTATCTCTGGCCTTGCTCCATCCAGGCACACCAGGACACCAGAAAAACCTCCCCAGGTCCACTACCCCTCACCAAGGGCTCACCACCAGCAAGGACCAGCCCTGCCCTGCCCTGTGCAATCATCTCAATTTGGACTGTGAAGTTTGGACCAGAGCTGGTTACTAAATGCTCCTTAGGCTGCCAGCAAGGGGCTGGCACACACACACACAGAGCAAACCTGTTACATGTGTTGGAGTCACTCCCAAGAGTCCCAGCACTGTGGCAGGTTTTGAGCTAGGCACTGTGCAGACAAAGGGTGAAGGGCACATTGCACGTGAGTGTGGGCTTGGGTGAAAACCCAGCACCCACGTTTGCAAGAAAATTGTTATCTGCTAGTTCAGTTTGCTGGTTCCAGACTTTGCTCCAATTTTGTGTAGAACAAATAAAATCACTTACAAAGAACCCACCCCTCTTAACTACAGCCCTCTGGGTCATCTCACCCAGCCTCAAATCACCTGGTAAACAACATGCATAATGACAGACACCAGGCTGCCCCAAGCCTCTGCACACATTTGTAATATGTAACACAGCGTATGAAAACTATATCTCTGTATAATTAGGAGTGCTCAGAGCGGTGACTCAGACATTCCAGTGCACTTTCTTCTTGTCGTTAGTGTGTGAAATCTAACTTTACTCATTTTTTCCAATGACTTTGGACTTTAAAAACAGTAATTAGCAAAAGCAACTTGTTATCAGCTCCTGTCACTTACTCATTCTCCTGCCAGTCCTCCACTGTGTTTCGGGCACAGGCAAAGCTTTGGCAGTCATTTCCCAGGACATGCTTTTGTCCAGAGGGCCAGGGCAGCCAAGTGAGGAAAACCGGTGCTAAACCTGAAGCCCTTCCACATATCTTCATGTTAAGCATCTGATCATTGAAGTAGCTCTAGACTGGGCCTTTATGCAACATAGTAAATAGCAGATAAGACATGAAATAAAACTTTAGAGGCATCATTTTCTCACTTCTCCTTCCAGTTACTGCTAGGCAGGCATTGACAGATGGAAAGTGAAAATACTGTGCTCTCATCGTTGTGCTTCTCCTACCGTGTTTTTCACGGTGCCTTTCATCTGTGCTGCTCACAGCCGGCTTCACTACCCATGCATTGTCACATTGCATATGCACGAATGGCAAGCTGCTGCTTTCCCCTGTTGAGGGGGAGCTCTGCCTTTCTACGAAATCTTTCCAAGGGTGCTACAGAGCCTGTGCTTTGTGAGATGCAGGGGAAGCTGCTGTTCCCTCTGGCACGCTGCTGGTCCGCTGTATTTTCTTTCCTAGTGGGATAGACTGGTTGTGAGACCCCAGCAGAGGAGGTTGGAAGACCTGCATCCCCCTGAAATCTGTGTGGAGACTCTTGTCCAGCCAGCCTGCCCAGGTGAGCCACCACATACTTAGACTGACATGTTGGACCAGAAAAATGCTCAAGAGAAATACTGAAGTCTGCAATATCTTAATATGAAAAATTAGAATGGAAATGACAACTTTTCCTGAGACACTGAGGTGATTCCTGGTGAGTAGATTGTGCTTGTCTGCCATTTGTTACAGCAAATCTTTGACACACAGAAAAATGGGGTACTGTGCAAGATCCATGAACACCCAGAGGTTTTTGCTGTGGGAGCAAGGGAGCAAACAGGATCAGGCCCTGAAGCTGGGCTGCAGACAAAAGACAGGGAGTCTATTTAACCTTCTTGGTCTGTTTTCCTCAGCTCAGGTGGGATGAACCTCATAAGAGTTTGTGGCTAGCTGCGTGTGCTTTGCCCCTGCAACTTCTCCTTCCACCTCCATGGTCTTCATTGAAGTTTTGCTGTGTGTTCCTCATTCTTCCCATTCACCATTGGGTGTTTTTTTCCACCTGGTTGTGTCACTTCATGTGACTGATGTCCTGCTGGTTCAGGGTTATTTATTAAGAAATGTGAGTTTTCCAGCAAATTCAGTCCACTGGGCACACACAGAATGGCTGGCCATGAATGCATTAATCTTTTTGCACTATAGAAATGGAGGCATTTACATGTGAAGGGGCAAACCCAACAAGGTGAAAGTACAAAACAAACCAAGGGTGAGGTTCAGCTCATTTGGATTCAGCTGCTTGAAAGCTGGGCATGCAAACACAAAAAACATGGAATGGTTTGGGTTGGATGGGACTTTAAAGATCATCTAGTTCCAGCCCGCTGCCATGGACAAGGCTGTCTTCCACCAAAGCAGATTGCTCAGGGCCCCATCCGTCCTGGCCATGAACACTTCCAGGAATGGGGCATCCTCAACTTCTCTGGGCAATCTGTGCTGGTGTCTCACCACCCTCACAATCAAGAATTTCTCCTAAAATCTAACCTAAACCTACTGTCTCTTTCAGTTTGAAGCTGTTCCCCCTGTCCTATCACTACAGACACTTCTAAATAGTTCCTCTCCATCTTTCTTGTAGTAGGCTCCCTTCAGGTACTGGAAGACTGCAATTAGGTTACCTCAAAGCCTTCTCTTTTCCAGGCTGAACAATTCTGATTCTCTCAACCTTTCCTAGGAGCAGGAGAACTGCTCCACCCATCTAATCAACTACATAGTTATCTCCATCCTCTTGCTGGCCTGAGGACATTCTTTCCAGATAGGCTGTTAAAATGATTCACCTTCTGGAGATGTTTACTTCCTTCCATGGAGTACAGCAGGAGACCTAACAACTACCTCAGTCTAAACACCCAGGTTTTAATTATGATGGAGGCAGTTTAGCAGGATTAGCCCAGTGCCAGGGTGGGAGGTGGCATCACAGGTTCTGATTTTGGGGTCCTCTCTTCCAGTGTCTGGAGCTTTTGCTGGCTCTCTGGGTAAAACTCAGCCAAATAAACCATTTCTTCTTACAGCAGTGGCTCTGGAGATTTCTTCTGATCAGGTTTCCTCAAAAGTGACTGCTGCTGCATCACACCATGAGCCTTCCCTGTAGCCAAATGTCTAAGCTTTGCTGGAAGAGACAGGTATGGAAAGCCACTGATGGCAAGACCCTATAAAGAACGAAATACTCACTTGAGTTAAATATACTTCACGCATTCTGTGGCCAATCCTATTTTACAGAGGTCAGGAGTAGTTACAGAGGTTTAGTTGCTCAGATCAAGTGAGGCAGAGATAGGAAGTCCTGGAGAAATTGCTTGGGCTGCTACTGAGAAAAAGTAGAAGGGATTCTGTACGGAAAGGAGCACCTGGACAGTCTGTGAAACATGCTGCAGCAAACAGGCAGCTGAGAAAGGGCCTGGAATGGGTCAGGACAGCTCAGGAGTCCATCTGGGAGCACCAATGGGGCACAGAGTAGCATGCAGCACGACTTTCCTCTGTCCCATATGAATGCTCACAGGCTCTTCCCACTTCCACACACAGGCACCCACAGCAGACCCAGCCAGGAATCCACATCCGAGTGCTGCAGATTTGGGCAAATCCCATTTCGGGTCAGCTGAGAGCCCCACGGATAGAGGCAGGTCATGAGACTGCCCACTACAAAGTCGCTTTGTGCTTGAGTGCAGGGGATAATAGCCCCAGCAGGATCTGCAATCTGCTGAGCCTGGCAGGGACTAAAGAGCCCCTGCAAAGTTCCCCCGGCCCTGCTGTTGGAGCAAGCTTATGCCCTAAAGCTGCCTCTGTGTTCCCCGCTTGCGAAGGTATCCCAAATCCCAGCAGCTGGAATGTTACTGGGTTAAACCCACCAAACCAATGTCAGGATGTGCCAATTCCTCAGCAGGCTGAGCAGAGGGTAAAGCAAGCTGTGGGCACTGGAGCAGGGGAGGGCAGGGCACTGAGAGGCAAATCCCACATGCACACACACAGAGACACAGAGACACAGAGACACACACACAGACACATGCACAGACACATGCACAGACACACAGAGCCTTCTTGTCGAATTGGAAAGGGTTTTCCCACCCGAAGGAACACAGAAAGCAGCTGCACCTCTGCTGCTTGCCCCACCACCCACCTTCAGCCAGTTCACCTCCACCCCGGGGGACCCAGTGTTGTCATCACCTGGCCCCAAACCAGGTTTTAAGCACGGGAAGTGTGGCTGCATCTCTCGTGGCAGCAGGGGTCAGTCCTCACCCTCGCAGGCAGCATCCACAGCAGGCTTGGCAGTGCTGGCAAAGACTGCAGTGGAAAAGAGCTGTCAAACACCACTCAGGAAGGCTCGTGCTTGACAAATATTTATTGAGCTGATCATAACCTGCCTGGCTCACAGCTCTGAATGCAGAGAACCTGTGGGGAAGAGCTCAAACCCCTGCAGTACAGCCACCCCTTTTCCCTGCCCCGGTGCAGCTGAAGACAGACACAAACCTGAGCCATCTCCTCACCCCAGCCGATCTGTTCTCAGCATGGAGAGCAGCAGGAGCAGGCTGTTACACGATAGTGACCACACTGGGATTACATTCCTGTGTTTCCCCTTGTGGTGATCCTCACCTTTGCAGCTCAGAGCCAAAGGCACAAGCTGATGTGGCCTTGGAGGAGGTGGGGAGCTGCCTGGCTGTAGCTGGACAAGGCTGCTGCTCCATCCCTGCAGCTTGCAGCAGAGATGCAGGCTGTGTGCATGAGGCTACCAGCATTTAGGGCAGCGCACTGTGCACATAGCAGGCGGCCACGAGCACCCCTGGGCCAGGGGATGTTTGGGAGAGAGGCAGGACACACTCTGGGACAGGTAGGACAGGAAATACGTGGGCTCCTGAACTGGCTGAATAAAGAAGGAAGCACTGAAAATGAAAGCAGATCTGCTGTGACATTTTCATGCTTGGCTTCTGACATCCTCTCCCTCTCATACACTTGACTTCCTTGCTTATATTTTTATCAGATGAAGCTGGTGGTCGCTGCTACGGTAACTCTGTGTGGTTATACAGCTCTGGCAGCCACTGAGTGCTCAGTGCATGCTTCCTTTGTGGCTTGTGCAGTTTTCCCACCCCTCTGGGCTCTCAGAACAGTGGGTTTGATTTTGTTACGCCTCAGCTGCCTGTTGTGGTGGGCAGAGGTTCACCCCTCCAGGCTCTGTTCCCTTGCCCACCAGCCACTGCCATCTTCCATCTCTTCTTGTCCCAGCTTTGCTGTCTTTGTTGGGTAATGTACAGGTCACTGATCCCAAGCATGGGGCTGGGGATTTTTGTTTTAACATGGATAAAGCACAAGACAACTTTCACGCTCTTGGTGTGGGGGAAAAAGCTCTTAGTTGACAGGAAAAGGTCTGATTTGAAACAACAACAAAAAAAATTACTTCTCTTGCTTTGACCCCAATCCTTCCCCTTTTGGCCCTTATATGGGAGGTGAGACCAGAGAATAAAAGAATCCCTTCCCCAGCTGGTCTGTCTCCAGTCCTGGCACCCAGCTGCTACACCAGGCCTTCAGCTCATGCTGGGGCCATCAGCACAGCATGACATGAGTCGAGCCCCACTCATTTTTTCCTCCAGGTGAGCTTCCAATGAGCAAAAGTTGGGAGCTGCAGAGGTCAGTGGGTACTCCATGGTACCTCCTGGCTGCATTTCCACTCCTTCAGGCATGAAACCATGGAGCACACATGGAACTTTGGCAGAGCAGCTCTCCACTATCACACCTAACAACCCCACCCACAGTCCCCTCCCTTGCTTTGCAGCAGCTCCTGTTCTCTCCATCCCTGCTCATCATCACATAAACACACAATGCTCCCAGCAGTCCCAGGCATTTCCTGGGTGAAGCAGGTTTCTCTGCACTCACTTTCTCCCTAGGTGATGGACATGAAGCCACTTCCCTCCCCCTCCTAAAACAGCACTCATAAACCTTCATTTGTGTAAGGATGGGTTTGAGCTTAGTTCAGCAGAGCTGCTCTCCAGCCAGGCTTGCAGAGCCCTTTCTGCAGGTGGATGATCTGCAGGTGGATGAACACTAGGGCTGTGGAAAGTGACACATTTTTAACCCTAGTGGCTCAAAGCCAGTGACACTGTGCTACTGACACTGCTGGTCTCTGGGAATGCCCAGGATGGGCTGTGCCTCAAGGGATGTCCCACAAGCTGCCCTCCTGCTGCAGAGACATTGACACAGACACTGCTGACTGTGGGGACACCAGGCAGGTGCATAACTAAACTCTGCTGTGCACCTCTCAGATCCAGACACAGATTTTTGCTGTCCAAACGTAAGCAGAAAGGCATCACTTGGATCATAAAACACCTAGAGCTTTTCTCCTCAAGTAAGGATTTAGGGACAGTAATTCCTCTTGTTTATATAGGATGTGTGGTGCTCAGGATTGCTTTTTGAGAGCTCAGAGCATGTGCATTACAGGCTGTTGCTCCCTACATCCCTTGGTTTGTTCCAGGTGACTAGACTTGGAGGATTTTGGTTTAGTTTTGATCATGCTTCAAGGCATCTCAAAGCAGATCAGCATCACAAGGATGAAAACTCCATGTCCTCACCAGCTGGGAACTTCCTACTGGGATTAAAATTGGAAGGAGATGGCCCACCTGAAAGAAAATTCAGCTTCTCCTGTTGTTGCAATGATTTAAGGTATGGTTACACCAGAGCACGACTTCAAGCTGCACCAAAGGGACCTTATCTTAGGGGTGGCTGCTCCCCACATGCAGTGCTGGTGAATTATCTTTGCACTCCTACAGAGCAACAATTTTCCCTGTTTGCACCCAAATGCAGGCAAACTCGGATGCTAGTAGTTCATGTGCAGAGGTTCAAGCAACTGTGGGCTTTGATGAAGGCGAACAGAAGTGGGTGCACACTGAACACTACAAATAAAATATCTGGAGAGGGAACGCTGGCTGAACTAAACAGGACAGCAGTGCACAGCTTGCTGTGTCATCAGTTTCAGCTACAGGGCAAAGCTTTGGGGAGAACAAATGCCTCAGGTTTAAATGTGAGCCAGGAGAAACATTGTTCAGTGTCCAAAGAAAGGTCCTTATGCCACCCATCATTTTTTTGGGATGACTAAGGCTCACCCATTCAGCAGCAAGCCCCTTTTTATTTGATGATCCAGGTTCCACTTTGGCCACAATAGCTGAAGGCAAGGAGCAGGAAAGAGCCTCCTTCCCACTAGCACTGCTCCAGGCTGATACAAGGCAGACCCCCCTGGCTGAGCAAGCCCCACTCAGAGGCCAACCCTTCTGGTCTCATCCCAAAACAGGATAATACACCAGGATTCATTCCTCATTCTGATGTGGGTCTGGAAAACTTGTTGGTGTGAAGCACATGGAAGCAGCAGACAAGTTCAATGCATTTGCAGTTTCCCTAACCAGTGCTGTATTTAAAAAAAAAAAAAAAACAGTTCTAGGTCAAGAATAAACATCTTCACTGATTTCAGACCAGCACATCTGGTTATCTTGGAAATCCTGCAGCAGCTTCTACAAAGCAAGTAACTATGTGCCCAAGGAGAGGAAAAAATCAAAGCACTTCTGCTAGACATTGACTGAAGAGAAGGAAAGGTCAGCTTTAATACTGCATTTGTTTCTGTGGCATAGAATATCCACAAGGTTTAAGCACAGTACAATTCATCTTTGAACTGTGGGGCTCATGTTGAGCATGCCCTCAGTTCAAGCATTAAATACACTAACTAATGACCCTTCCATCTAAAGTTGTCTCATGTAAATACAACACTCCAACTGGGCTTGTTTGCCTAGGTTAGATTAAGAGTGTTAGCTGCCAAATCACAGGAACTTCTATCCATGTACCTTAAAGATATGGGTATTCCAGGGTATTTGCTTCTTATCATCAGGTTTTAGTGGAAAATTTAATCCCATTAAGTACACAACTTGAATTACTGAAGTCTTGGTGTGGTCAGACTTCTACACCCAGAATAGTGCCTTGGTACCAGAGAAGCTCAGATACTCACACTCAGAAATGCCATTTCCTGCAGCAGCACCACAAACTGCAGCATTGGTAAAGTGACAAGACAACTACTCAGGAAGAGCTGACCTCTAGACCCAAAATGGTCAACACAGACAACCCTGGGTAGCTCATCTGAGACCCTACAAGCACACAGCAAGGCAAGGCTTGCCTTCATACAAGTGCTGCTCAGGGCAGGGAAGAGCACGCACAGGGAACGTGACTAACAGCAGCTGTGAATAGTTTCCACTCTCCATTACTTCATGTTCTGTAAGGTTAGGTAAGGGGGTAGATGTAGATGACAGATAGAAACACAGATTTTTTTTTTCAGGAACAAATAAGCTGGAGCAGCAGTTTGCTGCAGCCTTTCACAAAGCAATGAGAAACTACAGGAAGATGGAAGGCAAAGGCACTGCCTCTCAAAGTTGACTTAGGTTTCCAATGTCATAAGGCAAAATCTGAGGCCAGCCACCAGTATGAAACCAGCACTTCCAGGATCAACTGAGAGCCATGATCTGGAAGGCTGACCATCCCAACCCACTTTCACAGTAAAAACAAAGCCAGTATGTTTGGAAAGCATTTTCAAACTTTATTTACAACTGTCACAGTGACAAAAATGTAGTTTGAAAAAAATGCTAGCTTCTCCCTGAGGCTCAAAAAAGAATTACAGAAATAGAGAATGTATATCATACAACAGGAGGAGTTTTACTGGAGTGCTTTGTTCTTTAGATACACTCAACAACAAATAGAAATATACACAATACTTCCAAAAAAAGGATGCAGACAGAAATATGCAAGTCTTTAGGGCAGACAGCAGATCTGAAGTCCAAGGATTGCCATCTGACTGCTGCCCACATGGTAATATCTTTGATATAGGGCTTTGACTTGGTGGTACAGATGGTAGAGACCAATAGAGAGTAACACTTAGAAAGAAGACAACTGGCTGGTATGCAGGTGTACAAGCTCACTCCAGTAAGACAGCAAGACTAGAACAAGTGTTACAGACACAACAGCTGAATCCATTGCTAGAGAAAATGGTATCACCATATCACAGCCATTCAGTGATCAACCATCCACCAGGGTGGGCAGGGAGAGTGTCTGACTGGGTCTGCGTGGCTGGGCCAGAGGCCAGCTGCAGCGTAGGAACACTGAATTTCTCCTGCTTTGTGCTAACTCATCTCCAAACTCTCATCTGTCCAAAAATAGTTACACAGAGCTGATAAATTATTGCCATTATGTTGAAACACAAGCAAGACAAGACTAAAACAATCCTGCCAATACGTGTTAAAAGCAGTTCCCAAACCCCACCAGCGTTTAACTACTCATGAGGTATTAAAAATACAAATACACACATGTCCAGATAGATTTTAAAAATGGAACCAGTTATAAGCAAAGGGGGGTGGCATTGGGATTATTATGGAAGTTTGGTTAAGGCCTTGACATTTCTTTTTCTCTTCCATGACCCCAGATTTGGTTTAGGTGGTAACTGCTCTCATCCTATCTCAAGACTGACTGGCTCCCAAGCTGGTCCCCAAAGCTGCAAGATCGTCCCTTTCCAGGAAAGCAGCAGGTTACCCTGTCTGGCAGAGGACTGGCCTTCTCCTTGAGGCAGGATATGGTAAAGAAAGAACAACCCCAGACTTCATAAGCCAGTCTGCACTTCATTAAAACAACCATGAATGTTTCACCCTCGCCAAGAAGCAGGAAAGCATCTTGTCTCAGGACATCCAGGTTAATCCTCTCCCAGTAGACCCCATCCTGCAAACCCACTGGTGATCCACACTAGATCTGGTGTTTTGTCTTTGGACGACCTCCAGGTCTGGCAGCCCTCCCTACAACACTCCCCACCAGCCTGTCCTGCACTGAGGAGGCCCTGCAGTGCAAATCTGGAGGAGAACCCCCCCCCAACCCAGCCCTCCCAAGCCCATTGACCAGCATGTTAAGAGACACAAAACCGTACAAACCTCAAGGACACTGAAGCAAGGAGGCATAAATCTCCACCCTTGGGCTTGGGCACACTACAAGATGAGACCAGTCACAGCAGCCTCAGCAAATAGGAGAGAAAAATCTGAGGTGTTCAAACCTACATGAGCTCTTGCTGCAGACAGAAGCACCTTTTTACATCCGATGCACATCAACCTCATGCTCACTACCTGCAAGATAAGCTAGGGCATCGCAGGAGAGATGACAAGCAGCAGCCTAACACTATCCTGCAAACACAGCTGCTCAGCATTGAAGAGTCTAAAGGCAAACAGGGGGAGAAAGTAACTGTAGGAAAAGTGGCTGGAAAGCAGGCTCAACAGCAAGAGCAAGAAACCAGACTACTCCTATGGACGCTCACCTTACCCTAGGAGGTGCCGAACCAGGGAGAGCTACAGGCCCCTTGTCACTAGATCATTTAGCCATGCTTCGCTATGGACACCCTTCCACCCCCCAACACACAAAATGGAAGCTGTAAGAAAGGCAAATCTGAGATATTTTGGCTCTGTTATCATGCTTTTTAGCCAGAGGCAGCTCCCAGCCAAACGCTGCCACCTCCAACGTTCCTCCCCTTCCCAAGCTCCCCCCTCCAGCAGTCCTCGTGTGGTCACCCTCTGCCATGTGCTTGGAATTTCACTGCTGCCTCCGCCTCGGAAAAATACAGATAATGATCTCGAGAACAGCAAACATTTCTCTGCGTTACTTCCTTCCTTCCTCAGGAGGTCTGGTGACACCGAGGGCTTCAGTTCTCGATACAGAGAATACAAAAAAACTAAGATCTCGCAGGTGCAAAATTGAACTTGTCTTTTTAAAAAGACTTTCAAAGAAAGTGTGGCTCTTCCTTCAGAAGGGTGTAGTCCCTTGCCTTTCCTCAGATGCCATTTATTGCTCCTTGTTGTCTTTCTTTGCATCTTCACAGTTTTCTTCCTCCTCTTCCTCATCCTCCTCCTGCACGAGGAACTCTTCAGGTGGCCATCTCAGCTCCCCGCTCTCCACGTCACCCTCCGTGGGCTCCACAACGATGGAGGGCAGGCGGTCCTTCAGCTTACAGTAACGATCAAAGTCTGAGGGGTCAGGGAAGATCTGAAAGAGCCAAGGAATAGTCTGTGAGAGGGGCTGCATTCACACAGTCTCAGCCAAAACCCAGCTCGAGACATTTAGGTCTCCAGGGCAGACTAGTCTGGACAGAGAGTCAACCACTGAGTGATGGGAATACTCTTGAACTTGTAAATAACCTTTTCAAGTCTCCGAGTAATGGAAATGAGTACTGCCCAAGAGGCTCCCGAAGCACGCGCTTGCTTGGATAGCGCTCAGCAAATAGGTATGTGCCCTTTTGGATATTTATCCAAATGCCTCGCCCCCCACCACCCCTGCTTTTGCATTAATGCTCCTGAGTTTGCACATGGAGCTATCTTGATGAGAGAATCTGAGAGCTCATTTCCTGCTGCTGGTCAGGCTGCACATGAGAGCAGGCTTGTTCTCCAGGCTCTGCTGCTGGGAAGCAGGAAGCTCATGGCAACCCAGGGCTAGAGCAGCCCAGACCCTTGCAGCAAGGGCCTGTGTCTGGTATCACTCCAGGGCCACAGTGCCAGCCTGAAATAGCTCAGCTGAGTTTTAGAGATAATTCTGGAAGTATTCTGCACACTCCAGTTACCGTACATCTGCAGTGAAACTCAGCAGGACACATTTTATGGAAGGGCTGGTGACTGGACTGTATTTCTTCAGGAAAGGGGTACCTGTGGCATAGCCAGCAATTATGCACTGTGTTTCTCATGCAGTGAGTACTCCTTATCTCCAGCCCCTCAAGGTACACCTCACCTGTTTCCTCCTACCCACTGTTTGCCACATGGATGCACAAGCTCATGCAGTGCAGCAGCACCAGGGCCCATACTCACTGGTAGTGCCAGTGATCTACACTTGGATCCCACTAGGAATGGAGGCAAAGCATGAGTAAAGGCAAAAAACTGCTGGTGCAGTGTTAGCAGCAGCTTTGCATGATTAAATGTGAACAGAAAAGGTTGTGTTACTTGTGGCCAACTTGCTGGGGGAACAGATTCAAACCCCAGCTCATCCAGAAGGGAACTGCTGGATAATAAAGCCACTTGCTACATCAGACCTCCAGCTTAGTAGCCAGAAGATTCAACAACTACCACCTGCTATTTCAAACAATTTTATCAGAGTGCCCATTTCACATTGGAGTTGCACTTAAACACCCCAATGAAGAAAATGACAAAGTGCATTTTCCCCTTGAGGTTGTAGGCCAGGTGAGAAGTCATGTGGCTGTACTTTTCTTTGAACATCATCTGCATTCAAGTGAGTTGTAAGAGCATCCTTGCAGGGAGCAGCACCGCCAGCCTCGGCCTCAGTCTGAGGGCAAGAGCTGATCTGCTTTCATCCTTGTGGTTCCAGTTACAAAAGCAGGCTCCCCATCCAGGAGCCCTGAGCATTAACCATGAAGCCTCATTCTCCTTGAGCCAATCATGTGGGTACCCACCACCCTGGCCACAAAAAGTGAAATAACATTCTATCAGCAGCTCCTTCTTCAGCCTAGCAACTATTAGCTACAGCATCCACCACCCTGGCCACAAAAAGTGAAATAACATCCTATCAGCAGCTCCTTCTTCATCCTACTAACTATTAGCTACAGCATCACTTCCTTGGCAATGTTCAGTCTTCCACTGCTCAGCCTCATTTCTCCTTCACACCCAAAGCTTTGTGGCAACTGGATTGAGAAAGCCATCAGGCTGCTACGTAGTGCAAATTCAGGCAAGGTAACAGAAGGCAATGCACAAATCAGGGGCTGTTTGCACGTGCTCATCTGGGCCTGGGGCCAGTGATGCAAGAGTCCAGCTCCCACCATCCAAGTTTTTCAGGTGCACGAGAACAGCTGAGGGTCCTTTGAACACAGTCACATCAACCTGGGCATTGCAGCGTGAGCTACTTGCTATTAGTCACTCCTGGCACCAGTGAGACAGCAACTGTTTCTTGGAGCTTTGTGGCTTCTGCTTGGCTAAACAAAATCAGTTTCAGGCACACAGTGCATTACTGAAAGTACAGTCAGTGGCTCTTAAGCATCAAGTTATCTAAACCCAGGATAGGGAAAAAAATTACCTTGACATTACATGGTTTCGAAGGTTGCAATGGAAAAAAAAGTGTGGTTCAAGAGGTTACATAAGCTGATAATGTCATGAAAATAGCCTCCTATGGAAGAAAAATAGCAGTACAGTAATTAAACTAACTTTTGGCTGCTATTATTTTAAGCACATTAGGTCAAATTGGAGCAATTTCTTTGAAAATAGCCGGCCAGATTTTTTTTTTCCAGAAACTAAGTAGTAGTCATTTCCTCACAAACAAATATTCGCAAAATGTGGTGAGCAGCTTTTTTAATAAGAAAAAAAACCCTAGCACAATCTTATCTCAAACAGCTGCAGGACAGGCTGAACCCAAGAAGGTCAGGATTTTTTCCACTAAGTCATGCTTTTTAATCGTTGAGGCAGCACGGAGATGTTGCAACTGCACTTTGAAGGGGCGTGGACAGTCAATGGAAAAAAAACAGAAAGGCAGATTTCCTCCAATGTGATGGGGAGGGTGACAGCAGGCCAAGCACAGGGGCCCAAGGGAAAAGGGTTTAAGACTAACTGTACATCTGAGAAAGCCAAGTGAGAAGGTTAACCCAACCAGCCTCCCCACTCCTCTTGACAGAAAAAGATAAGCAAGTACCAGCTCTCTCTGTCCTGCTCCAGCAGTGCCATGTTACATCTGTTAGTTCCATACGCCTTATCTGATCCCACTCCAGATTTAGACAATGGGGAAGACAAAAAAAACAACTCCTTAAACTTGCAGTAAGCTCCACACTGGGAATGGCAGCAGCTCAGCTCTGACCAGGGAGCTCTGCACTCTCTGGCACAGCTGCCAGGACAGCAACCCCTGCCTCCAAGCCCTTCTGCTCCCATTATCCTGCTCAGGAGTGTGGGAGGAAGGCTCTTCAACTCCCACACCACTAAGAGGGCAACAGACATGGGTTAGCTTCTCCCTCTTGTTTATGCCTTGCACAGGGCAAAGGCAGATGCCTTCCCATGCCAACCTGGTCACTTGATGGGGGACAAGTGACAGCCAAGTGGTTGTGATGGCTGCATAACAGCAAATTTAGCAGCAATTCAAAGGCATCTTCGAACCCCTTCACTTGCATGACACAACACAAGGGGATGCAACTGCTTCCACAGAGCCTCCCCTGTAGCTGAGCCCCAAATCCTGGGCCATGGAGAGACACATCCAACACCTCTAGCTCCACAGAGGTCGTGTATGTTGCTTCTTGCACTACTCGACACAGCTTCTTGCTAACAGCAAGACTGGTTTTTACAGACGCCTCTGGATTTATGTCTGGGAACTGTTCTCATGAATTTATCCAGATCACATACAAATCAACCAAACTCTTGCCTTGCAGCTGGAAAAGGCAGGGAAAAGCAGAACTTGAAACGAAAGCTTGAAACAATTTTAGGAAGATCGTGTTTGCCTCAGTTTCAGATGATCTAGCTCTACTATCCTTGGACGAAGTCTTGGCAAAAAGAACGGAAAGTTTTCATTGCCCTGGGGAGGCCCATACCCTCTCTCAGCCTTCACAGGGATGGATAAACACCAAAAACAGGAGAGATGTCAGCCAATTAAGAAGATTAGCTCTGCACTACCATAATCCAAGTGACACTCGTAAATTCAAAACAACTTCCACATGTGTACTCCATACCAACACCCATAGTTAAAATGCCTGTCTCCCCTCCCATGGGGCTGAAAACTATTTAAATTGTATTACAGGGAGACTAAAGCAATGACATCTTTCCAAATTAAGTTACTGGTCTGGGAGAAAGCTTTGTTTGGTTGTGGTAGCACTACACAAGACTGCGAAGTCCACACTGGGAGATATCCCACTTCAGGTACAGGATACACTCCTGACAGACACATCACTCATCCTCCTTGGACTGAAGAGCTGAATTTTGTGCCTCTTCAGCAATATCTAGCCAATATTCCAAATCCCGAATCAGCACTGAAGTTCTAAAAATAAAACTTTAGTGCCATTGAGAAGCACAGCAAGCTCATTTCAGGAAATACTTCAGTCATCTCTCAGTGTCCTCTTTGGAGGACTTCTCCAGCTACAATGCATACATTTACTCACACAGTAGTCATAATGCAAGAACGACCACCAAGTATGTACACAGCAGCTGTGACTCAGGTTGATGAGCCACAACAACTCCCCAGCCCTGAGTTCCACAGAAATACTGACCTGTCTCAGGGCATGATGTCAGGGAAACTTCCTACATCTAACCATTTTCCCTCAGAGTAACAAGGCATCAAAGTAGGGAGGAAAAAACATGCTACGAGGTGTTCCAATGAGCTGCTGTCCTCAGTTTGGATTTCAGTGGGACACTTGCGCACAGCATAGCTGCAAACATGATTGCTTTTGTATCTGTTTATCCCATATCCTGCTTCTGTCTTCACTGAGGTCTCAGGCTCTGGAATACACATTGACTCTGGCTACTAATCTTGTCTAGCAGCCATGCTTGCTATCACCACCTTTTTGCAGCCTGGTCTCAAAATCTCCCACAGCAGCAAGCAGCACCTCAGAAGGACTTCCCCTGCATAAATCAAGGCTGCACAGGCATGAAGCACTTGACAAGAAAACCATTACAGAGGAAGTTCAATTTCCATTGAGCCAACAGCCCTTGGGCCAAGTAACATACTGGTGGTCCAGTTTAACTGGAGGGATCCAGCAGACACAGCTCAAGCCCCTCAGTTCCCTGGGAAAGCCAGTGCTTCCCCAGGGCTGGTGTAGAGGTGTTGCACTCACCAGAAATTACTTCCTCAACACCAAGCTTTTGGCACAGCCACTGGGTAGAGCCTTAAGCCTATTTACCCAGATTCAGCCACTCTGACGTGATTCCCAGTGAGCTGTGGCTGTGATTAACCTAGACAGATCCCAGCATGATGCGATCATGACTTAAAGAGCTCAAGCTCCCCATGACAACCAAACCTCAGCTGATGGCATGAGGCAAGCTCAGCCTCTGCAGGCCAGTCTCCTACACAGGAGCCTAAAGGACCAGTGAGTCACCTGCCAACCAGCCTGCAGCAAAGCAGCACACTCAACTCAGGACACTGCCTTTGCTCAGAACACACACTTTGGGCATTAAAGCGTTTTCAGTTGTGCTCAGACCCTGCTCCACTTCCAAGAAGCAAGGTAGGATTCCGGTCATGGCATTGTTTTGACAACAGCTCCACAAAATGATTAATTCAGCCTCAGTTTCAGTGGCATTGTTCATGCCTCTGGGAGACAGCACAGAGGACAAGCTGGCAGAGTGCTGATGAGTCTCTCCAAAGAACAAGTATTTCTAGGGCTGGGAAACAGCAAACAGTGCATTAGCTCTGGCTGGCAACAGAAACAGCCTGGCTCACTGGACACTGCCAGGCAGGAAGTGCATGAAGCCCTCCATAGCCACATCTGTTTGTAGCAGGGGCAACTTGAGCCATCAGCTGCATTTCAATGAGTTTTTTGTTTAGTAAGTCCCATGGGAATTATGGGACATCTATTAAAGATCCAGAAATAGCTTCTCACTGCAGGCACAAGACCCAGCATGACATCATCTCTTCAGTCACATCTTCTGTTTTGTCTATGCTGCCCTGTTCTGAGACTCATGCCCCAAATTCACCACTCACTTCTCCTCAGGCCCTTGAAATCTGTTGGCTGAACCATCTTCAGGGGGATCAGACAGCAGCTTGCTGTCACAAACGCAGTAATAAAAGGTGTCTTACAGAGGATGATTTTGAAGCTAGCACACTAGCTTACAAGCATTTTGCATATTAACTGGAAAAAAGGCAATCCTATGATGAGAAAGCATGCTTGCCTTAAGCCTATGGAGACAACTTAGTTAATACTGGTATTCCTTCTGCAGTCTGAGTTTTCACGCTATTGAACAGTGATGACCAGCCCATCAAAGGGCACAGTGCATCACCAGGAAGGAGAGTGCAGACCTTCAGCTGATGTCCAGGACAGACTGACAACCCCAGTGGGTAGAAAATGCAGAAGAAAAAAGTCAACAACTCAAGCTCCCTTCATAACCACCCAGACAGACAGGAGTCAAGAAGTTCAGTGAACTCCACAAGACAGAGGAATCAGATTGCTGAAGTTTATACTCAGGGTATGAGCTTGCTTCCTTAGTTTACTTCCAAGTAAAAGGAAAAAGACCTTGAAACAGTTCCCTTGGTAGGACAAGTCTGTCTGCAGCAGGTACTGATGTGCTCTAGAATTCCAGCAGTGCTGCTGGGCTGTATCACCTCCTCTGGTCCAGACAGTTTCATGCGTGCCTCTGGTGGCAGAAGCAGCTCCCAGTCTCACAGGCAGCATCCTATAGACCAACTCCCAGGCAGTCCCTGTTCTTCAAGGGGGAAATTCTGAACCCAAATCATCTCTGCAAGGAGATCTTGCAGGTCATCTCTGCAGTAAAATAAATTCAAGTTCTGCTAAAGGAGTAAGACAAAATTTTGAAGCTGAAAGCTTGATTCTGGCTCCACCTTTTATTCTTTGCCTCTCACAGCCAGCCAAGGGCTGTTACACTGTGAGTGCCTGACTCTGCAGTTGAATGGAGGAAGACGATGCAGCTTAGAACAACAAGCCTCAGTGTAGGAGCAGTCATGCTCCATTAGCCCTGTCTGGTTTTAAGTTATTGCACTACAGCTCTCAGACAAGCATACAATTTTCCATGTACCAAACTCTCTCCATCAGCAAGATGAGGCACAAAGTGCCAAAATCTGAGAAGGTAGAACAAAAAGTTCATGGTGCTATTTGCATCAGATTTGCCCTTGCTAGTCTCAGTAGTTTTCAACCTTTTAAGGATGCTTTCAACTTACCTTGACTTACACTGTGACATTCTCAGCCTAGCAGCCTAGGCTGCTAGGAAGGCTGGATCCTACTTCTCAATCCTCTTTACACTGATTTAGTGGTAGACCTCATACACAGCCCACATTACTGCTAGTGCCATAAGGGTCCTCCATTTCAGCTCCCCTATTCTTGCTGCCATCATTCTTCATCACATCAAGGTGAAGTTCCTTTTGCCTGAAGCAGGCATTTGAAAAAAGTTATCTATAACTAGACCAACTAAAGAGAATAGATCTAGGATGCAAAAGCCCTGCACAGATACAAGTCGTCAGCTTTTATGACTCACACATTCAGGTGATCCACTCAAAACCAAACAGTCCTGCTCCCCAGCTGGTCCAAGCAGACTTATCAAGGTCATTAGCACTTGGGGAAGAACCTCACTGAGGTGATCATTAGAACAAGCAGGGCACCTAGATTCTGCCTCTCCTTGGGAATTTGCATGAGTAAATAGAGGCAGGTGACCTGCCTGGGTTAAGCCGCTTTGTAAGGTGACCCATAAAGACATACCATGCAAGTTACTTTGATTGCTTCAGATTTCACAACTGCCATTCCCTCTACACTGTCTGTAAAAGGAAAGAGAGGCAATATACTCCCCACTAACTCGAGTACTGAAGCATAGCACAGCTATAAACCAAACAACTTCCATTACCCGGAGACAGAATCATGACTAAAAGAAGGAATACATCCCCTTTTCCTCCACATAGCTCTGGCTTCTGCTGGAGGCCTTAGCAGTAGCCCAAAGTTCAGGCGATTTCATGCTCCAGTGCACTGCTGCTGCCTTGTAGTTCCCTTTTCAGACATAAATATGCAAACATACAGCACCTCATCTGAATGCACACTTGGAGCAAGTGCCACTGTGCAGGTTGTGTAACATCTGCAAAGGACAAAGCCTGCATCTGGATCTGCCAGTAAGAGTCACCCGATGCACAGAGCAGATACAAGTCATCTGCCAGCGTTCAGCATCTGTGTCAGATCTCATCAACGACTCTCCTGGAAGTAAACACAACCATGGAGCTGGGAAGCTAAGGTGCCTAACTTGTGCTTTGATTAACAGGCTAGGAAATGAAAGGGATATTGAGACTAAAGGATTAAGGCTTGAGCTAGCTGAAGACCACTTCTTTACCCAGCTATTGATCTAGAGATTGATAGCTAACTGCATTGTTCAGAAGTTTCAGAATGAATGCAACTCGTGCCTCCCGATATCTCCAGTGACATTACATGGCTAATTTAGGCTGGTCTGTCCTTACTGTATCTTACAGAGGACTGCTAACCCTCTCAAATGGGCACATCAGTCAGGAAAACCAAGAATTAGATCAAAACATGGGCATGCCATATAAACACCATCCTCCTGCTCACAGCAGATCAGCTGTATTACAAAGATCTCAAGAGCCCTCTCAACCCAGTGAGTGGCATGAATCCTTCTTTAACCCATGTCCCACTGAGCCCCGGGAATGCTGAATGAGCAGGGGCTCGGTCACTTCAAAACAAGCATATTCTCTGCCAACCCACACTGATAGCAAGCGATATTTTAGACACCCATCCCCTGCCAAGCTAACATTCCAGTCTGTTGACTAGTTTTCACTACTGCAAGACCTGCTATTAGGTCAGGCTATGGAAAGGTACGTTAGACCAAGCTTACAGGCAATTCCACATGGGATTAGTGCCTCAGCTGCCAGTAAAACACTTACCTGATACGACAGCCCATCCTTGCGGGGGCTTAGTCCGATCTCATCCATGGCTGGGGTGTTCATCATCACTTCAGTCATTTCAGCGGATCTCAGATAATCAGAGCTAGAGACAAAAGACAGCATTCCAATGATCTGAGGGGCTCTCCAGGACTAAACACAATTCAAGCGGCGAAGCGAGCAGCAAACGCTGTAGGCAGTCTATTTCTGGTCTCTTCCTTCCTGCCCCCCCTTGGAAGGCAGCGGAAAAAGCTCAGTACCTCGTAAACCGGAGCTACATCCAATGCCCTGGGAGCACCTCCCCGGCTCTCCCCCCAAGAGCCCAGCTCAAGCACACCCGGGGACGCTCCGGCAGCAGCGCTTCGCTTTTAACTCCGCTTCCCCCAGCTCTGCCCCGCGGGGAGAAGGGGAAGCAAAAACCCATACTAAATAAAGTGCAAGCGCGGGGATTTTGTCGTTTTTTTTTTTTTTTTTTCCTCAAGCCGGTGCGCTTTCCATCCCACTGACTTATTTTACAACCTCGGGGACTTGCACGCCAGCGGAGCGCGCGGCGCCAATTCCAGCTCGGCTCTCGCAGCCTTAATGGCATTTCCAGCGCGAGAAAAGTGAAGCGAACTCCCTTCCCTCCTACCGCGGCGCATCCATCCCGCTACCGCCCGCCGTGGGACCCGCCGCCACCGGCCTCCTCCCCCAGACCGCTCCCCGGAGCCCCTCGCCGTCCCGCTCCGCCCGGAGCAGGGAGGAGGCTGAAGGGGCTCGGCCGCAAGCGTCCCCCCGGCCCCGCTATCCCCCCCGCGGGAAGCGCCCACTCACCAGGGCAGGGGACACAGCACAGACATGAAGTCCCAGCAGAGGCTGCCCCGGGCGGGGGAGGTGGCGGGAGGGGCACCCAGGAGCTGCGGGACAGAGCGGGACGATGCGCGGCGCAGCGCGGGACCGACCAGGTTCCCTCACGCCTCGGCCGCCGCCTCCCGTCTGAGCCTCGCGCCGGCCGCCGTGCCGCCTTAAATAGGCACGGGGGCGTGGCCTGGACCTAGCCACGCCCACCCCGCCTGACGTCAACTTTTTCATGAATGGCCTCGGCGCGCGCCGCCTGTGGGGGGAGGTGTTGGGATGCGTGTCCCCATGTCCCCATGTCCCCATGTCCCCATGTCCCCATGAACGGGTGGCGATGGCCATGGCCGCCCCGTCCTGGCTGTCCCCAGCGCAGAGAGGTGTGTTCCCGCTGTTTCACCCCGGGCCGAGGTGGGGTGCGGCCCCCCCCCGGCTCTGCTGCCGGCCGCAGGGAGACGCACCGGCGGTACCCCGAGCATCGCTGGGGCTGGGTCTCACGAAGCGGGTCTCAAACCCACCCCATTCACGGCGGTGGTGGCGGGGGGTGGTCGGGGACACGGGCAGGGATGGCCCGTGCCGGAGATGCTGCAGCGGCCGCGCAGCCCCGCTCCTGCCAGCACCTTCCGTGCCCCGCACCTCTGGCTGGAGTAAAGGCTGAGTGAGCAGCTTCAAGGGGCCGAGTTATATTTAGCAAAACATTGTGAATCAATGACGGGAAGGCGCAGGAGGAGAGGGAGAGGCATTAAATCCATTCGCTGCCCGGGCAGCGGGAGCACCGCGGACAGCTGTAGGTGAAGCGTATTTCCTGCATTCGCCTCCCAACATGAAACTTCTGGAAGGCAAAGTGCATCTTGGGCGCCCCAAGCTGAACGGGACTCCCGACTTTGTGCATCGATCTGCTTATGTTCCTGCAGCCTGAGGCACGGGCTGTGCCCCGAGGCACATGCCTGCAGGGCAGGGCACTTGACCACGGGATGGTCTGGGCTCTCCAAGGCTGCTGAGAGATGCTCAGGGCTTTTGGGGACAGTTCCTCTGTTTACTTTCCCAGGGAGCGATATCTTGCTGTATGCTGACAGGTGAGGTTTAGTGTCAGGACTGTTTGGATTCCACCTGTTGCTCCATGCTGGCTCAGACTTTGCCAGCACAGTGGATAACCAAACACACACTTGGAAACGCTTCTCTTGTTTCCTTCAAACGCAGAGCACACAGCTGCTGCCGTGCTTCACACGTGTCTATGCATGGGCAAATACACGCTATTTGCCCCAGTTTTTGAGTGCTAAAAAAGCACAAGTTCAGTGTGTCTGAAGGGAAGCTTTACCCTCAGGTCCCCTCAGCTACCCTCCAGACTGTGTATAAATGTGTACATCCATACGTACATGCGTTTCCTCAGGCCAGATAATTTAATCTTCTTAGATTCATATTATATAATGTGAGCGCATGTGGGTGTTTCACATCAGGCTTCAGCAAGCTGCTGCTTTGTGCAACATTAAGATGAATCACAAGGAGTCGGTCGGGCCCCTGGAAATTCAGGTGGATGCGAGTGAGCTCCCTGCAAAGTCACCTTCCTCAAGGTTAATGGGGTGGAGACACAGAGGGGGCTCAGTGCACGCAGTCCCTTTGTCCTCCTGATAATGTGGTTTGGAGCCAGGGAGAGAAGTAAGAGGACAGTCAAGTCTCTAAAGTGCTGGGGAAACAGCTTCCCTCTCTTTTGCTGGCTTGTCCACCCAGACCCCCTCTCCCTGCTGCATCCTATGGGACACACACATTCACATTGGCTGTCTTTGCTGACTTCTGCATTAAGAGAACACAAAGACACGACTTATAAAACGCTTTTTTGAAGCTGGACAGCCCAGGTCAGTGCCTGATGGTCTCCCAGGAGAGAGAGACCACTCTGGAGAAGGAGACAGACAGGGTGCTGCTTCAGTCAAGTCTCTTAAAATTAACTTTGCAGTCTGTCCCAAGTGCTTTCATCTCCCACCATGTCCAGTTAAAATGTGGGACATGAGATGGGGACACAGCTCAATTCCCTGGGATGTTTCATCCAGAGCAACCCTGCCTCTGTCCCTGAAACATATACATACCTGCTATGGATTACCTGGTGGAGTCTGTACAAAATAAAAGCTAATGAAAAACCCACATGCCCCCCAGTTCCTCTTGTACCAGGCACACTGATTTGTCTCTCTAAATGCCTTTCTACACTCAGCAGGGCTTGAAGTTCAAGGTTTTTCCCTCCTTGGGAAGCTAATTCCTTCAAGTATATAATTTTTGATATACCAAAGTCCTTGAAAGAGGCCAAGGGACAGAACTGGGGCTCACCCTCTCCTCCATCCACCCTTCATGGCTCCTGCAGTTACTACCTAGAAAAAGCAGCTCAGATTAGCCTTTTGCCCATGTCCTCTGGACACTGCCTTGCCATCTTGGCTGGCATGGGAAGATATTCGGGTTTCCACCTGGATAAGTGCCTTTCAGGGGCGTGGTGGGGGCAACACAGAACAAATCCCTGGATATCTCTGTGTGGAGTACGAAGATTACTTCCCAACGACTGGGTGAGAACATGGGCCCTGCCTGGCCAATTCCCATCGGGAGGCCTGGGGGTCAGTGCTTTTACTGCTGGCTTTGGCTCCAAGCCACGGCAAGATTTATTCGTGTGATTAACCCTAAGCGCGTTAATAGTCCTTTTGAAAGCAAAGGCACACCTCCCGTGATTCCCATCAGCCACACTGGGCTGGTTCACTGCATCGGGATGGCTCTGCCGCCCATCGCCACCAGGGTGAGGCTCTGGGGCTGAGCTGCCTACCAGGAACGCTGCTCCTTTGGCCCTACCCTTGGGAGAAGAGGTATCCAGGTATCCCAGGGATGGAAGGTGTGTTATATGTCTGGGGAGGCATTCTCCATGCGAGGGAGTTGTCCTATAACAGCTCCTTCTGCTTTGCTTGCCCCAGCCAGCTGTGGGGAGCTGGGGCTGCAGAGGTGAGCAGGAGGGGCTGTTGTACCTGCAGCTCCCACCTTGCTGAGAACAAGCTTTCCCATTTGGATAAGCCTTTATAGCAATGTCTAGGCTGAAAATGAGGGAGCCCATTTAACCCTTGAGCTGTTGAGCTGCCACCTTGGAAACCACATGTCCAAGAAATCTGTTTTCGTTACATCCCAGATCCTAAAATGTAAAGCCCTCACTTCTCAGAGAGCAAACCAAGAGGCCATCTGTGGCCCAACAGCCACAGAGCAGTGCATGGGAGCAGGGAATAAAATGGGATCAGCTCAAAGTCTTTGATCACAAATGAGAATGAACCCTTGTGCTCTTTCTCTTCTTTCTTGATAAGAGCAAGATACAAGCATTTCAGTTTGTTATTTTTTTGTATTTTGTTTGCAGTCAGTTCTAGTAAATGGTGCTCAGACTGCCCTGATTTCCCCTACTTTCCTCATCTCAATGTTCACCAAGTCCCTGTTTCATTGCTATGTGTTTTTGCATTTAACACTAGGGACTCCCCAGTTACCTGGGGGCAGGAACAGCAGCACTTGGCCTCTCAGCTGGGGCAAAGGGCTTTCCAGGGCACTGAGCTGAGGGGAACCAGATGAGCTCCCGTGCCTTTTTTATTACCTTCAGTTAATTTTATAAATCTCTATAATTATTTGCTTTACAGGATTGCATAAGCCAATAGAGTGTGGTGGCTTGTACATTCTGGATCAGTAGATATCCAGCAGCAGCAGAGTGGTGCTGAAGGACAGACCATCGCTATCCCCCTGGAAGACACTTGTGCATAAGCAGAGCCAAGGAGATTGGTAATTTCCCCATATTTTCCCCTAACCTGCTTGGAATGTAATAGTTTTCATTGCATTTGCCTCCAAGCAAATACAAGGCACTACGTATCCAGATTTAGATCCCGCTCAGCGTGGCCTGACCATGATAGCCAGCCACACTGGCATCCCAGCCCCTCTGCAGCCATGCACGTGTCCCCCTCCCTTTTCCAAGGGGTAACTGAGGCTGCAAGAGGCAACGTGACCAGCACAGGGTCACCCTTAGGGTCACCTCCGTTCAGGAGTGGAGCTCGCCGATTCTTGTCTCCCGGCCAGCGTTGTGAATCCTACGGGGAAAGTTTCCTAGTGAAAAAATAAACTCTTCCCACTTGGAATTTAAAAACAAAGCCATGGAAACATTTCTCTCCGTCCTAATGTTTTGCAAAAAGTTATTTTAACAAATTTAAATTTGGGGCTTGATTTGACCGTCCGGTGCCCTTTGAAATAGTTGAATCCAGGCCATCACCACAACCATGTTGGAGCCAGGCCTTGAGCTCTGGCTTGCCTGACATCCCACCGGCACCTTGGGCATTAAAGTCCCCCCTCCTCAGCTGAGAGGTGATCAGCCTCTCCCTAGTTCTGGATTCCTCCACACACAGTGTGCAGTAGCTTGTTTTGCTTCATCACGTTTCATGACCCACTTGCAAATAGCTTGCATGCCCAGGGATGCTGCAGACAAGCAGAAACAGCTGTCACCTGTGGGCTGCCACCTTGGTGGCACCACCAGAGACTGTCCCATGTACCTCTGCCCAGCAAAATCTTCCTAAGAGGTGGTGACTGCAGCTCAGACAAACTCTGGGCTGTCCCTGCATGGCCCTACCTGTGCATGACCTGGCACAAACCCTCTCCTCTCCGTGCTCGTGGCACATAATCTATTTATTTCCTTGGAAAAAAATAGGCTCTCACAGTGTCATTTTTTCCAGCCGCTTTCCACATAGCATCGCATTTCACAGTGACTTTCAGAGAGTGATTGAGAAGAAAAGGCCACTTAACATTTGGCTGTCCTGTTCTGTGTGCCTGGTTGTGAAGGGGGTTGGAGAGCAAGAGGAAAAATGCGGTTCATACTCTGTGTTGAAAAGCAAAAAGAGTGGATGCAGCTGGAAGAGTAGAGGGGTTTGATCTTATGGATCCAGATGGGCTGCTAAGGGCCTGGGAATTGGATCTGCTTTTGCAAGGTTGACTCTGGTTTTATTTTACACTGACCCCCCAGGAAGGAAGGGGCCGTGCCGGAGCTGAGTCTGGAGCCTCTGGTGAGGCTGGCTCAGGGTGGCTCAGCTGGTTTCCATCCAGCTCTGCAGGCCCAATTCAGCAAAAACCTTAATCTTGTCCTGAAAATTAAGTTTATGCTTAAGGACTTTTCTGAACTGGGGCCTTTCTTTGGATGGTGACAACTCCTGTAGATAACCAGGAGGAGAGTGGAAGGGCTGGCAACAGGAGGAAAGGACAGAGGACATGGCTTCTCTGTCTCATGAAACCTAACATATGATGACCTTGGTTTCTGCATGGTTTCTTCTCTTTTCCTCTCCATTGCTATAGAGGTGGCACAGCTCATTAGCCCCATGTCCAGCCTGGCCAGTGTTTCACTCAATGCCTGGTCCTTGTTTCACCCAGTCCTGTCTGGGACATGCACCCACATAGCCTGCAGCCTTCCTGGGCATGTGGCTGGCCTCTGTGACTCTTCCCTGGCCCCCTCTGTTGCCCACCACTCTCACCAGAGGGGCAGAATTTCAGAGCCATTTTGCAATAAGGCAAAATTTCACAAAGCAGGAAAGAATTGGGCTCAAAACTCCAGTGAAGGGGATTTGATGTAGACCTCACATGGTGTAGGTGTTTCATCAGCATCACCTCCAGGTTCCTGCAAAAGGAGGAGTTCATCCTTCTGCTGAACCCTGATGGCACCTGCAGGAGATCCACTCGGATAAAGCATGGATGAGCAGCAGAGCCCCATGCTCAGGGCATGAGGACGTGTCCTTGCTGGACTCTCTGGAGTTGTAATGAGCACCCTGAACCCTCAAGGAAGCCAGCAGAAGATGTGAGCTCTCAAAGTGGCTCCAGCTCATGCCAATACAAAAGGACACATTGAAAACAACAAGTGTCTGGATTAATATTTATATTCTGTCAAGGGAACAGAAATGTCTTTTGGCTGGAATTGGTGTATGGAAGATCTTTCATTTAAAAAATTGAATCCTTTATTCAATCACTGCATTTCCCCTTTTCATCATGCTAGAGATTTATTTATTGGCACATTTATTTTTTTAAGAGGGTGTGTTTTTTTAACAGCGTAGTTTTTGTTGTTTGTTTTTTTTTTTTTAAACAGAGTTTATTTTTTTTAACACTGGTATTTATTTCCCTTTTTTAATCTGTTGGTCAGATGAGTAGTTCCCTGAGAAGAGTTGTCCCTAGAGGCGACGTTACCCCTTCCCAGTTTCTGGCGGGTCACTTGCAAGCATCAGGGAGACAGTGGGAGCAAGAGAAACACAAAGATAAGTCCCCTGCCTAAGAGGGAGAGAGGCAACCTGGCAATCCAAGCGTCAAGAAGGCACCAAAACACAGGAGCTGAGTGGGGGAATTTATTGCTTCTATAGTATCTCATCTGTGCTGTTGTATTTGTTTGGCTCTGGCGCTGTAACTAAAGCTCTGACCACTGCTATCACAGCACAGAGCCGCTTTTACACTGGTAATACTATTTTTGCACCAAAGAAGGACTAACATTCTCAATGTCAGGCACATTTGTCTCTATAGAACTGAGCCAGTGCTCTAGCTCTGGCTGCTGTAAGAGCAGGTAAACCATTGTGTTCCCACCACAAAGCATAGGAGAGGATGAACAGGGGCATGGCAGCCCCTGGAGATTCCCCAGCAGAGTCAGCTTTGTTAAAAAGAGTTGAAAGGACCTAGGGCAGAAAATTAGAGATGAAAATTTAGTACTGATTTAGGGGGATAGCTGCTCACTGCTCTGCTCACCAGCAGAGCCCCAACCTCTTCCACTTGTTGGATGAAAGCCAGACTTAGGAAGAGCTATGGTCCCACTGCAGACGAGGGGCAGAGGACAACTTGAGTCAGGGTGTGCTGGGTGGCCTGGGTCCTGGCAGGCATTCAGCTCCTCTGGATTTGTGGGAGGGCCAGGCTTGGAGAGCAAATCCAGGCACTCTGGAGAGAGGAACTTTGATCCCATGGGTCTCAGCAATGCTCATCTCCACACTGCATCCTGCATGTGCACAGGTGTGCAAGAGCCATCCCTTGTGGTCATCGGCCTGTGCCATCCCTGTCCTGATGAAAGTTTCTTACTCTTGCCTATTAAATCAAACCATGATGCTCAGCACTGACCTTTACAGACCTAAGAGGACCTACATCTGTCAAGGAGCAAGAAGTAATCCCATAAAATCCTCAGCTTCCTACTTAAGAGTGGAGACTAGTTATCCTTTTGCCTTCTGCTCCAAGAGCCCACTAAGACAGGGACTGATGCAGTAATTGCTTCTTTGGGGACTTGATGAATGAATAGCTAAAGTAGCTAACTTCAGCTCTGAAGTCCTGTGCCTACTCAGTGGCAGCTCTTCCCTCCCTTTCCAAAGGCTGCAACATGGCCCCAGTGGGGATTTGTGTTCCTGCTCTAGGTGAGACTCAGTGGATTGTGATCCACTCCCCAGAATAACCACGTGGCAAGAAGATTCCTTCCTCTCTTCACCCACCACAACTCCTACTGTTCCCAAAGCTGCAGGGGAAGGATCCTGGCCCCAGCTCATCACATCCCATACAGTTACACACACAGGAGTGGGAGTCTTCACTGTGTGAACGCTTCATCCAGTGAGGCCCCCAGGAAGAGTCACTGTGGTTTGTCTTAAACAGCTCCCGGGTACTTCCCATGGTAGGAAGCAGTCTGGTGGCTCCTGTCCTCTGGCAGCTGCATTGTCTGGCCAGCCAGCAGGGGAAGAGATGGGCTTTATCTTAAATCTGTCACTACTGTTGAGAAACAGTAATCAGACAGCTCAGTCATGCCGCTAAAGAAGAGACAAATCCTCTGCTCACCTTCCTCTACTTGTATGGACTTCAGTGCAATTGCACTAGGAGAAAACCCACCCCTTTGCCCCCCTGCGGTGACCGCTCCCAGTTGCTGAGGGCACCCAGGACACGCCGTGTCCCCATGCCACCCTGTGCCCATAGGTGGGAGCGGCTCCCCTCCCACCACTGAAACCTGGGCACTGAAATTCCTGCAGAAAGCATCGCAGGGGAAAATCGCGTCCAGAGCGTGAACCGGCGGCACAGAGCTGATGCTCGTCCAGGTCTCCGAGTCATTCTGGGCCGGGGTCAGGCAGGCTGGAGCGTGCCTGGGGGAACAGGGAAAGCGGCCGGCTGCCGAGGTCTGGATTCCCGGCTCTCCACCCCCTCTTCCTCCCGCCGCGCCTCCTCTCGCTCCCGCGGCGTGCGGGACACGCTCCCTGCCGGGAGCGCCCGGCCCTGCAGCATCCTGTGCGGGGAGCGGCCCCGGGCAGTGCGCGCCCATCTGTCCGCGGCACAGACGGGACAGACGGACGGGCCACGCACCCCGAGAGGGGATGCTCGGCGTTTCGCAGCTTCGGAGCAAGCCGGAGGAACCCCCGGGTTCGCGAGGGGGGACTCCCGTTCGGCAGGCAGACGGCAGCAGAGGGTTTGTGGGTGGGAAGGTGTCTCCAAACAGAGCCTCACCCACCACCAGCTTAGTCTTGCAGTCGGGGTGTTTCTGCAATATGGAAAACTATCACCATGGCTCCCCCCTCTGCAGAAGAGCACTTGGCAGCCGAGGAAGTAGGTTGTGAGTGCAGACACAACCGATGCTGCAAGTGGCACTCATCCCACAGGAAGCCTCTCAAAATGCTCCACGGACCCCGTGCACGAGCATCGCCGACACCTCCACGGTGCAGCCACCCCTACAGGAGGGTTCGCAGATGAGGCCATGTCACCCTGGCTCTGCAGCAGTTTGATAGGCATGGGGAAGGATGAGGATGGCCTTCTCCACTTGAAATGAAAGGCTGCATATGCGGGAAGGAAAAATAACAGCCCCCGGTGCCAGTGCTGAGCGAGGTGGCAGGAGCTGGCATCAGGTGGCAAAAATGCCTGGACCTTCAGGGCATCTCACTTTGTATGAAGAAGGACTTGTCCCACTCACCTGATTGTGGACCACACGGTCTCTCCACCATAGGACACATGAAAGCCAAGCCTGCTCACAGAGGGAGACAATAGATTCCCTGGGTTATGTTGGACAAAGTACAAACCTGCAGCTCATCTGCGGTGCCAGGAGCAAGGGATGGCACAGAGGCCTGACCAGGAATGTCTTTCTCATAGTAGCACCAGCTTCTGCACCACAGCAAAACCAGCACCTCGTTTGAAGTATGGTGTTCCCTGACCTAGCCAAAACCATGCTGGGCTTGCAGGGTGGGGCTGGCTGGCTGGACATGGAGCAGCACAGGAATCAGGCCTCACATCTGTGTCTGCAAGGAAGCTCATCTCCCTTACCAGTGCCACTGCTGACCCAGCCTTGCCTGGGTCTTGAGAACTATCAGCCCCACCATCCTGAGGGCGTGCCAGGGTCAGGTCCTTGCAGAGATAACCCAGCTCTCTGTCAGCAAGTGTCTCTTGGAGCCATGCCCCCAAACACCATGACACACCCCGCTTCTTGTGGGGAGCCCTTGGGCCAGCAGAGAGACCCAGCATTAGGGAGATGGGAAGGAGGATGATACAGCAGCAGCCCTGGCCAAGCCTTGCTGTGAGCTGCTTCAATAGAAAAGCAATCACTCACGCTCCACCTAAAGGCCTGTGATTTAATCCTGGGGGACCAACAAGGGGAGATCCAAGATAAACAACATCTGTGCATTCACAAATAGGAAATGGAGTTGCTTTCATGTCCTGAGCCTGTTGATTAACCGGGTTATTGTTTGGCTTGGCACTAGAAGCTCTGTGACTTGGAAAGAAGGTAACTAAAAGGGATCATTTTGTTACACTCCCTGAATTTGAGAATCTTTAAATAGTGTGCGGGTTTGCATTTTGCCTGCAGAAGACTGATGGGAAAAGGTAGCAGAAGAGTGCAGATGGCTATCAGAAAGGAACCTGTGTTTAGTCTGCTTGTGCCAGATGGGAATGGAAAGTTCTCTCCCTTGCCAAGTGTTTAAAAGAGGAAATAGGATGTGATATTCTGCCTCCCACTCCTTTCTCTCCCCTGAAACCAACCCACTGCTCTACTTCCATTTGCTGTAAAAATTAGGCAAAAAAAAAGTGTAGCTTGGCCCATGTAAAGCCTTGGAGACAGTTGGTGACACACCTTGTTCCTTTTTAATGTGTTTATTATGTGGAGACGGATGGAACAGTGTATTTTTACATGCAGCTGGGCCCAGCACCCCACAGCACCTGTCTTTCTGTCGCTCATATTCATCTGTGTCACAGAAACAAGACTGCAAAGTCCCCAAACCACCTTCCGCTGTCATCTCCTCCACACAACTCAAGATTCAGACACCTTGGCCAACAAACCTACCCATGAGATGGACCAAAGCTTCTTGCCTGAAATTCCTGATTTCCCCTGGTTAATAAATCCAGGTCTGCTCTGAGCTGTGACTGCCTGGGGAACTCGTGGAGGTGGTGGAGGCTGAGATTGTGGGGCTGGTTTAAGGCACTGCTTTAGGGAGTTCCAGGGATTGACCCAACACTGCTCTGTTGGCATGAGTAGTACTTAGTGATGTGGTGCATCAGTAAACTCTTGGGTTAATTGCAGAAATATCTTATGGATGTGGAGGATGTGGATAACAAAATCACAGAGCATCTCTGGGCAGAAAGGACTGGTCCAGGGCCTCCTGTCTAGCCCCTGCTTGGAACCAAGCTGAGCTGCAATGCTGAGTAGGTAGCTGAGGGCTGATCCGGGTGAGCTGTAAGTGTTTCCCAGAGCAGAGATCCCACCACCTCCCCAGGCAGCAGGTACAGAGCCTCACTATCCCCATGGTGAACATTTTTCTTTCTCTATAACCAGAACTTCCCTCTGCAATTTGTGCCTGATGCCTCTTGCTATGTGCCTCCAAGAAGGGTCTGGGCCCACCTTCTCACCAGCCCCCCATAGGAGGTGGATGACAATAGCCATACTCCCCTCTTTGCTTCTTTCTCTCCAGATAGGACAAACCCACTCCAAATAACATAAAACAATGTCCTCATAGTAATAATACCCATCCAGCTGGTCTCTGCACAGGCACTCTGGCAGTGTCCTACTGCTATAACTTCTGAAGGATGGCTTTGACCACTTATTTCCCCAGATAATTAAAGAACATTTGTATAACCTTTTCGTAGAGACAAATGGCCTCTTATGCTCCAGCCCCAATCTGTGTGTACCCAGAAATGAAACCATGACTGAGCAGAGCAGCCCTGCGTGTAACAGCAGAACCTTCAGGAGAGAAGCACGCACAACTTTTGTCCCATCTTCCCATACAGTCTCCAGGCCACCCCCAAAACACCCTGCCTTGTTCACAAAGCCCTGGGGCGCTGGGTCTGGGCACGGTCCCCACTGCTGCAGATATCCTCGAGGAGGAGAGGGAACAGGGCACAGCACCCACCCAGCTGGAGATGCTGCAGCTGCTGGGCACTGACCATACAGCCATATCCAGCCAGAAGGGACACAGCAGCTCAGAGTGGGGACGGGGCACCCCACTAGAGGGTGGAGGGTAGAGTGTGGTGGCCAGAGTGTGGGCAGGAGGGCAGGCAGGGAGCTGGGGCAGCCTCGTCCCCTGCTGCCCCTGCCCTGCACAAGAAGCCACCAGGCAGCTATTTGACTCCAAGGAACTGGGGATTAAATGAGCAGTTTCAGGAATGCTCTCAGCTTTGCTGTCTCTGGCACTAATTGCTGAATTAGTCCAAAGCTGCTGGCTGTGTGAATCAAGGCTCTTCATTATATCAGTGCTGCTATGGGCAGCAGGGTACTATAGCGAGGGTGTCTGCTCAGTCTGGAGGGGGTGTGCAAGTTATTCCTACCTTTTTCTCACAGGGAAAGAAAGAATGAGGCATCCCTCTCATTCTTGTGAGAGGTGCTAGCCTTGCCAGTCACCGGGATGTCCTGCCTCTGCCCTTGGAGGGTGTAAACCTCTCAGGTGTAGGGAGCAAGGGAATGGGGCAGAAATGGGCCTATCCAAGACACAGCGAAGAACTGCTTCCAGCTGGCAAGAAATCCAGATGGAGACTGGTGAGATCAGTTTAGTAATGATTGCAGGAGAGGAGGTGAGAAGTAGAGAGAGGGGTGGGGAGAGATGAATGCGAGATGGATAGATGGCTGGGACCTAACTGGCAAAAAGTGAGCGCTGTGGAGTTAGGACAGAGCTGGGTACACATGGGGACAGTTATGGGAGAGAAATTGGATAGTGCTGGCTGGTTTTGTAAAAGAGTTGCCGTGGGGAATGGTCAATCAAAGGTCAACCTTTCCCCCCTGCCAGTTCCTGCCCCCAGCAAAGGCATGGCACATGGGGAGGCAGCTGTACCCCCTCTCTGCCAAAGGGCCAGCTAGGTTCACATCCCTTGTCACTTTCCCTGACTGTAAAAGGCAGGGAGAAGTGCTTAACTGCATCCAGGGTGGTGTGAAGCCCTGCTGTGCAAGAGCTGTTTTTTTCCAAGTGAGACTCCCCACATCACAGCCCCCTCAAAGCTGATGGATCATCACAACCTCTTGACAATCGTGCTGGGTCTCACTCCCCAGCTGCACATCTTGCTCCCAGGTACAGAAAGGTAAAATCTTTCCCATTGCTCTGGTCTCCTGGAGGGTTTAGCCCTGGTTAAGGGGAGCCCACAAACAAGCAGTTTGACAAGTTGTGCTAACAATGCAGAGAGCTGTGGCCGTATCTGGGCATGAGTGGGGGCGGAGTGCATCCCTGCTGCAGGGCTGCTGCCGCCTGCACTTAGGCAGGGAGGGATTTAGCCCTAAGAGTCTTAGTGACGCATCTTGGGAGACTTAGGCTGAGCCTGGCTTGCAGAGACGTGACCCGTGCTGCATTTCCCGTGGTCACCTGCCAGTCTGCATTATGTGAGCTGTCACCCGCTCCCAGACACAACACGTGAGTGCAGTGGCACAGGGGTTTGGGAGACAAGGAGGAGGGAAACCAGCCCAATTCCTTACTTGGCCCAGCCTTGCCCCTGCACCAAGGCTGAAATGTGGGGCTGATCCCAAAGGACAAAACCCACTGCTTAAAGCTGCCAGGGAACCAGCAACCAGCTTGCTGTTGCTTTAACTGGAAGGAAGAGATGCTGAGGGACCTCATGTCTCTGGGTCATCCACAGGAAGTCCTTCCCAGTGCCTTGGGGGGGTCAGCATTTGGGATGGGGAAGAGCCAGGATTGTGGTTGCTGAATTCTGGCTCCTGTTTAACCTGTCTTTGCAAGAATTGCAGTATGAGTCACTGCAAACAAAGCAGCAAAGACCAAGGAGACCAAGGCACAATTTAATGACGTTATTTATGATAATCCTATCCACAGGTGTATTTTTATAGCTGGAGAAAATAGGGAAAGTAAAGGTCTTACTTTAACTTGCAGAAAGGCAGTCCCAGGGCTGGGACCAGCACTGAGAGAAGGAAGCAACATGCTGGTTTTCACTGTGAGGACCAGCTTGCATAGAGACCACCCCCTCCGAGAACTGAGCAGACACCTGACTTTGGTGATCACATTCAGCTGAGATGAAAGTTGAAACAAGGCCAGCTGTAATCCCCAAGAAACCAGGCCACTCTCAGGACTCAGGACAATCAGGTCCCATTAAAAAGCATCTGCCACAGTGATGTCCTGCAGGTTTCATTACCATGTTTAGCTAGAAGCCATTGGTGAGGACTGATCCCTTGTGGGCTCGGGAAGGAGCTCAAAAGCTGCAGGTCAGTTTCAGGTGCAGCAATGTCTGTTATCAGAATTTCTTGTCTCCCAAAGGCAATGGGATAGTGCCTTTGGCAAGTGGTGTACTCATCTTCTTCCCTAAAAGACATGGAAACTTAGGAGGAGAAATGTGACAGTCTTGGAAGTGACAGGTGAAGTGCTCAAAGTACTCAGTACGTGACAGGGCACAGCTAAGAAGCAGCAAAGAGGACACCATGAAAATGCCTGCTGTTTTTCGCTTTTCTCCTCACCATCCGTATGTCTTTTGACTATTGCAAAGTCTCCGAGCCACAATAAGGAGTGAACTTGTTGCAAGAGTTCCCAGATTTAATTGAGCTCCCTTGAAACCATTTATAACAACCTTTTGCAAGGATGAAACGTGATGTACTCTGCTTTGGTACAGCCAGGAATATGCTGTCCTGGGGGCTGAGGAGCCCCACTGCAGCACACAGGGACAACTGCCACCCAGGGACAAGCTCCAGTCCCACTGAAACCAACAGGAATTTTAAGATCCCTGAAGCAGGAGTCATAGGATGCAGAACTCAGGTCTGGCTGTGGGAAATATATTTAGTAGAGAGGAACAAGAGCAGGCTGTTAGGAAGATGATTTTTTTGTTTTATTTCATGTATCTCACCTTCCAAAGGTAGTGAGATCCCTGGCCCAGTCCCTAACTGGAGTGCATCGAATGGGACCTTGATCTACCTATTTTAATCAATGAGGAACACTATCTGCCCTGCCTCTTGGTAGGACAGACAAAAATGCTCCCATTACAGTGGTGGAAGCACAGAAGGGCAGATCCAGACCTTGGCTCATGTTCTGGATCTTTTGCTCATCCCTGCTCCTGAACAGCTAGACCTGGGTGGCAGCTGAGGATTTCTTCATGTATTTTTGGAAGAGAAGTCTCCTAGCTGTCTAGAAATCATGCACTAGCCTTTCTGCCTGTCTGGGGCAAGAGCACATGATGCCAAAGTCACGAGCTGACCCTGGGTGATACTTGGGCATCTCCGGCTGGTATAGGAATAGAGCTCAGGGTGATGGCAGGACCAGTCATTTACTCACTAAAAAAAGGTTGGTTTGGACTAAAGGAGAATGTTTGCAAATGTCATCCCAAGTCAGCAGACAGTCACACCAGTGCTTCAGACCTTAGGGTTAAAACCAAGTACAAAGAAGCCCTGGCTGGCTTCAGACTTCTCTCGGGGAGGTTCTTTCATTTTGCTGAGCAAACCAAACCACCAGAAACGTTCACTTCTGACTCATCTAAAATGAACCCACTTGACCTTCTTTCTGATTTGATTAATAGGAGGAAGAATTTCGTATTTGTACAGTTTAATAACAAGCCATCAAGGAGAAGTCGTGAACTGTGGGTGAGCCATGTCGGAAGCCTCCTGGAGAAGGGAAAATTGTCCCAGCAGCTGTAGCACTATGTAGCTCAGTGGAGCTCCTCAAGATTCAGTGATGTGCCATCTCTGAGGCCCTGAATGTTGCAGTTGGAAGACACCCCTCATGGCTTAGGGGTGCTGCCAAGAATGGTTGCATTATCAAAAAAGTCCTCATTGCAGCAGGTTTTGGAAGAAAAAGCAGAGTCAGAGTGGGGCACTTGTAGTGGGGTCAGAAAGAAGAAAGATTTGCAGCATTCTTTTACAAATAAAGTTATTTTGAAATGTTGAAATGTATCTAAAATAAAAAAAAATATGTAGAACTGGCCCAAGTCACCATGACAATAAAACAGGAACCCATCTGCCTTGTTTTACAAGGCGTGTTTTCCTGCCTTCCACACCCAGCAAACAAAGCCCAACAGCAGAGGACCAGCCTTATGGTCCGAAGAAGTCACGACTTGCAAGAGCAAATTTAGCAGAAGCTGAGTTGCGGAGTGACTTTGAAGAGAAGCAGCTTGTTTCTTTTGGAGGGGCAGGCAGGAAGGGATGCTACTGAGCAAAAAACTGCCGTGGCTTTTATCCCAAAAAGAGTGTCTAAACCCAAACCTGGCTTTACCCGAGGCCCAGAGGCTTCGGGTATGCCATGACACGAGCAGACGCTGCTGCCCTGCTCTGACACACATACCAGTTTCACACTTTAGCGGGACGAGCCAGCCCCTCCGGCTGCGGGGGTGACCCGCCGGGGTTTTTGCGGGGCAGCGGCGGTGCGGGGAGCCGGTGCCGCAGTGTTTGCCGACAGCAGAGGGGGGTGTTGGGCCGCTTTTCCTGCGCATCCCGAGCCGAGCCCGCCGGCCGGGAGAGAGCTCCGCAGAGCCCCCGAGCCCAGCGCTCGCAGCCCGGCCCGGCCGCTCCCGGAGCCCGCTGGGGCAGCGCAGCCCCCGCTAGGCCCCTCCGGCCGGGCCGGCTCCCCTCGTGTGCCCGAGGGGTGAAATGGAGCTATGCGGGGTCCGCAAGGGCTTCTCGGCCCCTCCTCACTTCCAGGTTCGGGTAGGAGAAGGGGGCTTGCCCTGACAGCTTCTGCGGCCTCTCGGCTGCGGCCTGCCGTGCCAGGGCAGCTCACGGCCCCCGGTGAGCGGGGTGGAAATTCATCCCCACCAGAGAGCTGGAAGTGCTCAGCTCCGTGGGGCCTTGGATCACAGCCTCTGACAGTCACAGGCCCGAGGGGAATTCATAGAACTGGAGAATGGTTTGGGGTGGAGGGAGCCTTAAAGGTCACTTAGTTGCAAACTCCTATCAGGGATAGGAATGCCTTCCACTAGACCAGGTTGCCGAAAGCCCCATCCTTGAACACTTCCAGGGATGGGGCATCCACAGCTTCTCTGGGCAGCCTGTGCCAGTGCCTCACCATCATCTAAGCAAAAAACTCCTTTCTAACATCTAATCTAAATATCTCCTCTCCTAGTTTACAACCCCCCCCCCCCCCCCCCCTTGTCCTATCCCAATCTGTCCATTTAAAAAGTCACTCTCCCTTTTTAAAACATGTGCCCTTTAAGTACTTGAAGGTGCTCTAGGGTCTCATCTGAGCCTTTTCCTCTGCAGGCTGAACAGGCCCAGCTCTCTCAGCCTGTCTTCATAGGAGAGGTGCTCCAGCCCTCTGAGCATCTTTCTGGCCTTCCACTGGGCCATCTCTAAGAGGTCCATGTCTCTCTTCTGCTGGACCCCAGAGCTGGGCACAGAACTCCAGCTGGGATCTCACAAGGGCAAGATCCCCTCCCTCAACCTTTTGACAGTGCTGCTTGTGATGCATCCGTGAGTCCTCACCAGGGCGTTCATCAAGGAATTCTTCTCCTCCCTGTCTCTTCTCACGTCTGAGATTGCCCCAGCCCAGGTGTTGCAGGTGGCCTCACTCTGAGCAGGTCCTGGAGCAGGACAAAGGGACAAAGCCCCTCCCTGCTGCAGTGCTATGCAACCAATCCAGTGCTGGCCAGTCGTGTAGCTGGTCCCCCTGAAATGGTGTATTTCATGGTTAAAGAAAGCCCTGCAGGGGAAGAGTACACCTTTTATAAACTGGTTTAGCTCCTGGGAACAAAAGGTATTGTATGAAGTTAAATATTAAAGCAACCCTGGATTATTCATTAAGCATCAATTATCATCATCACATTTACTGTCAGATGTTTCCACGCTGCTATTCTGCTCTAGGAGGGAAAATAATTTTAAGCTGGTTTCCGAAGGAAGGATGTTCTTGGGGTCAGTTCTGCAGTGTGCTTGTCTGTGGTCCTTTCAGCCAAAGTTTTTGGCAGTCTGGCAGTCTCCACACACAGTGTTGCTGCAGATTAATTAGCCAAGGGGATAAGCTGGGTTGGGAGCCCCCCCTGCACCCAGCTGGTGTGGGTACAGGGGGAGCAAGCACCTGGTGGCTGCAAGAGAAGCTCCAGGCAGGGCAGCTTTGCCACCAGCACTGGGGAGCTCAGCCATGGGACACAACACCGTGCAAGACTCAGCTTCCCTAACTCTGCTGCCGGCTGAATAATGTACACAGATACCTGCCAGCCATGAACTGGCTCCTTATTCCACATTCTTTCTGCTACTTCTGCCTCCTCTTGTTTGTGCTTTTACAGCATTACAAAGTTGGAACAAGCTTTGGTTTAACCATAAAGGCAGCCTCATCTGCAAAACAGAATGTTCCAAAATAAGATCTAATTTTCCTCTGCAAGAACCTAAGGCAAAAGTAAATTGATACCCACTCTAAAGGCAAACACAAACAAGGACTTATTATTTATCATTAAAACATCTTAAAAAGGATCTAGAGCCCTAAAAGCAAAAGTTTGATGCTGCATAAAAGAATTATGTTTCTGAGATGTATCAGTTCAATAATTAAAATAGCATCTATGAAATATAAATGTAAGATATTAATAAATTAAATTAAATTAAAGCCACTGAAAGCCAATTATCTTGTAAAAGATCTCTGATAGCTAAACTAATGAGATGTAGAAAGATTAATTTAGATCCCCATTTTGGGAGGTGATTATAAATTGCTATAATGCCACATCCAGTCACTAGGTTGTTATTGAAACCTGTGAAATACATTTGGAAAGGTTTTTAAATATTCAAGATGAAGTAGAAATTAGAAAGGAGTTAGAAATAATTAAAAATTAGCTGTCTTGTCATATTGCAGCTTTAATCCTATTATCTCTTCTAGTTTACAAAGCTTCAGATGTCTCTCAAGGCATTGATCTGTGGGGACGGTGGGGTTTATGAGCAGGGATTTATGTGTTTTAGTAAGTGCTGAATTTCAAATATTTCTCTGGTTTTGCTTATTTGAGGGATTGTTTCTGCACAGGATTATCACCCTTGCTGCCAGCACTGCCTGAATGGATTTCTTCCATTCAGGACAAGCCATCACCCATGGTCCCATTGAGCCCCCAAAGACTCATTGCTTCCCTTGCAGCTCCTGGTAAAAATGCTGAGGAGCATCAGTGATGGTCTTTTTGGTCAGGGCGAAACCCAAGGCCTTTGTGCCTCTATTTCTGTGGCTTTTGTAGAAAATCACAGAGCTCTTGGGGAATGCAATAGGGTGATGATGGTACAACGCATGCCCATGACCCACAGACTATGCTAGAGGTTGGCCACGAGGCTGGCCAGCCTTGTTTTGGTTGGGACTTGCCATGCAGGGAGCTCTTGGGGAGCTTGTCTAGGGACTCAGGGACTCATCCGTCAGCATTCAGTTTTGCTTGCCCTGGTCCAAGCGGTGTCAAAAGGTCTCCAGCAGCATGTCTCAACTGTATTTTTGCAGAGCAGCGGAAGCACAGCAATCCCTCCCTGAGCCAGGAGGAAAATTGGAGGTAGGGGAGGGCAATGGGACCTTGAAACCTCTGCACAGGGAGATAGCAAGCAGCAGCCCCGACACTGTGAGCTACTCCCCCAGGGGCAGCTGCTGCATCAACGGGAACACGGCCTTGGGGCTGGCAAACTCCACTCACGGGCAGCAGGGAGGGCGAGGAGCAGCTCTGCAAGGTGTACACAGCTCTGCGTGGAGGATCAGTGCCGGCATAACCAGAGGAGCAGGGCGAGGGGAGCTTTAGGGGCAGCCCCGGGTGGGCTCCAGCAGAGGAGGAGGAGGCAGAATCTCACCACCAGCAGCCACCTGGAGAGGCAGACAGAGGAGTTCCATCATCAGCATTGCGCTCCTTGGAGCTGAAGGGCTTTTGCCAGGACGCCTGCAGCCATCCTCGGGCAGCGGAGGGGTGAGCATAAACTGGGGAAAGGCACAGCAGACAAGGGAGGGTGTGGGTTTGGTACTGATAAGGGATGGTTTTCCCCTTTTATCTGCTTTTTCTCTAATAGTCTAGATAATATCAGCCAGCTCTGTGAGTGGATCGATTAGCACTCTTTGATCAGGCTGTTAGCACTCTGAAGAAATCAAACAGCAGATTCTCTTGTGTGCCGTGTGTTTCTCCAGCCCACGTAAAGGCACGGGCTGTGGTGCACAGAACCGGCGGCGAAGGCAGCAGCCCTCTGGGGAGCCCCTATGGCATTTTTGTGAGTAGCCCTTCTGAGAGAGTCTCATTTTGGGTGCCATCCTGTGGCAGTCGGAGACAGCCAGAAACAAGGCTACTCTGTGTTCACATAGCCTTAAGTGTCTTTCTGAAAGCATAGCACCTGCTTTTGGGGGCAACACGGACTAGCTGAAAATTTTGAAGTGGGGAATCCAGCAGGTTTGAAAGCCGCCTTCCTTCTGCTTAGGGAAAAGAAATTTCAAGGGATGCCTCTAACCATTCTTGAATGAAAGCTCTCTGCCTTGTCTGTGAGAAGAGATAAATTAGCAATCCCTGCTTAGAGGATTTCTTGGTTGAGAAAATCTTCTGGAGGGAAAAAGTACACTAGAAAATCAACAGAGGAGCAGCCCAGATTTGGATGAGGGTCTGCCATCTTCTCTCAACCTGCTTGAGCTGTAGTTTGTAAATAAACCTTTCTGTAAAGTCTAAAATACCCTTAGAGAAGACAAAAAAATGTCAGAGCTGGCAAATTGGGTTATTCAGTGGGGAACAAACCCCTGGGGTCCAAACTCTTGCAGAAGTATGCAGCAGGCTGACCTAGAGTTTGCCAAATTGAAAGAGATGACCAAGTGTAAACTCTTCTCTCAAAAATCCTTAAAATGTGCGGGAGCATGGGCTGTGTGGTTAGTTGCCAAAAGCTTAGCTGAAGAAAAACAGGCAGCTCAGGTAGAAATTCAGAACCTAAGGGAGGAAAACAAGAAACTGAAAGAAGAAATAAAGGCTCAGCAGCTTAAACTAGAGGAGGGTATAACTCGAGAAGGAGCCGTGGCCATGGAGCAAGTGCGAAGCGTTCTCCAGTATCAAGAGGTGTGTGAACAAAATAAGGCCATTTTGAATGAAAATCAGGCATTGAAGGAAAAAGTAGCCATGAGTACAAAAGCTGTAGAGGAGGCACAAGGAACAATCCAATTACTGGTGCAAAAAATACAGACCCTAAAAGAGAGGGGCTCGGACCACCGGGCTTGTGAGGTCAAGATGGAAAAGTTAAAAGCCGCATTAGAGGTGAAGCACGGGGCTGTCACGGCCCCTACGAAAACACCCCACCAAACGGATGATGAGCACTGGGATGGAAAGGAATGGGTTAATCCAGATGGCAGCCCCTCCACAGAGGAGTGTAAGCCTGCGAGCCCACAGTCAATAGTTTTTGAGGGGCCAGAAAAATTTAAAGCAAATCCTGTTTCGCTCACCTGTGCGCCAGCGGCTGGGAAAGGGGAGAGGGGAGTAGCGGAGCAGGGAAGCGAGAGAAATGTGCAGCCGCAGGCAGGACAAGTGATCCCGGAGGGAACAGCCACCACTGGCCCAGCTCCTCACCAGTTCAAACCCAGGAGCGCCCAGGGAAGGAGAGAGCAGTCGGCAGGGAGTGTTTGGGCAAGAGAGGACAGAGGGGGATCCGCGACAGGAAGGGGCAGCAGAGGAAGGGAAAACTCCAGGGATATGCGGGACCCAGAGGTGTCGCAGACCGCTGCCTCTGTTGCTGTGACCCCACAGAGCCCCTTGGTGGGAAAAGGGAGGAAAGGAAGGTGGCAGGGCAAGAGACAGTGGCAGTACGGTGCAGCCCCCCGATTCGTGGTGCAGAATACCGTGGCCAGGAGGGAGTTAAGCACGATGCGAGTGGACATCTGGAGGGAGCTCCGGAGGCAGGGGGAGGACATGGCCCGCTGGGATAATGCTCCCATAAGGGTTTTGTTGGATCGCCTGCTGGAGATCTGCGGGAGAAGAGAGGGAAGCGAGCCCGGGGCTCCTGCCCTCCCTGTTATAGCCTAGGGCAGACAGTCCCCCTCTTCCCCGGGCTCGTGGTCAGACCAAAACCAGACCACTGGGGAAGGCTTCCACACTGGGAGCACTGGAGATGGGAAGCAGAGCCCTCGAGGTATCATCGATGTTACATGTAAAGCTGGGGCACCAGACCGTGTCTGGAGGTTCCTCTGAGGAGAGAAATGCAGGAGGAGTGAAAGTGTTAGGGGGGGTTTGGGTTTGCTTATTTTTACAGGAGAAACGGGAGGGAAAAGTTGGCTTTTCCAGCAGAAACAAGTCAGGGCTGCAGTAAAGCAGAGCTTTACTAAGCTCTGCTAGAGCCACCCTGGCACCCACTTTGCTGCGCTGAGTCTGCGCAGGGGTATCAAATGCTGCTCAGGCCAAGCTAGCAGAAGCTGTTTTGGGGAAAAAAAAAAAAAGGCTTTTAGAACTGATGAAACATTGGAGCTGTGATACCAGCTGGGCTGCAGCGTTTGTGAGCAGTGATGCGCAGCAGAAAGTCTGGGAATGAGCTCTAGGTATAAAGGGCTGTGCAAGAAAAGTTACAGGAATCCCATGGTATACACCCTTAGGGTGAAGCAAGGAGGGAAAAACAGCATCTTCTTTCTATGTCTTCTGTAGGCAATCCAAAAGGGTTTGGACTTACAAAAAAAAACCAAACCAAAAAAAAAAAACAACCAAAAAAAAAACAAACCAAAAAAATCCCACAAAAAATGCCCACTTTTTTTATTTTATAAAAATAAAATTATAAAATATATGTAATTTTTTTATTATTTAAAAAAATAATACCTGCCTGTTGTCAGAGGCAAAGCAGAGAAATCAAGAGGTACAAGCAGAGCAAATTCAAGAGATACCAACAAAATGAAGCAGCTCACATTTAGCATTAGTACTGTTAAATTCAGTAGTGTGTTCTCACATAAGCATGTGGAAGTATGTGCAGTAAAGGAATTTAGGAGTGGTATCAAAAAAAAAAAGAAAAAAATATTGAAACAGAGGAATGTGAACTAATTGCTACCAATGCTTAAAAAGTTACAAGCTGTAAAAGTGGCAGATTATGTATGTACCTATAAAGTTTTGAGGGGATGGTTATTCACGATAAAATATTCTAATTGATTTGGGACAGAATTCACTCTGGAAGCAAAAAGTTAAATCTGTGATGCATGGTTGGTGTGTCAACACCATTGTTTTTTCTTACAGTGGAGAAAAAGAGAAGTAAAAAAAAAAAAAAAAAGAAAGAATTAAAAAACACCTATCATGGTAAAGTATACACATTAACGTAATTTTAGAATTAAAATATAAAGTTCTTCTGTTTCAGAGATAAGATGGAACCAGCTGAAGCAATTATGATGGAGGATTGGTGAGCAACTGCTTAAAAATATAAGCTAATAAATTGTGTAAAAATATGTGAAGATGCAGTTTATTAGATCCTTAATATCATCAAAAGTTCTATGGGTGTAACTGTTTTCTGCCTTGTTTAACTGCGATTATTCATAACAATCTTTGCTGTTTTGTCTTCCATAGGTAGCACAGAAGAATAAGTAACAATTTCAAATTATGGATATTATTAATTGTATGATGCTTAGTGCTTGCTTTCTTGCTTTTATTTTGCTTTTTTATCATGCATGCATATATGTGTGGAAAAATATAAACTCCTTTTTTTAGAACAGTTGCTATTACTGAAGCTCAAATAAGAGAAAAGAATTAGCAAACTGTGGTGACAAGGAAGGAAAAAGATCCATTTTAAAGGGGTCACCATCTTCAAATAAGAGAAATCTAGTTTCCCTTGATGAGTATGGACGTGCCTCCTGTTATTGATAGTGATCCTGACTGATAGAGCACCCGTGTGTGTAAAACAGGAAACACATAGCTGAAAAACAGAGTATTTTGAAATACTATGAGAAGCAAACATAAACAAATGAAGTATAGAGATTTTTAGTAGGGTGAATTATATTTCAAAAATACATACACTTAGTGTAGCTTTGCACAGTTTTTAGTTTAGTTTAGAGCATCTATGTATAAATTGATGGTGCTGGGATAGGTAGAAAGATAAAGGTCCCCAGTGATGGGGATATCAAATCACTGCATACATGGATGATACATGTAGTGTGCTGATGAAAAATTTTATTTTGTTATGGAGGAGATGACTTTAGACACTGACAGCAGGAGGTTTCCTGAGATGAGAGCTGCACAGGGGCCATGTCAAGCAGCCCAGCAGGGTGGAGTGCTCCCAGCTGCCTCTCTGGAGGGACACAAGCAAGCAAGAAGCACTTACATGTGCAAATTGCTTACAAAAAATAATCAGTGTAGAAATGGATCTAGCCAGAGGTGAATATGAAATATACCCTTTGGTTTCCAGTGGGAATGTAATCACTTGTATGGGATCCAGCTGTGTTTGTGTGTATCTCCAGAATCCAGAAATCACCTCTGCATGTCTAAGTTGTCTGGTAATGCATGACTGTTTAATGTAACTTTAATTTAAATGTATGACCTTAATGACAATATTTTTAGAAGTGACACTAAAATTGCTAGTAACTTTTTAACTGTGTACTGAACAACAAAACTTTTGAACTGTGTATATTTGGGCTAGGTTTTGATCAGTTGTTCCAGATTACAACATCTACCTGTAATTTTTGTAGTCTCACAGGCACCAAAGCAAGGTTTGCAGTATGTCACAAAAATGAGCAAGCTGTTCTTGCTTCAACAAAATAAGCAATAAGAGATGGTGGACATCACACTTGGTGTAAATCTTTCCTTCCTGGCACTCCCATCACCTACTGAAATTTTTAACTAGGCCGTCAAGTCTAGAAGTGTAATCCTGGGAATTACAAGAATTCAGTTAATTGTGCAAACTATTAAACTGGCTACGAAATAAAATATTAGGTAAACCAGGTAGCAGCCATGCACCAAAGCCAAGAGCTACAGGCCACCCTCAGACCCACACGAGGCAAGACCAGGTAGGAAAGAGCAAATGCCTCCAAGAAGATCAGCTGCTCGGTCCTGGTGAGGAGCCTTGAGCCACAGGAGGGTTTGCAATGTCCTTGCTGGACTCGTGTGTGACAGACAGCTCATGCCCATGGGGTGGCAGGAGGGGTCTGTTTACTATAGCCCATGAAACACAGCCTGGCCACTGCCAGAAACTGGCCACGGGCTATTTCCTAATGCTGCAAAACCTGAGAGAGAATTTTGTGAACCTTGCTTTGGTTGGGACATGCAGGGATCCAGCAGCCCCCATGCAGCCGCTGCATCAACAGAGCAACGTGACCTTGGGGTGGGAAACATCGCTCACAGCAGCCAGGAGGGCCAGGAGCAGCTCTGCAAGGTGTCAGTGCAATGTCCCGAGCTCTGAGGACCAAGGAGCACTGCCAGGGGAGCATTAAAGATGGGGAAGAAGCAGCCCCAGGTGGACTTCAGCAGAGGAGGAGGCAGAATCACCATGACCATCCTTGCACCATTGTCGCTGTGCTGCTGGAGCCAAGGACTTGTTGGGCCCATGACACCTGCAGCCCTCCCCCCTCTCCTGGAGGAGAAACAGCACCTGTGAATCTGGTACCCTGGGAGTGGAGGGCTGAGCAAAGCCTGGGGAAAGCTGCAGCAGCTGAAGTGCTCTTCTCTATTAGTTTTGATCCTTTCTCCCTAATACTCTAGGTAATATTGTTTATAATTCTTAGCATCATTGTAATTGTTGAGCACACTAGTAAAACTTTTAAGTAGACTAACAATAAATTAAATGTCTTCTCATACTAGCTGTGTTTCTCTAACATAACTGGCAAAAGTAGTGGTAAAACAACATTGGCTTTCATGAACAAAGTATCTTCTAAGCTGAAATAATGATTTAGAGAAAGATGAGCATCCAAAGGTAACCTCAGTGAACTGGGTCTAGTTAAGTGTCACTCATTGTTAACTGTCCAGGCTACACCATCAAGCCCAGGCCTTCTTGGCCTTCTCTGCAGTGCTGCCACTTGCTCAACAAATGTTTACATGATCTCTCTGCTCACAGTGCAGGTAATTCAGTGAAAAGCCCCATTTCCAAAGCACAGCCTCACAGATACTGAAAACCAGTGTGCACAAGCCCCTTCTCTGACACTAGCAGCCTGTGCACAGAGCATCATATCTTGGGTATTTTAGGATGTGTACAATGTTGTTCAAACACAGAGCAAGCTGCTGGCTCCTCCATCCCACCAGGGAAAAACGAGTACAAATCTGGGTCAGGTCAGAAGAGCAGCCACTGATTTACAAAAGCTATGGGAGAGAAACAGGTTCTGCTGCTGTGAGCGCTGTTTGCAGAGTGGATGGAAGGTTTACACTCCCTCAGAGGTGCTGTGCCAAAGACAAATAGTGGGGTACAAATTGTACACATCTGACACACACAATCACAGGGCTGCCAGACCACTCATGGCCTGGCTGGATTCTTTTTTCAGCACGGGAACTGGTTTATCACAGAGGTTACACAGTGATTATTGCTTCAGGAGAGAGGGTGAAGGTTCAGTCAGGGAGCTACTTTACACCCTATCATTTCTGATTCCACAGTCCTCCAGAAGTTTTTCATGGCAATCAACAGTGCAGGGACACTGCCCATGAAATGGAAACACAGAGTTGCTGGAAGCTCTGATGGGGGGTTTATCCCTCAGGAAGATGGGTGATACAGACTTCACACTGTGAGACACAGCTGCTGCACCACATATCTGGCACTCACCTGCACAAATACTTTTAAACAAAATTCCTGACTCCCCACTGTGAGCCAACTTAGTCCCTGCTGTTGCCACCAGCCCTCAGGAGAGTCATCCTGGAGCATTGCATTATGCAGCCAGTACAGCACTGAGAGCCACACTCTAGCAGCCGTGCCCAGAGACTGTTCCTGTCTATCAGGCTACTAGTCAGACTCTTGCCTGCCAAGAAGGGGATTTGAAAGGATTTGCTTTACCTTGGCATTGACTTTTACATGTCTTCTCATTTAGGGTCCACCTCCACATCAGTGGAGTTTCATCACAGGTTATTGTCGCAGGGGTGATGAAGACGTGACCCATCAGCCAAGGCTATGTACACTTCTTATAGAGACAAGAGAATACACTTTGGAGGAAGGGGAGCCAGGAGATTTTAATCAAAAAAAATGCAAGAAAGAGAAGAAATTTCCTTCTCACAAGAGGCTCTCCAAGCACTCCTGTACTAGGACAAGGAAACAAACCTGGTAAGGTCAGTATTTACAAATGCAGCTAGTCTGAGAACAGCAAAATCTGATTTTCAGAGCAAGCAGGTACCCATACAGCTCTGTGCTCGCTGCACACATGCAACCTGTCCCTAGACTGCCCAAGTCAAGCACTGGAACAGCAGCACCTAGTTCATGTGGCTGTGTGAGCACTGAGCCCAGCAAGCCTGGCATAGTCACACCTGTGTTCAGGAACCACAGTGATTCCCCATGCTCCTTCAAGGCTGCATATAAACATCTCCTCCTTCTTCAGGGCACTGTGCATCCCTCAGACAGTGATCTCCTACCAACATTGCAGACCCTTAGTTTCTTTTTAAAGGGGCTTTAAAACTCCTCCTAATTACAGCAGTCATCAATTTGTTTAATTGTTCAAATTCCTCTCTGTGCCGGGTTGCCTTCCTGACCTTGGGATTTGGCTTTCTGGCTCATCTTAAAAGCACCCCTGCACACCTGACCCTTAAAACATTAACTCTCTTCCTGTCTTCTTGCTCATTATCTTAGGTGGGCTTTGACTACATAATCTGAAGTCATATTCCCTAAATTTCAAATCAATGTCAAAGCATTTGTTAAAGGAATGGTACAATTACAGCATTTTCTGTTAGGTCTAAAATGTAAACCAATTCAGTACCTTCTGCCTAACAACAGTGAACCACAATATTGTCCCTTAGAGCTGACATATAAATCATTTCAGTACCTTATGCCTAATTACACTGAACTGGTGAAAGTGTGTCTAGAATAGGCAAGGGGAAAATAGATTATTTATATTCAATGGTAAGTCTTCTTTTCTTTGTCAAAAATGATAGTGAAAAATATTTTGCATAAGCCTCAGCCTTTCCCTTTGTCTTGTTGTTCCTTTCCTTTTGACGTCTGAATAAAAAGGGAGTAAGGCAAGTTTACATTCATAGAAATAAATGCTGCAAGATTCACAGAACAGCTTCTTTGTTGATTGTTCCCCAGCATCTCCCAAGCCTATTAAAAAGCACTCAGAGACATTCAAGAGAAAACATTGTAGAAATGTTTTTTTTTAATTAAAAATCAGGTTAGCCATCCAAACAAGTGTGATGTATCCAAGGGCAGGCTACCGTAATACAGGCAGGCCTTAAACTGGCATGTTTTGTTTGTCACATTGCAAAGTTATTCCAAAATATTCCCTGCTACATCTCAGCTCTTTCAGATATCTGAAATCACCCTCATAGAGAAGCAACTTTGTCCTTCTAGGATGTATGTTTGTATTTTTACAGGTAAAATATCTACTTATTATTGCACTCTCACATATCCAGCCTGCAGATAGATGTGTTCCTAGAGCAAGGAGGAATGCAGGGAAGATAGAAGTTGGCATAACATAGAACAAAAGCAAAACAGGAACTGGTACACATCTGGAAAAAACCTCAGGTACAGCTCCTACAACTTTCCAGTCCCTACAGAAGTAAGCCATGGTATCACTCCCCAGGTAATTCCTAGCAGGAACATCATTATTATTAAGAATCTTAGCAACAAGAGTGTCAACAGTAGTTCCACTAGCTAGGTCACCACCCCAAATATCCTGTAAACTCATCAGTATGGCTGGAAAAGAGTAATACAAATAAAAGCAGAGAAACTTGAGGCACTTGTTGCACTCTTTTGTTCTTCCTTCCCTCCTCTTCCTTATCTGGTAATCCTCTTTTTAGGCTATTTTTTGTGACTCCTTCAATGTCCTTCAATTTTGGTAGAAAAGTCTACTTTTAGCCTGCACCACAGATGTTTCAAAGGCAGTGACTGACTCAAGTTAGTCTTGTGATGGAAACTGTGCTGTAGCTTTATGTTGCCATGGCTTCTTTAGTTGACAAAATAGTACTTTTGACAGACAACTTCTACCTCTTCCACAGCCCTCATATTTCACACAGAGTGAAAAGACAGAAAGTGAAATGACCTTGTAGGGAAAAGGGGGTATAGGGGAAAGCTGGTGGCAGCAGTGGACACAGGCCTGAGGCCTCTTCATTCCCTGGGCTGTACCACCCTCCTTCTGACTCCTCTAGATTTTTCATGTGGATTTTTCAGCAACAAAATGTAGCCCAGTACTGGTAACTGCTGATTCACTCAGGCAGTCTGTGAGGGTGTCCTGGATTCAATGAAGCTTCACCAATGTGTTTCCCTGTGCTCCTCAGCAGAGTTGCTGGAGGGGTGACACACAGAGCATCTCACTCTCCCCACAGTGTGATGCCTATGGTCTGCAGAGATCAGAGAATGTGCTGAGCTGGGAGGGACCCACAAGGATCATCGAGTCCAGCTCCTGACCCTGCACAGGACTCCCCAAGAATCATGTACCTGGGAGTTTTGTCCAAATGTTTCTTGAACTCTGGCTTGGTGCAGGATATCTGAACATACCCACACTTCAATCCAGTGCTTCTGCATCTACAGTGAGTGTATTGGCCATCAGCTATTAACTTCTGCTTGTTCCTCCTCTCCTCCTTTGGCAAAGGGGAGTGGGATCTGAGGAGGCACAAGTGTTTGATAGTGCAGTGCAGCAGAGCGGGAGGAAATGTCTAAATCAGTTCCTGTCAGATGTAGGCGTTAAGCCACGTTCACCCTCTGTGCAGGCTGTACATTCCTACTTCTCCAGCCAGAACTGGCCTCTGATCTTCCTCTGTTCTCCCCCATAAAATCTATTATTAAGGAAAGGGGGAGAAAGAGACAGAGAGATGTCATGAAAAAAATACAACAGTCAAAACACACCAGCTACTGCTTCCCTCTGCATTTCCATCTCAGCCTCATTATGTCACCTGAACAATAGGAATTTTCCTGGTCTATTTTAAGGTGGCAGCTGCCTTGGAAAGCTCCAAATCTCACATTCCCTTTGTGGAATCCTGGGGAAATAAAATTACTTCAGATTTCCTATAAATACTTCTTCAACAAACATGAGACAAACAACATCTGTTCTAAAGCTTGATGTTGCAATAACAGTGCTGAAACACAGCTCTGGGAAGAACCTGAACCAAGATTTAGTTCAGAAGGAACACACAAACTTGGAATCTGGCCTGAGAACTTGAAGTGATGCAGATGTGTTTTATTCTAAAGATTATAGTCAGATATCACATATCCTTCAAGTCAATAACAAACAGTGGTTCCCTTTCGAATCCCGTAGATGTCTAGTTCAGCCAGATCAGAATGAGCTGGAATCATAAATCACTTTAATCACAAATTGCAACAGAAGCCTCCTTGGGAAGGTTGACTGAAATTATTCTATGAGGACAAATCAAAGCATCTTTGTTAGCAGCTTTGACCAATCAGGAAAATAAAATGAGAATTTTCCAGGAAAAGATTTTAAGGCCCAGGTACACTCCTCAGAGAAAGGCTCTCCCCAGAAAGGACAGGGGGTCCCAACCCTCTCAGCTCAAAGTTAGGCAGAGGAGATCTGGCAAAGGCCAAGAAAGCAGGCAGGACCATATCTCCAGGCCACAGTGATTCAGTGGAAGTCCAGCCCACACTTCTTTTGCTCCCAGGTAATAAATAATTTGCAGGCTGCCAAGTTCTGCTTCAGGTTTCACTCCCCAACATTCCTAGATGTTGAAACTCCCACAGTCTCTCTTGTGCTGTCAGAAAATAGCTCTTCATTAAAATACAGGGTTGCTAAGGTATGGCTTGTGGTATATCCCCAGCCAGTGATATTTCTGAAACACAGACCTTGACTATAAGAATGGGCACATCTCACTGCAGAGCTGATGACAGGGGAAGGGACATGCAGATGCCCCGAGGAGGTGAGCTGGCACTGAGATGGATTCATACCATGCCATGAGGGTCAGCTCCCAGATGCTTTTGGAAGGAAGTGCAACAGTATTTTTTTAACAGCAGAAATCTTTAAAAAAGTGCTGAAGTGTGGGACACCGATGCTTTGCAGAGAAGCTGGGTTTATCCACACACAAAGGGAGATGTGTAGTAGACATTTTACAGTGTCTGGCATTCCTCTCTGAGGCCTGGTCACAAAAAAAATCAGAGGAGCACAAAATATCCCTCTGTAGAAAATATATATTGAAAGGAGTTTGCAAGGCAATCCAGTGTCTATGGATACACTCTGCAGTGCCCAGCTGCAGCATTCTCTTTTGTTTCCTAGGCTGAGGGAAGGAAATAATGGTATCTCTATTCAGGGGTTCCTGTCACTGCTCACTTCACTCCTGTGGAATTTTGTCACCTCTATCACACCCCACCAGCTGCAGCCAGGGCAGCTTGGGATTTCATTAAAGGTGAGCTGGGGATGGTTATCAGATACAGCCTAGTCAGAAGTACTGCATTTGTTGAGGGAGCCATGGAAAGGAAGGACCCTGTATTAATCTTGAAGACTTCCAGGATCAGTTCCAAGATAGAAAGGTGGCATGTCTGTAGAGGACCCTTGTTTGAGTGTCCGGCACTTTTCGCAACAATCCTACATAGGAAAAAAAGGAGTCAATAAGAGCTCTGAACCCTACTTAAGCTAGCAAGAAATAGCATGGGTTTGATACAGCAGAAGAATAGTCAAAGCCAAGAAAATAAAGTATGTGATGGGTTTGGTGAAGGTCAGAGTGGGTGGCAAAACATTGAGCAAAAGGTCCTCAAGAAAAAGGATGGTAGTTTGAAAGGATGTCACAATAAGAAGTGTTCAGCTTGTGATGAACAGATGGAGACAGAAAAGACAGAAGCAAAGGCAGGGAAGAAATTAAGATGGCAGACCACCGAATCTGTTTGTTAAGAGGACTTAAAAGGAGTCCTTCTGAAATGTGATTCAAAAAATACACCATTTCATTGCTTTTTAATTCACCACCATGAGTCACAACTGAGTTAATATTTGGAATTGTATTGCCTAAAAACCGAAATAAATGATGTAGTGTTTTTAAAGCAAGTGTTTTATTCTGATCCTCTGATACAGACAGGAAAATTTACAACAGCAAAGTCACATGACACTCTAAAGAACACTTGCAGGTGTAAGGAAGGTATTCTTTAGGGAAGAGGTGCTTACAAGTCTTCTTCAGGAGACTGGGAATCTCAGCACATGTACACAAGATCAAGTGAAACCAAAACACATCAGGTACTATGATTTCTATTCTATATTATTCATCTCTATAGATATATACATATTCATATATAGAGAAGAATATATATATATATATATTTCTACCCATACCAAATCTGCAGGGCATTGGTAGCTCCAATGAAGTAAGCTGATCTCAAGAGAGAAAAAAGTGTAAAGGAGAGAAGAATCAGGCCTAGAGTCTTTCAAACACCGATTATTTGGCAGCTAATCAGTGCCTGAAAAGGCCACTGAACTAAGGCATTTCTAAGGCCATACTGCGAAAAGTTTCACAACCTTAAAAGATGGACAAAATATAGCCTCTGACAGATTTTACAAAACTGCCCATTGAAGACAAGAAAAAACAGATGTATGTATGCATCTTGAAAGGACATCTCAAAGCATAGTAAATGAAAGAAAAACACAGTTTTCCATTCCCTTGTCCAAACTGATGCACTTGTTGGCAGTTGGGTTCTCTTTTCTGTTGAGCTGAAGTGTCTGTGCAAAAAACAACTCTCAAGTTAAGGCTGCTTGCATTTGCCAGCACACAGCTCTTTTCAGCTGGCTGTGATTTTGCTTACAAAGCTTTACACGGTTGAAGATTTCCCTGCTGGAGGTCTGCATCAGGATAGGTTATTATATTCTAAAATAGTTCCTCTAGAAACAGACATTTCCGAAAAGCAGGCTCAAGGGATTTACATGATTCTGCCCTTTTAAAACATGGTGTCCAATAACTTTGTTAAAAACTTGTGACACACTTTGGAGCTGGGCCTCAAAATTTGGTAGGGTTGTCACTCCAGTAGACGCCTTTTGCCATTACCTGTGTGCCTGCAGAGGGGTGTGCAGTGTCCATCTCAGCTCCTCAGACACCCTGGGTGCCAGCCCCATGCAGCAGAGATGAGCAGAGCCCTCTCCAGAGCTGTCTCTGCTGAGCATCAGTGCCAGCAGGAACTGAGAGCAGCACTTCATGTGTGTGTGTGTGTGTGTGTGTGTGTGTGTGTGTGTGTGTGTGTGTGCGTTCTTCATGCCTCCCTGGCAGCACACAGGATGAAAACCTGATTGCTGTTGCAGCGCCACTGTGCCTCTCCCCCAGCAGTGTGCCAGCCAGGCTGCAGCAAGGTGCTGTTTGTGTGCCAGCCCGGTGACCCGGATGGGCAGCAGCCCCTCCGTGTGCCTGGCTCACGCTGTCACCTCCGGGGCGAGTGGCAGCCGGCAGCCAGAGCGGAGCCCGGCACCAGAACCGCAGCCTTTGGTGCTCTGCGGGGAGGAACAAGGTCGCCGGCTGAAAACCCAGCAGGGATGCAAGGAGATGGGTAGGGAGGAGAGAGCGGAGCCAGTGGCAGTGTGAGGAGGTGACAAGCGGCGAAAGCACAGACCGCAGGAGGAACAAAGCACACTGGGCTGCAGAGAACAGGGAGAGAAGGGATTAAAAAGGAGGAGACAGGTAAAGGAGCCAGGGATGAGCATCACATTCCCCAAGGCACCTGGGGCCACTATCTAAGCATCAACACCGCCGGCAAGTAACAGCAAAACCTCTGGCAGAGCATCCTTCCCTGCCTTTGCTTTCCCCTCACTTCCTGTGGCAAGCATCCCCCACTTTCCCCTTCAACATTTTACCAATGCTGCTGAAGTGAGCCTTACGGGGGAAATGGCTTTGTGTCTATTTTTAGGAATAACACTAGAATTTTACGTCCTAAATTTGCACTGGACTGAGTGTTAAAAGCTGTTGTTTTTCTGTGCCTCTGGTTTGTTTTGACAGGCAGCTAAAGCTCCCAGAAGCCCTGAGCTTACCTGCGGCTTGATAGAGCAAATGAAGCGGGGTGAGATGGAAACCTGCCTCCCACTGCTCCTCCCTTTCCCAGGAATGTGGCACATGAATCGTGATGCTGTTCTCTCCTTGACAGGGAGCATGCATGGAGCAGGAACCTTCCCAAGCCCAGGAGCCTGGAAGCAAGAGTCATTTAGGCAGCCTGGATAGGAAATACAGCGTAATTTTCATCTTCCTACTTCTATCTGCAAAGTCCTACGTGGAGCAGGAAATTCACCAACTCCGAATATCAGAAGGGTAAAATACAAACCCCAACCAAACCAAAAAAACCCTCAACTGTCTCAACTAAACCAGAACTAGCATACACACTGAAAATAAAATTCCCTGTCCCATACTGAAACTTTAAATAAAATCGAAAGCCTTCATCTGTCAACTGCTCATCTTTCTTCACTGAAAAGCTTCCTCCAGCTTCTGGTCAAGCAGCTGTCAGCCCTGGAGCTTAAGTAGTGATGATTACTGCCCCAAAGGGAGCTCCCAGTTCAAATCCCAGTCATGAAGAAGCCAGCAATTACAAATAATTAATTTAATTTTCTTTTAGTTTTGCCACTTAAATGCACACCAGAAAGTTCATTTTCAAGTTGCCTTTAGAAACAAAATTAATAAGAAGTCCAGCAGTCCTGACTCAGGAATGGTGGGATGGAGGCTGTAGCTACAAGTTCAATGCACACTGCATAGAAGGGTGATGATGGTGCCATCCTTGCTCTTGTGATCACATGCCACTTCCATCCCCAGGCTGCACCTGGGATAGAGGGACATGATAACCATGTGCTACCCAATCCATTGGAAATCTGTCATTTTGCAAGTGTTCTACTTCTGTGACCTAAATCATATCTCTCTAATGTACTTTAGGCTACAACAAGAAATCCCGCTGAGGAACTTCATCCCAAGAATGCACTCTCATTGAGTACATCACTAAGCTAATCCCTTCTCAGCAGGGAGACATAGAACAGACAATCCATGGATCCCTCTGAGCTGAGACAACTAATCCATTGTATAGTACAGGATAGTAGAAGTGACCGTCTAGTATTGCCAAAAGCAGGCACTTCCCCAAGTCCTGAAGCTGCACTAATTCTGCAGAGAAGGTGCAACAACCACTACAGAGCAGACTAAAGAAATAAAAATGGGTAGGATGGGGGAAAAGATCTGCTGGCCAAATACCAACAGGAGCATAACCCCAGAGGCTCTCTCTGCACTCTGTCCATGGGATGTACCTCTGAGTTCTCACTACCAAATTCAGAGCATCCCACCTTTTTGACCGTGCACTTGTGCCAAGATCTACCCCTGAAAATAACAAATGTCCACTTTTTATACTCACCATATACCTGTGCTTGGAATAATAGTTTTTAAACTCTTTCAGGGACAGAGGATTGTTGTCTCTAAAGACAGCTGAAAGCCACCAGGCAGTTCTTTGGTTAAGCAGCCTTGTATGAGCCGTTCTGCTTTGTGTTCCCTCACAGGAAAGGGATCTCCCTATTCCACTAACTACATCTATTGTAACATTTGTCATTAGTGTGCAAAGAAACATGGCATGAGGCCTGTCGTTTCAAACACCTGTAAATGTTTACAACAGTCAAATCAAATACTTACAAAAGGACAAAGCAAAATCCCGTATCTAAACATCCCCAAGTCCCAGAGAGAAACAGCACTGGATCTTGATGTCAAGCAAACACACATCTGGGCAGAGTCAAAATAGAAGATCTGAACATCCTTCTCTCTCCCTTTTACCCCTCATGCTTAGAAAATCCAAATTATTACCATGGCTATTTGTTCTTTCTCCTACTTTCACTTCTATACAAATGCAAGTTCCTGATAGTGACAAATGCTTCAGCTAATGAGAACAAACCCAGCCTGCTTTGAAGGACAAACACCTTCCAGCTACCTTCATCCAAACACAACACAGAGCCTGTACCACAGTTAGCCCTGGTGCTGCACTTCCCACTCCTCTTCATCAGAGGACCTTAGATCCTCTGCAATGCCCAAGGGATTTCCACTTTCCCTGAACCCACACAAGGCAAAAAGAAACGGTGCAAGCTTACCACTAGAATTTCTCCCACCTCTGGTGCTTCAGAGTGACCAGTTTAGTTGACATGAATCACACACATAAACTTTCACCTGGGTTTCTCCTCCATATCCTAGCTCCCATTGCAGGGATATTCTTGGCCATATCTTAGACAAGCACTGGGGTTTATTTTTGCAGGAACAAGTCAAAACACCCCTTCCAACTGAGCAGCACACAGAGCACTGTACCAAACTGCTAAGTATTTCAGGTCCTTCAGAGGGAAATACCATGTTTAAGAGACTGCTGTCTCTTAGCCATCTCCTTTTTAAAAGTATGACTTGCAACGCAAACTTCAGCAAATCACACTTCAAACAGCATCAGAAGGAAAGATGCAGCACAGTAATGGAAATATCCTGTGAATGGTGTGAATGGGGTCTTCATTCACATCACCTCTACCCAGAGGACAATGTACAGTCAAGCATGACTCCCAAACAACCTCTGCCTTGGGGATGAGAGATGATACTCACTAATATTCTGCCAGAACGGCCTTTAAGTAAAAAAATGCAGCCACATCCTGGCAGCAGTTTTACTGAGATCACAGAAAATTAAACAAGTAAGAGCAACACTATCAAGTAAACAAAAGACTGGAAGGCAAATGTGAGATTTTCCCCCTTACACTTTCCTACATGTACCAGAAATTCTTACATGAGAGAGAAGTAGGAAAGGAAATAACTATGAGACCAGGAAGAACTCCATACTTGCAGAAACCAGGCTCCTCAGCAACTGTTGAAGGTCTTTGCAACACAATATGTAATGAGACAGACAAGAACTCACTTTCTTTGGCTGTATTTCAGATTTCCTGCAAGAAGAAAAAAGCTTGCAAAGGAACATTACCAACCAGGTCATACTCCTCACCACTCAAACGAATCTTGAAGTTCTCAGGCAATTTTAACTCCAGGTTATGAAGAAAGGGGTCTCAAAATTGCTTAGTTCTTTTAAGTCCTGCAAAACCAGGATTGGACAGCAATTTTTATTAGTGCCCCAAGCAAAATAAAAAGACAGAAGCATTTCATCCTTGTCAGGCATCAGGGAATCTGCAAAGCCCTCGAGATCCACAGGAAAGCAAGCTTTACTGGATATATAAAATTTATTGTTGTTCTAAGGCAGGCCCAAGAAGGAAACACAATACACTATTTGTGGCTTTTGCAGACTCGTACTGCAGTATCACAGCTTGCGATTCTTGTCTAAAATAGGGTTCATCAATCAGTTAGCCTCTTCCCACATCAATGTCACAGCCTTCCCAGCCACCTTATCCTTGTACCTGGCGATTGTGTCCTCAACTCCAGCTTCACCTGTTCCTTACCTGCTCATCCACTGATGATCTGCCAACTTTTTCTTCTAAAGTTCTGACCCAAGACTGCAGAGACAAGCTTGTCCTGTAAGAATAAGGCTGTGGCCAGTGGACACAGCCAACCCCAGAGCCGCACATAGGGCCCCTTTTACTAACAGAGCCACGAGACATGTATGTTATGTCAAAAGTTCTTCTAAGGTCCCTGGAGAGGGCAAGTAAAATGCTTTTACACTTCACAAACACACTGTCCAATGTTTTCATCTTCCCAAAGCTGTGTTTTGCTGAAACAGTAGCAAGGATGAGATCACAGCATGGGTGATAGAACTCTAATCCAGCTCCTGTCAGGCAAATGTCACAGCACCACTGCTGGCCCAAGCTGCAGCCCACGAGCACAGGTTCTCAGGTCTCCAGGAACGCACAGTACAGTCTGTTGTGCCCTGCAATTTCCTTGCTCTCTTCTTTACCTCAGGCCCCACCACATGCCAGGCAAAAGATCTCTGTAGTGGCACATTTTCCAGTGCCAGCTCTTGTTGGAGAATCCCAGGCTACTGCACTACTACAAAATTGCAGCTGATGCCAAATAGCAATGTCTCCTCTGTCTCTAATTGTGCTGTAACCAATGGCCTTGTTCCTCACAGATAAGTTATCTGTGTTCACACACCAAGTGTCTCAAGGAGGAGCAGCCAAAACAGGAGGCTAAACTCTCCCAGAGCATCAAAAGCAATACAGCAGGGAACAGTATGTAAACTAAAACAGTAAGCCAAAGTCTACTGTTCTAAAGCTGCAGAGGACTTGCTTAAGTCCCATGGGATTTTTAGGTATTCACCTCACATGTGTTTTTCAAATCAAAGGCTTTGTGAAAGGTAATTTTTAGCATCTCACATCAACATTCTACCAAAATGGTCTTAATGTAAGTTAGAATAAGAGCCCCAGTCTCCATCACACCAATAGAATGGTCCTCTCATCTCAGTTCTTCAGCTACAGCTTTAGAATTTGACCAGCTGCTAGCAGGCTTCTGCCTAACATGTGAACCACAAAGGAAAAAGTCACAGAAATCCAGGTATGTAATACCCAATTCATTAACTCCCAATCCATTTCAGAAGCCAAAACCTCAAGTTGCTTGCAGAAAGTGGATTTTTGCTTAGCTTGCTGTCTTTTCAAAGTCATGGAAAAACATTTGGCATGTAGAATACCATTAAATGAGACATTTCTTGTTTTCTCTTCAACAGGAGTAAATTGAAGGCTTTTAAGTGTCCAAGTGGTATGCATGAAGCTCGACTTGGCACCTTCCAAAATCAACAGAACTCTTTTGTCACCTATACAGAGAGGGATGCTCGTCAACAGCTTGTCACTGTGCTGCTGTTAACACAAGGAATGAAAGATGGGTTATGCGACTTGGCTAACAGACTCCGTGACAATAACTCTAGAAGGACAGCAAAGATCAGTTCAGGACAAAACATACTTTATTGTACTGTAATGTCAGAAGTACAAGAAAAGTACTGCAGAGAACCATGCTAATGGCGCTTCCAGGGTCTGTGAAGGACAGAAGTACAAGATAATGGGGTACTACTGTACTCAGTGCAAAAACTGATTCATTTGAGGCACAAGTACACTATTGTTTAAGCAGCTTGATCCAAGCACAGCTCTGGTATGTGATCTACTCTGTTTTCTTTCTATGTGACATTTCAAGAACAAAGCTACCTTTGCATGAAAGAGGCAGTAGATTCAAGTCAGGGGTGTCCAACTTGCCACTTGGCAACCAAAAAAAAATTAAGAAAAATACTCTGCATAGTCACCCTCCACATCTTAGTTTCAGATGCAGAGCTGTGGCTAGAAAGAAAAGTTATTCTGAAAGGTTAGAACCCAGATCTGTTTGGCTGGGTGGGGCTCCCCCCCTTTCTTACGTCTGTGGGTAACTTATTTCACGTTGACCACAATTTATCCAATAAGAAAAAAACCCACAACCAATTCATATCTTGGATAAGAAATCATACATATCTAACATTCAAATAAATTTCAGCCCTTGAGATCCTAACTTATGGCTTAAGACACAATGAAAGTGTTTGGGCACCCTTGAGTTAAGTTAATGAAGAGCATTTTTACTAAAAAAGGCAAGCAAGATCACTGTTTTAAACAGAGCTGACCTCTACAAGAACAAAGCAGGAATCCAAGTCACTAGTTACTACTAGGCTGACATGTACTGCTGCCCAGAAAGATAAAAACGTAACATCACAATGAAAAGTTCAACCAAGTTGAAAGATAAAGGTTTCAACACCAGAAGCAGCATTTGAAAACAAGCTGTTTAAGTTAATCTTTTCAAGAGATGCAGATTGCATAACTCTATGCATGAACAAACATGCTGGCAATCTCCTCCTTTTACACAGCAGCTGTGTTTAACATAGGAAGTTCTGGGTTTAAAGAAAGCTACTTGAAGAAGAATTAAGATTTGCAATTCCCTGTCTAACTTAATGAGATTAGTAGAGAAATGAAAAAAAAAAAAAAAAAGACTACTGAAACAGTAGTTTCTCAGTGGATCCCTATCATTACAAACACAGCTGGATTTGTAAGCAATGCAAGACTAAACAGACAGCTATTACTTTATATTATTACTATGCTCATAAGTTACATCTGTTAAAAAAAGCAAGCAGTTTTGCCCTATTTCAAGGATAGTTTCCAATCAACACCAGTTTACATGGTGAATGGGACTTCACAAATAAACAAGGAATGGTGACATCTTTGGGTCAAGAATGACAAGAAATAATGGGCTCTGTGCTACCAATCAACCTCAACAAGAATATGGCACATGGGCCAGCCCAAGCTGTACCAACACTGAACCTTTAGCACTCAGCACAAATTCGGATCTCTTCACTTTAGCTAGCAAACCAAGTGAACAGGCTGGGTAAAAAAAGCCCAAAAAAATCAAAAACCTAACTAAAATCTTAAGCCAAAAGTTGGAATATACTTTTAAAAAAAAATCTGTAGTTTTAAAATAATTTGATGCTGACATCAGTCTGTGCAAACTAAAAAAAAAAACTCATTGAATTTCTCTCAAACAGAAGACAAATCCTGCAAATATTTTCCTTTTAGCCCAACGTACCTTAAGATGCAATCTCAAATCTAACAGATGTAAATGAAAGAGAGAAAAAGTTACAGCATCTGCACAACATTCTTTCTACAAACAGCTGCTGGAGGAAAAGTAAAATATAAAAGGAATAAAGAAAGGAAGGTTCCATCTGAAATATTCTCACAATCTTTCCCACTTTGTAGTCCATGAATCCGACTCTGATGCTAAGGTGACAGTGTATGTAAGCAGATTTTTTTGTTGATTTTATTATATTTGAGTTTCAATTGAAGAGAACCTGAGAAGAGACTGGAGCCTCTTCAGGAATTGTCGGATGGAACATGCTCCTCGAAGCCTTCGCTCTCCCGGACCAAGGCTCTTTCCAGGATGACACGGCCTTCCTTGTAGCGCTGGCTGTCTTCAGTGGCAAACTCATAGATCCAGCCCAGTTTGCTGTTGCAGTTTTTGCAGCTCACGTCCCGGACCATGTGGCGGCCCGTGAGCATGACCCGGTCCTGAACTTCACTGTACTGCAGATTTACCACCTGGGACAAACACACAGTGCACAAGGAACACAAAGGATTAGTCTGCTGCAGGAGACCTGGGAAAGGACTGCCAGCACCTTAAGAAGGAAAGAGCCCGTAGCACCGCACACAAACTCAGAAGTGCAGTGTAAAAAGCCTTCATGAGAAGGTAACATCTTAAAGATGCGCTTCACAATGATGTAAAACCCTCGTATTCTGAGAGACATGGATTGCCATCACAAAATTTGCAAAAGTGCTGTGTTCAACTCGGGGTGAGAAACTGCCAGTGAACAGATTGTAAATTTATGTTAATCCAGCTGTAATGTATGTAACCCATTTCTAGCAGCTGATGTGATCACCAAATCCCAGAACTCAGAAGCAAAATATTAAAATAGGTACTTCTTTTCAAATCTTGTGGTGTTTTGAAATAATTATCTAAGAAAAAGCCAGGGTCAGTGGCTGAGAATGCAGACATGAAATATGCACCTTTTTGTGTGCTGTATCAGCAGTTGTTGGGGGTTGGGTTGATTTCTTATAGAATTTTTTCCCAGAAGTGCTAAGAAGCTAATGGCTGGGTGCTTTTCGGTACTTATGGGTGCTCGGGAACAATCAAAGGAAGCAGCTAAGTCAGAGACATTGATTCCACTTCGCTGGGGGCAGTTTTCTGCTCTGGGGGGGACGGCCAGGGCTGCTCCTCTCGGCGAGGGGGAGAGCTCTCACCATTTCCCTTCACCTCGGACTCCGTCGGACCACCGGTCTCTTCGTGTGTCCCCCGGGATTTTGGGAACCCGTTTCCTCCCTGCCCTGCACCCACGGTTTCTTCAGTTCTGCTCGAGGTCTCCCCACGCTGTTTCTACAGCCCCTGCCAGCCGGGACACTCTTTTCCAACAGCTCCAGCCACTGTGAACCCTCGGAATCATCTCACCCTTCTAGAGCTGCCGCTAGCCTATTTGCTTGTGACGGTACTGGGGGGGTGGGGGGGGTGTTACCAGAGGAAGAACTGTGACTGACTTGTTGTTTTGGGTTTTTTTTTTCTCCTCTAGTTCTGTTTGTTGTCAATATTGTAATTATTGTTAATTTACTTTGTTAGACTAACTAGTAAAGAACTGTTATTCCTACCCTCCTTATCGTTGCCTAAGACCTCTCTTTCAATTTTGGAATTATAACAAACCCAAAGGGAAGTTTCCCTTTTCTTTGGTCCCTGTCTTTCCAAACCAAGACAGCAGTTTAAAACACACCTTTAACCTCTTTTGCAGCACTATCACAAAACCAGGATGTTTAATTCATCGAAAAGTTGATGTCAGAACTATACCCAAGCTGCTGATATGAAGATTCTAAAAGATGGAACTGCACTGCTTCCTCAGCTTTGCACTTAATAGCTTCAAATGTACAGCTTCTGACTGCAGAAATGCAAAAACTCAAACTGCTGTAATTAAACCCCACTATTTAACATTAATAAAGTCTGAATTCCAGGCTATAGAGCTGATTGTATGAGGAAGAGATCTCTCACTACAGGCAAGATTCAGGATATCAGAAGTCCCAGAGCAAAACATAGTTAAGACACTATTGATGTCAACTCTGATATCAACTCTGCCCATGGTGAAATGGCTTACAAGGAAAAAACTAAAATACACAAAGCATTATACAACCAGGAACTTTGCAAGAAAGCAAAGGACAATCACAACTTTTTCAATTAATCTAATGGACAAGGTTTTTATGCAAGCTTAATAAATAATCCTACAATTTACTCCAAAATTATGACTTCTATATTTCAATCTATTGAATCTGATCAATTAAAAACTATTAAACTAAACCAGAGTATTATTGCCTGTAAAAAGGATTGTGATTGATTGTGGCAACTTAAGTTGCCAGATGACTGTTAACTTAAATGCATTTTAGAAATTAAACAAAATATTATCTAGACTTTTTTCTTTACTGCATGAAAGTGAAAACATCTTTGGAACCCTTTGACAGACACCAGATACTCTCAGAGCAAATTTGAGGTTCATATTACAGAAGTCTCTGAAGTTAAAACTCCACCAATTTTGGCCTGATGCCTTTATATACACAGTCTTCTTTATAGTCTTTCAGTATTGCAGACAAAACTAATTTAGCTAAGTTTCTCATCAACAGTAAATGTCAAATTTGACTTCAAAGACAGTTGAAAAAAATAAGAATAAAAGTTAAAATAATAATTATGCAACACTTTAGCCAAGCAGTTTTTTTGACCTCATGACAGATTCATATCCCACAAACTCATTTTTCAAAGCAAATGAAGTAAGTAAATAGCAGTTCCTCCAGCTTCTTACCAACCTTGTTAAAAAGAAAGGCCCTTCCTGTGGCCCCTGTAAAGCGAGTGGAGATGAGCTCGGAGCGGTTGGTCAGGATCGTGTCGCAGTTTGCGCAGGAGAACAGGCGAGTGCCCCCAATATGATCCAAAAAAATTCTTCCCATTTTTAGAACTTATGTAAGTTTATACTCAAGACCTGAAAGCAAAAAAGAAACATCATGTAAAAAAAAAAGCATTACAGCAAAAATATTGAAATCCCCAAACATCCCACATATATGGCAGAGTATTTTTCAAACCAATTGAGGTAATGATTGCTCAAAGTCATTCCTCTGTTGGTGAATTACTGAACTTACAGCCTGCCTTCACCCTCTCATCATCACTTCTTTTCCAAAGTGACCGTTTTAACAATAAGATAACTTAAGCACAAACTAATTACAGGAAAAACACAAACTGAAACCTTCAAAATACAGTTCAGACTTTTGCAGACCCCCTACTGGCCCCCACAGTTCTTAAACTCAGCAGCTCCCACTTCTTTTAACACAACACTAAAATTCTATTTCAGTACCATTACCAACAACTCACTCATCTTAGTCAGCACTAAGAAATGAAGCACTGAGAATTACACTGAGTCACCAAGACAATTACAGCTTAATTTTCCCAAGTCACCCCCACTTTTTATAATACATATTTATTATGTCACTTCCCCATAGCTTTGCACAATTTATAACACATGATCACACAACACCACCACCCAGAATGTTGGTATAACACCTTGGCTGCTGTATTTGAATTGACACTTCTTTGTTTCATAGACACACCACATAACATAGGAAAGGTTTGGATGCTATTTCAAATAATAAACAATCCACCCAGTCTTTACAACAGACAGTTTTATACACAAATGTTTAAAGTTGCCTAATCCAAATACAAAATACTGTGTCGTTTATCCAAAGTATTTCCAAAGCCTCGTTACTAAAATACCTCAGCAACTCCAATGAGAAAAAAAACAGAGCTCAAAAACTATAACAGCAGATGACCTGCAGTGCCTGATAAATCATCATCTGCACTGCTTAGGAAAATTAAAGTGTTTCACCAACTTCACCCCAACTAACATATACTACTCTAAGTGAATTAGTTAGTAGGCACAAAACACATAGCCGAAAACTTAAATCACGAAGGATGATATGACATGACAAAGGAATTGAGTTATGATGTTATTTCCCTTTCAACTGCAGAAGTTTCATGACTAAACTTCTTTAGTTCAACAAGTTAAATGTACCTCCATTTATGCTTCATATATGGAAACAAAAATGTATTGTCTCTGCTTTTGTCATGCAGAGCAATGCAAAGTAAATCTGACACTCTGCAATATTAGAATTGTGTGGGTTTTACTTTTCAGAGCAGGAGACTGTGCCATTCATAGAGAAGTCAATCAAATTTTGTGCTCATCTAATTGAATATTCTAAGTCAAACATCATTAAGAAGCACAAATACCTAATATAAACTCATTTCAAGTTTTAGGGGATCAGTTTCTTAAAGCCTACTCTTGACATGCACAAAACAAATGGACTAAAACTTGAACCTGCACACACAGAGCTTAACACACCAATTTTGCATTTAAAATTCAGAAGTCACTGATATAATCATTTTTTCCAATTGCTTTATTTCACACTTATTCTTCTTACTATGTGAGGCAACAAAAAGTGTTCCTAATATTGAACACAGTGATTTTAGCTCAGGTTCCTTACCTTCATATTTTTCAAATCACTATTTATCTTCCGTATCCCATCTGAAGGATACATAGAAATTAAAAGCAATGTCATGACTCTTCCTTTTAAAGGTGATATATTACCCATTTATCTTCTTCAAAGGATAAATAAAACAGATCTGAGTGTTAGAGGTGTGACTCCACTCAAAATAAAGAAAGCATTTTCATTTAGATTTCTCTAAGCTTTATACCTTTCCAATATGCCTTTATCTTTCCCAGTAAGCAAAGGGAAAAAAAAAAAAAAAAAAAAGTGAATAGTGACAGAACAAAGGAAAATCAACAGACAATAAGTGTGAATAAACAAGTATCAGTAAAAGTCTCCAGCCAGAAGAAACAACAAATGCAAGCAATTAAGGCAATTGTAATAGATATGCCCATAAGGCACTTGGCCTAGGTCCACGTGCCATCCTTCCTAATTTTGGATAATGTTATATTTGTGCTGATTATATTGTGGATTCAAAACAATTAACTGAGAGTAAGTTACAGTAAATGTGGGATCAGCATCCAAAGGGGTATTTCTTTCAGAGTAAACACAAACCCTGTCAGTATTTTTAGAAGGTAACATAACATAAATCCAAACCCATCCCTATCTCATCAAGAGTGACACAAACACAGAGCCTGGTGTCCAGAACAGATCCTTTACACAGACTGACCCTGCACAGCATGACATTTTGAAAAATGCACCTAAACACTACAAATGCAAGTGCAACACTTGCCTAAAATTCATGTCAGTGCCCTCAGAAAAGCCCAGAGACGCTAAAAATGGAAATTAAATACTTCAGAAGGGAGCACAAGTGCAATTCTACCAAGCAAGTTAGAAGTCGCAAGCAACATACAAATGTACTCCTCCTGGATACGGCATTATGGCATGGACTGAAGTCTTGAGTCCCAAAGACTGTTTGAGAAAACATTAAAATAAATGCATAAATAAATACATTCAAAGATGTAAGGCTGAAAAATCTGCCTAGCAATACAAGGCCTAAAATCCTCACTTATTTATGTCACCTCAAAGAGCTGAAAGTAACCTAAAGTCGCAGCAGAATCTAACAAATCAACTGGTACCAGAACACATTTTTTTCAGAATACAGTGCACTAGGAAATGTATATTCTTGAAATAATACACATAAAAAAAAATAGAAAATTAAATCCTACAGTCAGCACCATAACAGTCAAAACAATGCAGTTTTCTTAAGAAACTACTAAAATACTGTAAGGTTACTAGAGTGTCTAACTTTTTCAAAGTAACCTTTACACTTAACTACCACCTAGTAGACTTCAGTCAAAATACACAGCAGGCTACAGCCACCTCTGACCTCAGTTTTGATTGTTGAATTCAATGAATTTGTAAGGGCTCTGCTGAAGCATTATAAAACTAGTTACCTTACATTAGTCTTTCTGTAAAGACTATGTAACTTTATGTTACTCAGTAGTAAAAAATAGGAAAAATACAAAATGACTGCTAGTAATGCAGACTTAAAATGCCACACTTTATCTTGAATTTTCTAATAAACCTAACATGGAAATTTTGCTTTTTCTTTTCCTGTAACAACTAATTTCAACTTGGAATCATGCTCTCCCCTTCCTTTTTCTTCCCTTCTTCAAGCTAAAATCATAGCATTCACTTATAAGACCAAATCAGAAGGTACTTGCTGTGGATAAAGACTCCTCTCCCCTCATATAAGGATGCTGAATCCTGTAGGGTATACTTACTGCACACAGGAAAAAAAACAGAAGCACAACAGAACAAGGGGAAAGCAATTTTCCATTGCTCTCAGGCTCCTGCCCCTGACAAAGAGAAGTGGTGTGTACAAAGACACCCAAGTTAATGGTGCAGGTTTTTCTCCCTAGAGTTTCACTACCAATCAAAAAGGTGCAGGCGTCTATTTATGCTCACACATGCATAAATGATCTGAAAGAGCCACTTACAGGCAGCTTTGATAGGCAGTGGGAGGGCTCTCTTAAATGAGGAGATGCCAAAGAATTGTGAAACATAAAAGCATTTCTAAAGCTTAAGATCCTCCAAACAGGGCGAGGAAAATACAATAAGTGCACTTGACCGTTCATCCAGTATTTACACTTAAAAATACAGAAAATAATTTCCACTGGTCCAGAGAACCAGTCAGGTTCCCTAGTGCTACTTACAGCTCCAGAAAGTGACACTACTGTATCCCACCAATTCCATCATGCTACCAGCAGAATTTTCAGAAGTAGTGGACAGGGATCTTGGTTATTCTCAAAACCAAATGCTGAGGAAAGAACAGATTTTTTTGGCCCATGATTTCACATTTAAAATCAGTTAAGCATTCCTTACTGGGTATGTATCAGTGATGAAGTTCTAGTGCTCCTGCTTTCATGCAAATTACCAAACACAAGTCATTATATTAAAGGAATGGCTGCAATGTAAGAAAGGCAGACTTACTTACTTTCCTTAATGGGATAGAAAGTATCTATTGCTTGTCAAATCTCTCCAGTTGCAAGCAAGGGGTACTTCCAAGAACTGAGAGATGATGACACTGCCATTATTCAGCACCCAGACAGCCTTCCTGAGAGGGCCTTTAGGAGATCAATTAATGATAGTTCATATTATCTCACAGGTCAGGCTTGCTGACAGTGCTTGATTTTGACAGTACGTTATTCTGACAGCATTACCTTGATACCACTTCTCAATCATATTGTGAAAGATTTCCTCCCAGCACGCTTCTCCCAGTGAGTGCATGGACAGGCTGGAAACACAAGCACTGTGGCTGAGTGCTATATGTGTATTCCTAGAGCAGTAGCTCTCAAACTCCCCAAACACCTTCAGTGTTAATCTCAGCAACATAACAAAGGGCTGACATTCAACAGCTTAAATTTGACCCCTATCTGCACACACACCCAAAACCACCTAAAGCACCATTTGGCTGGTATTTGTACTACCTCATCTGCCTACCTTCACCATCAATAAAGAATGAAAAAGTTACACAAAGAATGATTTATTAACATCTTTAAAACTAACAGTCAGTGTTTTCTTGTCCTGGAATGCATCTCTTGAAGACACAGGACCGACAACACCTGGGAGAGCCAGCAAGCACTTTATACACACTGGACTGTGGATATTTCACAGGAGGAGCCTCAGAGTTGCTTCAGCACCATCTACTGCATTCACATCTACAACAGAGAACAGCTGCTAGTTAAAGGACAAAAAACCGTAACCACCTCTCCTTCACCATTTTACCAACTAAAAGCATTTTTCTTTCTAAGCAAAACCTTTGAGAAAGGGTTATATATTCCCCTTAAGCACTGAAACATTTTCAAGACGTACTTACCTTGGAACCAGGCTGAAACTTCATCATGGCATTTCAGGAACTGGGCTTCAGCTACCTCTTCTCATCTCAGAGATGGACAAAAGAGGAAAGAGAAATCTTAGCACAGCTGCACAAGACCACACGTTAAAGAATCATAAAGGAAAAGATAAACCTTGCTCCTTACCTTCCCAGGTTTCCCTGCTCACAGGTGAGGGCACATCCGAAAATACACATGTGGTCAGTCTCTTTGGAGGCTGGAGATTGAATGTCTGCCACCAACTTCTACAACTGTCCAAGTAAACAGGGCCTGGCCTCTGCCTACATGCAGAATTGAAACCACCACATGTAGCCAAACGTGGAGAGAAACTAAACTGGAACAGCATACTGTGCTCTTTAGAACCACCCAGCTACTGCAGCAAACTGTAAAAGGAATTTAATACAGTCCAATGACAGAAGAGGCTTTGGCAAAGCAACGGAAGCTGTGCCCAGATGCAGGGCACAGCACTGGCCAACAAGAGGCTGCCTTGCAGGATGAAAACACCCTTGTGCAAGTTGCAGAAGTGTAATTTTGTACTGCAGGTTGCAGTAATATCATTTTCTATTGCAAGCTGGATTTTTTCCTAGGTAAGGTAAGCACTGGGATACATGCATTTAAATTTGTTTATGTCATATTGGTGCATTCAAACACTAATCCAGGGTGCTTTGTTTCATGTTTACAGAGAGCAGAGCCACACAGATGGTGCCTGTTTCTCATACAGACCTCCTATCTCAGCATCTCCCACAGAGTAACTTAAACCTTCACAATACTCTTGCTAGATAACACATAAAAGTATTAGTTTACAAATGGTATCAGACTGAGATTAATTTTTTTTCCCCCCACTACACAGAAAAAAAACCCCAGCAACTAGACCTGCCTCCCTGCTTTTTCCCTTCATTTTCCTCCTTTCCCCTTCTTAATTACTCCACTGTTTTTAAGAAAGCTGTACTTCCTTGGTTTGTAACACACTTATTCTAATACTACTTAAGGAGTTGAGAAAACTTTTCTCTATGAAACCATTCTGCAACTTTCTGAAAGCTAAACTATAAATTTTCTGTTTTTATTAATTTTAGTGCTGAAGTGATACAAAACTTTATCCAAAGACATCACTGATTTCATGAGTCATTTAAAATCAAATCCAATAAGAATTTTTTTAAGAAATGGTGTAAAGACAACCATCATCCAAACCAGCAATATCCAGCTGGCAGAAAGGGTGCTAATACATTAAGTGCCCATCACCAAGAGATTTTTATATTAACTAGAAAGGTCCTGAATGTAGGCAATGGTAATGCCTTAAATTTTAGCCTTTATATTTTTTAGATTCTGTGCTGTTTTAGTGGGTAATTTTAGGTATCATATTAAGTGCTACTAAGCTCTCTTCACAGAGTAGATAGACAAAACAATTCCTTCTCTAGTTTGGTATCAAGAACAACTTTCAGGCCCAAGAACAAAAACAACAGTGAAGTGAGAAGAAAAAACAAGAAGGATAGAGTTTCATAACCTGAAGCTGTGGTAGGACAATTGATTCTAACATGCTAATGGACCAGAACTTATAAAAATGTGAGACCTCGTGACCGGGTGTCCATTCTGTGACCATTTTGGGTGTGGTCTGGCTGGACTCTTGCATGGCCCAAGAGTACCTATTGAGACCTTTCAATAAATCCCTACTTTATCCTTTTGCTCTGTCTAGTCTCTGTTCCAGGTCAGCCTTGAGAAGGCATGAAAGGCTCCAAAATTAGAGATCACCTTGCTAACAAACATCCACAGTGTACAGGCATTTTATCTACACATTTAACGAGTAATTTTTAAGTTAAATCTTGCTTAAAGGAATTACGTATTTCAATGAGAGCTGAGCAACCCAAGATTTCAACACAGGTCAAATGTTAGTAAACAAACATGAACCAATGACCTGACTTGGACAACATCCCTTCAAGCTTGTGATGATTACCATGTTAAATACAGATACAGAAATATGTGTACAGCTCTCAGTCTGTGACAAGTAACAAATCCTGTTTACAAAGCCTGTTGTCATCTTCTCTGCTAGGCTTTGAGGTGCAGTATTTGTCCTCACACACGTGGCAACCACGCTTGAAACTCACTCGTCATTATTAAAATCTATATACAAACAATAAGCTCTGCATCTCTAAGTATTTCCATAACTACGGAAGTGAAAGTAGCAGATGACAGAAGCCTCCAAACAGTATTTTTAAAGACTACTTTAGAAAAGAGAGCAGCACAAAAACTGACAGTTTTTTTTTGTCACATACTCGACTTGAATTCAGCCATCCAGAATGAGGATCTATATAAATATATATATATATAAGATTATATATATAGCAGTTACGTACAGTCACGTGAGGGAATGTTTACAACTAGGGAGCAAGTTCCCTCCCTTTCAGCCATCAGTCATAAACATTAGTTAAGTTAATGGTTAATCTAGAGCCATCAGCTGCTGACATCAAGAGTTATTCTGTGATATCACTTTCGAAAGCGCCCTGCCCTGTTTCTCTCTCATAAAACCGGGTGTATTTGCTTTGTTTTTCCCCCAATCTAACCCTAAACCCGTGTGTATGGTTTAAAGAAACCAAGGGCAAATAATTTCTTAAATTCTACAGTGATACCAGTCTGAAACACGGCCTTTATTCTTAAATAAACACGCTGGATTAATCTAATCTACATCAGCTTGCACAGTCCAGCTGAGGGCTGTGCACAGAGTAACAAACGAAACAGACAGTCTTCACGTGATTTTTGATTTGACTTAGAACCTTTCCCAGAGCGGAAAAGCGCCGGCAGAATATTTCAGCTCCCTGAGAATCCATACTTCCACGGGGAAAAACCCCAACCTAAGCGCCAGCGGGCGAATGCGCCTCGCTGCTGAGCGAGCCGCCAGCACCTCCACAAAGCAAACAACCACCACGGCTGGAGCCGTGACAGCTCCCGGCGGGAGGCACCTGTCCGGCGGGGGCACACGGGGGCTGCTCCGCCGGACAGCGCTCAGCGAGCGGCACCTTCGCCCGGGGACGGGGGGCGGGGGGTGCGTCAGGCGGCGGCGCCGCCGTCTCCCGTGCGACGGGGCAGGGCGGTTCAACCCCCGCGGAACCCCCGTGGCCGGGCCCGGGGCAGCGCTGCGGGGGCGCCGGGGCCGATCCCGATCCCGGTGTCGGTGCCGATCCCGATCCCGGTGTCGGTGCCGCACACACACACAAAGCCGCGAGCGCGCGGGGGCGGTCCCCAGCCCGGCCCGGCCCGCGCTCAGTCACGGGGGCGCGCGCAGCCAACCGGGGCCGGCCCGGCTCGTCCCGTCCCCCCCCCGCCCGCCGCCACCGCCGGGCGCTGCCGGGAGCGCAGGAGCCCTGACAACAAACAGCAGGAAACAGCTGACGGGGAGGCACCGCCGCCGCCTCCGCCGCACCGCGGGGCCGTGCCCGGGGCCCACCGCCGGCCCCCATCCCCGAACCGTCCCCGCTCCCGCACCGGGCCCGGGCACGGCCCCGCGCCCTCCCGCCCGGGGCTCCGCACAAGAACCGGCCCGAAAAGTTGCCCAGTGCGGGGCTGGGGGAGGAAGTTGTGTCGGCGACGACGGGGAGGGGGTGCTCGGTGCCGGCCCCCGCCGGGAAGGCTGGGCGGCGCTGGGAGACGCTGACGGAGAAGGGGACGCGGTGGGAGAAGGCCGGTGCTTTGTGGCGGCGCCGGGTAACGCACCGGGTGAGGCAGAGCCGGCCGCTGCCCCTCTCCGCGGCCGCCGCCGGACCGGACCGGAGCAGCTCGCCCGGGGCTCCGCCGCGGCCCGACAGACACAGCGCCACGGCGCGGAGCGGCGATCGCCACCTCCCTCCCCAGCCGCCCCAGCTCCCCCGGGTAGCGCGGGGCGGGCGCGGCCCCCGCCCGGTTACCTGGCGCCGGGGAGCGGCGGTGGCGGCGGATCCGTACCCGGTATCTATCTCCCCCGCCCTCCACGGCCCCGGCGCTCCGGATCGGCCGCGCGGCTCCGCCCCGCCGTGGCCCCGCCCCGCCTGTCAATCAGCGAGGTGAGGCCCCGCCCCGCCCCGGGCCCGCCCCCTCGCTGCCGCGGAGGCTCCGCCCCCGCCGCCTCGCGCTCCGCCCCGCCCAGGGTCGCCTCACGGCCGCGCCCGGCGGGGCACGCCGGGTCACGGCATCGCAGGGTTACAGACTCGCAGAATTATAGAATCACAGAATCATCAAGGCTGGAAGAGAGAGACCTTTAAGACCATCTAGCCCGATCGTCCACTCAGCAGTACCACGGTAACCCCTAAATCACTGCACCGCACCGCCTAGCACCATGTCCAGGAACTTCTTGAACACCTTCAGGGATGGTGTTCCATCAGCGATGGTGAGGCCTATTCCACTGCCTTACCACCCTAACAATGACAGTTCTTTTCTGTCTAATCTGAAACTCTGCTGGCTCAGTTTAAGGCCGTTTCCTCTGGTCCTGGCACTGCAGACACGTCAGGGAAGGCCAGCCCCAATCTCCCTACAGCATCCTCTCAGGTATCTGTGGAGAGCAATGGGCTGAGCAACCCCGGCTCCCTCAGCCATTACTCACAAGATGTGTTTTCTAGACCCTTCACAAGCCTCGTTGCCTTTTACTGGCTACGCTCCAGCACCTCAATGTTTCTAAAGTGAGAGGCTCAGAACTGATCACAGTACTGCTACCAGTGCTGAGGACAGGGGTCAGGGCAGTGCTCAGTGCTGCAGCCCAGGTGTTGTGGGGGCTGGAGACAGGGCCAGAGTTGGAGATGAAGCCAGGCCTGGAGCCGGTGTCAGGGGCTGGAGACAGGGCCAGAGTTGGAGATGAAGCCAGGCCTGGAGCCAGTGTCAGAGCCTTCCCCTCCTGCCAAGTTCCATTCCCCAGGCACCTGTCAGCTGCTGCCCTGAGCCTGGTGCCCTCCACCTCCCCTCTACCAGCCTCCCAGACCCCTTTGCCTCTCTCACAGCATGGCAGAAATTCCCACTCTTAGGGGAGCTGAATGCCAGAGCTATCCAACCCCTCCCTGCGCCCCTAGAGCACATTGCCATAGACCTGGCTGGGAGGAAGGGGAGTCCTGTCTCCAGGCACCTGCATTCCTTGGGATTTGGCCTTCTCTGACCGAGCTTCAGCACACTATGTGGCCCTGTGAGGGTTGGAGGAGTAGAAAGGCAGAGAAATGACTTTTGGTGACATCCCTACCTCAGTGAAGCTGTGGCTCATGCTGCTTGCAGACTTTCAAGCCATTCACATTGAAATCTTTCTGGGATACCTAAAACACTGCCCATTGTGGAGATGAAAGATCAGAGGAGAATGAGGTAAAATGTGGCCCTTCGTTGTTTGCAAGAGCTATCAGTTCCCTGCCAGTTTTAAATGCTCACTACCTCCTTGGACAAAATACAATAAAAAAAGTCTTTTGGGGTTGTTGCTTGTGAAAAAGATATGCAACAAAAGCATTGTTTTCCTTCTATGGGGCAAGCCATGCCATTCTAAGGATTTCAGTTCTAGAGAAAGTATTTTCATTCCTGGGTCTATCCATGTGGTATCACCAGAGGAGCCACAGTTATGGCAGGAAGGAATGAATCAGCAGGATTCTTCTGTCATTTCACACAGAGGCAAAGGGGCATCTCTGTGAATGTACAGCACACAGGACATGCTTATACACCCAGCTGTTCATCCTGTGTCTTTTGCATGGGTTCTTTTATGAAAAGAAATGACGAGGTAGAAGCGAACACAACGGCCTGTGTGAGGGTAGACAGTCAGTGACAGGTCAACATCAATGTGCCAAGAGCTGCTGTTTGCTTTGGACAGACCTCCAGGAAATCAGATCTCTTCAGTATGGTCAGCTCTGGCCTGATCCTGAGCAGAGCTGAGCACTGACATTTCTCACTGGCCTCCCACCAGCCTCTCTTTAGATCATGGAAGGGGAGTGAAAAGTGTTAGAGCAGTCCATCAGGCAGCAATCACCACTTAGTTAATGGCACAGTGACAGCAGAAGTACTGAGAATATTAGAAGGAAGCCATAAAACCGTGCCTGGGGTCTCATTTACCACAAGCAAATGGAGGAAACAACTGGTCTAACATGCCCCCTTTGTTAACAGGCTGACCTGATTTGCTGCTGATCCTTTCTGGGTAACCATGAGCTGTGTCCCTGGTGGATCTGCTCCGTCTCATCACAGGAGCTATATAAAGGTCCATGTCTTACTCATCTCTGCATAGCTTCTGTGGAGATCACCATAAACAAAGCCAAAACAGAGCAGAAAGAGAGTCAAAGCAGCGGTGCTTTAGTCAGCACTGTTCACTGGGTCTTATCTGGGGCTCTGTGAGCTCACTGCTCAGCTCTGCTGCTGAGGCACCCACACATCCTGGGGCAAGCTGCTTCTTCCTGCCTCATTTTCCCTCTGTACAAGGGGCAGAGCGATGCTCCCTGCCTTACTGGGAGGTTGCATGTTGGAGTCTAGAATTCTGACAAATATTTCTCTGCATGTTTTGAGGAATCCAAACCCTCTGACAAACACTGTTTTTAACCTTTGTCCATGGAAAGGGGTTTCCTAGGCTCTGGGATGAAGCAGAACTTTCAAGAATGTGGATTGGATAGTAGCATAATATGTAGTTTATCACAGGGTGAGAATTTTAGATTTCTGTGTTTGTTAGAATGGCGAGCAGGTGAAGGCAAGATGGAGGAACCTGGTAGTTTTTAGGCTTCTTCCTTCTTCTTCATCTGCCCCATCTTCTGCTGTGATGGTGGCACTTTCTGGTTGGTTTAGAGTAGAGACAGACTGTCTAACATTGATGATAGTTATTGGAAAATTATTGTAAATACTGTACACGTAGCTTTTAGTATAAAAGAAAACACCACCCTGAGGGTGTGGGTCTCTGCCTTGGCCTGAATTGGTGAGAGGATCTCTGCTAGTCAGGGGAAGAATGTAATAGATAAGGAAAAATAACCTTGGAAAACAGAAGAGATGACTTTTGGGCTGGGGAGAAAAAGACTTTTGCATCTCGGGAATCATCAAACCATTCAAAACTCGGGAGTTGCAGGTTTGCTTAAGTACCCTTCTCCAGTACATATGGGCATACGGAGGGGGTGTATGTCTGAATATTGCAGTTGTCACAATAATATTACCATGAAAACAAAGCAAAGCCCAAACCTATGAATAGAATGAAATTCTCAGCAATAAGAAGGGTAGCTGTACCAATCAGAGAGAAATCAAACTGACCATGAGACAAGCAGAGAATGGATTAGCCTGTGCTTGACAGATGGTGCCAGGGACTGATGTTTTTATTTCCCTCGCAGAGGAGCTTAGAGGAAGGGGAGGTAGGGGAGGGTGAGGTAGGGCATGTTTAATAGAACAAAGCAGCAGACTGTAGCAGCTCTGCTGAAAAGCACTAAAAATACCAAAAGCAATTTCCAATTAGCTTGTAAGGGACATGCTACGTGTCAGCTACAGGGTGAAAACCAGGATCAGCAGTATTGTACCACATGGCACTTTTAATTTCCAAGCAGCCTGAAAACATTAATTAATTCTCCTCTGACACAGGGAAATGCAGTACAGTCAGCAGTTTGTTCCTTTACTTCTTATGCCAGGTTTTGGGAAGACCCTGGGCCTTTTCCACAGCTGATTCATATCACAATAGCTCAAATTACTCTGGAGGAGCCACTCTTCTCTGCAGCACTACTGAGTAAAAAAGTCTGTGTCGGATCTGGAACGTCATGAACCAGAGAAAGGGGAGATGCCCACACCCAACAGCCTCAGTAAGACCCACCTTTAATATTTGCCCCATCTAAAGCCATTTTTGGTGCTGTGAGCAACTCTATAGGAAGCATTTCAGAGAGAATTGGGTAACTGAGGAATTAACCACAATCTCAGACTGTGTAGTGAAACTCAACCACCAACATATTAATCTAATTAAAAACTGTGACAAAACTTCAGTGGAATTCAACAGGGCCTGAGTATATGCCACTGAATGAGTGTCAGGGCTTGGGGGCTGCTTGTGCACATCTTCCCTTAAAAAGAAAAACTCACAGCTCAGTGGTTTTTGTTCTTGCTCCGTATCAAGAACCAATAATAATCTTATGGTACACTAGTGGATTCCTGTGTGGCAAAGTTAAGCCTACCAAACCAGGCATGCCTGAGGTGGGACAACGATGCAGTGGGATTTTCCACTGGTCTTCCTTCCATGCCCAGGATTCCTGGCAGCAGAGAGGAGGCAGCTGAATTACAGAGCCTGGTTTACAGGCTGTGATCTCTCTGGGAGACAGTGTGACTCCTCACTGCCCCCTCTGTGCCTTCTCAGCTTTGCCTCGCATCAAAGGCTGGGTTCATCCCATGAGCTGCTCTTGTTATTTGGCAGTGGCTACTGATAGCCTGTGTTTTTCAGAGGAGATGGTACAGCCTGCAGCTTCATTCTCATAAGGTAATCCTACTGACACACACAAAAAGCTAATTGTCTTTCATTTGATATCACAAGCAGGCACTTACTGCTTTTGGCTCACCTGAAAGCTGCCACAGGCACAAGTGCTGCTTACAGGTACTTTTTCAGGCGGGTGTATTTTTTGCCAGGGGAGGTTACTTGTACAGTTAATCTCAACATGAAAAGATGAAGGTCAGTGATGAAGCAGTCCTCCACGCCCTCTCCATAATGGTAGAGCTGGTTTTATTACCCTGTCACCATACCTAGGAGCTGTTTGCCAGATTTTAAAAGGTGTTTAAGTGTAAAACCGCAAAAGACCCAGGAGCCATATCAGAGAAAGTACATAATGTCCGGAGAGGGACTTTGAATTTCTGTGCCATTATTAAGACATCAGAAATGGAGCCAGTAAGCAGGCCTGGTGCCAGGGAATGCAGAACGGTGTCCTGCGGAAACGAGGAGTCATTGCTGGGCACATGGCAGTTCAGGGAGGCAGCAGACAGACACAGAGCCCCCTGAAGCCAGGCACTCATGCAGCAAGACTCACTGCCATGCCCTAGGAAAGAAAGCAAAGTTGCTAAGTAGGATGGATGGTGATACAAACATATCACAGTGGGGCAAGGACCTGGCAGGGTTTTTCATTGCTAAGACTTCTCTTTTTTGGTCCTCCACAGTGAAGGACAGTTACTAAAATAAGGAGAACTTTCAGGTTTGAGTCTGCAAGTCCTGTCTCACAAATCCTGTCCAGTGGCAATGCTCTGCAAGATCACATATGTTTTCCCGTTCGTTTGGGTGAGATTTTGTCAGGTGTCCAACTCATGGATGACAGCCATCTGATTATGCCACTTTCTCCACACAAAGGCTTGGTTTGATGCACATGTGTTTGAGTGGACAGAAGATGCCATAGGGTGGTGCCCCACTGACCCAGCTGATGCAATGAGCCAGCTGCCGACTCCCCTGTATTTTACAGGAGATGATTTCAAGTGAGCTTTTATCCTCAGCTGAGAAGGTAAAGCTGAAACCATTCCCTTGGCACAAAAACATCACAACAGCTGTCTACTCAGAGATAAACAGTTTGGGGGAGAGCAGCTACTCCAATGCACGTGGACCTCATCAGACAGTCTGGGCTGTCCCTATTGTTTGTGAGCACTGGGTGAGAACAAAGACAGATTGGGCTAGAAAGGGCCCCATGCAGAGACATTCAGAGCCTGTACAGAACAGGACACTTTAATATCTGCACTAGATTGCTGGGTTTTTTTTTTATAATGAGAGGAATCTACTAACTTGGGAATATATAAATGTTCACACACCTGAGGCCCAGATGAATTCCCATAACTGTTTGATTTTTGGTTGCATTTACCAAGAGATCAAACTGGCTTGTTACAAATGTCACTTCACAGACAGGGGAGTAAGAAGAAATCTTTGTAGTATTGTCAATCTTTTCCATTCGCTGTTCCTGGAGCTCTGGGTGGAGTTTCCCAGCCTCAGTCAACACAGCATTTCCTCAAAGGTCCTGAGGCTTATTCAGTATTGCTTTCAGTTTTGAAACAGTACCACCCCCTGCTTAGGAGGCACACTTCCGAGTGTCAGAGGTGAGCCTGCTTAAAGGAAAACAGCCAGCCCCACTCTAGGCTTACTACTCTCTTTTGTTTACAAGTATCTACCCAAAGACATTTATCAAAGATGCTAAATTCAGAGGAAGCAGAGTGAAAAAGGCAAACAGAAAAAGATACTTCTGGGGGAAGAAACAGGTGGCCCGCATATAAAGGGGAGACAGGAGATGCAAGGGAAGGGGAAAAGACAAGGAAGTCTACCCAATAAACAGCTTCATCCATGCTACTGAAATGGTGGGGTAGAGATTTGTTTTGTGATCCTTTTGACACCCTAATAATCCTTGGTGATTGTCAAACAGTCAAACAGTGAAGGTAAAATGCGTGTGAGACCAGGAGGGGAACTCAGCAGATGTGTGTCTGTTTTTAACTTCAGGATGATCTCCAATCTCCAGGATGGAGTAACCTTGAGAAGGGAGACATCACATCTGCTTTCTGTTTGATCCCCTTGACAGGTGGGTGGCACCACTCCCCACAGGGACAGTGTGTTTCAGCAAGTGAAGCCTGTGAGAGGAGCCCACACCTGAGGAAACACAAAATGCCCAGCTCCCCTTCTGCAAGTTCTTCAGAGGTCTGCGAGGAGGCTGTCCCTCAGAGCCCAGCTGCACAGCTGAGTAAACAGTAATGTGTTTGCCTCAGAGAGATAATCCATGCTTTATTCCTGAGACCACAGAAGTGAGAAAGGATTCCTTTCCTTCCCAGGTACAATAGCAACAAAAAGGAGGAAGCTCTCTGCAGGTATTACATCAGAACACATAGTATCACGCACACAAAGATTTTCAAGTAGTTTGCTAAGCTGAGTAAGCAATGCAGCTTTTGCTGCAGAGATGAAAACTAGGAGTACAAGAGAGTACAAGCAAATGTTCTGAAGTCCCTTGTCATGCCAGAGGGGGACTGACAGGGTTGGGCCAGGAGCACAAGGAAAAGGGTTGTTCCATTTGTTTGGTTTCCAGGCTCCATTTTGTATGAGAGCCCAAAGGAAGGGTGCTTGAGAGTTTTCATGTGGCCAGTTGTTTATATGATGAGTAATGTAATTATTCAGCACATGTGACTGGCCTTGTGCAGGGCAGGCTCTGAGTTATACTTGCAAGGAACTTTTAATAAAGGCAGCCTGAATCACTCAGGTGAGAACAAGAAGAATAAGAATTACTACAGGTTTAAACTCAGGTGGGCTCTCCAAACTGTTGCACAGGATTCATGTGAGCAACCCACAATATGCCTGACTCACTTTTCTCATTCCACATGCAGATTGCTCACATTTGACAGAGGTGAGCAAGGTCCCTTCCTAGGTCTGCAGGATATGATGTGAGGGGGATATTTGCCTTCACACATGATTATGCATCAAAAAGTGTAACACAGGCAGGCACCAGGGCATCAACAGTGCAGGGAGCTGAGATGAGCAGTGACCACCACATGGGACCTGTAGTACACTCCATCACAGGATGGAGGGCATGGCAGGCTATGTCCTTGAAGAGGAAGTATTTAGGGGAAGAGATGGTCACTCCATGCATTTTGAGGGGGCAGAAAGCAGGAAAAAAGAAAAAAGCATGCCAGTAACTTCCCAATAAAGCATGGAAGAGAGTATTTCATCATACTGGTGTTGCATCATTGTTAGTCAAGCTTGTAGGCATCTGCTAATGTGACAGCTATTTATTATTATTACAGTGTTCAGACAGATTTCCAAAAGGCATCAGGTAGGTGCCTCGTTCGTGTTCATTTCAGAGAGACTTAGGCAGTAGGGACTTGGCTCATAGTGCAGTCTCAGCCTGGAATGTGGGAGGCTACATGGAGGGATCACCCCTTCATGAGCCTCTAAACACCAAAAAACATATGGACTTTCACAGGTATCCTGATAAAATCTAGACCAATCAATCTAGTTTGGAAAGACTCATTAGACTGAACTAATTAACCACTCTTAGCCCTTGAAAGCCACATGGTGGAAAACAGCCTCCAGAGTATTTGCCAGGGCACAGCAATGGCCTGATGTTTCCAGAGGGCAGGCAAGCCAGCAGCAGGAGGCAGGGCCAGCACAGGCAGAGCTCTCAGGGGTGGAACATGGTCCCCCAAGGGCTAAATACAGCTGCTGGTGAGGCCAGTCAGTGCTATGAAGGTCTCTGAGTGCCCTCAGAGCCATGAATATATTTTAGAGGTAAAATGCCACAAGGAAGCGGATGATAGGAAGAGATTCATTTGAATTACTTGCAGTACAACATTTACATTGGAATTTCCTAATTCTTGTTTTTCAAAAACTCAGCTATTATAATTTAGTGTGACTTTTCTCCACTGAAATGTACTGACCTCAGTCTGGTAGAATCTCAGGTTCAAATTTGATTAGTTAGCAAGAGAAACATGTCTGAGCTCATTCCAATCCTTTGCAGATTTTTGCCCAAAAAATCATGTAGACACTTGGCAGGTTCAAATACACTTTGGGAAGATCCAATTTTAGATAGCTGAGAACAAACTAATTCAAGAAGAAGCACATCACAAGGACTGGGATGCTTTTAAACTTGATACTCAATTGACCTGTGTTTTCCTCTTTTTCTGTCTCCCAGTATCAATTCAGTAGTGATCTTACAGAGCCCTTCTGTGTTTCTCCTCCTCTGACAGATAAAATCTGGTAGTCAAACCTGCTGGGGATTTTGGCTTTGTCTGGGGGTTGGTCTTTTTGCTTCCCTTGCTACCTTAATCTGAGAAGCAAACTCGGACACTCATAGAATGAAGATAGTGTAGCTGCCTGTGGGCAAAGGGAGCTGGTTTTTCCCATGTGGAGTAAGTCACGAGCAAATGTGTTTCTGTTTGGAATACTTGTTGTGGGTAGCTCCCAAAGGAATAGACCAGTGCAGTACTCCCTTCCCCCAAAATAGCGAGCAAACAAGATAAATCTCAGCAACACTTACACATGAAAAAATAGGAGCTGATAAAACACACAGAACAGCTCAGAACTAGGGGAAGGAAAGCAAGACGACGGAGCCAAGAAATGGATTAAAAAAAAAAAAAAAATCTATTGAATCAGTTTGAAACATCAGGAAAAGCTTTCTTTCCCTGGCAAATTTACTTTAGCAACTGATAAGTAACTGAAAGGAGAGCTGAAACATGTGTCAGGCAGGTGAATTTTCTGTGGTTGTTAATTATCCCCGGTTTCTGAAGGCGCCGTTGTGGCTATTGATAGTGTGTGACACATCACTCCTGCCCACATCCCTAACTTAGGGGACAGTGATGCACACATGAGCCACGTTAGGTTGCCACACAGCCCTCCACGGGCAGCCCACATAGTGGCATCTGTGCTGGCTGGCTGTCACTAATCCTTGTCGTTTGCTACTGCGAAAGGAACACGGTGGCTCTCGGGGCAGAGGGTGGGTGTCCCTGTGCAGTGACTCACTGCGTGGTCCTCCCCGCTCCTTCCCGGTGTGCAAACACAGTTGGGACAGAACAAGCGATGGTTGTTAAATGATCGATGTAAATTAATCAAGACTTCTTTAGTCATGGGTTTTTATCTTCGGTGACCTGGGAGATTTTCCTTTGTGTGGAATAGCTCTGTCTACAATTGACTCATCACACTTGAGGGCAGAGGATACTTAACTCCAGTCCTAGGTATTAAATTACCGCTCTGCAGTTTGTTTGTTTAATGTGTTCCCCGGTTCTTTTGCCCAAACCTACAATCCGATCGTTCATTTGCATGAAGGCAGGGGCAAGCTCCAGCTCGGAGTCAGCTGTTCAACACAACAGTCTGGGTAGTGCTGGGACGAAGATGAGAAACATAAAGTAAATTGGAACCCAGAGATATTTATCTTGTCACCACTGTTTGGAGTAAGCAAACTGAGCAAACAGTGAGCTGAAATAACTGTGTGTAGAAACCACTTTTAAATAGCCTGAGGTGCTTTCTTAAGGCAGGAGACCACCTTACAAGTGAGACCTTTTATGCACATTGCACTGTAATATCGTAACTCAATGGTTTTCTCGCCTTAAGCAAAGCAGCATTTGGGACTTTTCTGACAGGCTGTTTGTCCTTGCTGTGCACAGCTTGATTCACCACTGCTTTGCTTTTTGTGGAGTCATTTAAGCCTGGGCTAAGTTATGCTATCCCTCCTCTTTGGGAGAGTGTTGTAGAATTATAAATACTCAACATGAGACAGGACAGTTTATAGATCAATTTTTGGCTCATGACACCAGCGCTTAAACTGAGAGCCACAGCATCGAGGAATTTTTTCCTACCAGCTGAGCAGGACTCAACTTTCCAACTAACACTGGTGTTTTTCCTCATTTCTAGAAATCAGCCTATGTCAAGTGGAGAGGCAAATGTAGGAAATAATTTCCTGACATTGCTGTCCTGGTAGTTTTATATATAACTGTTGGAGCTGTAGCTTGGGAGGGAAGAGGAGGCCATCTGTGCTATGGTGAACAGGAGAGGAGGTCTCCACATGGCACTCAAATGAGTCTATGACAAGAAAAAGGCTGGCAAAATGCAAGGGCTTTACTCTTAGTCCTACCAGCAAATCACCTTTAGTGCTCTGTGTGATGGTAGAAACACATCTCAACTGTTTTTTGCTATACAAACTCATGTGTTAAAGTAGAAAGGAGGTAAAGGAATTGGTTACATCCAGGCAAAAAAGTCAGGAACAAAGAGCCCTCAAATTACAGAAGCAGCAGGCACAGAGATGTGGTGAATAGGTGCAGGTTCCTTCTCCTGTTCCCTGTTCTTGCTGTGACTGCAGGCTCTGGGGACCTACCCTGCACACACTGCATGCTGCCTTACACTCTCTCAGGCATCAAGGAAATCCGTTCCAAGCTTTATTCACAGAGATTTTCCATATCTTTCCTGTTTTAAGCCTTGCTCCTGCCCTCTGAGGCCCTCAGTGGGACCTGGGAGCTGAAAGGGAAACATACCAGGTTGCAGTTGTGAATACTCCTGGATATAGCCTTTAGAGCAGTTCAGATGCTTGAGAGAAAGGGGTTAATCTGTTCCCAATTGGGAGCAGTCTGCAGGCAGGGATTTGCAAGGCAGTAGGGGCTGTACCAGATGTGAGGGCAGTGATTAACTCACCGCCTGGATCACTGAGGAGCTGTTCGTAATTGGCACCTTATTTTAGCGGCTTTTAGGATCCAGTCTATAATTAAGAGTTTAGATTAAATTCACCCTGGTTTGAAAGAGAGAAGCTGAGAAAACAGGGATTGTCTGGGACTATAATGGCCTGGGCTTTATCCCTTCTTGAAGGGGAGGGAAGAAAAGCTTTAGGAATCCAGACATTTCTGTCACAGAGTTACTCTGATTTCATTAGAGTCAAACAGAAGCTTTTACTACTCAAGACAGTGTGAATTCTTCTAAGTGCTTATTTTTAAAAGGAATGATTCATAGAAACTTATTTTTATTTAAGGATGAATTGTTTTCTGGGGGATTTAAATCTTTCTTGACAGTGTTTGTAACTTGATATGCCACAAAGCAGGGCTGTCACATAGCAATTGGAGGATAATACTGAGGAGAAACTGGCTCTTCTCGTTGGGCTGTCTGGATGGGAAGGAACTGCAGTCTGTGAGCAAACAGAGCCACGTGAAATGCTGCTAGAAGCAACCTCGAGAGGTCACCTCTGTTGCTAGGCAGGATCCACTAACACAAGCAAGGAAAGGAAAATTAACCTCAGAAAATAATTTCAGCTTTAATAATTCAGGCTGGTGCTGACACTTAGGAATGGATTTGATCTTTAGATGCAGATTTTTATAGTGAATGTAACCTTCCCCCTTTTTTTCTTTCCCATCCCAGTTCACTTTGAGTGGGAAATGATTCTCAGTCCAAGCTCATGATTGATTTTGTGTGGAGTTGACATCTCTGCTGGTGGCCCCCATCATGATCCCACCAGTGGAACTAAACCACCTGGAAAATTTGGGCCAGAAGACCTTATGTGGACAGCCCTTTTTGGGGGGACAGCACTTTTTAATTAACTGGCAGGAGCTGTCGATGGGGAATGATTGCCAGTTCCATCTGAAGGGAGCAATCCCAGCTGCAGGCTGTAATTCCTGCTACCTGTGCAGTGGAAAAATCTCCCAGCATTAGCCCTTTTTTCCTCTCAGAGGAGCTAAAAATATGCTCTTTAGAAACAGAGTGATACTGGTTTGAAATGGGAGAGGGAAGAAGCAGAGATATCTGGGCCCTATATGGAGGGCACACTGACAAATTTCCAGAGTGTTTTCAGGGACAGTGGTACACAGGGAGTATTGGGTTCTGAAAATCATTGTCATCTGTCTCACAACTAATTATGTGAGTGGATTAGTCACTGCTGGCTTTGGCAGGTCTTTTCATTTGATTTCCAATAAGATGCTGCAATCTTCAGTCCTATCTCATCTGCTTGTGTCACAGTGGCCAGGAAAAGGTCCATGAGGACAACACAGCACTTGTCTGGGCAAGGGAGAGGAAGAATATGTAGTGGCATTTTGGGGGGCAAAAGAACTCTCTGTTCACATTAGCCTTGGACTGTTTGATTTAGTTTAGTTTTTTATTCTGTGCAGTGAAAAGCTCCTGGGACCAAGTTAAAAGGTGAAAATATGGACTTTCTAGGGAAAAAGTGCAAAACATTTCTAGCCTTTTGAGTTATAGGGTCCTGATATCAAACCAAGGTGGCTTGCATTGGGCTAATGAGATGGATCCTACACTGCCAGCTCAAACCTTCCTGCTGCAGAGCAGAACTGGTGCCTGCCCAGCAGGAAAATGTGAGGCTGCCAACTTGAGCCAGCTCAAGAGCTGCGCCAAGGCCAGCTGAGCCATCTCACCAGCCAGTCAGCCTGAGCAGTGGAGTTTAGTAACCCCCTCGGTCGTGCTGGTGAAAATCATCTCAACTCAAGGCTGACCATTCAGTGAGAAGCTTGAAGCAACAGCAGCAGCAGCAATATTTGAGGGAGAGGCCTTGGAATCTGGGACAGTCTGATTGTAAAGCTTGGGAAACCCTGAGGAAATCTTGTACTTAGATATGAATGTGGCAGCTCTCCATCACACTTCCAGCAGATGTTTATCCAAATGCCATTAACTACTGTTAGCAAAGGGATTAAAGGGTGCAGGAGTCACTGATGTATCTCTTACCTAGATCTGGGTTTAACCATTTCAAGTGTAATTGCAGTTTCCACCTTAAACTGCTCTTGGTTACCTACTTACTTTTTCATGCTTCCACTTTTCTGAAGGATCTGCAGATCTTCCAAATGCAATGAAAAATACTGGCACGTTTAATCAGGGTTGATTCCCTGAAGAAAGCACTGGGAAACAGCATTTAGGCACCAGAGCTGAGCATGCTGCCTTTGCCAACCATATGATATTTTCTTTCATACTGGGCTCCACCAGTAGCCTGTATTTACAGGCGTAAAATTGGAAACAACACATTGGGAGTAAACAGCATTCAAAAATCAGGTTGAGATCTAACATCCTTTATTTCAGAGAAGGAAGCACAAGGAAGGAAAAAACAAGGTACCTTACCTTACCAGGTAAGGACAGATCACATCAGAGGCTGCTGGGTGAACCACAGATCTCATTGGCATCCCAGAAAAGTGGTATTAAAAGGCATGATTTGAAGGAGGGTAATTTGCAGATGTTTATAGGGAAGATGGAAAGATGATGGCTGTAAGAAGGAAATACCCCATGAAACTGTCTGGTTGCCAAATCCCACCATCAAGTGACTTCTAATGAAAAATATAGGCCAGGGTTATGCCAGATTTGCATTGCTTCCACATGCACAGAGGAGAGAAAGGATGGACCAAGCTGCCTTATCCTTTCAGCAGATCAAAGGACTGCTGATGAGCTGATGAACCTCTCACTGCTCCAGATTGGTTCCTCACACCCTCTGGGCCCATGGAACTTGCTCTGCCCCAGACTGGAAGGCAACTGTGCTGGGGACAGGGAGGACTACGGACATTCCAGGACAAGTACATGTGTAAGTCACTGTAGGGATGAGGAGCCAGGATACTGCTTACAGCAAACCAGAAAAGCAGCTGTTTTGAAGTACCCTCTTAAGACCTGAATCCCGTAGTGTAACACAAATTGTGCAGAAATGCACAGCTCTTAAGCCTAGTTTTTTTTGAAGGGGAGGCCCATTGACTGGCTCCAAAATGTGCTCCCTGCTTACCTTGACTACTCTCTTCCAGCATCTTCCACCTGCAGGAAGACCCCTCACCCCTTTCTCTCCCACAGAGCCCACTTCACCTTACAAGCTGCTGTGAACTGGGGACTTTCTCTGCATACAGTCCTTGTCTTTCTGACCAGCTAGCTCTGCTCCAAAGGCTGGATTCTGTTGGTGAGTCCCCATGGGACTGACAGGAGCCAGCATACAAAGGGAAGGCCAAGCTGCTTTGGATCAATGAGGTATTCATTTTGATTCTGCTCTTTAAGATACCTTGCTGCCATAGCTATGAGTGGTGGGTATGTCAATATTTCATAGGGCTTCCATGGCTTTGTGGCCAGGAGAGACAAGAGGCTGTAGCAAAAGCAGTTGCTGTGCACATGTGAGGCTGTATTTGCTATTCTAAACCAAGAAGGACATTTTAGCCTGGCTTTCTAAGGAAACAAAGCTTATGCTCTCATGCTGCTTTTTCATCTGTTTTCCCTTTGATTGTTCCTCAGCAAATCTGGAGCCCATTGGCCAGTGTCAGCCAAATTTGACCATAGAACAGTGTGCACTTCCCTCTGCTGAGAGACGGGTGGCTTGATGCAGGAGAGGCAGGGATAACCCAGCTCTTTAATTGGGAAAGGCCAATTTGGAGCCAAATGGACCGGAGTGCTGGTTTGACCTGTCAGCCCACGCTTGGCTCTGCATCCACCACAGCTTGTGCCCAACCATGGAGGCTGGATAAGACCTTGGCTACCTTGGCTAGTAACTGTGCCTGGTGGGGAGAGTTTCCTCCCTAACCATTGTGCTAATCAGCTTAACTCTGCAAGATGACATCTGATAAACTTGGGCTCTCTAAGAAAACATCTCGTAGCTATTTTGTGTTTCAGTGATTCAAAGTATCCTGATAGGAGATGATATATTATTAAACTCCTCATTTTCCCAAGAATTTGTACTTTGACCAGGCAATATTTTGAGGAAATCCTTTGAGGGATGTCTTTTTGCAGAGCAATCACAATTGTTACTATAAACACATGCCCCTATCAGTCCCTGTGTCTGACCTCGCACCATTAGATAAGTAGGCTTAGCCTTCACATGTCTATAGGGATTACTTTATATCTGTCCATAGTGGTGACTGGGATAAAGTGATCTTTTCTGCAAATACAGCCTGTAGGAAGTTACTGCTTACTCATGTGTTAGCCTCAGCACTTGAGCAGGTGACCGAAGACAGGCAGACTGCAGCCTTCATTTATAGTGAACTATAAATAAAGAGGAGCCTGCAGCTACAGCTGCCTGTGCTCTGCTGCAGGTAAATATTTGTCTGTGGAAGCTTGGTGAAGGCTGCTTGCATTTGAATGGCTGGCCACAAATCCCCACAGGAGACTGCAATAAAAATGATTTGGTGGCATCAGGTGCCACAAGGTATTAAGACTCCCAGGAAAAAAAATTGTCCAGTTCATTGTCTCAGTGACAGGTTGTTGACACAGAAAAGTAGCATTTGATACCAGAGACTCAGATAACGAAGAGTCAAAAGCCAGCTCAGGAGATCACCAGTGTCTCCCTCCTAGGCTAAGGCAGGAGCAAGTACTTCAGGATCGTCCTAAACATATTTTAAATATCTCAAATGGCAAAGATTCCACAGTCTCCCTAGTCAAACATTACATTTATGATATGTTTTCTTTCTGATGGGTATTCAATTCTCATTCTCTGAGCTGCATCCTCCCTAAAGTGTATCCAACCTCTGCCTTTGATTACAACTGACCAAGTTTTCAGGAGCTGCTTTCCTATGTCCCAGTGACTTTCCTGGGTTGTAAATCTGACAGCATCAATCATTTTGAATATCCTACTTTCCCAATACATTCAGAATAGGGATCACTCCCGATTCCAGCTTTTTACAGATTTCTGACATGCTAATGAAAAGCTACAGAGAAGAGAGGCTACAGTGCAGGACAGTTTGAGAAAACTGCACTTCCAGACTCCTTGCAACACCCCTGAAGTTTTGTGTAGCCACAGCAGATTGACAGCTCTACTCTTCATGCCTACCTGTCTCTGCTCCATTGTGTGTATGTAGTGATGAAAACCAGTGCAGAGGGAGTGCAGAGCCCCAGCTGGGGTAGAAACATCAGATCCCATCAAAGAGGCCACTCAGCAGAACAGTCTGTTGGGGCATATTTGACAGAGAGTGGGGGCTACTTGGGTGAGACACGGCAAAAGCAGAGAAGGCAGAGAACAGAGGAGGGAAAAAGGGGTCACCACACCACCCCATCACCATCATCACCCCTTGCCACTGCTTTGAACTCCTCTGCCAGCAGCACCAACCCCAAAATTCTTACCTTTGCCCCTTAAAGGCCTTTTGTGACCTCTTTTCATGCAGTAAAGTGTCGCCATTTAGCAAAGCACAACACTCTCTTTGATAAGGTGTTTTTTCCACACTGCACTGTGTAGCAAAGGAGCTTCTCTGTTTAAACACCATGACATCGCCTTCAAGGTCATCCTATAAATTCCTTCCTAAAATTATTTGTCACAAGCTCTGTGGAAAACACATTGAGAATGAGAGTGATGGCATGCATTAAATACACTGCCAAGCATGGACCTCTGTTCTGACCCTCGACTTTGAGCACAGGAGCATCTCTGTTGTGTTATATCTCACACTGGGCTGGGTTGCTGGCACGTGGGCCACATTTCTCTTTTAATGGGCACCCCAGTACAAAACTGGAGTCCTGAGCTGAGACACAGTTAATAAGCAAGTTGGTTACAGCAAAATGAAGAAGGAGTATCAGTCCTTTTAATGTCAGAACAGTCTCAAAGCTTTGTTAGTGCAATTTCAGTATTATCCTTTATGAAACAATCCTGTTTAACCAAGATGACCAGACTTTTCCCCTCTCTAATTTTAATGTGGTTTTATAAAATGGATACATTTAGCATGTCATCTGGAAACATTAACCAGGGAGGTGGAAGGGTGAGGCTCTTGGGATTAAAGCATCCATTTAGATAGATAGATAAATGAATTGACTAAGAGCTACCCCATTTTTCATAGGGCTATTATACCTGATTTTTATTCTGGGCTAGTTATAAGCTATTGGTTAATGGGGTAGAATTAGATTTTTACAGAACTCTGTGCAGATAATTTTCTCAGAAAACATTTTGAAGAGCCTGCCTGTCCAGAATATGAGGTGATGTTCCACTGCTGTCTGATGGATTTGTCCTCAAACAGCAGGGCTGCAGCTGCAAGTGGTAGCCTGTGGCTCCTCCATTAGAGTTTCTGCACTAGCACAGGAGAGCTGTAATAAAAAGAAATGACATGTTAATGTAGAAGTAAGTTCAAAGCCCTCAGATCTGAGCATCATGGAAATTTAACATTTGATCTAGAGCAGGGCTACTTGGCCTGGGTAACCTCAGGTCCAAAGTCATCACATTTTAAAATTCTGTGTACAGATTTTTAACTTAGGCTCACCTGTCCTCATGAGATTAATCCAAATAAAGAATAATACTGTGGTAACTTCCTCACAACAGGATCCCAGAGCAATGGAGAGTCATCTCAAACAATATAAATAATAGGTAATGTAAAACCTGGCTGGATAAAACAGTGTCTATTAAATATAACAAAGGTTACCTGCACCAGTGGGGGTAGAAGTAGGGGGAGATTTCCCATTTTCCATTAATTTTCCATTAATATTTTCCTCTGAAAAGCTTCCTGCCTTTCCCATATTCTAACACCTCAGTCAGGCTGAGGAAGGTAAAGGGGGAAAATTCTCAGACATTCCAGGCGTTATGAAGTATTTAATCTCCAGAACACCCTTATCTGAAGTTGGTTGAGATACTTCAGACAGAAATGGGTCCCATCCTAACAGAGAGAAAAGGGAACAGAGGATATTTTCTAGTGGATCATTGACAAGATTCTACAAAATCACCACCAAGGCATTACAGACAAGCTTTTTCTTTAGCCCTAGCAGTGAGGCTGAAGTATGCATAAAACATGGAAGGAATCTCCATAGGGTGAGGGGCAATTGCCTATACACTCAGTAGGCCTTATTTGCCCAACAAGAGGTCTAGAAGAGAGTGGTGTTGTTCCTTCAGTACGTATCTCCTTTGATGCTCTATTTTTTTTATCAAGCAACAATGATCATCTCTTTCCACAGTATATCCTTGACCATACATATGTTCATTCCCAAGCTGTTCCTATCATTCTGTTTTGCTCTTTCCTCCTCTCTTGTTATACTTTCCTTAGTAAACAGAGTCTCATGATGATCTCTGTGGCTGGGAAGATCTCCCTCAGCACAACTCCAAATCTCACTTGCTGTTCTGTGTTAAAATCCTACTCAGGAAGCCCAAGTCCCTGAACAAAAGCTGGCAGAGTATAGACTGATGTGCTGCTCTCATGTTCACTTTTAGCCCCCAGCCATGCTGTGCTCAAGTTTTTTCTCTGCCTTGGAAACTGTTTGGGAGCATCTTTGCCATTTTGCTCTGGGTCTGCGTCTCTGGCAGCTGAGAAGATTGGTTATGCTGATTGGTATCCCTGTGTTTTATAAACCAAATGTTAATACTGTGAATAGCAAGCTGCCCTAGGACCACAGCTTGACAAGTTCAGTCATGCAGAACTGGAAGTGGACTTGCAGTTGAGGTCCAAAATAGCCTGTGAATGCCTCACCAGAGAGGCTGGGATGACAGGCCCCCGGTTTCCTAGCAGGTGCTATTTCTTTCACGTGGAGCTACTGTTGGAGGTCAGGGCCTCTTTATTGGAACATGATGTGACTGCATCTCTTCTCTTACAGTACAAAGAACAGAGTCATCCCAGTGACACTGAGAATGGGCCTTTCAGGGAGGTGAATAAATAACAGACTCTCTCACTGGAAACCTGTGATGGTGTCAGTACAAATCAGGGGATAACAAGAAAGAGGTGCTCGCAGCTACCATAACAGATATATTGCCTCTCTCTAGATTTTGTCTCAGAAAGCTCCCACCACTTTTTTGGGGGGGCTCCTGCAAAATGCAAGTGTTCAGTTTTGAAACTGAAGCTCATCAAGTCATGGAAATATTGGCTGAAAGTCCCTTCTACAGGTCTCCTAGTGCAAATGTCTTCCCTAAAGTCCTACATGGCTCTTCCAAAGAGCAAACCTTGGATATCACTGCTTGTATTGTCCACTGCTCCTGAAAAGTACCTGCTGTTTGTGTGTCTCTGATGGGTGGTTGTGGCCACCTTCAGCTCACATTTCAGACACCTCTCCCAGCCTAAGCCAGCCCAGCTCCTTCCAGCTCTCTGAGGGGATACATCCTGCAAACCCTGAACACAGGCAGCCCCACTGGACCCTGCCAGTTTCCCCACATCCCCCTTGCCCTGGGAAGGGGAGCCAAGGCTGGACGCTGGACACAACCCAGGTACAGCCTCCCTACCACCAAGCAGTCTGGAATAAGTAGCTTCTCTCAGAGCTGGCAGTCCTTCTCCCCAGGAGCACATACAGGCTTTCTGAGGGAGGAGTTGCTGTCAAAACCACTCATGGGTTCTTATTATCCATGAAGTTCTTCAGTTGCTTTTTGAACCTCTGCAAAGGTTTGACTCTAAAATCTCCTCCAGCAAGGAGTTTTATGGATTTCTTGCACAGTGGGTGAAGGACCACTTCCTCCTGCTTGTGGAGAGCTTGCTAATTGCTAGTTTCATTTCTTGTTCTCCTACAAGAAAGCACAAGGAACCATTTATCATCCCCCTGCCCTTCCTGATTTTATAGATCTTTATAGAAGTGATAACAAAAGAGATCAAAAATACATGAGGAAGACAAATGTTATATTCTGCTTTTCTCTCCCTTTATTTCCTGAAACATGCAGGTCCTCACACTTCATTTGAGCATCACCTTTGGAGAGTGTCTCCCAATGTTTCCTCTCCTTTGTCTTTATTGCATTCCACCAGTGAACAGCAACTAGGAGTAAAGGAGGCCATAAACAGCTATTTTCTTGCTCATTTACCTGTGTTGTTCTGGCAATTGCTTAATGGTAAACATATGACTTACACAGTTTAGACCACAATGTTAACAAATTTAATTCCTTGCCTTTCAAGCACAGGCTAATACAATTTTCCTCTGCATTCCTCCAGGCCATAGAGTAAAGAACAGCCACAGGCAGAGGTGCTCTCAAGACTCCCAGCTGCATTATCTGAATTTCATTAGGATTCTGAATAGTGCTGTTGATGAAGTCGACTGGGGAAAAAAAGCAATTTAATCTGTTAAAGAGCTGCAAAAAAGTGCTGTAATTCTTTCTGAAATATTGTTTTAGCTTTTTGCTCTGATAGTCTGGTGCTTGTGTTTATGAGGACAGTCAGTATGCATCCTCAAGCAACAATTTTAATGTCTGCTCAACATATGCTGTTTACATGATTTCAAAGTCACTGATCTTGGAGGCAGTTTGACATTCAGTAAAGAGCCAAGCCTGAAGGGGATAGCCTGCAGGTTAAGAACAACCATCTGAACCCTACAGAAACTAAGCCCAGTCTCCAGAAGAGCTTTGCTAGACCAAGGGGTTTAGGCAGGGGCTGAGGGAGGGGTACACTTCTAAGCTGCTCCTCTGAATCTGACACAGGCAAGAAGCCTCCAAGTCCTCAAAATGTTCTCTTCATCCAAGGCTTGCTGGAAAATAAGCTGGCCATCTCCATGGAGTGGGAAAACTGATGTGGAGTATAGCTGCTGATGTCCTGTTAATCCCAAAACAAGGGCTCCCACTCTTCAGTCTTCAGTCTTTTGACTCCGTTATCCTGAGTCTATCAGCAAGGGAGGACGGTGTGTGTCCTGGGAGCAGGAGATGTTGATGAAGGAAGAACAAACAGCCTCTGTATGGGAACGGGAATTATCTGGAGGGCTAGAATAACCCTTGCCAGGGACTTTCCCTGTGCTTTTTTACCATCCAAAGCAAACTGAGCTGCTTATTCTGGGCCCATGAGGTGGTCTCTGTTTAACACACGGGTATGCTGACAGGGAGGCAGCCAGGGCTGTGAGGGTTTTTTTATGCTGCAGAGTCACCCCATATACAGAAGAGTTCCTAGGGCTGCATGCAGAGGTGGACATGACCCTGCAACAGGGAAGAGGCTGAAGGAGATGCGAGGTAGCAGCCAGAATCCTTGATATGATCCTTTGGATTGACTGAGTGCAAGTTGCTGTTCGGGTGATGCTTGGCCAACGGTTTAGGAAACAGAGTTTCTTGTGCAATAGATCGTAATTCGTAGGGGGAGCTGGATCTTGATTTTTCCTCCCCAATGCCTCGGTGGTGGCTCTTTTCCTAAAATTATTGAATGGCACCACCTTGTGGGTGCTTGGAGGTGAGGAGACTTTTCCATCTTTATTCCATGTGCGGACCCTGCAGGGGTATATTTGAATAGCGAGGCGTGCAAAGGGTGATTCATTCTCACGCTGCTTCTCAAAGACTGGGCACTCATCAAGAAGAGCTTTTCTGCTTGTGTGCTGCCATCTGACAGAAACAGACTTTAGTGCTTAGCAGTTGATTTTCAGAGCTTAACTGATTTTGCCTTTGCTAGAGGTTGTATTGGAAAACTGTAAACAGATAAAATAGCTGACACTTTCCAATTGTAGAGAAAGTGCAGAGGAAAAACACTGAAATACACATTAAAGATCATCTGCCCAGGATGCCGTTTCTTACCTTTTTCCAAGGTGTGAAATCCATGTGTTGGCTGGTCCACGCATCACACAATTCCCTAAACTCCTGAAAGTAAGGTGTAGTGGGAGAATTGACCATATGTACTCATGAGTTTGCCTTTAGGGATTACCCTGGCAATGACAGACAGCACATGTCCTAAACTGCATCAGACATATGTTTGTGAATAGAACAGCCTGTGTACAACAACTCCAAGACTTTCCAGAAAGCACTGGCTGTATGCTGTGTATTTTATACAGCATTAGGATTCATGTTATCATGGGTATGCAGGAACCCAGGATGCTAAACAGCAGCTATGGGACAGTGTGAATGTGCATGTATGGAAAAATAGATTTTTTTGGTCAAGTGGCATTATCATATATAAATCCAGGAAGCTCCATGAAATCTACCTGGACAAGATTTTGCAGAGTGAAGAGGATGATGTCCTAAAAAATGGATATATTGTAGCCTAAACTGCATCAAGAAAATGGAACAGAATCTTAAGCAGAATATAGACAGGTGAGCAGACACATTCATACAATTCTATTGTCCATGGGGAGAAACTCAATAAAAACATAAATAAATACAAATGGTTAGACTGTCAATTAAATTTTTCAAGCCTGCTTCTCAAACTCAGTTTCAATTTTGTACTGAGCATTTTCCTTTTACAGTGTTGCCCTCCAGCCATGTGCCCACTCAGTTTTTTTCTAGGCAAAGTCACAAGGGCTGGATGCAAGGTTGTGCCAGATATCTGCTGAGACACCATGGGCAGAACAACATGGTCAAGACAATATGGTCCACAAAGTGAGGAGAGTGCCAGGAAAAGGGATGAGAAAAGCTTGCCAGGGGATTAGAGGTTTCTGAGAGCAGGCATCAGAATAGGAGTGGGAAGGCACCAGGCCAGTCAAAACAAGGCTCTCCAAGGGGCAGTTTGCTGTGTGTTGCAAATAACCCGGGGTATCCACCAAGATAACCCCATCCCAGGTGTTGCAGGAGCACAGAGTGAATGAATGACAGTCCTGTCCCCAAAGCCCCTACAGCCTGTACAATAGCCCGAGATGTGCTGAGAGGAGAGTGTGTACTGTGAGAGCAGGTGGGTGATGTGAGAGGCAGCAGTGCCGGCACATCAACAGCCAGCACTCTGTGGGTGATTTTTCCAGCCATGACAGTGAAACAGAGTCGAAAGCAGGGATGTGGAAGAGGAAAATGAGCCAGTCTTAGAGACAGTGATAGAGATTTCCTCTTCACTGCCCTGAATACACTGCCTGTGTGGAGCAAAGATGAAGAGGCTTACTTGGAAATTCAGAAAACTGATGACAGCAGTGACCTCTCAGATAAATCAGAGATTGCTATCAATATCCAGTTGTTGAAGAGCAATGGTAAGAAGGAAGACAATTTACAGGCTGATGAGATCAACAGTGAATGTTTGCAAAAGGGATTAAAGGAAGTGAGGGAGCCCCTCTAGTGGGAGAATCCAAGAAAGGCAATCTCAGCCATTAGCTGGGAAAATGATCCTACTGCAGCATCCAGGATGGATCATAATTTATATTATGTACGGCAAAACCCCCTCGAATCTGAAGACAATATCCAATAGTTTCTACCGGCTGATTACAAGAAAACTTTTTCCTGACTTGATATCTGATGAGGGAGTAAAGCCTGAGCATGTGAGGAGAACATCCCTATGACACACACAAATTTTAAATCATGTAGAAACAGTAGCATATTTCATAGTCTTTTAGCCTGGTCTCCAGGACTCCCTGGAGTTCATTCTCCAGGTGCTAAGGAAAATCACAGAAACACTAAAATGCTCAAATTAAATATTGGTCCCAGCTCTTGTGTGAATCTGAGGTATCCAGAAGAACTAGCAGCATGTCAGAAAACATAACATAATGGGAAGGGAAAAAAAACACTGTCTGCCTCTATTATTGGGGGAAATCACTAACTCTGTGTCCACCTCAGTTTCCAATTTGTAAAGCAGGGTGAAGAGCAGTTCTTCACTCTTGTAAAAAGTCACATGACAAAAATGTGAGCCATGAAGGCTCTGAAATGCCAACATACTCAGGAGAGGGAACCAGCTTAGTGTCTGGGCCTGATATATAGTGGTACCAACTTTTTACAGCTTGCAGATTCTGTTTTAGCACTGAGCTGCCAAACAGGACAGCAGACCAGCAGGGCTGTGTTGGGAGAGGACAGCTCCAGCTGCAGAGCAGGCTCACCTATGACAGCCACCTTCTGCTCCAGGAGCCATGGTTCTTAGGAGGACAATGCCTCTGCATGATGAAGAGGATGATGAAGATAACATCCATTAGACACCTGTAATAGTTTAACACTTGGATTTTATCATGCAGCAACATATTCAATATTTCCACCTATTTATGTAGTGTTTTAGGACTGTATTTGACAGGCTTTAATGTAAACATGGTATTGCTGGCACACTGACAGCTTTTTTTGGCATTGCTTTTACAGAGTCTTTACATAGAATGAGTTGATGTGTGACTCATGTAAATTCAGACATTTTTTTACTTTGAGCAGATGTGGTCCCTCAGTGTGAGCCCGAGAACAGTTGGGGTGTTGCTGGGATTTATTTACAAACCTCCAAGCCAGCAGTTTCAAATCTGGGTTAAAGTTAGATGCCTGTTTCCATGACAGATGGTCTCATTTTGAGAAGGAGTGAGTCTTGACAACTGGGGCTGGCTGGGAGAGTGAATTTCTGTTTCACAAAGATGATTCTATTTTCAGGGTATTTTCAGATCCCAGATCAAGATTTAAATCTCCGAATTCAAATATCGTTAAAGGATGAACAACATTTCATCTTGCCAGCATCAAAGCTCCTGCTGATCCCTGGCTGCTGCCAGTGTTTATGCAGGCTGCTGGAAGAACAAGGAGTCCTGGCTCTGTTGTCACCTGCCAAACAAAGCTGTGGGGTGGCAGGAGGGAAGGCTGGTTTTCTCAGGGGGTTGTGCATTTCCCCAGTGCTCTGGTGTTCAGGGAACAAGCCTGAGACCGTGGACTGTCTTTGTGACTTGGCACAGCAGGATTGTGGTAGGGGGTCGCTGAGTTCCACAGCCACCCTGGAGGTAAAAGGACCAGAGAGAGATTATCATAGAAACCCTGATTATTCTTTAGCCCTGACAGGATCAGATCTCATCAGAGGTTTTTCTGGAGCAACTCAGAGGAGAAGCATTTCCATAAAAATGTTCTAGTCCTTCCACTGAAGACTCCAGTTGCATTGAACAAGCAGTGCCTGCTGCTGATGCAGCCATTAGGAGATGAGGGGTGGGCACAGCACAGTGCCACCCTCTCTCCCTGAAGCAACAGCTCTGATGGGGGCTGGAGTCCCCACTCTTGTCACATAGACTGGCTGCTAAAGTGTGCAAAATCCCATGAGGTGTCTGACATTGGTACTAAGGAGTTCCAGGTTATTTTCCCTGGCCTCCATCTACTTTTGTGGAAAGGTAAAGAGCTTCACTATCTCCTTCTAGCAGCTCCATGAAGGTATCTCATGTCCTTATTCCATCTCAAATGGCACAAATGGCTGTACAGCCCCCTGTGAATTGTCTGCCATTGTCAACATTGCTGCCAGGCAAAGCAAAGGGAAGGTACCTCCTGTATCTGGTGAACGTCACCATGATCCTTGTCAGGGAAAACAGCATCCCTCCAGTCTAACTCCTGGCCCCCAGAGCCTGGATTTTTACTTACTGACCGCAGCCTGGTTCAGAAAGAAGAGAGAACAAGAGGAAAAGTGGAGAAACCACACTCAGTTGTGCTACACACAAGTCGACTGTGGCAAGTGCTGCTGAGCAGAGGGGAGCTTGCAGTCACAGAACATGGATATAGGCCATGGCCCTTCATTAGCCTGCATTATTATTAAGGTGGCACCCAGAGGAATTTTACTGCCAGTAGCATAACTCTTCTTCTTCAAATTGTCTCATATGCCACTAAGAAGAGGGCCAGAGTGATTTTTTGTTTGATTTCAGTACCTTGCTGTTGATATCCTGAAGGAGTGTTTGCAAAGCCAATCTGACTTGTTACCCAGAAAGCTGCCTGTCAACATGAGTTTCTGCAGACCTCATGTTAAGGAGGGAAAGAGCTTCTACTTCTTAAGTTTTCACCTAAAGAAAACAAAAACAATAAAACAAACCCAAAACCACCCGAAAGGAAACCAGTGTTCAACTGACACCTATATTAAAAAATTTAAGGCATCCTTCTAAATTTCAATGATCTGAAAGTTCAGCTGATTTCTTTCTGCCTTCTATTTTTGCTTACTTTGCAGTGCAAGTTCTTTCTTCATCACCAATTATCAATTTTATCAAAAGTGGACAGTTTTGCTAATGATGGGAAGAAGAGCCTTTTAAAACAAAATATAGGAGTCATTAACTTAAATACTGCAATCACCAAGGCAGTCCAACATTCTTTGGAGCATTACTGATTAATATTTCATTCTCTTTAATTAGTCACAAATTGAATTTATTTTTCTGTACTGAATCAACCAAATATATGAGCCAGAGGCTTCAGTTAGCAAAAGGGTGACTTTGTGAAGATCTTGAAATTTTCCTTTGGTGTTCAATTCAATGACTCTTGGCTGGGATGTCATTAAGTGCTGTTAGACTCTAGCAGCTGTTTCAAGGTTTCTGGTATTGATATTATTTGTGTGGTCACACAGCTCAGAGGTGTCCAGGATGGTATTTCCCTGGGTGCTGATGAAGGAGCACCGAGGCAGCTCTCCCACAGAAAGCTCACACTTCAAGCAAACACTGTACCTCAATGGACTTCATGGGAATCTAAAAGTGCTCAAAGCATTTGTGAGGCACCAAAATGCTCCTCCTTTAAGCAGCCTTATGGAATTTCCTGCTTTCATTTTGCTAGTAATTCATCTGCTCCTGAGCGAATTCTAAGTGTCTGACTTCACATATACATTGAACCATAAAGATGGAGGAAAATGGTGACCAGCTGCATGTTGGCAAGGATCTGAACTCATTATATGTGATAGTAGAAGGAATTTGTCATTGTCTGAGTCATCACAAGTGCCCCGTTCAGGGAATCCACTCTTCCAATACAATTATTTGAACAAAGCATTAGTGATAATAAAGTCCAGAGGAGGCTTACTTGGACAAATATGATTTTCAGGTGTTTCGGAAAAGCTTGTTGTTGATCAGACTGTGTCCTTCTCTCAGATTAAAAATCCTTTGCAGATAAAACCACTGGAAAGTGTGGAGAACAGTGGTGAGTAGTTATCTTTGGCTCTGGATGAAGTATTTTATCTGTGAGACAATAAAATTCAGGGCATAGGAATTGGCACTCTTGATGACTGAATTAACTTTGAAATCTCTCTCAGTCTCTGAGACCTCAGAAGATACTGAAAAGACTTTCCTGGCAAATAATTTTGTAATTACACTGGGGCTGAAGATTGTTTTCAGTGGCCTCCATTAGTTAATTATGGGCTCATAAGTTGCAGATTCTGGGGTTTGCGAACCTGCACACAGCGTGGATTTTTCCTTTGTAGTGGATTCAATAAAAATAATTATAAAAATATGTTCATGCCTCTTTGGACCATGAGTTTTGTCGACAGATGCAATGAAACTGATACATCCTGCAGAGCAGCTCAGTCTCGTGGCACTGACATTTCCCCCACAAAAATACCCAGAAGTTAACTTCTGAGAAGCTCTTGTTTGCAATATCAATACAGCATAAAAACAACTATGAGGGTTCAGACAAATTTGTCATCATTTTGTTAGGAGTGGCATAGCTGTAGTTTTTTATTTATTTGCCCATCTACATAGTGGTAGGACCTTGGATTTGCAGTTTTGGTGTAGTGTCAGCTCCTGCATATAGACAGAACAAGGACCTTAATTTACAGAAAATGTAAAAACTTCCTTTGGAGACTGTCAAACATTTAGCCTCGTTGATATCACGTAGCACTGAATTCTGCAGGTTAATTATGGCTGGTGTAAAAGAGAATTGATTTTTGTCAGTATTGGAAACTAAATGTATTCATGCCTTCCTGAATGCTTTCTCAGCAGTTGACAGCCTTGACATTTACATAGGGGTGCGGTGAAACAGGGCACCGACACCCGTAATCATCACGAGGAAGGAAAGCATCCAATGATGTGAAACTGTTTCACAGTCTCTCCCTTTTCCTGGAAAAAACAGCATCTGGCTCAATGTATCTGTAGGCACAGACTGTCTGCAAGGGCTTTTTTTGTTCTTTAAACAGAACTCAGCTGACAGGTTACTTTCTGGAAAAAGCATGGTAATCTGTCTATTTATGTACTGCCTTTGAGAGATGTAGCCTCAAATTAGGATAGGAATTGGGAACTGAAACAAGTGGGTTTACAGAAATGGGAGATACTGGGATTCTTGGTGTGCAGGCTCTGTGCAATCAGGTCTCAAAAGCATTCTCAAAAAATGGAATAAATAGAGCCTTATTGTTTCTATAGCTGATTAAACTGAGTTGACGTCTCATCCTCTAGACAAGAACATACTGCTTGATCTAACCCACATTTGAAGATGTGTATGACGTTCAGTGAGAGTTGGAAACATCATTATCCTTCCTTTGGAGTTAGCCCAGTGTTTGCTGAGTGCCTACCTTTGGAAATGGGCAATCCCCTCCGTGGGAGCTGACAGAGGAAAAGCTCTGTCTTCATTCATGGTGGTCAGGATTCTGCCTTGACCAGCCTGCAGCACTTGACAGTCTTCAGGCTCTGGCAATCCCACTGGCTGTCACATGAGTTTCCCTGAAAACAGATAGCTCAATAAAGCCAAACAGTTTATTTGTGCACTGGATCTCATATCCCTGAGAGCCCTGTTCAGAACACTGAACTGGGCACTGGTCGCACCACATTGCTCCATGTTTTCTCCAGTGCTTTGATGAAGTTCACTCTTCAATTTTGCCACCTCCTCTGCCTCCTGCTCTTGGCCCACATCACTCTTTGTCCTAAGCCCAGTCCAACTTGAGACCTCAGCACCCATCCCTCTCACTTGTTCAGACCCCATGCTGAGGGATTACTGAGGCTTAGGTGGAAGATGGGTTTTGGAAAGACTCTGTATGCCCACATCCCTCATCTGAAGGTCAGGGAGGTTGTACCTCAGAGTCAGGGGCCACAGCTGGTATTGTGCCACAGGTCTCTGCCACTCAGGTCACAGAGTGACAACCAGACAGCTGTGGCATGCCTTTGCAGCTGGCCAGTGCCATGCAATGACACACACTGGGGTTACACATGCACAGAGAGATGAGAGTGGCTCCAAAAGAAAAGCAATCAGATTTCACCTGGGGCACCTTCCAGGCATTCTATAAATTAAGCTGTCTCTATAAGTTATCCTGTGACACAGAAGATTCTGCTTGAAGATCCATCTTCAGTCTTACACTTCCCTGCTTTCACAGATGTGGAGATGCTCTCACATTTGCAGCAGGCTCTGCTTTGCCATAAGCAGGGCAGCTCATTTTCTGGCATTGCTGTCACCACGCCCCTGCTGCACTGACTGCTCTTGGTGGCCAACACACCCTTGTGTTGCTTCTAAAAGGCTTGCTCCCTGTAAACACACAGATATGCTGGAAATGTTTCTTGTATCAAGGGCTCTGTCTATATCCTGAGTTTAAAAGTGAACAAAGGAAGAGGAGGAGGCACACACAGATCTGTGCAGCCTGTTTGGGGCTTGTTGCCTCAGAGCTCCAGACTAATTGCACTTGGGAAGTGAGGCTCTGGGGAAAACTGGGACACTTCACAGGTGGGATAAACAAGAATCAGGAAAACACTGTGAGGCCTGGGCTTCCCTAACATTTGTAAGTGCTCCTAAGATCTTGGTACAATGTCCAGCTGAGCATCTGGGTGTGGAAGTATAAGCAGGACACACTGGATTACAGCAGTGGTCGACCAGTAGCATCACCCGAAAATTTTCCATTTTCCTCCAAATGAATCCCTCTTAGATATATTGGGTGTGTCTGTTGCATGTGAGGTAGTCATCTTTACTTCCAAAGTTCTGCAGGTAAATAACCATTTGGTGTTTGATTTGTTCTGCATGCAGCACATCAGCTGGTCCTGTTACAAGTAATTCAAAGGCTTTCCAAAGAGGTAAATCTTTGCTTATTTTCATTTCCTGCCTCTAGCAATGTAATGAAAGATTGTCTCATTTGCTGCTTAAATCCTGCAAGCAGGAGTGAAATATTCTGAGATCCAGGAGAGGTCAAACTGTAGATTTTTCCACCACCCCAAAGCCCAGTTTAGTCAGCTGGATGAATTAAAGCTGGTAAGTGTGTAGCAAGTCATAAAAGAAAACCTTCATGCTCTGTAAAAGCAGCCTTGAGATACAGTAAGGCTCTGTACGAGGGCACTAATTTGTCACACAGTGTGTCCCCAAGCTGCATTGTACAGCCTGGGCTGGACAGGGAAAGCAGGACACAGCAAGCATTTCCTAGAGCCACACTGTGGCTGAAGGGTTATCACCCATCCCCAACAGATCAGTTTTTCTTTCTCAAGGAAAGGAAAAAGTCCAGCAGACATGATCCTGAAAGCCAGCATGCCTCTGAAGAAAGACATCCTCTTGCTTTTTGCTCAGGCATCTGATACCTGGCAATTGATTTGCTTCTTTGTATGTTCTGGCTGGATCATTCTGTGCCCCTCCTGCACAAAGGGCACAGAAGAATTGAAATCAATTTTGCCTGGAAACAGATGCCAATTAACATCACTGGAGACAGGCAGAAAGGGAACAAGGAGCATCTCATTTGAGCTGTTGACATGGGTAGAATGCTGGAGATGGCCTCAATCTTTCTCAAAGCCTTTAGTTCTTCCATCTCCCAAGCAGCTTCTTCCTTGAAGATTTTCCTGTGTGTGTGCAGGCAAAAACATGGTGGAAACAGCTGAGCTGAGCTCACACGGATCCCATGTCTACTGGAGCTTGTGACAAGGCTGCCCTTTCCCTTAAAGGAGAGAAATGTCTTGCTCCCACCAGGCAGTGAAATGACAAATGCAAAAGCCCCACTTCCAATTTATTCCCAGTCCCAGTGACCAAAAGCTGCTGTTGGTTTTGTCGTTTTCCAGAAGGTGTCTTCACACACTCTTGTCCACACAGTTCTTCTCATTGCTCCCTGTAACTTTGTACAGAGAGGCAGAAGGAAGAAATGACAGGGAAAGGTTGCTAAGCCTAAGCCCCACTCTCAGCGCACAGTACACAAAGCCTTTCTGCTTTGGCTTACTCCAGAAACACGATCTAGTGGAACCCTCTATCCGTGCAGCACAGTTTGGCCATTGCTGGCAACAGGCTGCAGGCTCTGCACTGAGTTTGCAAAGACTTGGGACTGAGGCCTGCCAAACTTGCTTTGCCTGGACTACTGTAGAGTACCTGCTTTGTTTCAGTTTGGTTTAGCTGTAGGAACATGTTTCTCCTTCTAGCCAGGTGCCTAGGGCTGATGGGGTTTACTTTCACTAGCACTGCATGGTAGAACCATAGTTTTATAGCAGCTCGTCTGTGCACTGTGAGGTGTTTACAGCTCTAATTTCATACACTGATCTAACAGAGATCATCATAGGCTTGGTGTGACAGCAGAGGTCCTGTGAAACAGAAGCACAGTGTGCAGTGTGGGGGGCTGCAGGCCCAATGGGATGGTAAGAGCTGGGACACAGGCTTGACTCTGGAGCACTCACAGCTACAAACCACTCATCATGACAGCTAAAGGAATGCAGATATAGAGCTGGATGATAATGGTTTCAGGGTAGAAAAGAGGAAAAATAAATAACATCTTATGTGTATATAATCAGCATCTATTGTGAATGTGGATGTGAAATGGAGTTTCAATCCAATGAAGAAAAAGGTGTAAAAAGCGTGTAACAAATTATAAAACTTAACCCCAGGAGAATCTGAGTAGGAAGAAGAAACCATCACCATCAGCCTCACATTCCTCCCAAAGAGCAACTGCAGATGCTGATGACTTCCTGTAACACCACTATCAGAATGAAACCACCAGCCTTAAGATTTAGATGAGCATGGGCAGGAATAGGGATAGAAGATAAAAAGAGTGCATAAGGCTTCAAATTATTTTTTGATTATTATTATTATTGCTATTGAAATTTTTTCTGATAGGAGTATTATTTCTTTTTCTGTAATAATTTGACCTGGATAACCTAATAATGATCTTCAATTAGCATGCTAAAATTTCAGTTCTACTAACATTCAATTCTTGTCTTTATATATAAGGTATGTTTCCCTTTTGCCCAGAAATAATATTTCAAGCATAATACTGTAAGAAGGTTTCTGAATAGCTCAGAAACATTCTGTATTTCTCACAGGTTCAAAATAACCAAATACTTCATAAGCTGAAATCACCATCAAATGTGAAAAATGCATCTGCCCAGGAGAGATCTAAAGATCTTCTCAGCCTCAGATGAAAAGGTAAATGGTGTTTTGGGTAAAATCAGCTTTTGTTTCTCAGTTTTCCCTTTCAAACCTGTTCCTGCTCTCTCTGTGAGTTAAAACTGATTCTATTCCTCTTCTAGACTACACTCTGTTGAAGAGGAAAGCCACAACAAACACTTCATGAATTAGGAGATATTATTTTTAGCTACAGATCAAGATTCAAAGAAGTAGAAACGTCCAAACTCCTACTATGTTTCTAGTTCCTCAGTGAAGCTTTCCACATCAACGTCTTCCATTTCTAATGGTTCTATAATGTTTTATGGATGTATTATCCTTGCAATAAATGCATTGCCATCAAGCAGGGGCCCTTAGCACCAGCTTTTCTAAGCTCCTGGAGAAAAAAAAAGAAGAGGCCAAGGCAAGAGCCACCAGAGCAGACAGACCTGTGCCATTTGGAACCATAAAGAGGTGGGCAAACCACATGAGAGAGTCTCCTAATTTTGGGCTGGGCTTCCTGGGTAGAATTACAGTATAACCTGTAATTACAAGGTACCACTGTTTTTACACTGCAATTACAGACGTTTCACATTCTGGACATCCTGGACCTGTGGTGTAGAGGTGATTTGCCATAAGCCTGGTGGTCATTCCTGATTCTGGGCTTTTGGCTTCCCTCTTCATTGGATATACTTGCAGAACATTTTTCTCTTGACTTCTAATGTGTCTCTGCACCAACTCAACTCACAGGACTGCCTAAAACTAATCTGTATGACTAAGAGCATGGTCTAGATGCTCCTTGAACTCTGACAGGCTGGGTGCTGTGAGCACTTCCCTGGGGAGCTTTATCTTAACATCTGCAGCAGGTGAGGGTTGTTTAATGGCTATAATGCTTTGGAAAATGTGCAAGATCTAGACCCGGTTTTGTGAGTGGCTTTGGTTTTCTCTTTGGATGACTCCAAACATTTGGAGATCTGATACTTGAATTCTCTGGTTTGAATTCTCTAGCTTGTATATACTTATTATATGTTTGTCTTCTTGTGAAATGAAAATAAGGATTTTTTGATTTGCTGTACTTTTCTTTAAAGGGAAGCCCTGTTTTCCTTCCAAAATGATAAGATACCATTTTATTGCTATCTGTTGATTTATAGGATGCATGGAAACCCTCCTCCCTTAAACAGAGCTTGTTATAGAGGACTCTTAGTTAATTTCTTTTCTGTGAATTTAATTTTGGCCAGATCTTTCTGCCTCATTCAATAAGAACTTCCCCCTCAAACCTGCAGTCCTTTGATGCCTTAGGGTTTAGCTGTTGTATTTTCTTTTGGACTCTGTGCTGTTTCAGTGAGTAGTTTTAGGTCTCATATTAAGTGCTACTAAGCTCTCTTTGTGATGTAGATAGATGAAACAATTCCTTCTCTAGTTTGATATCAAAGACAACTTTTAGGTCCAGGAATGAAAACAACGGTGAATTGAGAAGAAAAAACGAGGAGGATGGAGCTTCATAACCTGAAGCTATGGTTGGACAATTGGTTCTAATATGCTAATGGACCAGAACTTATAAAAATGTGAGACCTTGTGACCTGGGGGGGCCATTTTTATGACCACTTTGGGGTGCATCTTGGGTGTGGTCCATCTGGACCCTTGTGTGGCCCAGGTGTACCCAGTGAGTCCTTTTAATAAATACCCACTTTATCCTTTTGCTCTCTCTAGTCTCTGTTCCAGGTCAGCCTCAAGAAGGCATCACCTTGGTCCTCTGTGTTTTACCTGGGCATTGCACAAGTCTGATTGCCTAATCCCACTTCCCCCCATTGCTGCTGGCTCTGACCCCAGTCCCAAAGCAGGACAGCTGAGAAATGCTTTGATCAAAGCTCCCCACCACCAGTGAGGTTTGGCCATTAACCTTTTGTTTATGCCCTCACTGTGCAGCAGAGGCACTCCAGGTATTTCCTTGTTAAACAAAGGCAGGCGTTTAAACCCAGCAATCTGCTTTATGACTCTGGGCACTGCTACTGCACACAGTTTGTCTTTTCTCTGCAGAGATTAATGCTGGCATCTTAAACATCACTAATGCCTTATAGACAATCCATTAACATCAGTGTCTCCTAAGTGGCCAGCCATACCACTATCTGTAAAATAGGGATTCTTCCTGAGTGCTACTGCTACCAATCCCGTGATTTCCTGAGCATAGAGTCGTGTCTATTATCATCTGTGGAGTATTTTACACTGCTATATATTTTTTACTATATAATGAGCTGCATGTGTGGGAGTGAAATGGGGAAAAAAATAAAATAGCAGAATATTGCTATTCCCCTTGCTGCAGTGTATGAGCTGATCTGGTTAGACACGAAATGCAGACAGAAATCTGCCTCACCTCTCAAGCTAATTTTAGTCTCTCCCTCTGTTCTCTCTGGCTGTGTGTGTATAAAATCACTGGCAATCTGACAGCGTTTCAGTAACCTGTGCCACGCACAGAGCGGGATGTACTCACCAACCATCTGCTTGCATGGCACGGGTTAACTGAGCCTGTGGGATTGTGCTTACCTAAACAAAACCACTGCAGTGAGGGGAAAAACAATGAATGGGTGGAGATGATCAGCCCATGCATTCCAGCTAGTGCAGTCCAGGCAGCAATGACAGCCTGAAGGTTGCAGCAGCATCGGGATCAGCATTCCAAGTGCACCAATCTTACAGTCTGGAGTGATTTTACGTGGAGCTGTTCTTTATTTGCTGAGCCATGGCCAGTAACCAGGCCAGCCTGCAAGATGATCAGAGCAGGCATTGCAAGTTCTTATCCTATATGTTCTACCAGGCTGTGAGAGATCACAAGCCTGTGTGGATGCTGGAAGACATGAGAACTATGGAGTATTTTTACTGGGAGGAAAATGCCAGCCTACGAACCTACTCACCTTCAGAAGCCCTTCTCTATGCAGTGGTGCATAATCACCTGCCTTATGCTCAATATCTGCTGTCTCATTTTCCAGAGGAGGCTCTCAAGGTGCCTGGGGAGCACTTCTGCTACTGCCCATCCTCTGCTCCTCACTTGGCCATGGCAGTCACATATGACAGGAGAGATATCTTGGGACTGATCATCAAAATTGCACACAAGCTCCCCAGCTTGAACTCATATATCAATAGGGCTGGCTGCTTTCATCTGGAAGATGGGAAAACACCCCTGCACCTTGCCTGCGAACTGCTGAGGTCAGAGACGGTCCTCATCCTCCTCGGGAATGGAGCATCTCCCAGGATAGAGGACAGCAAAGGGCTCACCCCACTGGACGTCATCCTGGAGCAGATGTGGGACTCCAAAGTCAATGTCGCATCAAAGAAGCTCTGCCTTGACTACCTCTTGCTTTTCATGCCCAACCCACAGTTTAAGATGCGGAAAGTTCTGCAGGAGCATCCAGACCACTGGACAGCTTTGCTGGGAGAAGACAAATTCAACAGCCTGGTGGGGAACACACCTGCTTCTTTATATCTGCAAGCTATGCAAACTATTCTCCAGACTCTTCCCCCTTCCCACTTCCCTAAAAGCATCCAAGAACTACCTATACCTCAGGCACTAAAGCCCTTACCATCCTATGGCAAAAAGCTACCAACAAAAAATGTGGTAAATGTTTTTCCTTGACTTTATTCAGTGGGTCTTGGATTTTCCAAGGCAACTTAGAGGAGCTGGTGATCCACCACCCTCTGAATTTTAGTGTGATTTTAGTACTTAACCTATTAGGCTATGCTGGAAAATCCAATATTTTGTGACAAGATTTTAAATGTCTTTTCTAACTGATTGCAGGCACGGCACTTTTAAAGGCAAAAGCCTTCCTTGTTTTCTGTTTTGTTGTGCATGTGAAGGGTTAACTGTAGTTGAGACTGTGTTATGTTTGGTTTCTTAGTTGTCAGCTGGTATCAGTGTATCTGAATTCCCAATATGATAACTGTATCCTGTGTAATGCACCTGGGTTAAGAGGAACTACTTACCCAGTGGGATTTTTAAATGGTGTCACTGCTAGTGCTGGGAGAAATACCATTCTCTACCAACAATGTTCAGATATCAGGTTTCATAACAATGCTCAAGCATCATTAGTAATAACCACAAAGTGCATGGATGATGCTGCAGGAATGCAGAGGTAGTTCCTGCAGAATAACTGATCCAACTGAGTCATACTGAGTTACAGCAGGTCATGCTGTGGAGGGCATGAGTTCAGATAGGGGCAGTGCATGTATATTCCTGGGGGATGGGAGATAAAGATCCACAGAATAGCTAATGGAAGCATCCAGTCTCACCTGGGAGAGAGGGGGTTAAAGTCAATCCCAGCCCTGATGCCTCTACAGACTTGTGCAATGGGGAAGGAACCATTTTCCCTGCTGTCCAGTAAACAAATGGCAATTGGAGCGGGGACAGTGGGAACTCTGTCTTTCATAAGTGATATTATTTCTCCTTGACTTGTGTTTTAGAGCATATCTCTACAGGAGATGTAGCTTGCTAACTTGATTTCCCTGTGGGTCTCAAAGCCACAGGCATTTGTTAATTATCCTAAGCTGGGATATGATGTTCTGCTGTTAAAAGTTGTTACTTGTTGCCAATTACAGTAGTTTTGCCTCATAGATCCAGACAGAAATCCTTTTCCTGGAAATTACAAAATGTTCCCACTGGCTGGGCACTGCAGGCAGGGTGAGTTTGCAGAAAGCATTGCTGGGGCTGGGCAGCCTTCTGGGTAGCTCTGAACCACAGTGCCCTCTCTGCTCAAGGCACTGGTCCTGCACTCCTGGCTGTTCTCAGCATGAACAGAGCAGCGGCAGAATCCCAGCTCCCTTTGGGGGACATCCCTTATTTTGTACACCAGTGTTCACCTTCTTGTAAGCACAACTCTCTGTTCTGCTGAAGTAGCATAACTCACTTCCCCCATCTGCACTGTGCAGCAGTGAAGAGCTCACTCTTCTCTTCAGCTGGATTTGGAGCCCAAGGCTGTGGGGCTCTGCTTTCCACAGGCAGTAGCTCAGAAATATGTGCAGTCAAATCTCAATTGCTTTGTGCAAAAATGGCTCGTGTCTCATCTGGATAATTTCCTGCCTGTGCCAAGGAGGCTGTGCTACACCCTTCTTTCCGTCAGCACAGGGAGTACTTCCATTGAGTTTCCCTTTGCATGGGCTACCTCCTGTGTGCCACGACACTGATGATGCCAGCCATGGCCAGGTGAATATTTACTGTGAGGCTGCAGAACATGCCACTCACAGCCACCTGGAACATCCTTTATGAGACACTGGGATGCTCCTCCCAGCCATCTCTTCCCATATGCCAAGGGGGGACCTCAGTTCCGGTGCCACCTGCACTAGCCTAGGTGAATAAGCAGGCTTGTTTGTGAGGTGGAGAAAATGTCAGCCCAGCCCTAGAAGTGGCAAGCAGACCATGAAGAGGTTAACCCTTCTACTGAAATCCGACATCTCTGATGCTGCAGTGTCCCCTCCACCCCTATCCCTGGGGACTTGAATGTCCTTCTCCATCTGTGTCTATTCCTCATGTTTGATGGGGAAGGCTGCGAATGGGGAAATTCAGGGTCAGCTTTGGGTGAGGGTTTTGGGAGAAGCCTGTCTGCTGACAGCCTGTGCTGCAGACAGAGGCTGTCACAGCTTGGGAAGCAAAACAGAGCCCAAGTCAGATTTGCATTATAAGCGGTGGCTCAGCTGCTTCTGTCAAGCCCTCAGGCTCCCCAGCACCGGCACATTCTCCCCCAAAAACCTGGAGCTGGAAGCAGAGGACGGAGCAAGCTCTTGCTGCCCATGGCTGCCCGGAGTGACTGTGCAGAGCATGGCCCCTCTGGCACCCCGGGAGTCCAGAGGAGCAGGATTGGGTTCGTCCCCATCAGCACTGCGGTATCTCAGCCGGATGTCGGTGGGTGAGAGGCGGAGGAGGCTGGTGAAGGATATTATTAGAATAGTAATTAGGTGCCAGGAGCAGAAATCCCGGGAAAGAAGGAAATAGAAACCATCCAGTGCTATTGCACTGGCTCAAAAACATGTGAGTTTCAGTGCTGTGAGGAGTTTCAGAAAAGACAGGAGGGAGGGGAGTGCTGTTCATCTTACAAATCCAAAGAGGAAGGTAGGGACTGTTGGCATTAACTGAGAGCACTTTCTATTAAGGCAGGAGGCCATACTCAGAGCACTAGAGCAGCCCACTGGGAGCAAGTGAGTGTAATATGGTGCAGGGGTCTCTTGTTGGCTGCAATTGATGTGAATCAATGCAGAAGTCAGGAATCAGGCTCTTCAGGCTTTATGGGCAGGTTTGTAGCAGGATCTGCAGGATGCTTGTGTACATGCATTTGTCCATGTGGGAGGCTCCCCTCAATCCACCTGCCAAGAGAGAGGATGGAAGATGAATTATCTTCAATAGTTTCTTTCTGGCACATTCCTGTGACTGGTGCCCCAGCCTGGAAGAAAGCTGCTGGTCCACTGTTGCCCAACATAAAAAAAATTCCAGTGTGCCCAGCCCAGAGTGTAACAGGCAACTACTCACACAGGAAAGATCACTCCACAGCCCCCTCACTTCTCCTTTTCCTGACCATTTTAGCAAGAGATCAATTACAAGCTGGCCCTCAATCCCATCAGGCCTCCTATGTATAGTACCAGTGGGCCAAAGTTTAAGGTCATTAGCGCTGTGGTGACACGTCTTTTCATTGCCTGTAGCAATATGACTGCAGGATGGGCGCTCCTTCTGCTGGAATAGGGGAATCTTCTCCCTAAGCCCTGTTTGCTTTTATTGTGGTAATCTGCCTGGTAGTTTGAGATCCCATTTGCCTTCCTGCTCAATACAGTGACATTACATCAGATATGGCCAAATCTACCTCAGCCCCGTCTGTGTTGGTTTTTTCTCTCCATTCTTTCCAAGCCAAGTCATTAGCAAAAGTAAACTCGAAATATTTTGCAGACTTCCTGCAACCTGATGGTCTTGAAAAATCCCTATGCTTGCATGGCAAATATGTTGGTGACTTTGTTAATCAAAAAGGGTGCTGGACGGTGTGTGGTGTTGTTTACCTTCTGCATATCTGCATACTGAGTAAGTGTCGCTCAGATCTGTATTTCTGAACTTGGGAAAAAGAATAAACACAACAGAGAAACAGGGAGAGGGTAAAGGCTTTTCTGATCTTTGGATTTAGGTTGGTTGTGCAGGTTACATCTCTTTAATTTCAATTTGGAGGAGTAGCACTGTAAGAATCTGAATTGTCTGTATGTGTGAGCCTTTGGTTTTGGTGAGAAGTGCCTCAGTGAGCGCAGTGGTGGGGAGTGAGTGAGTGAGTGAAAATGTGCAGGTGTGTATGCACGTGTGAGTGTCTGCCCTCTGTCACACATGTGTTTGCCCTCTGTCACACATGTGAGTGTCTGCCCTCTTGTCACATGTGTGTGTCTGCCCTCTGTCACACTTGCGTGTCTGGCCTCTTGTCACACCTGAGTGTCTGCCCTCTGTCACACTTGTGTGTCTGACCTCTTGTCACACCTGAGTGTCTGCCCTCTGTCACACTTGTGTGTCTGCCCTCTGTCACATAGCTGTGTCTGCCCTCTGGTCCACACGAGTGTCTGCCCTCTGTCACACACCTGTGTCTGCCCTCTTGTCACACACATGTGAGTGTCTGCATGCCCTCTCCTGGCAAACCTGTAACCGACTGACAGCTCCCACCCACTGCACTCCTCGTGCCAGCAGTGAGCGATGCCCTATGGAAGCAGCCTTTTCACAAGGTCAGTGTGTGTGTGCCAGGCCCTGTGCTGCTGACAGGTAAGGACATTTCTTCTCTTGTAAAGAGACAGCAGTTTTGCTCTTGAAATGGGTGTTTTACCCCCGAACACCAAACACAAGGGCTTCTCCTTGCTGGCAACTACAATCATCCAGAAAAGGGTTTGTTTGTGATGCTGGCCACACTTTATTCCAGAACACAATTTAAAAAAAATAAAATCTCTTAAATGTATGTCTTTGTCTTTTTTTTTTTTTCTGGACTGCCAGCAAAGTTCAGCTACCTATGACTTCCTAACCCTATGCTTCTGTCTGTTTCTGCAGCATCATTAGCAGGAAGGACTGGCCAGGTTCTTGACCTCAATTACACCTCCCTACACCTGAAGTAACGCTTTTTAAGTCGGTTCCATCACTACTGAAGTTTGTTGGTCTAAAGGAAAACAAAGTGTTTGTGCACTTGTGTTCTTCAAGGCTCCGTAACTCTGACTTCAGCATACAAATAAATGTGACACATAATCCTTGCAAACATTTTTTACATATTTTGTACTCTGAATGTATATATATATATATATTTCATCCCTAACATCAATGGCATTTCCCTGTTCCCAGTTCCCTTGGCATTTCGGGAATCAGCATGGCAATGACAGATGCTGTTTTTCCCTTATTAAGACTGAATGTTGCCATGCCCAGGCACAAATGAATGTTCATTGTACGATACAACTTTCTTATAAAGCCATACTTTTGTAATTTTGGTTTCTCTTTTTTAGGGGGGGGGAATCTTTGCAATAATTGTGTTTGCACCATTACTTGCTGCATGATTAAAGATAAAAAAGATTGTAACATGCCAGAATAAATTATATATACATAGCCTGATATAATTAGGTACGCTAGCTGTGAAAATCATTTAATCTGATTGTGCTAATATAATAAACATGCAATATAAAATTGATGTGTCTTTTATTAGCCAATTGGTCAAAACCACCCACGGTTATCTGTTGCTTTTGCTTTGGCTCATCTTATTGTTTGACTATTTCATTCTGACTGCTGAGCCATTATCTCAAAAAATGTGATCTGAGAAAAGTAATATTTCCCTTCACAGGCTTACAGTAGCTGACTGTGCTGTCAGAGGATGACCCCAAGTGATGAGGTGAACCTACACTCCACAGATCTGCTGAAAGGTGGTGATAAATCAGAAGGAGGGGCTCAACAGGGGTTAAATGGTAACTGGTTTCAGAGATTTTAATTTTTTAGGTTTGAGTTCAGCTTATGCAGCTGCTTCCCATGAACATAAGAGTGCTGGTAGCCTGCTTTCCTTTTCTGGTTTGTGTGCCATCAACCAGCTCCTTTCCTTCCGCAGGTGTTTTTGTGTACAGGAAGATGCCCTGGAAAGGTTTCCAGCACCAACCTCTCCTGTAGCCTCAGCTAAAGGTCTTCAGGCAGATGTGCTCCTCTCATCCTTTGTGCTTTCCATGGGGTAAGGATCCACCAGATTCTGTGCTAAAACCTGAACCATCCTCATCCTCTGCTCTGATAAAAACAGCTACCAAAGTGTTTCAGGTGATGGGTGGCTGGTTTGGATGATGAGGATGATGGTAATAATCATGGGGTGTAGACTCCAGTGCCAACTATATCCACAAATCTCAAGGCACACTAGTATATGCAAGCTATAACCAAAGGATAACTCCTTTGAGCCTGTGCTTGCATATTAAGTTACTGGCTTCAGGAAAGAGTGCAGAGAGGGAAGTTTCACTGATCTCATTTAAAGAAGATCAAGGCTATGCCTTCATAGCAGGAGATTTATCCCTAACTACTTCACCACAAGAATGTAGTCCCCAAAGATGTAGTTTTCTGGTTTATTTTCTTCCATGTTTCCTGTTTCCTGTGTTTGAGGAAGGGAATCTTCAATTTCTCTCATGCCCTGGCAGCTCTGCTGGGCCTGACCATTAGGGAGCCCCAGGCTGAGGCATCCCTCAGAGCCAGTCTCATCTAGGTATTGGTTTTTTTACAACTGTAGTTAGTTGGAGCCCACACACCAGCAAGCAGCAAGACAGGGATTTAAACAGAGAAATTTAAAGGGTATATTCCCTTGTGTGGGGGGAAGCACTGTCACAAGCAGATGATGCATTGAGCGAAATCCTGCCCACGCCTTAGTTACTCGGGTGCACCTCCCTGAGTGAGTCACCCCAAAAGCAGCTGACAGTTTGGCATGTCCCACAGAATCCCGTGTCTGCCTGGCCAGCAGAGCAGCAATGCCTTGGGGGAGCATGCTCTGCCTTCTGCTGCACCACCACTCTCAGCTGGTGGCACGGATGGCTGCCAGGCTCCAGCACTTTGGAAGCTGCTCTGAAGCCAAGAAGCCGGATTTCTCCGGGGATGACTCCTAAGCAGTGCTTGATCTGGAAAATCAGTCATAATTTTCCAGTGCCTGCTCCAGCTCTAGTAAAATGTGTGTGTATTTTGCTATGGATCTCCTGTGAAGGAGAGGTTTATTGCTGGTGGGAAGACTTTTGGTGAATTTCATGAGTTTGTGGAGATAAGAGAGCTGTGCTCTGTACACCAGCTCTGCCCACTCACGCAGATCCCCGTGGAGAACGGCGAGGAGGAGGAATGATTATCACAGAGTTGTCAGACTCACACAAGAAAACCTGGAAGGAAGGAAGGGAAGAAAAGGGTTGGGAGAGACAGTATGGCAAGATGCCTCATGGGAAGCAGATCCTACAGCTGAACAGAAATAGGGAAAATAGTCTGGAGAATCCCAAACCACAGTACAAACCATGAGAAACACAGAAACCACCCCTTGCCACTTTCTCATGGAGCTTGGCTTCAGGATCACATAGAATGTCAGGATGATAAAGAAGAGGCTGACAAGCATTAGGAAAGGACATAAGCACTAGAGCTGATTGGGAATTGATGTTTCCATTCCACCAAAAATGACAATATTGTAAAATACACTTCGGTTCTAATTCGAAATGAAAATTCAAAATATCAAACCCAGTTTTACAGGAAGCACGGAAACAGATCCAGATCTATCAAGATAAATTCTTAAAGAATAGTAAAGTTTTGATAATGTAATACTTGGGGTTTTTTTTATTTTTAGCAGTGTTGAAGCACTAAAAAATAATCAAAATATTATAAACCACACACACTTCTTTTGATAGTCTTTGTCCAGGTTTTCTTGTACCAGAATTTTTGTTGAAATGGGAAGATAAACCCATGGTGCTGGGTGCTCCCAGCATCATGCCATGTCTCCAGCACTGGCAATGGGAGAAGCCAGGTAAGCAGAGCATCTTTGCCTGGCTAGTTTCAGCAACACATTCCTAACTTAATTCCCTCAGTTCCCACAGCTGTTGGATTGGAAATATTGGAAGCTATACCCTTGCCTAGTCCTTCAGTGACTTTTTGACCTAGTGTCCCAAATTTGTCTAGTTCTTTTCTAAGTCTGTTGATACAGTCACACCTGGGACTTCCTATGGTAGCAGTTTACATTTACCTGAACACAAACTCACCTGCCACTTCTTTTTCCTGCTTGGTTTAGTGAGGTCCTTCAGGTGCCTCTGTGTGGTGTTTGGATACTTGGAGAACAGTTGCTCTGTGTTCACAGTAGCACTGTGAACACAGAGCTATTGCTGCTCACTCTTTTCCAGCCACAGGTTATGCAGCAAACAAAAACTAGTTCCCACACCAATCTCCAGGACACCCCATTGCTGACTTTTTCTCACCCTTTGCTATTATGTAACCAGGTTTCACTGCATGAAATAACTCCTGTGGTCCCATGACTGCTTCATTTCTTTAGCAGTCTTTGGTGTGGGACCTTGCCCATGGGTTTTTGAGAATCCAAGTACATTATGTTCACCAGATCTCTCCTTTATCCTCTGCCCTTTTGAGTGAGGTAAGTAATTTACAAACAATTCAATTTTTATGAAGGTAAACTGTGCAGTAAAATATGTTCTGGCAGGAGAAGGCAGAATTAAAAAGCTTCATCCATTAGAAGGACCTAAAGATTTTTATGGACTGTGCAAAGTACAGAAATATGGCCATGGTGTGATTCTTGGAACTGTCCTGTGCAGGACCAAGAGTTGGACTTGATGATTCTTGTGGGTCCCTTCCAACTCAGAATATTCTTTGGTTCTGTGATTCTGTAAAACACATTGCCTTGACATTGCAGGGGAATTCCAGATGGTATTTCTTTTAAAGTGTCTTCTAATTTTGGGGCTTTGACTGAAGCTGAAAATGAGCAACTATAGGACAAAAATCTCTGTTCTTCTGCCTGTAAGGTGTTACGGAGTGACACTGTAAGCAGAACCTTCTTCTGAGTTTACAGATCGTAGTGAGGTACTATTTTCAGCTGTGATGCATATATTTGCAGACACTAAACTTCTCACGGATAGAGGTGATTGCTTGATCAAATGGGGTTTTTTATGGGACTCCTCCCGTGGGTAGAACTGAGCTTCGCTGATAGCTACTGGCTTTGGCTTACTTCTCTACCAGCCTGCAGAACACAGCCTGGTGACAGACAGAGATAAAATTACATTCCATGTATAATTTGGGATTTCATGAAAGGAATGCCAAAATGATAGGAAGAAAGAGCTCTGCCTAAATTAGGTTTCTGCTTAGAGGTGTGTTCCCTAAATCCCCAGAAATTCACATGCTTACTTAGGCTCACTCAGATCTGGTGAGCTTCAGGAAAGTGTAAGGTATGGCAAGTAACCCGAATTTGGGATCAGGGAGGCTAAGAGTAGCTTTCCCACAAAATTACCCAGCTCTTCTTTTGCAGAATTACCAGATTCTAGCAGCAGATTGGTTCTTTGTGTTCTCTGGAAAACGGGAAACCAGGTTTCAAAATGTCTCAGTTCTGCCCTGACACACATGATCATTATCTCCTCAATTAAAAAACTTAAGTGACAATGTCCAAACTTGGACCTGACCATGCCTTTTCTTATTCCCCTTTTGCAGATACTTAGACCCGGGAAGCCCCCTCCATCATGGTCTGGACCTTTGCCCCCACTGCCTTGGAGGGAATGAACACACAAATTTCAAGCTGTAAAATTACTGCACATAATACACAGCATACAGCATGAATGCACATGCAAGCACCATAGCTGATGTGAAAGAAGAGGCCCTTTTGGAGTCTGGAAATATGAGAAATATCTCTTTGCATGTTTAAGAGATTTTAGAATCTCTGAAAAACACTGGTTTTAACCTTTGTTCATGGAAAAAGGGCTTTTAAGCTCTGAAATAAAGCAGAGTTTTCAAGAGTGTGTATTAAATAGTAGAATAGTGTGTAGTTTTATCACAGGGTGAGAACTTTCGATATATGGGGGTTTTAGGATGGTAAGCAGGTGATGACAAGATGGAGGAAGCACATGGCTTTTGGGTTTCTTCCTTCTTCTTCCTTGCCTCCATCTTCTGCAGTGAGGTGGCACATTAGAGTTGGCTTAGAGTACAGTTTAACCTTTTAACAAAGATAATAGTTATTGGAGAAGTATTATAAATACTGATTACATAGATTGTAATATAAATATCCATGCCACCCTGAGGGTGGGAGCATTTTAGTATGGAGCATTAGGCATTAGAGCATTCGGTGTTCTTTGGGATTTAGGTTTTGTGCCTTGAACTGACCTGCAATGAAGAACTTTGCAGGTCAGGAACAGAATGTAATGATAAGAAATAATAAACAATGAAGAAAACGCAAGAAGAAAAGCCTCACAGCCTCTCTTTCAAGATCTCTGGCTGGGGAAAACAAAATTGTACATTCTCAGGTCAGTGTTAAACAGCCGATTAACAGAAACAAACCAAAAAATATTTTTTATAATCCCGAGAAGGCCCTTCATGAGTCTTACTTATTTTTGGAGTGAAAAGCCCCTTCCCCAGCAGGCAGGAGTCCATAACTAACATCCCAGTTCCTTACTGGTGCCAGCCTGACAGGTTTTGCCCAGCCACCTGTCAGTGCAACTCCTCTAAGATTCAGGCAGACAACTCTTTGCCTTTAGGATCAGGTCAGGCTTTAAACAGCTTTACTTTTTAGTAGCGACTGCTTTAACTCCATGTGGACCTTTATGCCATCCTCAGTCAAATCTAGAAACTTCTTGATCTGGCAGAGATGTTAATGAATATGCTCTCACCAGCTAAAAAGAAGAGGAAAAAAAAAAAGGAATATATTTTAAAATGAAAGCCCTGTGTTTAAGTTTTAGATTTCAGATGCTTTAAGTGATTTTTTTTTCTTCTTTTTTCATGCCTGCAGTGTTGCCTGAAAAGCCAGTTTTGCTCAGCTATTGTCTGCTTCACTGCATGGCTCCCTGCGTTTGGACAGTCAGTCCTCAAATTGCCACAATTTTGAAATGGATCCATCTTCCAAAGGGACACCTTTTCTTCCTCCTATCCTCAGCATCAGTAGCATATGAGCCCTGTGGGTCCTTTTAACTCAAATACCATCGTTTATTAGAAGAGAAAACAGAGAGGGTAAATCATAAAATAAAAAAACTCAGCAGGGCAGGACCTGATAGGAACAAAAAGGAGTTAGCAGCAGCCTTCCTTTCTCCCAGGTGTGTCCTGCCTTGGTGGTTGCCTGAGCTGCAGAGAAGTAAAACTAGCCCCTTAGACCCGTGCAGGCACCACCGGTGATCATTTCCAAACAGCCCCGTTGCCTTGCTTTGGGTTTGTTTCTTGTTTTTTTGACTTTTCTCGCTTTTCCAGCCGGGCGGCTACGGCCGGGCCTGGGCCCCTGCGCCAGCATCGACCGCCAGGTGGCGCCACCTCCCTTTCCGACTGCCTCCGCGAGGGACCTCCCGGGCCCGGAGGGGCCCCCGGGCGTGAGGGCGCTGCAAAACGTGGAATATGCGAAAATTTTCCATAAGAAAGGATGTTCTTTGGTGTCTGATCTTCCTATGCTTTCCAGCCTAATCAGCAAGAAAGGAGATTTTAAAAACAGCAGCTAACGAGCAGTCCCTGAGTGATGTCCAGGTGCCAGGTGTTAGAAAGACAAATTACTTGTTGGTGGAGTTGCCTCGTTAAGGTTTAGGGCTCCAGGTGTTTCAGTGATCTCCGGCCTCGGGGGAGGTTAACAAAGCTTGGGGAGAAGGTATGTGTGGCTGATAGCAGACACAAAGAATGCAGAATTTATGGGCCACAAGGACATTTAGCAGGACCCCAAAAAATAAGGAAAAAACTAAGAAAGACAAGTCAGCAATTGTGCTGAAACAGCTCCAATTGGGTAAAATGTAATTCTGTCAAGGGCAGGTGGTGACCGCCATCTCACCAACTATGGACCCAAGAAACCCACTGGCCCAAAAGAAGAGAAACACTGAGTACGGGACTAATTAGCAGGAGAAGCAAGACAATCATTAATAAGCAGAAGACAATGCTAATTAACAAGAGACCTAGGTAACTTGTAGCCAATGAACACAATTTCCTTGGTTTGCTAAAATGTATGAATAACAAAAGGTTTTGAGAGTGGTGTGCTTGATTTGTGGAATACCACTGAACATATTGTTGTTGTGCTTGTGCAACTCTGGGACAATCAGTGTCTCTCTCAAGTGTGTAACTCTATGCTTGTTTGCCATGAATCCCATTTTTGTGGATGACAAGGTGACCCCAGGGCAGTGAGAAGACCCTGCCACTGTGAAGGGACCCCTGGACTGTGAGGTGACCCCAGCACTGCTGGCTGCCCCTTGCCCATGCCTGTCTGGTGATCCTACGGCACATCTTTCGGACACAGTGTCCAAACCAAACCCAAATATGCAAACCCAGCTGCAGGAAGGTGCTGCAGGTGCCTTTACTGTCAGCCACCAAAGAAAGGTTTGGGGCTTATTCAGCGATGGAAAGGCCTCAGGTGCCATGGAAGTTAACCCTGGAGCTGGGGTCTAGAAAAAGAGCTACAAACAGATGCATTTTTCCACACAGAGCATGTGGGGTCACTGGGCAGAGATGAACAGGTGGACATTTTTCATCCTCTCTGCTGCCTCCAAGGGAAAGGAGAAGCTGTGGTGACTTAGTTGGCTGTGGGTGACTGAGAGGCTCCATATCTGTGTTTAGTAAAGTACGTAAAATCCAGGGATGTGATGCAGCCTCGTTGGATCACTGCTCCTGTGCAGAAAAGCACATTAGACAGAGGAATCAGTGGTGGTGGAGCTGTGATGATGCCTTCTGGAGGCTGACCCAGAACAGAACAAAAGGATAAAGCGGGTATTTATTAAAAGCCATCAATGGGTACATTTGGGCAGCGCAAGAGCCCAGCTGGGCTACACCCAAGATGAACCACAAAATGGTCACAGAATGGACAACCAATCCTGAGGTATCTTTTGTAAGTTCTGGTCCATGAGCATATTGGAGTCAATTGTCCAACCATAGCCTCAGGTTATGAAGCTCCATCCTCCTTGTCTTTTCTTCTCACTTCACCGCTGTTTTTGTTCTTGGGCTTATAAGTTGTATCAGTTGTCCTTGGTACCAAGCTAGAAAAAGGAATTGATTTGTCTACCTGCTCTATGAAGAGAGCTTAGTAGCACTTAATATGAAATGCAGAACTACACACTCAGCACAGCATCTGAAAAACATAAAAGCTAAAACTTAAGGCATCAGTGAGAGCCACCATTTCCCGCTTTCCCAGTAGAGGGGTGGCTGGGAAGCACATGCACTGCAGCCAGGCAAGGAGCCTGCCTGTGCACTGGGCATCTCTTGCAGAAAGCAAAGAATTGCTGAAGGGCTTGATACCTATCAGGAAACCAGGAAAGGTACTGCCAGAGATGTCTTTAGCTCTGTTTCTGGCACAGTTTTGAAATGTCAAGTACCTAGACAGTGGTAGCTGGCCCAATAGCCTGAAGTCTCAGCTAAAGAAACCCCAGTCTGTCTTTTTGGAGCTATCATTCTCTGATCTAGGTGTCTGTTCCTTTATTTTCACTCCTCTCTGCTTCAAGGCTAATCAGCAGAGCTTGCAAACCAGCAACAAATTGGTTAAAAATCAGCTTTGTATGCAAAGCCTAAAATAAAACATCTGTATATATCCCAGAAGCCTTCACAACCTCCTGTTTTATTAGTATCTCTAAAATAACTTTTCTTTCCTGACTCTAATTCCAGCTAGAAGCACTCTGATAATCCTCATAGGACTGTTATGTGTATTTCCAATTAAGCAATTTATAAGCACTGTCTGTGAGGAGCTTTTTGTTCTTAAGGAAATTATTTCTTCATTAAGAGTAAAACAAGTCTTTTTTTATCCTTGCTTAATATGAAAGCCCTTGTGTTCCCTTTGCATATGTTTTAAGTACTGAACTGTGTAGAAGGAGATTAATCATTTTGTACCCCAACAAGCAGGGAAGACACAGCAGCTGGGTCAGTCGCTCAGGGAATAGGCTTTTCAGTGTTTGTTTTCAGAGACAAGTAAAAGTCAGACAGACAGACACTTGCTTTCAAGTTTCTTGCCTTTGCCAGAGGCAACCCACACAATCTGGAGCCCTTCTGGAGTCTGAGTCATGAAGAGCTGCGGCAGATAAAATGAAGACAGTCGAGAGGAAAAAAAAAAAATCTCATTCATGCCCAGCTAATGAGTAGAAGTTCCAAATTTCTTCTTGTTTTGCAGGCTGTGTACCTTAATTAGATGAATCACAGAACACTGAGGGTGGAAAACACTGGCCAGACAGCTCATAAGAGTCCACTTCATTCTTTCACACTGGCAGCATTATCTACCTCCCTGACAGGGAAGAATGTTCCTCCATTTTCCTGGACTGTCATGAGGCATGGGCAAACACAGAAAATGAAGAGCAGAAAGGATGGATGATTGAGTTTAGCTTATATAGTAGCACAAGCATCCTATTCCTATATTTGTCCCCAGGCTCAGCCATTTACACTTTCTATAAAGGCACTCACGAGCCCTTGTTCTGGTCAAGAGCAGACCCATCACCAAATAGCCTGAGTTGCACTGAGCAGCAACATGAGGGACCTTCAAAGGGAGGGCACACTTGCTAATACCAGGAATAAACTCATCAGAAAGCTTCTGATGTGATCACAGATGTTTTAAGCCTTGAGTGTTCCTGGAACTCTGGAAAGAAACCCCACATAAGTGTCGTAGGTAAATTTCATTCCCTTAATTTTCCTCTAAGCCCAACTAGGAGACAGCCAAGTAATGGAATAGCTCCTGAATGTTTAAGGTTAATATCTCGTATCTAATTACAGTAACAAATGTAGAGATATGGAGGAACTGACAACAAATGCAATTACTACATTTGTAAAGAGCTAACCTATAGAAATAGGTTAGAGATTGAGATGCTGCAGCATGTAAGCCTGTGCCAATACTTTACTTGCACAGGGTCAGTGGGAAATATGTCAGATTCCAGCAGCCCCATGTATTTTTCCCAGGAATGGTTGCATAAAATGGCTGCTGATGAAACTAGAAGTGGTGAATTCAACTGCACAACTGTCAATGTAGACATCGTATCCTTCAGTGAAGAAATGATGAGTTTAAAATGATCTTAAAACCTTGAGGTTTCCTTCTCAGTCTCTGCATTTCATGCCATGCTCAGTAATGCCATTTATCTTCTTCCTTTGTGTTATGGAATGGATTTTATTTAGCAGCACAAGGAAGAAATGCCTGGCTGTAGCTTCCTCAGCAAGTCAAATGACACTGTGGGTTTTGGTTATTCTGGTTTTGTGATATCACTCTCTGTCCTAAAGGGAAATGGGTTTTGAAGAGGGATTTGAAAAATGATGGGGTAATATGTGACATTGTGCATTGGTTCCTGGGACAGAGACAGCTCTACTGGCACATGGAGAGTCATTGATCTGCTAGGTCAATAAAAGGCACTTATGGCAGCATGAGTGAAAGAAAGAGGACAGAGTGACAAACAAGTCATACTTAGTGCTCAGAGTCAGCACTGCTGTCAAAATGGAGGGGAGAAAGGCAAAAGAAATGTCAGAAACAGACAAGCAGGTTGAGAAAGGCACTGCAGGAAGCAGAATGTGCAGAACATAATACTGTATGGGGAAATGGAGGATGAGGAGAGAAAAATAACTATTAATGATACCATCATTATGCAGGGCATGAGGTCAATCTGGAAGCTGTGTTTTGGGTTGGCTGCAGTCTCAGTGAGGCCAGAAACAGAGGACATAACTTCAGGCAGAAGATAAAGTGGTTAAGGGCATGATCTGTCTTGGGTCTTAGAAACACCACAGAAGAAAAATCATTTGTGTTTAGATATAGCCTAATGTACAAAAGAGTATTGTGAACAATCAAAGCTGTCTGGCTACTTCACCTAAAGGAAAAGAGATATGGCAGCATCTCAGTTATAAAAACTGAGAGAACAAGAGGAGGAAGTCAAAGAGAAGGATCAGGATTAAATTTGCTCAGTGTTCAGTCACCAAGAGACGTGGGGGTGGCAATATTGCCAAAGCAAAACTGAGTTGAGGAAAATAGATTAGAAGCAGTGAGTCAGATGTGTGAGCTCATGGTGGCACAGCTGATATTTGAAATTGCAGGAAGAATGAGGATCATAGGAACCTTCACAGGGACTTTCCTTCCTGGATTTTACAGTTCAGATCCCATCAAAACACACACAGTTCAACAACTCTTAGTCACCACAAACCTGCAAGAGCACATCAGAGCCAGAGAAGGGAAAGTGAGAGCAGTGGGCAGATATGAAGCTGCAGGAATATTCTTTGGATAGAGGTAGGAATTTTTGAGAAAATGACTCTCAAATTTAGATCCTCACTGAAGATCTCAGCCCTCAGGGGAATCTTTCATGAGTAAAGGTTTAGGACTTGTGCGTCAGCTGCTTTAAAGACTCTTCTGCAGCCATTCCAGGCAGCACCAAACTGGATGATCCGTAACAACCCATGGACCACGGAGACACGAGTCATATTTCTGTCTATGACTGCACACAGTAAAATAGTTTTTCTTAACCAGCTTATCTTTGTTTGCTTTCCACCAATAGCACTGTAATTTCTTTTGGTATCCAAATGCATTTTTCTCCCCTTACTCGAACTTCTGTGAAAAGGGAACCACTTTGCAACAGCTCCTTGATTTTTACATACCTGCCTTAGTGACAGTGATAGCAACATGCTCCTGTATTGCTCTAGAAAGTAGCTTTACATGCACTGTTTCATCTAGTCCTTAATTCTTCCACTGGGGCCCTAAATCTGGACTAAGCTGAAATACTAGGACAATAATTCTTAATCCACTGTGGAACATTAACTGAGTGTTAAGGCAGCGATTTGCTGTATATTATGAATGTGTCTCCATTTCATTTCCTCTCTGGAGATGCTGATTCACTGATGGAGTGATGTTCTTCCAGGCACAAAAAGATTAAGTAGAGACAACAGACTCAGAAGTAATAAATAAGGTTGTAGAACAAAACTGCCTAATATTATATTATTTTAGAAGCCATATATAATCATGTCATCAGAGATGTGCTGTGATGCACACACGCGAGGGAGCAGAGTTAAGGTAGTGCCTCTAATCTTACACTGTGCTAGTTCAGGATGTTACAGAGTTTACAACTGTATTTTATACTGCATCAGTCCAGCTCTGGGAAGGAGGTTTACATCTATTTAGCCACATCAGTGTCCTCTTGGTTCCCATCACAGTCAAAGTGTTCTTCAAAGGAATGTGAACACTATTTCCCTTGCTTCCCACGTGTGAACCCAAGGTGCTAGAGAAATGACAGATCCTTTAGTCCCTGAGATCAATGGCACATGCAGTACAAAGGAACCAGGTTTCCTGCTCTCTGCTCCTGTGTGCCATATGTGCCATACTGTCCCTTACTCGTGCCCTACTGCAGGGAGGCCGTGTAGCTGAAATTCTGGAGACAAGTTTGGATAGTGCCTCTCTAATAGAGACAGAGCACAGGCTGGGATCACAGGCAGCCTGGCAGAATTGTCACAACACCTTGTCTGAGGCGACCATCTTTAAAACCATGCAGCAGCAATTGATCAAAGACAAGGTTGTTGCTCTTCTGTTTCTATGATTCTCCTGTCCGGAGGGCACCTGGGCCGATGTTGCTGTCCTGGCTGCTCTTCATGCTGTTTCTGGGAGCAAACTAGGCTACACTTCAAGCTTAGGACAGACAGCACACAGGGAATATTGCGTGTAGGCAGAAAGAAGGGGCTCACTGGACTCTGTTACTGTGGTTTTTGGTTTTTTTTGGTAATGGCCAAATGGCAGACATTTCAGCAGCCTTTTGAGGACAGTAATCTACTCCAGCTGCAAAGGTAAATTCTAATTGTAACTGTAAAGGTAAATTGTAAATTCTCCTCTGAGTGGATCAAGGTGTAAAAAAGAACCTGAGGTTGCTTGTTCATTACAAGAAGCCACATTGCTCTAGGAATTAAAAAAGCAGAATGCTTCTTTTGAGCAAACAAATGTCAGTATACTGGTAAATCACTACTTGCAGGGCTTTACTGGAAATCCATTTCATTTAATCCAGACTTGCTGAAGATATCTGAAGAGAGGGCTTGATTGTTATTCCTAAGCAAAATCAGGTATGCAGTGTGCCCCTTTTGTTTTTTGATGGTGTGTTGTGTAGCTGTGAGAGTTCAAACCTCCAGACATTCTGGAACTGACCCTGCTCTCTCCTGTAGGTCTGGGTGTTCTCCCAGGCCTGGAGCTTGTGCCTGTAATGCCCAGCTCTTCTCTTGCTGTAGGAAGGGATGGGTGCCTGTACTGATGGTTACATTACTCTGTTAGCTCTCACTTCATGCTCTGGGGATTGTCAGTGTTTCACAGCAGAGTCAGAGATGACATTCTTAGCACATTCCTTTCATTTCTTTCCCCTGGCATAGCAATTACTATTCTACACAGTGCTGCTTCATGTGGTTCTTTACAATTTATTTTTAAGGTTTCCCCAAAATCTTGCCTAGTAAGAGGTTTTGCATAATTGCTCCTCAAGATTTGCATTTCAAAATTTCAACACAGTATTAGTTCTTGGAGCTGGCTGCAGGCTTATGTTACCTCCCACTAGGTTAATCCATACAACTCTTGATCGACTGATCTAAACACAGGAATATGCATTGCTTTTTGCTTCTATTCCCAGAATAGTATTGTTCTTTCTTGGCCACTTAATTGGGGTTTTTTTAACTATTCCAAATTCAATTGCTTCTGCAATAGACCTTAAAACTTTCCTAATGGAAGGGAGCTGCAGTATCTGGCAGAAGAATCTTGCTGTATTTTTGAAAGCTTGTCAGCTTCTCAAGTTTTGCAACCTGGAGTTAGGCCTGCCTGATTTGTGACTGATGGCATCAGAGAGACAGTTCTCTTTTTCCTTCCTTGTTAATCATATGCCTTAAATTATCACCAGTGATAGGTTTATGTTCCTCTTTACAGGTTTACAGAGTTTCAGCACCAGTTACATCACTGGATTCAAAGGGAATGATGACAGACTGAAGTGTAATTGCTTTCCAAAATCTAGCTTTAAAGTTTGCCTCTGGACTGGAACTCACTGATTTTAATTCATTTCTGGATGACACTGATTTAACTAATTTTTCTACTCCTCTCCTCAGAGAAATTATCCTCTACCTATTTGTAAAGGTTCCTTAATATTCTGTTGTCATTTGCTCTCGGTCATTTCAAAATTCTCCCATTTCTAACTGTTGCTCCCCTTGTGATGCTTGGACTCTTGCACACAATTTAAAAACATCTTCTGTCATTTTTGCCTTTGCAGTTGCTACTTTGCCATACTAGTTCTTTTTGATCTTTTCTCACTTGCTCCAAAAGTTTTCTTTTTTTTTTTTTTCAATCTGACATATAATGTTCTTCAAGTTCAAGTTTGGGATCATATCTACTCCTGTCTGCCAGCATCCATAACCTCTTCCTTAGAAATAGTTCTTAGCAATTTGCCAAGATGTAATGATAAGAATGAAGTAGAGAAAAGTGCAGTTTCTAACAACATTCATTGAATCCTCCAAGTAATGATCATTGGCTTTATCTCCTGGCAAAATGCGCTTGATATGGTGTCTTTTTGGTCGCCTGCTATGGGTACAAAAATTACCTTCCTCCTAATCCTTTTTATATAATTTTAAATGCTGTTGTTCCCAACAGGAAGTTTGACTGCCTGGCTTGACAAATTTAATAAGCTGAATGCCACTGGCCTATTTTTTTGATGATAAATGGAAGGAGAAGTAAGTGGGGAGTAAGCTACTGGTGCACCATATCCCTGGGGGACCACAGTAATTCTTTGGGGTTGTGAATCTGCTTGAACTTCTCTCTGCTGGTAAACCAGCTGGTAAGGTAGTAAACAAACTGCTAGTAAACAAGTTAGTGAACACCTGGTAAACTCCTGGCAAGACACAGCTAAACTCATGGAGCCTCCAAAACCAGGTATCTGCATCCAAACTGCCTGTTGGGAATAATCTGCAGATTTTTTCAGCCCCCAAACCATGCACAGGCATTGTCTGGAAGAACGTCTACTAACCAGAGCCAGGGCTGTGCTGACAGTTTCACAGCATAGAGACTCCCTGTGCCAAATCTGTGTCCAGGCCTAGGCTTTGTATCCTTTGAGTAAGGTGTATATTGTGCTTTGCCCCTTAATTTTTCTCTGGTGTGACTCCTGGAGTCAAGAGAGAGGTTCAAGATGCTTCTCCCATGCGTCCTGCTCTGGGAATGATGGTAAGGGGTGTTTCCATTACTGCCATGAGATGTGATTGGGCTTTTCAGTACTGTGACAGAAGGCTGATACTGCAGTGGTATCTAAAATGTTTTATAACACTGCCTTTCTAGGCACCCTTTACTACAGCTGATGTCAGCCACACTTTGTAAAATTTTATCTGAAGTTGTTCAATCACACATAAAAGTTAGAGTAAGGCAATTATGTTGGCCTGGTTAAAAATCTTACAGTACTGTGGCTTACTTTTTCCAGGCATCGTGGAAAAGGCATTTTTGGTCTCAAGTAAGCCCCTTTCACTGTCTCCAGGAAAATGTGTCTTGGCTAAATCATAAACTCTGACTAATTTTAATTTGAACACCCTCAGCAGAAGCTTGTTCTCTTGGCAGCTGAATTCCTGGCTGTGACATCTGCCGTGAGCACCCTCCAGCTTCTCCCTGCCAGCTCATCTGCCTGTGTGCAGCTCCATGCTGCAACCCAGGGCTGGCACCTTCTCCTCTGGAGCATGGAGCACTGCAGCGTGTGGAGTGGGGAGCAGGGACAGCAGGAGTGAAAATTGGATGCTTGGACTTAATATCATAGGGAGAAAGGAGCTGTGAAGGAGAGTAAGCAGAGAGAAAGCAGAACCAGCATCCATGCAGCTCCTTATGTCTGTTCTTTCTCAACCAACACTGAAACAATCCAAGGCTTTCTCAAACATCCATGTTTATTTGTTGGCAAGTATCTGCATTATCTGGTGATGGAGGATGTATCCTACATCCCTCAAATTTGTTGATTGAGTTTCTACCTCATGCAACTGATCCCTATGGATGATAACGGACATCTACTGCTACCAATTACTTATTAGCACATGCAGTAGAGATCTGTACTTCAGACCTAATAGGTTTCAGGTCCATTTGGAGGTCACTAGGGTTTCATATAATATCATTTCTTTTCCTATTAACGTGGGAAGTGACTTGGTAATTCCAGTAAATGACTAGGTACTTAAAGTAAACATGTCTGTAAATACAAATTTCTGTCCAGCTGGAAATTTTAACAATTGACATTTTACTTGAGACGAAACAGAAAAAAAGTTACTGTGTTTTTGTGGTAGAACATTAAAGCAAATGCCCTTCTAATTTTTCTCTGTGAGTTATGTCCTCAGAGGGTTAAAATGAAAAAAATAGGGTGATCAAAGTTTTTATGGAAAGACAACTTTGATATCATAGATGGTGTAAAGCAGGACTTAATCCAAAATTAACATCCTACATGGGTTAATTAAAAGAAACAAATGTGAGAAAGCTTGTTCTACTCTTGAACAGTTAATTTAGCTTGTCTTTAATGCAAATTAACAATCAGGTTCCTGTCATGAAAATAAATCTCATTAAAAATACATCACTTGTTCACACATATGTAAACCAAGGAAAGAGTATGCTCCTACCAGATGAAATTGATGTTACTCAGCTGCAGAGCAAAGGTGATGTGGGTTTCAAAATGCAGTCACTCTTGCTTTTGTCTGGGTTTACATTTTCTGAAGAATCTATTTCCCTCATTGGGCTCTTACAGTCCTTAATGAACATGGTATGATGGGGGGCTGTAAACTGATGACTGAAGGGCAGACTTGGAGCAAAAAGAGCTTGAAATCCACATCCCCTCTTTACTAGTGGACTCATATTGCCAAAGGTTCTATGTCCTTAGGCCACAACTTCCTTGAGATTTTCTTTAACTTTCCAATTGAATAGAAATTCAGATAAAATGAAACTGTGAAAGCAAATGCTATTTGAAACTGTATAAATGTGTAAAAAATTATATTTGGTTTATAATTCATAACATCATATTATTATTCTCTTGGAGCAGTTTACGGAGCAGTAAAGATAGAATTCTGTACAGAGATGAAAGTCAATATCTCTATTGAGATATGAAAGTCTGTGAAAGTCTATCTCCATCCCTACACCAACATTAGTAGGAAATATTACCAGACATCACAAGCTTGGAAGGAAATCAGATGAATAAGAAGAATATTGATTGGAGCCTTTTTTCCATATTGAAGTCCCATATTAAAAACAAACAAGTATGTTGTCCTTCTTTGTATACTTACAGAACTTCCCTCTCCACAGAGCAATAAAGAGGCAGAGAGTCTTGAATGTTTGGTTGGATGAGACCTGACAATTGCAACATCAGGAACACCTCAAAAGGCAGTGATGTCCCCCCCACTGTAAGGTAAGAAACTCTACCACAACGCATTTGTATGGGAAGCAGGCATAGAAAGAATTCTAATGTTTCCATTATGTTTAAAAATATATGTGTGAAGGTCACAGCAAAGCTTTTGTTTCATATTTATGGTCCCAAAGGCTTTATCCATTCATTCTGCATATGCTTTCCAGGCTGAGGTTACAGCTTGGTCACCTCAGTGAACCTTGGGTCAGGCCCCTGACCAGAAAGAGAGGCAGATACAAAGTATGCTGTTAGCACATTGAATTCTATTCGGTGTCTGGTACGACCAGGAGGTGGCAGAGCAAGTCTGATTTACCACGTCCGAGTGGCAGATTGGGTATTTTCCAGTCTTGACGCTGTGGAGAGATGGTGAGTTCCTGCAGTTGTCCCATTTGCACCGTTTAGTGGCAACTGCCTGCACACCACTCACAGCATTTGCAAGGCTATAAAGAGGCTTCCAGAAAGCTTGCAGAACTCTCTAGGAAATGATGACTGATTTTTTTTTTCCTTTTCTCGTTTTTAATTATAATTTTGCACTTGCTGACTCAACTCTGCTGTTCACTGGCAATTTGGCCATCACATCCTTTCAGGGGCAAGAATGAGTCTTCCTTGTGCGCACGTCCTTGCAAGCAAATGACACTGACCCTGCCCACAACAGCACATAGTGACAAAAGCACATCGTTCAAGCAAGGGCCTGACAAGTAATGACACAGAAATATATATTACAGAATTCTCCATAACTGTTAATAGAACTGCCTCTCCTTTCTCTTCTTGTTACTCCTTCTCATGGTAAGTGACCCATGTGATAAGCAGAGAGAAACCATTTGAGAGTGCAGAGCACATGAACAGAAGAAAAAGAAAATAGAGAGTGACAAACTGGCCAGTATCAGCTGGGGTATTTTTTGCATCCATTTCAGCTGCAGTCAGCTCTGGGTTGGGTCAGCAGATGATAAGGGTTTGTGAGGGAAAAAGACATTGCACCAAAGTGCTGCCAAGAATTTGGTAATCTAAACTGTATCTGCTTGTAAATTACTCTATTAGAAAAGCAATAGGCTTCAGCAAAACCTGCTTTTTTCTTAAGAGCTACTGGTGCTGGCTGGAAACAAACCCTCAAGGTTTATTAACAAAAAGCAACCCCAAAATCTGTGTGTTAGGTTTAATGGGCTGCAGCAGCCCCAGGATAGATATTGGTACCCTCACAAAATAAAGCATTTACTGTCTTCTCCCTCTTGTGCAGTTTTCTTGTGTGTCTGTTTCCCTGGGGCAGCTGTGAGAGGTGAGACAGAAGAGGGGCAAAAGAAGAGAAGGTAGTAATCATTTTCTTAGGGTTTGATCACCTCTGAGGAAACACAGGACCAGTTTTGGTCTTGCTGTTTTAAGGGACTCAAAAGCCTGATAGATAGCAATGGAAAATGAGAGAAGAAACTCCTTCAGTTAGGACTGCAAGAGAAATAGATGATGCAGAGGTTTTTGTGCACAGGGTTGGACACAAAGTCAAGAGAAGCATGCATGAGGGAGACAGGCAGTGAGGAGAGGTGAACAGAGGATTCTTTGCACTGAAAGTACTGGAGTTATTATGCTCTAAATTCTGCATTTATTGTCTGCTGGCTTCAAAGCAGCAATGTATGATAGAATCTGACCCTAAATGGATGTAGTTGTCAGAATCAACAATAGGAAGCACAGATACAAAGAGATTTGATATCTTCTCTACAATCCTGCCTCTGGTAATAGTTACTGCTAGAACTCAGAACTCCCTCAGAGGGGGGAGGGAAACCGTATTTCTTCCAATACCTCCGCTAACAGTTCTGTTGTTTTTTAAATTCTATGAAAGGACCAACTATAAAGCTGGGAAGAAATCACACAACCCCCCCCAGCACTGCTATTCTCCAGGGGTTTTCCGCAGCCTTCTAACTGTTTTAGCCAAGTACAGATAAGATCTATGCCCTGAACACTAATGCAGATAGTGCCCTCAGAAGGACAGACTCAGATCTGGACAGAATTGCTTGGGTAAGAGAAAAGGTCACCTACTATGGCCTATGTGGCCCCTGACTGCACTACTAATACCAGATGCAGAGATGGCATCTGGGAGACCAACTTATGGCCACAGGCAACTGAAATGAGAGCAATTAACACAAGCAGACAGACAGAATGTGGAGATCCTTGTAACTTCCAATTTCTCCTCACCAAGCTGGAGTTGAACAGGCATCTACCACTGAAAAGCTACATATCCTGTGGTTCCTTCTGTGAGTTTTGTAAACAGCTCTGTGCATGTTACTGCAAGTCCTTTCATATAAAACCTGGGGCTGTGGCTGCCATGTATTGATTTAAGCATCCAGGTCCAAATTTCACATCTAAAACACTGATGTTTGGATCAGAAATGCTATTTTGATCCTCCTCTTTTTTTTGTTGCCCCGGCCTTGAGGATGATGACTTAGACTAGCTGAAATATTTAAAAGCTCCACCAAGCACAGTGCTGACAAAACAGCGATTTGTATGTGCTCTGTACTTCTGGCTAATGTCAGCACAGACTTCAGATGCTGAATGAATCCTCTTTTCTCTCATCATTCAGTGTATTAACTCGAGGTCATGCTCCATTGACACTTGCAAACAGCACCCACCTCTGTCAGTCACAGCCACGCACAGAAGGAGCCTGAAAGGAATTAACTCCGTCTAATAAACATCCCTGGCTTTCACACAGCCCCTCAGGATGGCAGCAATAGCAAAGTAGGACTGATAGCAAACTCTTGGAAGAGGGAGTAGGGTTTAGCCTACAGAAATGGAAATGCTCCCATTTGCAATGGTATCATAAATGCATAATGTCACAGATATTTCACTTATGGCTTGTTTTCAGACATCTACAAAATCCAGTGGTTGTGGCAAAGCCAGCTGCCTTTGTTGTCTGTGGTTACAGTTAAAAGACACCAAATAACACTTTGCAGCCCTGTGATCCAAAGCACAGTGCCCTGAATCACTTCAGGATAAAGAAGCAGGATTTTGTTCAAAGCTGTGGGAAAATGGAGAGAGCAGACCAATAATACCAGCAGTTAAAGAACCTTATTTCTTAAAGGAAAATTAATTCAGCAGCGGTAAATAAAGGTGCTGCTCACCAGAAAAACCTCATATTGCCAATGAGCAACATCACATAAATGTGAGGTTAGGAGATGTGAGAACATCTGCACAACTGTTATCTAAGGGCAGATCAATTCTTTTTTGCTCTTTTTTTCATTCCCATTTCATTCCAGAAGCTTCAGGAGACTTCTTCCTCTGGTGCCAAACTAACAATTTTGGAAGTGGGAGCAATCATTTATATTCTCATCCCAGAATCAGAAGATACTTCACTGAAAGTTTGAGAGGGCCTTACTGTGTATGTGCTGTAGGAAAAAAAATGGTTTATATTTTGTGTTCCAACAGGAAACTGAGGCTGTGGGAAGAGCTACTGAAGATCCCCAACCTAGGGATCCTGTCCAACCTAGGACAGGAACTCAGTTCTTCTACCTTTTGTACTCTTCTCCCTGATTAATGCTTTCTCACAAATGAGAAAATCTGTCCAGGGCAAAACGGTTAGGAGTATTCCAACCCAAAGAAGAATATTTGGATGCTGTGGTTTATTTTGCCTCCCTTTATGCCCAGAAAACGTTTACTGGGGTGGTTGGAAGGAAGTGACCATTTCTTCTGTGTTATTAATGTTACTTATTTGTCAATAAGACTATCAAGAACTGTCTTAGAAAAATATTAAAGCTGAGTCATTTTTTTTTACCAATAAAAAACGACAACTTCACTCTGGCGGCTGCAATAGTGAATTTAACTGACTTTTGCTGTGCCTCAGCGGTGTGCCATATGGTTCTATGGTCATTTCATTTCATTTCATTTCATTTCATTTCATTTCATTTCATTTCA
>CM031859.1:97151503-97186127 GCA_018697195.1 Certhia americana
CATTTCATTTCATTTCATTTCATTTCATTTCATTTCATTTCATTTCAGAGTTTCTTTTTGACATAAGATGAAGTCTAATAACGTCTCAAATGGAGTTACAGGAAGAGCAAAAGCAACTCTTTTTATTATAAACAAGGAACTCTGTGCATCTTCCTGCCACATGTAAAGGTACCTGTGACTTTTGCTAGAGAAGGGAACAGCTGTTCTAAAGACCTAAATTCGATCTGTGCAAAGACCTCTGCATCTCTAATGTGCACAGGCAAGCAAGCAGTGATTGAAACAGAGGTTGTGTGCAGATCTCCTGACACTGTTTTGATCAAAAGTTCAGGGTGTGAAAAACTTTGGTGCTGCCTCAACTCTCCAATTTATTCAGCAAGAATAACCTATGACTGATAACTATGAGATTCCAAAGTGAAAAGTGACATGTTAAGCAGGTGATAGGATATTTATCAACTGAAATCACGAGTTAAAAGATTATCTTTTCCTTTTGAGAGAATATGTCAATTTTTGAGGCTACAGACAGCAAAACGAATGGTGATTTTTAGCAGCCAGAGTGTAAACTATTAAATGGCACAGTATTCCTATGGATTCTGGAAAATGGAGATGTTGATTGTTTTGGTAAGAGCAAAATACTGACTCTCTGACTATGATTAAGTTTCTGTTGCTCAGCTGGGGTGTTGTTCACAGTAATCAGGGTCTTGCTCATGCTGATTCATATCTCCTACATTCTCAGTAGAGATTTCTGTTTCTTACCATTCTGGCCTCCAAGGTACTGAGCCTCCTGTATTTTGATGAGTGTGGGAGGCCTGGGATCAAACATCAGGGAGCAGGAGAAGTCAATGCTAGAGTTTCCTGATGTGAAGATGTCAGACAATGCCCAGATCTTGGGATCCAGCATGGATTTTTCCTCTTGAGGGAAGGGCAATGGGAGGGAGCCAGAATGTGAGTCAGAAAGGTACATCATTGTACTTAGATAAGGATAGCCTTCTCAGTTAATTTTTTCACTTTATTTAACTGCTCTGCATCCTATTTTATATAATCTTAGGGAACCAACCAGGCCTTTACCATCAAAGACAGCAGAAAGTGAACACCTGTGGAAGTGATGTAAGCATGTTCTCACAAGACAGTGTGGTGGGTGACTACTCCACAACCTCCATGGGCAGCATTTCCAATGTTTAACCCTCCTTTCAGTGGAAGAATTCTTCCTGATACCCAAGGGAAAACTCTCCTGGTACAACTTGAGGCCATTTCCACTGGTTGCCTGGGAGAAGAGATTAACACCCACCTAGCTACAACCTCCTTTCAGGTAGTTGGAGACAGTGATAAGGTCACTCCTTTTTTCCAGGCTAAACACCCCCAGCTCCCTCAGCTGCTCCTCATTTAGACTTGTGCCCCACACCCTTCCCCAGCTCCAATGCCTTTTTCTGGAGTCTCTCCAGCACCTCAGTGTCTTTCTTGTGTTGAGGGGCCCAGAACACAACACAGGATTTGAGGCGTGGCCTCACCAGTCCAATCATTGCCCTGGTCCTGCTGGCCACACTCCTGCTGATACAGACCAGGATGCCATTGGTTTTCACCCATTAATGCTGGCTCATGTTCAGTGCTGCCAACCAGCACCCCCAGGTCCTTTTCTGCTGGGCAGTTTTCCAGCCACTCTACCCCCAGCCTGTTGCACTGAATGAGGTTGTTGTGACTAAATACTGAAGTATGACAAGTGGAGCTAGACAAAGAGACATCAGTTTGCTGAAGGTGAAAGAAAAAAATGTGACAGCAGAGCACAGAGGATTAAACAAGTCATTAGAAGTATGTAACAGTCACGTGCATGGGGTGGCGGGGTTTTCTACCACTCTGCATGCCTCTTACTGCAACTGAACAACACTGGTCCTAAATTACAAAATTTCAAAGGACGTGTAAAATTCTAATCCTGAGTCCTCTGGTCTAATTATGGTCTCTGTTCTAAGGGCCCCATCTGCACCTAATCAAAGCCCTCATAAATTTCTGGATAGGTTTGGGTTAGATGACTAGATTATTGCTCTAATTTATCCATGTACACTATCCGTAGTTACCTACTTGTTCTTTTAATTAGGCTAAAATTTGCCAAAGCGTATGAAAAATTGCTTATTCCACTGAAAACAGAATTATCTGCTGAGAGACCACAGCCCATTCTTCAACTTTTGCATAAATATTTGTATTGTATATTTTTATGTTCTGCATTAAAAGTGTGTCACTGGAGACGTGCTGGTTGTGAACGCTGTACTTCCCACCAGCACCACCTTCTTGAGCAGGCTAAATGTGGAAACATATTGTAATGGCTGAGTTGTGCAGACAGTTTATTCTCTGTTCCGCAGCAGCATGGGTAAAGCAGGAAAATTTGTATCTGTCTGAGTTGACCCAGAGGGAAACCTGACCAAGAGGCTTTAGCTTTGAACTGAAATCAGTTGTGTGTTGCAGGGAGACTCGTTTGTTTTAGCTTCTGAAAAGTGTGACTGAATTTAGCCGTGAAAGATCCCACTGGGAAGAAAAATAAAAGGATTTATATTGGAAAATGTCAAAATCAAAACTAGCAATTTCCTCCTCACTCTTTTGTCTTTTTTCCCCCCTTTTTACCAGTCGTAAATGATTGCCCCAAATGCATTCAGGCTTCCCTGATGGCCTGGGTTATGTCATGGCATTGCATTCTTCTGTAAATCAGCTCCTCATCCCAGGTTTGTGGCTTGGCTATTGAGAATGGCCCTAGAGCAGAACAGCACAGACTGGAGGGAGGGGAATGTGGAGATCCTGTACCAGCAGCAGTGTGTCCCTGCCTGTGAGACACTGCAACCCTGCAGGCAGAGGAAGAAAAGTCAAACCCTGGTAGTTGTGGGATAAAATTGTCTTTTTGACCTGCTGGTCCAGCAAGCAGGCTTGTCTAATTAATTAGGAAAAAAGAGGTGAATTAATTGGACTTAAATTCTTGGATGATGAAATTTATCTAAACATCCAAATGCTTGTGCAACAGCTCTCCTTCTGCACATGATATACAAAGAAATGCCATATTTTCCCAGTTCCAAAATCCTTGCAGAGTTCCAGTTGCGTTTATCCCGACAGAGCCCATGTTGTCAGCATGCTTAGGTTTTGCTGCCATTAGTCCTTTCAAGCCCAGCAAAAAAAGCTTTGCATATTTGAAGTCCATCTCTCTGAAAGCTGCCTCAGCCAGAGGCTGTGTGTGTTTGCCAGCTGATTGAAGATCCACCAAGGCAGTCATTGATTGACCCAGCATCTTCCCTCCTCAGGATACTCTTAGTGAAGAAACTTTTCTGTGAGTTGAATAAGCCTTGCTACAAGGACTGCAAAAGGAGGCTAAATTCCCATTCTTTTCACCACACACTTTTTATTCCATCATTTCACTTTGGATTTTATTGAGGTTATCATATCAAATATAGGCATAACCTATGATAAGCTGGAGGGAAGCAGCTCCACTGGAAACAAGTTGGTTTCCATCTGTGTTCTTTTAGAAGTGGTCTCTTTTCCTCACTTCTTTTGAACTAGTTAATTAAACATACATGTCACAGATATTTTTTACACTTACCCTTAGAGGAATTATTTATAAACAAAGCTAAAGCAAGATTTCTGTGAATTGAAGGAGGAATTCATTTGCAAAGTCAAAGAGAATATTAAATGCTTTTATGTAAAATAATACCTGATGGTTATTTTCATGAACTATGGCTATTTGAATTGATATTGGAATCTGTGGTGAGATTCTCCTCTAGGCCAAATGTAGAGTCAGTATCACATGCCCAGCAGAGCATTTGAGAGATGCTGTGCAGACTCATAACCTCTTTCTCCACAGAGATAGTATGGGATAGCCTCACACTATTTTTTTTTGTCCAGATCCCATCTCTTCTTACAGCAAAATTCCTCCTTGAAGGGAGAAAGTTCATTCTTAGTGGTCTGTGGAGTGAGAGCAAATTTTAGTTGTGATATTCTAGACAACAATACCTTGAATGGCTTGAAATCCACCACTTCACATATTGCTCAATTTATCACAACTGTAAGACTATAACAAAGACATGAGATTATGACCCATATAGCTCTATGTTCATTACCCACATAGCCATGGGGCAGATTCTTTCATCTGCCAGATTTGGCAACATTCACTGTCAGATTGTTCTTTTGTTGTGAGGGAGGCCAGAATTGCTTTAGTTCTGATGTTGTATGTTAACAGAAAAATGTATGTTGAATTCTGAATGAAAAAAAAAAAAAAAAGAATAGGAAAGAGAAGTAGGTGTTTTAATGGCTGTATCACACTCCCAAACAGCAATAAATATCACAAAACTACAGCATATCAGGATGGACATTCTTATCAAAAGCAAAATTTACCAATTAAGCCAAGAACATTTTTTTGAAAGCCCTCAGACCAAGCAAGAGCTGCCCATCTGAGCTCACTATTTGTGACAGCCGTGCTGTGACATCTGGGTGTGGCTTTGGCAATAACTTCTAGAAAACAATACAATGCTTGGGCACTTCAGGGAGCAGCACCATACAGAGGGCACTGTGGCAGAACAGAAACATTTGGGAAATGCTCCCATCACTACCCATGGTTTCACGTCTCTGCAGAATCCTTCTGTCGTACGTGAGCTGAAGACATACTTCAAACATACATCAGCACCTTTCCGTTCATTAAGGTATTTATGTAGAGGTAAGATCTGCACTTGAGTCTACCTTGAGGGTGTAATTGTGTGTTGCTAATGTAATGGCTAGAGCTGGTGATCCAAACGGCAGCATATGAAAGGTCAATGTGCAAAATGCAAGGTTGTGCAGAGCAATTGGAGGAAGAATGGAGTCTGATTTAACGGAGGAAGAAGGAAGAGGGAGGGCAAGGGCAGTGAATGAGAGAGTGATAAGATGGCTTCTAAAAATGGGCCCTGCAGAGGTGAAAAAAGCATTAACTCCATCAGTTATGTCCAATGAATGTCTTCAAAGGAAAGATTATAGGTAATGGAAGAAAGACACAAAACCCAGGAACAGAGCTGTCCATTTAAATGATGTGCATGCAGATTTCAGAGGAGGTGTTTCTACATATATAATCATCATCATTGTGTACATTATGTGTATATCCTCATGGATGTCCTTAAAACATCATAGGCAATGGTATGCCTTAAACGGCAAGTCACAGTACACTATTCTGATCTTACATACCCTAGTGAATGTCCAAAAGTGGTTTCTACCAAGAGTCTGCATGGCACAAATGAAAGCAAGACTTAACTCCTTTATTTGTGTCATGTTTGCCACTGTACTTTGCATTTTCTCAAGTGCCATCTGACAAATCCATGTGAATCTCAATTCTTCTGACAATCAGAAAATGTCAGAACCCAGTGCAGCATTATTAAGGGGATTTATTTATTTCCCACATAATAAAAATAGTGTCATAACTTATGCAAAAAAAAAGGCTTATCACATGAGCCCATGAGAAATTAATGGCATTCAACAAGTCCAAGTGCAAGATGCTGCACCTTAGATTAGGGGCAATCTCAGACATGAGGACAGATAGGATGAAGAACTCTTTGAGAGCAGCCTGTAGAGAAGGACTTGGGGGTTCTTGTAGATGAAAAGCTGGACATGAGTCAGCAGCATGTACTCCCAATCCAGAAAGCCAAACTCATCCTGGAAGGTGATTCTGCTCATGTGACCCCACCAGAAGTGCTGCATGAAGGTCTGGGGTCCTAAATGTGAACCTGCAGGAATGGGTCCAGATGAAGGCCAGGAAGATGGTCGGAGGGCTGGGTTGCTTCTCCTATGAGGACAGCCTGAGAGAGTTGATGTTGTTCAGTCTGAAAAAGACCGGGCTCCAGGGAAGCCTCACTGTGGTCTTTTTCTGCTTAAAAGGGTCTTACTAAAAAGTGAGTGAGAAACTTTATATAGGCAGATAATGGTAGGACATGGAGGAACAGTTTTAAATGAAAAGAGGAGAGATTTAAATTAAATGTTAGGAAGAAATTGTTTACTGTGAGCATGGTGAGATATTGGTTCAGGTTTCTTGGAGAAGCTGTGGATGCCCCATCGCTGGAAGTGTTCAAGGCCAGGTTGAATGGGACTTTTAGCAAACTGGTCTAGTGGTTTGTATCCGTGCTTATGGCAGGGAAGTTGGAACTGGGTGAACTTTAAGGTCTCTCCCAGACCATTCTATGACTCTATGATTAATTTTCTAGTGAACACTTTTGTGCTTCTATCACTGGTTTGAGGTGCTGTCATTCACTTTAACGCAAAATGGCTTGGACATGCTTATAAGGTTTATTTCAGTTTCTGATTAAATATTTCAGTTGCTACATAGCTCTTATCCCCAAAGCATTTGGATGAGTACATCACTTGTTTAGGGCCAAATCCAGTGGAATTAAGAATTTAAATCTCATTAAAATTATGCAACCGAAAAAAACAAAAAAGGATCATTTATTTTCTTTGTTGGTTGTTCCCTTGCTTTTCTGCAGATGTAGAAACTCAATTTTGGAAAAGAAAAACTCTATCCAACAGTATTAACCTGATACAACAACAGCTGTTATAATACACAGTCACACGTCCGTGTATCGTGTGCTCCAAATTGATTTGAGTTCCTATCCTTGTAATGAAACAAAGAAATGCCATGGGTCCATGACAGTGATAGTACCATAACCAAGGAATAGGCAAGAAAAAGAGAAATACAACCTTGACTCTCTCTCCTTGTGAATAACACTCCTAATCATGTTGATTTCCAGTTACAAATGGCCTGAAAACGATGTTACCACACTGGTTTATGTCAGATGCAGATCTGGTCTAGTGTATTACCACACATTTCATTGTTGCTAGACCCTGACATGTCCTCAGAAGGGCTGGCAGGAGCTGTTCTCACGGCCATGGAGTTTTCTGAAGTACTCTGAGTTTCCTCAGGTCACAGTTTGAAGTGCTGCTGCATAAACCTGTATCTCAGGAGGGAGGCAATTCACAGCAACTATATGAAATTCAGGGTAGAAATGTCAAGCTAAATTCTTGGCATGCCTTAGGCAAATGGAAGTAGTTCTCAGAAAGCCCTATTCCCTTCCCAGTTCCATTGTTGTGGTTTCCACTTAGGAAATTTGGTCCTGGAACTGAATTTGGACTGTTGCTACAGTGATTTCTAAGGAGTGCTCCAGGAAATATGGTCTGTGGATGTATTCAGAAGAATCACAGGCCACCTTGGGCATCCATCACCTGGGACCAGTCTGTCCCCTCAGAGTCAGAGACCTGATGCTCAGGACCGTCTATTTATTGTATTTTCTGCGTGTGCCTCATCTAATGGTTAACCTTACTGAAGTCTCTGTTCCAAACACTCAGCCAGAGCGCACAGCTGTCAATTCTGTTACAAAGTTACCTTTTCACATGTAAGAACAATTTCTGACCAAAAAATGTTCTTTCTCATGTGGTTTGGATCCAACAAGAGCTCCAGTTAATCCGCCTCACTTTTAAATACCTGACAGGTGAAGTTGGCAGAGCAGAGTGTTCAACTGGACCCTCCTTACAGCACCTCATTTTCCAGGGGTGTGTTTCTTGCATGCACCAAGATTGTCTTTAAGGATCAGATAAAGCATGAAAAAGATTTTTCAAAGCAAACAAATGAAACAAATTCTGACTGGTCTCTTTATCCTGTAGCTGGAAGCTACTTCTTCTAAGGGAATCTCATCCAAAAGAGAGTAATCATAGCTGTGACACTGAGAGCAAAACAACAGCAATTTCCTGTACTTTTGTCTTTCTCATTTTCCACAAGTGCAAATAGCTTCAATTACTTCCTCAAAGTTTGATGAATTCCACAGTGGGGCCTGTGATTAACTGCAAGGGAAATTTTTACTTTGCCCCTTGAACTTGTTTTTTTGGTAACTATTGTGCTGTTCCACAGCAGCACTGAACGTCAGTCCTAACTAATCACCTGGATGGAAACACAAGGGGAAAGGAAGAGGTGGTGGCAGGAACCGCCCAGCCAAAATGCTGCAGATGAAAGACTTTCTGTGTGGCCCTCGACTGTCGTGCGTTGGGAAGGAGTTGAGTCATGCTCTGAACGCCAGAGCATGAGTAAGAAAGCTCATCCCCCTCTGAAGCTTGGTTTTATTGATGAGCTGACATCAGCTCCTGTTGCCAGCCAAGCTCCCCTGAGCTGAGTCTCTGTGACTTCCTCTACGCTGGTCCTCTCTGCCAAAATAGGTATTCTCACCCACCTACAGCCAGGGCCAGCCAGAGCCCCAGTGACTCAACCAAGCAAGGAAAGGGGCATGCAGGAGTTCTGCCTCACCTTTTCATACAGCATTGCCATAATATGGAAATAAAGACTGACTTCAGGAGCAGTGGAGGAAGAGGAAAGGAAGGTTTTATGTGTTCTGGCCCCAGTTTTCATGCTGAACTCGTACCACTGGTTGAGGGCCTTTATCTGAGAGGCCTGGTGCTGACTGGTAAACTGGTTCAGGTAACATGAGAATGACCAAGATAAAAAATACCTTTAGAAGGTTTCCAAAGAAAGTGGATTCCTGATGAAGTACACAGGATATTGGGCAGTGGGTGCCCTGACACTCATAGCAGGTTGGCTGGAGGGAGGAGGCAGACACTGTCACAAAGTGTGGCTTTCCTACCAAGCCTTGGATGCTGCTGCTCTGCACCGGATGAATCTGCCATACAGATGAAAAGCATCCAGAGCACTCTGCTTATGGAAACCACATCTAAGCATGCTGGCAGAAGCAACCTTTGGCTCATTTGCTAATGTTTCTGTTAAGAAGGTGACTGTTTTTTATCTGAGAGTTACCATTTTTTCCGTCAGTGTAGAAAGCAGACCATACTAGCCCATGCTGATTTACACTGCTTTGCTACTCATCACGACATCTTTGTCAAGAAACTCCACTGGGAAAGAATAGCAAATGGAGCATGTTCAGTCAGTAGTTTGGAATGAGAGTGAGAAAGGACTGCAAGATTCATGAACCAAAGAGAGGGCAGTGTTTCCTGAATAGCTTATTCCCTTGGGTTTATTCGCTGAGAGCAAATGTAAAGTGAGGGAAAGGTGATGAGGCCAAATAGACAGGGGTCTACTGAGTGCCAGGGGGATGGAAACAGGTGCTGCAGGCACTCTTTCAGCTTACTTGACAGCTCTGGGGCCTTAACAAGGAGACCCTGGAGTAAAAACAGCATTGTTACAGACTGTGAAAACTTATCCATCCATCCATACCAGCATATGAAAATTCTCTCCCCCTTGATCTAGAGGTGAATTCTTGCTTAACAGCTCACCTAGCCACTGATCTTTTTTCTGGGACTGTTGGGCAGCAGTAGCTAGACTGGATGATAGGCTTGTGAGGCAGAAGTTTGGGCAAGGCTCTCTTTGCCACTCTGTCCCCTTTGCTAACCCCCTAAGTTAAAAAGTTTCTCTAAATGGGAAACTGAGGAGCAGATAATGAGAGTGGTACCTCTAAACCTCCCCATTCCATTGCCTTCTGTGTGGGTTTACTGAATGGGTGAGGAAAATGCAGATGCACTGGTGATTTTCTGTGACCTAATGGCCTTCTAGGAACTGCTGCAAGCCTTCAGGTTTCCTTGAACTATTTGGAGTATGAGGACAACAGAAAAATGCTACATGATCTCACCCACAACTGTCCCTCTGCGATGCTTCCATTACTTCCACGCAAAATCTATATGTCAAGACCTGGGCTAGAACTTGACACAGAACACCCTTTAGAGGTGCATCAGTACATGACGCAGATTTCTTCAAAAGAAAGATTTTATTGTACCACTGTCAGTTGCCTGGCACAGAAAGAAAATTAGGTGAATATTCACCTGCGCTGGAACATTGCTTATTTCAACTGAATAGAAAGTTCTCCACTTCTTGCCCAAATGATTCTGCAGAGTCACTTGCTCTGCAGCTGCTGCATCCTCCTGCTCCTACATGGCAGCATTTCAGCAGTATTTGGAAGGGAAGCATCTGCCTGTCACAGCATTATGCCGAGCTTTGGGATTCTCCCAAGTGGCACTCATTATATCCGTGTACGGGGATATTATTAGCATATTTTCATCCAGCAACAGTCAGTGTCATATTGCTTCATGATGAGTTCAACAGGCATCAACATTGCAAAAAAGCACAGACAAATGTCTTTTTACGTGACCTCTTTAATGCAGTCATAGATCATTTGCGTGTTTAACATCTCTCAAAACCTTGATGCGTGTGTGCTTACAAAACAGATATCTTTTCACTCCTTATTTTCCTCCTTCAAGTGCCATGAGAAATTATTTAAGGAAGTTTTAATGAAATGCATCTGTCACTTATGAAGATAAATACCCATAGTATGGCTTTCCATTACTGGAAATGGCAGAATTAAATTAGAAAATTACAATCCTCAGCATCTTCCCTGACTTGTTTCTGCATAATGTGTTAGAAAATATGCCCACATAGGCAGAATGCTGCAATTCCAATGGAGCATGTCATAAAACAAGACCCTTTTTTATGGTTGTTTTGTTAGTTTGCATTGAGGAATTTTCTCCCTTGGATGAATTTTGGTCCTGTTTCTGGGCAAGGAAGCCAAATTAGTAAAGGGAACCTAACTAGAGTGGCAAATTGATAAAAGTTTCCCTCTCTTCCAAAATCTAAGTTATGGAATTGGTTCTATATTTGCTTCCAAGCCAAATGGGAAGACTACAGTAGAGCATACTATCCAGACTGTGTAATTCCTCATTTCCCATTTAAAAGCATCTCCATTGTGTGGAATAAAATTAGTGTAACCATTAAAACCCTTGGGACAACACTTTGGACAATAGGCATAACTATTGTACTCTGCATCTTCATAGAGAAAAATATGGCAATTAAAGGAGACATTTAAATGAACAGTGGGACAGTGGGATGGTGTGTCTCTTACAATGGAATGGCCACCTCTTAGACCCTCATTAGCAAGCTGGTCTTTTTGTCCTCAGAAGGTTGTTGGTAATTGGTTTTGTCTTTTTAAGTGAAGAGTCAGACTCCTTAGAGTTTAGCCCAGTTAGAGTGACCCAGAATGTGATTTGTAGCTTTTAGCCCTGCCAGTCCTGGATGCAAAGAGGTAGCAGTTGAAATAAGCACATAATAGGAAAACTCTCGTGTTTCTCACCTGTGCTTCCAGCTGGTAATGAAGAATGCTTGCAGAATACTTGTGTCCCTCAGCCCTCACATCCACTTCACACCAGCAGGGTATGCTCCTATTTTCCTGCTCCATTAACCTCTGATTCACCCAGCACCCTTCTACTCATCCTCCTGCTGTTTCTCTCTTTCTGTTTTTAGGGCATGTGAGTTTTACATTTTTTTGTGGCATGGAGATGGCTTCAGTAGAGGCAAGAGTAATTTTTCCATGCCCACTACCCAAACTCAAATTTCTGTCTAGGTACATTCCTAATGAGCTCTCTTCCCTCAGTTCCTGAATAAATACTTTAACTACTGTGCTTTTATTCCAAGCTGGTCACCAATGCTGCAGTGGCCTCACCAGCTGGCATGTGCCTGTCCCGCTGCCATTCCTGCTGAGCCCAGTGCTGCCTGTGCATATCAGGGGCATTCAGCCAAGAATCCTGCAGAAATGAGGTAGGACTGTCTTGCATCAGGTCTTGGGAGCAGCCAAATGCAGAGGAAAAGATGTGAGCAAAGAATGAGAGAGCAGAGAATGTCCTTGTAACTAATTAATTGTACCATATTATATCGTATCATGTCATATTATATCATAGAATGGCTTGGATGACCAGGTTAAAAAGGGAGAGAAGGAATTTCCCTATCCTATCCTAAAATGATGCGTATTTATTTCCAAATGAAATTATTGTAATTTTTGCTGTTCCTGGTTATTCCAGACTGCTAAATACCTGAAACATCACAAAGGTTCCTGTGAGGAAAGGCAGCATGTTTGTTTGTTAGTTTGTGTATCTGTGTGTCTGTGTGTCTGTATGTCTGTGCAGTAACTGAAAGTCTTAATATATTGAATACATTTTGGGCAATCCCAGGGCTCTCTGAGAACAGGAGGGAAGCAGATAAAACATATGGGGCACGAAGATGTGCTTGTTGTGAGAGGAGAGCTTTTAAAGCCCCAGCTGCTTTCCTTTCAGCCTCATTTTAATTGAACTGCTCAGATAATAGCAAACCTGCATGTAGTAAATGTTGGTTATCCCAGCTTCGACCTTCAGTAATCCTGCAGGAGTGTGGATAAGGAGGCACAACAATTCCTTTTTTCCCTGATTTTATAAAGGAATATAAAATTTATAAGAAATACTCAGATTTGAATACCCAGATGAAGAGGAACAGCATAACTGACAAGTATAAATAGCACCAAGGTCATAGAGAAACAGCATAAACAGTGGTCAGTGTGGCAAATGTCTGTTCTCCAGCAGGGATCACTATTCTGTTCTTGCAGATTGGGAACACAGCCCTGTAATGCTCCCACTTAGTAATGGGATTTTGTTTGAGCATTTACATCCCAAGGTTAGCTTGTCTTGGTGGCTTATCCTAGGAAGCTTTGAAATCTGATCACCTCTAAGTTACCTGACACTGCTCTGCATATTATTAATAATCCCACATTGACCAAACTCTTATAAAAATCCAGACTTACTATTTAGTTCTTTGACTTGCCCTGTAGTATATTCTACAGATTCACTCACTGCATCCAGTGCAGAGAAGCCTTTTTTTTTTCTACATGTAATGCCATGTAGTTTAATCAAGTTTTGCTTTTCTCTGCCCCTTCCACGCAGTCTGACCAGAGGTGGGATGAGCAACTTCTCCTCTATGCCTCCTATCATCTGGAACAGGCATGTCACTATTTTTCTGCTTTGGTGGCTTTTCATCTCATTCCACGTCTCAGATGAAAACTCCTCCTTTCTCCCTTACTTCTGTCTTCCTGCTCTTATTTATTTCAGAAGCTACATTACTGGTTTCTGTAAAGTGATTGAGAGATGGACGTTGCATGATGAACAGAATTCAAAGACTTAATCTTTTAATGTTTGCTTACTAAGATATGTGCTCGTAGTGGAGATGATAGGGTTAGAAGAATCTTCAGGATCAAGGCAGACCAAGTGGACTTTCTCCTTGGATACATAGAAGAAAGAGTAAAGATTTTATTTAGAGCATTCCCAACCAATTCTCATGGGCTTCATGGGCTACAGGGATACTGAACCAGCATATGCTGCCCCAGCACGGATCCAGGAGCCAGCTGGCCCTGTATATTTAGCAGGGCAGGAAGATAAATGACCAGTGATGAGCTGTAGGAGGCCACAGACAGGTTGTAGGATGGAAATTGTCTTTCATGTCAGATCCTGATCCAGGTTAGGTTAGACAGAAGGAGAAGCTGGCAGTAGTGTCCAGAATGGGCTGAAATGCCAAGAGTTCTTTCAGAGGGACAGGCAGGACTGAGTTCTGTCTAGGCTGATTTTAAAACTCTGCCTTGCAAGAAGCTTTAGCATGATGGTATTGGGTTAGAAAAGGAGGCTGGCAGCCTTACAAAATGCTGGCAAGTATGGAAAGGAAAATGCTATGGAAAACTGACCCTAAGGTATGGATGTGGGTCTCCTTTGCACTTTAAACTTCACAGATGATCCTGGAGAGGCAATGCCTGGTTGATTAGTGATAGTGCAGAATGGTTACTGCCTTGACAAAATACTGATTCTTTCCTTGCCTCACCATGCTAAAACCCCTGAGGATTTTGATTCAGGTTTGGAGGGAGGAACAGGAAACAGCACCACCAATGTGATTTGTTGCTCTTTGGCCATAAGACAAAGAGGATAAAATGAATGCTGGGCAAGACGCATTCTTATAGCAACAGCAACATCACTTTATCACCATTTGTGTTTCAAAGTGTCAACACTCACAGGAGGACCTGTATCCCAATTAGTCAGCCTGAGCACCGTGAAATGACTGCTTGGTCTTACTCCACCAGCCCTTGCCTGACAGAACACTTTTCATGCCCTATCAGGAGTCTTAGACTGTCATCAAGTTTTTCAGCTGCAGCCATTATCTAGGACAAGCAGGAAGCAATAGATTGACTTTGTCAATAATATTCTGCATATAATAATATTCAGGATATGTTTGATTAAATTCTCAGGTGGTCTTAGGCGGTGCACAAACCTATGCCCCTGAGTAAAAATTGAACTAGGAGAAAATTACCCATTGACATTAGATCAGTAGAAACCCAGGTGTGTGGACAGTTACATCATCAAAGCCACCTGGAAGCTTTTAATACTTTGAAGAATGTCTGTGCATCTACCTCTGCTTCCTCCTGATACTTCAGCGCAAAGAAAGAAAAAAAAGCTCATGTCGTGGTTTAACTCTAGCAGGCAACTGAACACCACACAGCTGCTCATTCACTCCACCTGTCCCCCACAGGGTGGGGAATTGGAAAAATATGTAAACCTTGTGAGTTAGGAGCAGTTTAATAATTGAAACAAAAATTTCCATAATAATAAAACATAATAAAAAACATAATAATAAAAAATAGTAATTATAATTATAATAATACTACCAACAGTAAAAATAACAACAACAACAACAATAATAATAATAATGGAAAGGAGAAGTAAAGAGAGATAAAACCCAGGAGAAACAAGTGATTCACAACACAATTGCTCACCACCCCCTGACCAATGCCCAGCTCATCCCCTGGCAGCAATTGGTCCCTCCTGGCCAACTTCCCCCAGTTAATACACTGAGCATGCCATTCAGTGTTATGGAATATCCCTGTGGCCAGTTTTTGTCAGCTGTCCTGGCTATTCTTCCTCACAGCTTCTTGTTCTTCTCACTGGCAGAACATGGGAAACTGTAAAGTCCTTGATTTTTATAGTAAGCTTTCCTAGCAACAACTAAAACATCAGTGAGTTATCAACATTATCCTCATCCTAAATCCAAAACAGCGCTCATAAGCTATGAAGCAGAAAATTAACTCTATCACAGCCAAAAACACTATAGCCTTACATTCAAAATTATGTATTAGGTGAAAAAAATTCTTTCTGTCCCTGGCAAGTAATCAGTAGAATTAGATAGAAGCTCCAGAGCATGGAATAAATTTTATGTAAACATAAAATGTAGCAACGCCTTTTTATTCAAACCCACATGGTATTTCAAGGACTCATATCACAAGTTTAAATTGAAGTTTCTGCCCCTCACTGCTCTATTTGAAAGGCTATTCCAGGACATCATTCTTCTGATGGTTGGAAACCTTCCCCAATTTCCAGTCTAAATTTATTCATGACCAATTTATATCCATTTGATCTTGTTCCAGCATTATCCTTTAGGTTAAATAATTCTCTTCTCTACCCAGTATTTACTCCTTGATATATATATATATATATATATACAGAGTCATTTTCTCCCATCTCCAGTCTTGTTTCACTAGGCCAAGCAAACCAAGTTATTTTTTCTCTTTCTGTAAGATAGATCTTCTTTTGCTGAGGAAAGAACTCTTCTTCTTCCCCCTGGCTACCTTCAGTTTCTCTGCTTGGAACAGGGGTGGCAGGAATTGTGGTATCAGAAACGAGACTTTACCAGCGCTGTGGGTGGTGTTACCCTGTGTCCACCAAGAAAGCCTGGCCTGATGCACCTGAGATTCAGACTGGCTTTTTGCCACTGTGCCTCACTCCCAGCACCCTGTCATCTGGCACTGGGATAGAAGCACAGCTTTTCAATGTTGGCAACACATTATTTCTGCATGATTTGCTTGGATGTCAAAGGATATGTGTATGAGGAAGATGAAAGTTGCACTTTCTTCAATGGCAAATTTGTTCTTTTATGCAGAACAGTTCCCAACAGAAACATTCTAAGGAAAATTCTCAGAGTGGAAATTTCCATTCTCCTTTCACATGAATACAACATGCTCTTAAATCAGAAGTCTAACTCCTAGGAGGAGCTAGTAAGCAAACACAAAGAGACAAGGCTATTTTGGACCTTGCTTTGGAGAAATGTGGGATTTTCTGACTTGTTTCATTTTAATTAAAGTAACTTTAGAGAAAGATGAAAAACAAAGACTTGTAAGTCTGTAGTGAATGAAAATAAAACAGTCTCAGAAGCCCTAATCTCCAAGGGCATTGTCTCAGCTTCAGGAGGAAGCTGAGCTTGGTCTGCACCTCTCTGGATTAGAGCCTGAGAAAAGCAAGTCCAGAATGCAACAGAAATTAAATTGCTTTAAAACAAGCAAAGTGTGTGATCATTTGTTGGGTTTTCTTGCTTGGATGCCTAAGCAAGTATTTAGTAGAGTTAAACTGAATACTGAACATGGTTAAGAAATGTTCAAGAAGTTCCCAGCAGTTCTAATAACCTGTGTGAGCATTCTGCATGGCCAGACTTTGCACTGACCTGTGAAAATAAACTTTTCCACAATGGTTGTATTCAAGTTTGATGCATAGATGACATAGAATTGGACCTTTTCGTCATGCTAAATGATTGGAAAAGAGAGAACAGATATCATTCTTCAAGAGGCTGGAGAGCAGCTGCCAGTTCAGGCTTGAATATTTTTCTGTTTGAATATTGTACTTCTTGAAAAATGCAGATTTAGTTCAGTCAAAATCTAATTATGAACTGATGTTAATAAGTGATTTGTTAGCAGCAGACATTTCTGACTGAGGGCTGAAATTGTTTGTTTGCTGTTTCCCCAAGGAGAATGTTTCACTAAAATATTTACACTTATGTTTTGAAATAGAAGGACAAAGAAAACCAACCTAAAAACAATGTGACATTTTATTTGTTTGAAATGATTGATGAGAGGAAATGGAAGAGGGGAATAAGGGAGTATTTCATACTGGAAAACTGTTCTCCTTTGTTTACCTGTTTGTTTCAGGTCTGAATAAATCAAACCACTTTTTGATGTTTTGTTTTGGCCAGTGCTCTTTATCCTCGAGGCTGTTAGTCAGTCTCAGAGCACCTGCAGAACAATCTCCTGGGATCATACTTATCTGTGCCCAAAGCTGATATCTGAAGGGTTTGGGGGAAGCCACAACTTTCTTTTTAATAGACTTGGATGCATTTTTCTGACATTAGTTTTATCACCCTTTGAATCCAGCTAAACCTTTCACATCTTTGCAAAGTACAATACAAATTAGCACTTGCAACAGTATCTCAACTGTATGCCATGTGTACAACAGTGATCTCAGCTAATTTTCAAGACAGATAATTAAGATTCAGTAAGAATAAACGACTGACCCATTGTTACTTTAACAATTCTTTTGTGAAGTGTAAATGATTAATTGGAAGCTCTTGCCTTCCTTTCACCTGGCCAGAATGATTCTATCTCAATTTAGGGAATAGACCATAAACAAACCTCTCCATCAGGAATCTGTAATCTTTTGTTGATGGGTTGCTTGGCAGGCTCTGTGGATATTCTGGGACATCTTCCAAGCAGGGCCCAATGAAATTAATTGTATCCTAACCTGTTTTGAAATATAGGTCAACTTTTCATGGCTTTGCTAAAGCAAAGGCAACCTTCATCATCTAAGACAGTAAACCCTGGAAAACGTGGAGGTTTTCAGGCTCTCCCACTGAGGATCTTCCAGGACAAAATAACATTCTGACTGCCCTGAAGATAGCCTTACCAGGGAAAATAAAAAGGGAAAGGGAAAGGGAAAGGGAAAGGGAAAGGGAAAGGGAAAGGGAAAGGGAAAGGGAAAGGATGGGATGTCCCAGAGCCTGGAACTGCTCTTGATAGCTTCTCCTACTCTTTTAAGTTTCTTTCTTCCTAGCTGCCTTTCAATTCCCAGATCAGGAAGCCAGATTTTAAAACTGGAAACTGAAGCAGAAACGTTAAGTGACTCAATCATAGAAAAAATAACATGGAGTTCAGAAACTTTGGACTCCCCTTCCAATGCTGGAATCACCAAATAGCTCCCCTCTGGAGTGATTAAGTCATCAGATGGGATGATGAAGCTGACTCCTGTGGGAGGCTGTTGACGTGGTTCCGACGAAATTTGCTCCTCATCCCCTTCTGAGATTATTGATCATTCTGGCCCCAGCATGCTGCCTGTGCTCTGCAGGGGAAGCAAAGCCACCCTGATGGGGCACAATATTACTCTGTTAAGTTCTTACAGAGCTGGTTGGCCTCAGCCCAGAGACACCATCTACCAGTGGCTTTCCCACTTAGGTCAGTCCATGTATGAACACGAGTTTGCCTGCTTGGCTTATTTGCAGAGCATTTTGTAGTGAATTTGCTTAGAACACATTCTTCATCATATCAGGGAAACAACAATTTAATTTTTAACCTTTCCCCACTGAGAGATTCAGTAATTCTTTATCTCCTTGATGCAAATTTGCAGTTCCAGTGTCAGAAAAGATGATCATCAGCACTTATTTCCTGGATGACTACAGAAATATCAAGACAAACTGCACTTATTTAAGGGTATATTTCTCAATGCTCTCAGGATTTCCTGCTGTCCTAACATCAGCAGCCATTTAACCACTCTCCAAGCTTTCAGTATTTTTCCTAACTTGGTGTAAGCAAATATTGATCGTGACTAAGATAGTAAACTGAGTTCATTCATGATAATAGATGGTCCATTGGCTGCGCCCATTAAAGCTCCTTTAAAAGCAAGAAACAACTTTAATTGCCTGGAGAGACATGGGATGATATTGCAGGAGATTGAAATCTATTAATAACAGTAAATGCAAGGTTTACCCTAGCTTATTTATGCTTGTTTAGTATTAAAGCTTCTCATAGAAGAGAAAGATGACTAAAAGGGTCATTTCAGACAGAATACCAGCCTGATTATGCATGTTTTATAAAATACCCCCTTTAATCACTAAGAATATCATTATACAAATCTGCAGTACTTTCTTGAAAAGACTCAGTTCTCTATTAAATGCGTTTTTTCTCCATTACCTGAAAGATCTGTAAATTTGGAATTTGTTTTATGCCCTATTATTTTGTTTGCCATAAGAACAGAGGACCAGAGGGCATCACTGAATTCCTGGGAATTACTGCAGAGGAAGGATGTACAGTTTTTCAACTTCTAGCATCTGTGTCTATTTGAAAACCAGAAGCAATTACAAATATGTCTGCATGTCTCAGTGAATGATTTTAGAGGCTTTTGTAAGCCAAGACTTTCAAGATATCAACAAAAGACTGCTTCAAGCAAATAATAGTGCCTGGCAAATATATCTCAGGACCTCTCGAAATTCAGTAAACCTTCGTTCACGTGGTACACAGGCAAATGAGTTTCATTTTTGTAGACATTCAAGCAAAAGAAACTTTAGCCAAGAAAAAAGGATTAGTAATCTAAGGATGAGGGCAGGGATCCTTTATCATATATTATTCCAGAACCACATGGTCTTCCTTCAGTTCTCAGAATCACCAGTGCTTCAAGCATGAGAGCTTCTGAACTTCCTCAGCTGTGTCCTGGAGATCTGTGACCCTTCTAGCGCATCTCCTCCTGTATATATGTCAAAGCACCTGAGAAACAGTACCAAATTAACATGGTGGGGTTTCATAGCCATGCTGCACCAAGAGAAACAGTGAAACAGATCTCTGGCTTCTTCAGCCTATTATCTCCCCTGGGAGATAATATATCTCTAGTTTATCTGAAACCAACTGCTTCATCAAAATTGGCATGCATGTGAAGAGGACTCCTGAGGACACTTTCCATTACACTCTGCAATATACAAAACTTTGATTTTTTTTCTGAATTTACAATGAAATTGAATACTATATTTACTATGAGGTCGTTTCATAATTTTGGGGGGTTTTAATAAAAAGCGTGTGTTTGGCAGGGTGTCTAAAGCTGACATCAGCAACATCTGGGAATGCAGAGTAGCACCTCACAGATGCTGAGCAACAAGCTCACTGAAGCTAATGGCAAAGATATTTGTTCATTGTGTACAAAAATTAGGCCCCCAGCCAACATTTTCCCATTTGAAGTTAGGCACTGCAGTCACTACTGAGTACCACAAACATGTTCCAAATATGCCTGCAACAGCATCACATTTTTCAGAAACTAAAGAAAATCTTCTGCAGTTGAATATTACTGCCCTTTTTATCCAACCTAAAAAGTTAAGAGTGAAGGCAAATGGAAATTTGGCAGGTCTGGCACACAGAAAGGCAATATTGCTGCTTATTTTTCAAGAATTCTCTACACTACCATGCCTTGCCCCCTGCCAACAGCTGAGAAAGACCCTACAGTCACCCCCTCTGGGGCAGTTACTGAGTTTTGGGGAAGGACCACATTTGAAAATTAATGAGGAAAAGCAACTTCTAAGTGCAGTGTGTTCATCTTCATTTTTTAAGCACTTTTCTGATTCTGCTGTCAGCCCTAAATGCCACCTTATGAGCAGATTGAGAAGTCCACTCACTAAAGTTTCTTGCATATGCACTTACTGTTCATTATTTCTCTCACAACGCTCGACTCAGCATTAAATTAGGCTCACAGACAGAAGGTAAATAACAGTGAGTACTTTTTGCTTTGAAATGGGAAAATCACGCTTCTGTGATAGCACACCAAACATCAAAAGAAATGGTCAGTTGTATACACCAGCTGAATTTAAGGTCACCTCTCAAGAATGGTCTTTTTCACTCCATTTGCAATAAGTTAAGATGTGACCTGTGTTCCTAACATAATAATCCAAAGACCTCCAGTGAACTTATTCCATTTCAAGAGAATGAGATACAGGAGCCCTACTGCCTATAAGGAATTCAAAAATTGTTTCAAACCCCACTGAGCTGTCAAGCCATAAGCCTAGAAAGCAGAAAGCCTTTATTCACTGCAATTTTGGGGAGAGCATGTCTGTGTACTAAGAAGGTGTTCTGGCTGATGCTCTGAAACAGCAAAAGCATGAATACCTGGGATTTATGTGAAATGCATTCCAATGTAGAATGGACACAGAGTCGGCTGTTCACAATTCCAGACAGGTGGTTCAAAGTCAGTAGAAGCCTTGAAAGCCTCAAAACACAATGACCAGTACAAAATGCCGAACTTCAGGCATATGAAATCTGGACAGTAAGGAGGAAGGAAGCATGTCCTTCTTGAGAGGAGGACTAGCTAAGGGAGAAGGGATATGCACAGGGGAGGCAGGTTCTGTGTTTCAGAGGAAAAGCCATGACCTCAAGAGGACTCCTGAGCATATTAAACACCTGAGAACCTATGAGAGCAGTAAGACAAGGGAAACAGAGAAATGTGCATGGTGTTTTATTATTTCCTTGAGCTGAAAGTAAAAAGAGATAGTGCTTCTAAATCTTTCCATAAGCATGTCTATATGTTTTAGCTCTATATTCAACTAAAACCCTAAAGAAATGTATAAATATATAATGTAAAGAAATGTAGTCCAGAGTATCTACAGGGAAAATCCCTTAAGCTATAAAGCAATTTAGTACTAGATCTGGGAACTCACAGAAGCTACAGGTTGCTCTTCCTCTGCAGGGTCCAGAGACAGAGATCCTGTGTCCAAAACTTCACATTGGTTCTGCACTCTGTTCAGATAAATGTCTTTGGGAGAAAGTAAGACCCAGCTGGGAGCTGCCTCATGAGTACCTGGGCAGCAAGAGCTCTTGGCAGTGCAAAAGCAAAACCTCACCAAGAGCTTTCCATTGAGGCTCTGTTTCCATGAACTGTGGCTGATTTCAGTCAGTACAGGACCAGGCTCCACACGGGGACATTACATGATGCTAGAACATTTTCCTTTTCCCAATATAGGTCTTTATTAATTAACATGATCAGCTAAGTCCTTTTGGATAAACTCCATCCCAAATACAGAATTCCACTGCAAGGTCCTTTGGTATCGGTGAAACAGCAATGTTTTAGACAGCTTGACTGCTTTTAAAATTTCAACCATCCCTTCAAATGCCATAAAATTGGCCTTTTCCCTCTTGTGAGCACAATTCACTTGAGGGCACTGAAGCAAGGCAAGATTGTATGTGCCTGTATATTGCTCATTCAGGTGGTCAGGGAAAAAAAATCACACTCTGTTGGTGATGTGTTGGATCCTACAAGGTATGAAAAACACAACATACTCTGCACAAATGTGCTGTTTGTCAGCTTCCAGCAGGCTCTGTTCTTACACATGAACTTTATAAGCTCTCTTGTGCACACCAGTATCCAAAGGCTTGGAAACTGGTGCAGATTTAGGAGTAGATCCTTTCATTTATGCAAGGTGGGGCAAGCAGAGTTACAGGACAGGTAATGCTCTCAAATGTCCCCACGCTGTTCTACATAGTGCTAAATATAAGATGAAATCATATATATATATATTTTGATGAGGATGGCATTTCCCCCATTATAAACACTATAATTCATCCTACTCCATTTTTGTCCCCAAACCTGCTTTTTAGGATAGGATTTCCCATTTTATAACCTGACACTCAGCGTTGATTTGTTTGTTTTTCTTAACGGGTAGAACAGTTGTACTGATGCACCCTGGTGCTGGGTGATATTAACAATCAGAGGTTCATGGCTGACACTTGAAAGCAGGAGCTTTAAGTGATGGATTAAACTTGTCATTCAGAAGCTCTATTCTGCTTTTATCTGTGGCATGCTCTGTCCTTGATAAAGATTCTCACCAAATAAGAAAAAATGCTCAGGGTACTCAATAACAAAAGAGGAAAGATGAATCCGGATGAAACTGAGAAAATATTTCATGCAAGTGGTGACTCATCTATTTTTGTTTTCCATGCATAATTCCAGGGATCTGTAGATAGCTGTGGCTAGGGAATAACCTATGTAAAAGAAGCAACTTGGCTGGAATTGAGAACCAAATTTGCAATCAGGCACTTAATTAGAACACAAACACTGTCAAATAGTAACATTATCACCTATAATTGGTCCAACAGAAAGAAACGCTAATTGTGACATTAGAGGATAGAATGCTTTCAGGCAGGATCTCTGTTAAAATGCAAACACTAATTGACATGATGAGGAAGACAAAAATCCAAGGTAATAAAAGAGGCTATTATGCTTTATCTTGGCAAATGGAAGGCTACTTTAGAAACACTCAATCGCTAAAGAAAGGGTAGGTGGCTTAAGCAAAGCAGTAAATGAAATAATGAGCATTGTTGATTCACTGCCTTTGTCTCAGGGAGCCAGAATGATTACAAAGTGATGAACAAGAGCCACAATCTACTTTCTGCCTCATTAGTGTAAATCCAAAGTAGCTTCATTGAAGTCAGTACAGTGGATATTTACAGGCTTTCAGGTCTGGCCCCTCAGTTACAAGCTCTGGACTGTGAGCAGCAAGGAGTGAGTAAGGAATTCAGCCCATCCCTTTCATGGATTGGATGCTAACTGCTCAGCAGTTGTTCAGCCTAACCCTAGTGGGGGCAGACCTACAAAGTACAGGCTGGGCTGGCAGCTGGATCCTGGTGGCCCAAGGTGTCTGTCAGGCAGTTTAGCCCAGCAGGCTTAGGAAGCAAGACTGCACTATATGGATGGACTAAGGCTGATTCTCCTGAAAGTTTGCTCTCTTCCTGTACAGTCCCAAACAAAACGTGAATCACCAGTCCCATTGTCAGCTCCCTCTGTAATCTTTCTTCCAAGCTGACTAGACACTGAAAATTTTATCTAGAAATAGTCACCATCCTCAGATCTCTCTATGAAATAGTTGTGTACAATAGTTGTGTACTTTGCCTTGAGGCCTTTCCACTGCACCTTGGGTCTAACATCACACCCAGAGTACAGATAACGGATGACTTGTAGTGGGAATTCAGTAGAAGAGGGAAAACATAAATGGCATCTCCTTCTACATCACCAGGAGTGCTAATACTAGTTATTATATTAGTAGTCACTAATTATTTTCAAAATCTAGCTGAAAAACATTGCTCCTACACATGATCTCCTTGTAGGTAGCTTGGCTTTGTACCTTAACAGTATTTTTCTCCTTTTATCCTTGGTGACACTCTAATATGCCAGTCCAAAGCAAGATCTCCACATTTGGCTGCAGTGAAGCCTTCCCAAAGCAGTGTTGCCTAAATGTTGACTGTTTATATTCTCGGCTAAATACAAGCAAAAGTGCTAGAGCAAAGCAATTTCTGATGCTTGCTCAGTCTAATATAAACCCATCTTTCACACACAGTACTCCATTTCCAAGAATCTTCTGACTGATTTTGAGGCTGCATGGTATTGCTCAGGTCTATTACCCCAGTAATATTTCCAAGGAAGTTCTTGCAAAGGTTTGCTAGAATGTGGATATGTAAAATTTACTGGGTCTTTTCCAACATCTAAACAGTAGAAATTAGATCCCAAACAGGTAATACATTTTTCCTGCCATGAATATCTTAATGCTTGAGGTTTGTGAGTCTTTTATCAGCAGAATGTGCCTTCACTGGGTGTGACACCCTCACGTGTCACATCCCTCTGTACTTCCACAGAAGTCCCCTGTCTGACTTGTTCTCTTTCACTTTTTTGCTGATGCTGAAATCCAGACCTACCAATGTGACTTTTCCCCTCCACAGAAAAGGTTAGCACTGTATTTAATCCCCCACGCATCCTTTGAGACTACCTTGTTTTTTTCTCTACTTTTCAAAATTAATTGCCAGTGACAGAGTCAATTCATTAGCTAAATTAAAAACCTGGGAAGCATATTGTCCAGATCTGCTGATCCCAACCTATCACAGAGTTGAACAAAGTATTTCCTTACCTGGCCTTCATTAGCAGCTGTATTGGCCAGGCTTCTATTCCTTTCCAATTGTCCGTACCACTCTCCCTGTTAAAGACCAATCAAAAAAAGCAGATGAAAAAGCAGGCCAGCAACTCAACCACTGGAGATCCCTCATTGATTTCTTTGCCTCTCTTCATGCATTAATGGGTCCGTTTTCACTTTTTCTCTTTCAAAGTATTAACGACTGTTCCTGTGCCATTTAAAGACTATTAATAAAGACACCTCTTAATTTCAGTTTTCAGCTCTAACTTTCTTGTGGTTTGTGGGAATGAAATCAAGTAATACAGTGGGAAAAGTACACATTTACATGTTTTGATGTGCTACCTAATTTTCTTGGGGCTGGTAAACAACAGTCTGTTGGCTGCCAGTAGTCTCAGAACCCTACTTATTTTATTTTTGCTCATCAAGCCCATACAGATTATTTCATTGAGAGCCACATGTGCCTTAGGCATGCACGGCTGCATCACCACCCAAGTGCAGACAAAGATCACCCTCCTGCTGTCTTGTGTCCAGGCACCTCAGGGCTTTTTCCATCTTCTCCCCAATAGAACATCCCCTCTATAGGTGGCAGAGCCTTTTGGGTCTGTCCAGTGCCTGTACTGGTGACACTGACCAAAACCAAATTCCCATGTGCTGAAGTCAGGCACATCATAATACCTTCTCCTGATCAACAGCTTTTCAGGGGAGGGAGATATAGTAGAGAAGGAGAGCATGAAAAGATTAGAGTAGCTGATTCCACTCCAGGGAATATCATGCGAAATACGAAAGGGGAACGTGGAAGAAGGCTGCAGTGTGCCACTACACATTTTTTATCTAATTCTCAGAAAAGATCAGAGACCAAAGGCTCCAGTCATGCCAGCCTGACTTATCACTGGGGCCAGCTTTAACTTCCTAGTTAAGATAGAGGTCAATGAGGTGCCCAGATAATCTCCAAAATAAAGAGTAAATTTGAGGAGACATGGTCTATCTCAGCAAGATGGTGAGCATAAAGGAATCAATTAAATTGTTCTGCAACATTATCTGTAACAAATTCTTCTGTACATTAGTTCAAAATCTGAACTGTGCCCAGGGTCTACCCAGTTACACTCAATAGGAGACTTGCTAATCACTGAAATGAGCCTAAGAATTAGGTTCAAATTGATTGAATCTCAGAGGAAAATCCTGAGAACTGTAGAAGTCCCACAGCAGCAGCTTCATTTGATGGAAATCTGATTGATCTGCACAAGCAGGAAAAAAAAGCCCATATAAGAAACTGATTGTTGAGATTTTTAGAACATTTCCTGTGGCCAGCATGGAATAATCAGCAATAACAGAAATTTTCAGAAGCACATGAAACTGTGGCAGAGTATGAGAGTCCAAAAGAACATGGTGAAGAGGGCAGATTTGAGGATGTAGTTTCCAGTCCAGGGTTGTGCACATTTATAAGGATATCCACTAGAGTATAAGACGAGGTTGAAGAGACAGGAGCACAGGATTAATTCAGTCCATTTAGCATTTATTTCCAGTAAGTAATTTGAGCTCAAAGAAATAGAAGCATACAGATCAATTTGAAATCGTTCTGCACTGGATTGTATGTTACAGCACTTGTATGCACTTCAGTTTGTTTCCAGTTGTGGAATAGTGAAGCACCAGGCATGATACAACATTCTAACTGCTGTGGCAGGGAAGCTATGATTAGAAGAGAGGATCCTGTGGAGGTGGGGCAGTGCTGAACTCAGCCAAATTCCTGCTCTGCCTGGAGACTTGTGCTCAGGTCTCACCCTGGACCCACTCCTTGGAGGAGAGTTCCAGGACCTGGCTGTGCAACAAAAGGATGAGAAAAATCTGGTTTAGTTAAGAGGCCTGCATCAGGTTAACTATGAAAGAAAGTGGGTCAGAGCCCCTTACTCTCTTTTTTCCCCTCTCCCTTTCACTCTCACTGTTTCCCCCAGCTCTGGACCATCTACATGTACTGATGATATACTCTGTTCTCCCTTCTCCACCTTTATTTCTCTTCTCCCTTGCTTTGCTTGGGCAAAGCATGGCTGTCATTTTCTATCCTATACTCCATACATATTCCATGTTTGTTGTGGGAGTGGGGAGCTTGTGGAAGTGTGTTGTAACCTGTGAGCCAGCACCTTTGAGAAGTTTCTTTTGAGGACTTGAAAGTTTATGGAAGTGTACACTACACAATCAAAGGCTTGTTAGCCATCACATGTGGAAGTCTATTGTAGAAATTTAAGGGCTCATTAGTCAACACCTTTTGAGTCTCAATAGTGGGCTGGCTGCTGGAGTTGAATGACTACACAGTAATGAACTAGAGTTCCTGACCCATGGCCTTTGTTCAGCCTGGTGAGAATTTATAACAAACATCATGGTCCTCCCCACATCCTCTTCTTTAATTAAACAACAACAAAAATACCAAAACAAACAAACAAACAAACAAACAAATAAACTTGTTGTACTGGTCCCCTGTACTGTGTGAAGTTTTCCTCCTTCTCCAACACTCCCTCTTCCCCAGGAAAAGTCTTTTTCAGGAGAAACCATCTTTTTCTAGGAGAGCAGTTTTTAAGAGAAATGGATGCACATGGCATAGTCTATTCCAGGATAGGCACATTTGCTGAAATCTTTCCATGTCCTGGGTCTTTGTGATTTCCAGGACCAGCTCCTGGGTCCTCATGCACTGAAGCTCCTGACAGCTGTGTTTCATGGAGGTAATTCAGGTTGAATCCTGTGTGCCCTGACAGCCCCCCACAAGCCCAGCAGCACAGGCAGTCACGGTGGGCTGGTTTGAGCAGCTGCTGCCCTGGGCTGGGGGCAAATGCTCTTTCTGCATTGCTGCTCTTTTCTCCCTCCAAGGGCCTCGTCAGGAACACGAGCTGTTTTCCCTGGACATGACTGTGGTGGCTGATGACAGATTCTCCTTGATGCACATCAGCCAAGCTGTGGGAATGTCTCTGGCAGGCCTGCTGTGCCAACTTGCAATCCCAAAGATGCTGGAATTAAAGCAGGCCCAAGAGAAAGAACAGCTTTTGATTTTGAGTGACTGCTTTAATTGCTGATTCTGAGTAATGCCATGAGTAAAGGAGAAGTGATAGTTAAAAACCTTTCACAAAAATTTTTTCACAAAAAATGCAGGAACTCAGAGACCTTTGCAAAAGTCTCCTTTGGCTCTTTTACATTACAGCTGCTACTACACTGATGTGGCACTAAAGCAGCAACTCACTTCAGCTCACTGGTAAATATGAAGGATGGAGGAAGACAAATGTCCTTCTTTGAAAGAAATCCCTTTTTGGACCCCTATAGCTGCCAGTGGATGAACTGTCCTGGGCAGCTTGTTCTGAGTGAGCCTGCTCAAGGAGGGGAGCTGGACCAGAGCAACCTCCACAGATCCCAAAAATCCATCAGTGGGCATCACTGTGCTGAGTGACGTGACAGAACAGGCAGGGAGCTGGAGCTGTGGCTTTTGTTCAGAGACTCCTGAAAGCTGGCATGTCACTGGGGCAGCCAGTCCCTGCCCTTGCCCAGCCCTCCTCCAAGCCCTGGGCAGCAGTGGAGGTTCTCTGTCCCTCCAGAACTGTATCCAGTGACTATCACCCAACGGGTGTCCTTGCTCATCCAGGTAATGTTCTCCCTTGGGGTCCCACACCTGCATGGTGACACTCACGGGACAAATGAACACAGCCAGAGCACAAACTTGCCTTTCCTTCCAAAACTCACCTGGTGAGCAGTAGAGTTGTCTTCCATTGCCAGACAGGGCCATTGGAGGCCCTCACTTGGGATCACCCTGCAAGGATCAGGTTCTGCTCACAGAGCAGCCCCACAACAGAAAGAGCACTGGGGAGCTGCCACCCAGCCCCAGCAGCCTGAGCGTGACAGAGCAAGGACCCTCTCTCCTCCTGGGCTCTCTGCCCTGCACAAGAGCATTTCTCCCAGTGCCAGTGGCAAGGATGTGCTGATATTCCTGGGGGCTCTCCAATCCCTCTGCTTGCTGAGAGACATCACAGACCTTTCCTCCCTCCCACACAAGTTCACTCCACTAGCAACACATCTCTGGCACCCCAGTCCAGCCACAGGGCAGCCATTCTCACCTTTGCGAGGTCCTCAACCAGCCTCTCCAGACTCCTGGCACACAATGTCCTCCACTGGGTAAAAGACAAGGAGGTGAAAGAAGGGGAGCAGGGATGCCTCTGCTGCTCGGCTGGGGGAGCAGAGCCCAGAGCAGAGAGACTGCATGGCAGCAGCTCACCTCCTTCTCCAGGGGCTAGATAGTTGGCAGATAGGTCACTTGGGCTCCCTTTGTTTTGTGCAGTGGGAAGGGACAGGGAGAGAGCTGGATAAGCCCCCAGCTGCCTCTCCTCTCTTCTTAGGCAGCTCTGCCCTACATCGCCCCCAAACACGGGCATCTCTGCCCAGCTGGGGAGCTATGTTCCCCTGTCTGGCTGCTCCTGGAGCATCTCCCACCTTACCCCTGTAGTGTTCCCACCCACAGCTCCTTCAGTGCCTGGAGAAGAGCAGGCCCTGCTGCTCCCCCTGCCCAAGGGCAGATGTGCCTGCACAGCCCTGCCCCATGGGAAACAACACAGGGGGAGGACAAAGACAAAGACCCATGGTGGGGGCAGGACAGAGGTGCTGCTTGATCTATGGCTCCCTCAGAAGTGCCAGAACAGCAGCTTTTACCCTTCTCTGCTAGGGACCAAAAGGTGACCAGGGGATGTAGGACAAGGAAATGGCCCCATCAACTCCCTGCGGGGGGAGGCAGAGATCATTCTGTGTGTGTGTGCATGGCTGGGAACCTCTCCTGCCCTACCATGGGGTGAAGCACCACAACTAACCCAGAAGTGATGCTGCAGGAGCCAGTGGGCCAGACGAGGATGATGGAGGTCCCATCCTCATCACTGCCTTCCTCCTGCTCTTCTTCTTCCTCTTCCTTTTCTGCTGCTGCCTCCTTCCTGCTGCTCAGCACCCACATTTGTCGCAGGGCCAAGCAGAGCTGTGGGTGCAGGGAGGTGCTGGGCTGCAGAGAGGAGAGGCAAGCAGTGAGCTGCAGGTGGCCTTCCTTAGGTCCTCCTGGGACAGCCCTGGTGTCAGTGTTGGGACAGACACTGGTGCATACAGCACTAAGTTGCTGGGACTTATGCCAGGGCATCTCTGCCCTGTCCCAGAGCCAGGGGCTCACCTTACTGGTGAGTCATGATGAGACTGAGACACAAAGTCATTAAAACTGAAAAGTGAAGGATTACTTCACATGTTGTGCAAGTTGATCTAGTGGACTCTGAAATAAGAACAGCTGGGGAAAGCAAGGATATGTCCAAAGCATTTGCTGCCGGAGAAATGCCAGCCTCTTGGGTGGGCTTTGAATTAGCTCACCTGTATGAGGCTAAACATAGCAGAGAAGTGGCTTTTTTTTTTATTAACTCTATTATCTAACTAATCCTTCAGCAATTGCCCTGAAATTCCTTCCTCAACGCTTCTGTAGAGAAAAGATCATGGTTCCCTTTTCTAGCATCGTGCCTGCAATTACACTCTCTGGCATTACAATTATGGAGGCATTACACTGTGGTTCTGCTCCACAATATCTGTATATTAACATTAATTTGATATAAGCGCAAGAATAACTGCACGACAGAATAATTGCACTCTAATGATTATAAAGTACCTGGATTATAAAAATATACATGCATTAAGTATCAAACTAAAGAGATAATAATAAGTCATTAATTCATATAGGCAACTACCAGAAATATGAATGAGTTATGATTAGCTATCCTAAGGCACAGCACTAATGTAATTACAGTAATTATATTGTATTTATGAAGGGTGAAAAAGGGGAAATTGTTGCATGAACCTTTCTTAAGGCTGTTGTTTTCACGCAGAAATGGAAGAATTTTGATCAGTTTTTTAGAATGACTTATACTCTAAAATTTCTTTCCCCCCCCTACTTCTAGCTTCCTTCCCTTTTTTTTTTTTTTTTTTTTTTTCTTTTCCTTTCCCTACAGGGGAAAGACATGCAGGGTTGTTTTCTGGACGTCAGCCTTTAAGGAGGCAAGGAAGGAAGCCAGGAAGGAAAGAAAAGAAAGGAAGAGAGGAAAAGGAAGGATGGGGAGGGAGAACAGAGGGAAAGAAAGAGAAGGAAAGGGAAGGGAAGAAAAGGCAAGCAAGGAAGAAAAGCGGACAGGTCTGTCCATCATTGCCTGCACAGAGAGAAGAGGCGGGGAACGGGACCCCAGAGCCCTTCACCACACGGGGGTGGCAGCCGGGCTCGGCGCCCGGTGCCCGCCCCCACCCCCCCCCGGGCCATGTGGAGGTGCGGCTGCAGCCGGAGCGCCGTGTCTCCCCTGCGGGCAGCGAGCGGCCGCTGCCCGCCCCCGTTCCCGGGCCCGCGCGTGTACCAGCCCCATCCCGGGGGACCGCGCACCCCGCACCGCCGCCCGCCGCCGCCGGGACATTTTTTTCCTCAATGAACGCTCCGCCCGCCCCGCCCCCTGTATTTGCATAATGAGGGCGACCGGGGACGCCATTGGCTGCTGGGGGGCGCGCTCGGGCGTGACGTCAGCGCTCGCTGGGTAATGCCTGCGTTGTGGCGGGTAGTTGGAGCCGGCAAAGCCCGCGCAGCGGCGGCCCCGGGCGGAGCGGTTCGGCGGCGGCCCCGAGCTCCCTCCGCACAGCACCGCGCCGGCATCGCGCTCCTCGGCGCCGCTCCGCGGGCGCAGGACGGGGCGCTGCCGGCCCCCCGCGGGTCATGGCTGGGGGCAGGCTGCCCGTCCGCCTCCTGGCCGCTGCCTGCCTCGCCTTGAGCTTGGCCCCGGGGGCAGCGGGACCGCGGGACACCCCCGGCCTCTCGCGGCTGCAGAGGAGGAGCCTGGCGATGGACTTCGTCGTGCCCTCGCTGTTTCGCACCTACGTGCGGGAACTGGTGCTGGGGCCGCCGGGGCGCGCCGCGGCGCGGTGCCGCCTGCGCCTGGACTGCGCTCCCCTGCTCCGCGCCGCCCGCGGGGCGCTGCCGCGGGTCGAGCCGCCCGCCGTCCCCCCGGGCCCTCCGCGGCGGCCGCGGCTGCGGCGCGCCAACAGCTGGTGCCCTGGAGGGGGCCGCCCAGCGGCCACAGTTGCGGGACGGCTGCCGCCGCTGAGCCGCGCCGGGCTCCTCGGCGGGGCGTACCTGGAGTTAACCTCACCGAGCCTTCGCCTGGTGGCTCGCGCCGGAGAGCGGCGGCTTCGGGGCGGATTGATGCCCGAGCGCCGCGGCGCCCTACCGGGCAGCGATGCGAGGGCTGTCGGGGCCACCGCGCCGCCCGCCCCCGACTCTTCTCCACGTTCCGGCGAAGGTGAGCCGTGCGTGCATGCCGCGCACCGCGCGGGCAGCGCCCTTCGCACCGCTCCCGCGCAGCCCCGCCGTGTCCGGCGTGTGCAGTGCGCCACCTCCCGCCGGCACACCGTCCAGCGCCCACGACTCCGTCCCGGCACTGACAGCCCCGCGGATGTGGCGAGCCAGCAGATCCCCCGAGCAGTCGCGCCTTCCTCACGGCTGTCCCTGAGGGCCTGCGCCTTTACCGGTGCAGAATGTATCGAGCGGCTTTGGTGGAGCCAGGAAGGCTATCTTTGAAAGTGATGAGGATTTTTTACGAAACAGCCAAGGGTTCCTATGTGCTAGAAAGCCGCAAGCAAGGACTAGAAGGTTAAAGTGTCATTAGGTCGCAAGGACAGCAAGATCAGGTTCTTGAAACTTAAAAAAATATCATCCTAAAAAGGGAGGATTTCTCAAAGTGCTGCAATGTGTTTTCAGGTTAGTGCCAGCAGGACCAGGGAAAGGCGCAGGAAGCAACATCTCCAAGCTGGGTCTGGCTTCTGATTTTGTACATAGTGTTTTCTTTCTTTACTATGGTTACTTATAATTAAATTATTACATTATAATGCTCCTTAAGCATAAGCTAATGGTAATTGATTGAATTTTTAAAAGCCAGATCTTTAGTGAACTGCACTGTATCAGCTCACGACAAGAAGTTGTACATCGAGGAGGTCATTGCCGCACTGGTACTTGTGTGAACGAGAGAACATGGTTAGGAATTTTGGTTCTGGTGGGTGGTGATGCCAATCACGGTTTGGGCATCCCTTTATCTCAAATCAGGACTCTGTTGGGGCCGTTGATAAGAGAAATTCCATCTCTGTGTGGCATTGTACCTTTAACAGAAGCTGAGATTCAGCCTTTCTTACTAGAGGAATATAATACTAGAGGATGCAGGTCTAAATAATTTGTCAACACGTGAATTAAGTCAGGTACCTTTATGAAGCTTTGGTAGAAGTCAATGGTAGCCACCTACTTAATGGGCCACAGAATGCACCATAAGTAAATTAATAAAGAGGAGAGAGAAGTCATGCTGGCTTTTGTATTCAACGTTGGAGGCCACTGATTTGTGGATGTTCATTGAAAAGATGGGTAGCCATCAGAAGAATACACATGAACCTCTCTTCCTTGCTGCCTGAATGAAACCAAAGCCGACTGTCAGGGTAGGCTTGTGTGCAAGCTCCCTGCCGCTGTGGCTGCGTTGCCGGTACCCAAGGTTGGCTCTTCCTGGTTTGATCTGGCAGGGGATAAACGCAGAGGTGCTGTCCACCCACAAGGTGGGCTAGGTGAGGCAAACACCCCACCTTCCCGCAGGTCTGGCCTGGCTATTTTGTCCTAAAGAAAGGAATATTCTTAAGATTAAAAAACACCAAACCCTACTTCTCATTTTTTTCTTCTCAGGAATTTGTTGTGATAGCAGGTTTTGAATTTACCAGCTCTCCTCGGGCCGTGAAGCCTTGTTTTTGAATGCCATCTTTACTTCAAGGTACTTATAGCACTGCTGGAGCTGGCGGACATGTATTTCTCCTTAGAGGACGGAGGTGGGTTTTAACCTGGGGCAGGGTTATACATAAAACTAACAGGTTCTCTGATTGTGAATACAATGCAGATGGAGCTTGACCAAGCAGTAACTCAGGCTTATTTTTTTCTGTTGTTCTCAATGTTGAGGAGGAAACTGCACATTTTTCCCAGATCAGTAGGAAGCTATGCCCCTGTTAAAACTCTGTTGGAGAGAAAGCTCTGCTGTTCTTCTGCACACAGGTCATGCAAAGCAATCACAGGGATGCGGGAAAGGAGGGAGAGGGCAAGGAATCTGGACCTCTTACTATATCGAAGTGGTAACTTCTCCTTGCAGTCTGGTCATACATATTGTGTAAAACCTGGTCTCTTTCTGAATGCACTTCTGCTTTTTCAGCAGGACACCTTAGCATAGTTACACTCGCTCGTGGTTTTGCCCTGCTTTTGTAAACGTGGGGTTGTTTAACAACATAGGAAATACCAATCCTTCCGGCTTTGCTAGGGTGTGCCTATGTGAACACACTTGTGTCACTGCCAGCATTAAATTTGTGCTGTGTAGCCCCTGCCACGCAGGTGTGCTAACACAGTGTAACAGCAGGAACAGCATCCACCAGCCCGTTAGATTCCAGCGTTATTTGACACCATTTGAGCTAATTGCACAGGGCTTAACTAAACGCCCTTCCTAAGGCAACTGAGCCTTTCCTTCATTGCTTAGCTAAGTGGAATGGATTTCAAAAAACCACAATCCTCCCATCAACAACAGAAAGATGCTCACTTCTGTGGCTACTGGGCTTTTTTGTCAGGGTTGCCGTACTTCCAGAAAAAGTATAATTACCTTGCTAAATTATTTTCACAAATTATCCTCCACATGAATGGAGAATGAATTATAATTTAGGGTGAGGAAAAATGGCAAAACGGGGAAATTTTTTTAACAAATTCCCACTGAACCTTCTCCTCCTTCTTTCGCATTTATTTTTTAGACTTGGTGACACAGAGCCCAGTAAAATATTTAAATGCTTTATTCTCTTTAACTCTATCACTTCATTTGCTAGTACATAAGCAATAAAAAAAATTTAGCTGGAAGGGAAACATTTCCTTTTTTAAAACAGCATGCTTGTACAAAGTGGGGGGGGGGGGTTTCGGTGTTATTAGGTTTAAAACACTTTGTCTCGCTGGTTCTGTTTACCTGAACAAATCTTTAGTTATAAGGATGT
>CM031859.1:97187573-97525191 GCA_018697195.1 Certhia americana
GGGGGACCGCGCACCCGCACCGCGCCCGCCGCCGCAGGGACATTTTTCCTTCACTGAACGCTCAGCCCGCCCCGCCCCCTGTATTGAATAATGAGGGACGGGGACGGCCCATTGGAGGCTGGGGGGCGCCGCTCGGGCGTGACGTCAGCGCTCGCTGGGTAAGCCTGCGTTGTGGCGGGTCGTTGGAGCCGGATCAATAGACCGCGCAGCGGCGGACCCGGGCGGAGCGGTCGCGGCGGGCCGAGCTCCATCCGCACAGCACCGCGCCGGATCGCGCTACTCAGGCGCAGTCTACGCGGGCGCAGGACGGGGCGCTGCCGACCCCGCGGGTCAGGCTGGGGGCAGGGCTGGCCCGTCGCATACTGGCCGCTTGCCTGCACGCCCTTGGAGAGTGGCACCGGGGGCAGCGGGACCGCGGGACACCCCCGCCTCTCGCGGCTGCAAGGAGGAGCCTGGCGATGGGAATGTCGTGCCCTCGCTGGTTTCGCCAACCTACGTGCGGAAATGGTGCTGGGGCGCCGGGGCGCGCCGCGGAGCGGTGCCGCCTGCGCCTGGACTGAAGCTCCCCTGCTCCGCGCCGCCCGCGGGGCGCTGCCGGGGTCGAGCCGACCGCCGTCCCCCGGGACCTCCCGCGGCCGGCCGGCGGCTGCGGCGCGCAAGCAGCTGGTGCTGGAGGTGGGCGAGGGCACCGTGCGGGACGGCTGCGCCGCTGAGCCGCCGCCGGGCTCCGGCGGGGCGCACCTGGAGTTCAACCTCACCGAGCTCTTCGCCTGGTGGCTCCGCGCCGGCGACGGGCGGCTGCGGGTGCGGCTGATGCCCGAGCGCCGCGGCGCCCTCCCGGGCAGCGAGCGAGGGCTGTCGGCGGCCATCCGCGCCGCCCGCCCCCGCCTCTTCTTCCACGTCTCCGCGGCAGGTGAGCCGTGCGTTGCATGCCGCGCACCGCGCCGGGCAGCGCCCTTCGCCCGCTCCCGCGCAGCCCCCGCCGTGTCCCGGCGGTGCAGTGCGCCCCTCCCCGCCGGCACACGCGTCCAGCGCCCCGCTCCGTCCCGGTCACTGACAGCCCCGCGGATGCTGGCAGAGCAGCAGCTCCCCCGAGCAGTCGCGCCTTCCCCTCACGGCTTGTCCCTGAGGGCTGCGCTTTACCGGTGCAGAATGTATCGAGGGGCTTTGGTGGAGCCAGGAGGACTATTTTGAAAGTGATGAGGGATTTTTTACGAAACGCCAAGGGTTCCTATGTGCTAGAAAGCCGCAAGCAAGACCTAGAAGGTTAAAGTGTCATTAGTCGAAGGACAGCAAGATCAGGTTCTTTGAAACTTAAAAAATATCATCCTAAAAAGGGATGCTTTCTCAAAGTGCTGCAAGTGTTTTCAAGGTTATGTGCAAGCAGACCAGGGAAAGGCAGAAACATCTCCAAAGCTGGGTCTGGCTTCTGATTTTGTACATTAGTGTTTCTTTCTTTACTACTGGTTACTTATATTAATATTATTACATTATAATACTCCTTAAGCATAAAAGATAATGGTTAATTGATTGACATTTTAAAACGCCAAAGGATCTTTAGTGAACTGCACTGTATCAGCTACAGTACAAGAAGTTGTACATCGAGGAGGCTCATGCAGCACTGGTACTTGTGTGAAGAGAGAACCTGGCTTAGAATTTTGGTTCTGGTGGGTGGTGACTGCCAATCACGGTTTGGGGCATCTCCTTTATCTCAAATCAGGACTCTGTTTTGGGCCAGTGATCAAGAGAAATTTCCATTCTGTGTGTGCATTGTACCTTTAACAGAAGCTGAGATTCAGCCTTTCTTACTAGAGGAATATAATACCTAGAGGACTGCAGGTCTAAATAATTTGTCACAGTGAATTAAGTCAGGTACCTTTTATGAAGCTTTGTAGAAGTCAATGGTAGCCACCTACTTAATGGGCCACAGAATGCACATAAGTAAATTCATAAGAGGAGAGAGAAGTCACTGCTGGGCTTTGTATTCAAAGTTGGAGCCACTGATTTTTGATGTTCATCTGAAAAGATGGGCTAGCCATCAGAAGAACTACAAATGGAACCCATCTCCTTCCTTGCTGCCTGAATTGAAACCAAAGCCGACTGTCAGGGTAGGCTGTGTGTAAGTCCTGCAGCTGTGGCTGAAGTGAGGTACCCAGGTTGGCTCTTCCTGTGTTTGATCTGGCAGGGATAACGCAGAGGTGCTGTCCACCACAAGGTGGCTAGGTGAGGCCAACACCCCCCACCTTCCAGCAGGTCTTGCCTTGCTATTTTGCCATAAAGAAAGGATAATTATAAATTAAAAACACCAAAACCTACTGTCTCATTTTCTTTCTTCTCAGGGAATTTGTTGTGATTAGCACTTGTTTTGATTTACAGATCTCCTCGGGCAGTGAAGCCTTAGTTTTGAATGCCATCTTTACTCAGGTACTTATAGCAATGATGGAGCTGGAGGACATGTATTTCTCTTCTTAGAGGACGGAGGTGTGTTTTTAACCTGAGGGAAGGGTTATACATAAAAACTAACAGGTTCTCTGATGTGAATACAATGCAGATGGAGCTTTGACCAAAGCCAGTAAAACTCAGGCTTTATTTTTTCTGTTGTCTCACTGTTGAGGAGAAATGCACATTTTTCCAGATCAGTAGGAAGCTATGCCCCTGTAAAATCATGTTGGAGAGAAAGCTCTGCTGTTCTTACTGCAACACAGTCATGCAAAGTCAATCACAGAGGATGCGGGAAAAGGAGGAGCAGAGGGAAGGAATATGGACCTCCTTTACCTATATCGAAGTGGTAACTTCTCCTTGCAGCTGGTCATAATATTGTGTAAAAATCCTGGTCTCTTTCTGAATTGCACCTCTGCTTTTTCAGCAGTGACACCTTAGCATAGTTACACTGTTCGTGGTTTTGCCCTGCTTTTGTAACGTGGGTTTGTTTAACAACATTAGGAAATCCATTCCTCCTGCTTTGCTAGGGTGCTGCCTATGTGAACACCATGTGTCACTGCCAGCATTAAATTTGTGCTGTGTAGCCCTGCCAACAGCAGGATGTGCTGACACAGTGATAACAGCAGGAACAGCATCCACCAGCCCGTTAGATTCCAGCAGTTATTGACACCATTGCAGCTAATGTGCACAGGGCTTAACTAAAGCCCTTCCTAAGGCAACTGAGCCTTTCCTTCATTGCTTAAGCTAATTGGAAATGGATTTCAAAAAACACAATCCTCCCATCAACAACAGAAAGCTGCTTCACTTCTGTTGGCCTACTGGGCTTTTTTGTCAGGGTTTCAGTACTTCCCAGAAAAATGTATAATTACCTTGCTAAATTATTTTCACCACATTATCCTCCACATGAATGGAGAATGAATTATATTTTAGGGTGAGAAAAATGGCAAGGGGATAAATTCCCACTGAACTTAGAGGTGACAACAGAGCCCAGTAAATAATGCTTTATTCTCTTTAACTTATACTTTCATTTGCTCGCTCAAAGATAAATTTAGCTGGAGTGAACATTTTCCTTTTTTAACAGCATGCTTGTACAAAGTGTAAAACACTTTGTCTCGGTCTGTTACTGAACAATTAGTAAAGGATGTACTTATGGGCAGCTAGTTCAAAGCCATAAAGTTCACAGGAATTTCTATGCAGGGCTCTCCTGCAAATATTCTTGATGCCAGATTTGTCTCACGCACATCCTTGTGGGAACAGAGCAAACCCACCTTTTGCATCCTGCAAAAAGAAGCTTCCATTTAAAGAAACCGTGGTTTTCAGCCCATCTACCATTTCTGTGTCAGCTTGGCCTTTTCAAAATTGGATACAAGAGAGTTTTCCTCTCCTGGAAATACTTTCAGACTTAATGCTGCCTTCTTAGCCTCCCAGTGCTTCTCTGGAACAAAACCCAATCAAATTAATTTTATCTTTTCTATGAATGATGCACAACAAGAAATACAGAGGAAGGGAAGAAAGAAGCTTGGACAGGAGTCCAGCACTGCAGATCTCCTGTATTTGAGGTGAATCTCTCAACTATCAGATTGCTGTTGACTTTGCTCCTATTGTCTATGGTTTTGACTGGAAACTCTGCTGTGTCTCCAAGGAAACCTTTCTCAAAAGAATTTATTGAAAACCAGTACATTGCCATGGGGAACTGAACAGCCAGTGTGAACTTTACTGTCAGGCCAGCTTTAGTTCTGGTCTTACAGGATTTGCTGTGCAGTGTTGAGCTACAGTGGGTCTCTGTAGCAATGTACTCTGGACAGGTTATTGAGCTTTCTTGGAGGAAATAATCCAGTAGCCCTCCCACCCTAACCCTCCACTGGTATTTGGATTTTTTTCACGTTAACATTACAAGTAGCCAGTTCTCTCACTATAGGGCACCTGAGACACAAATGTTGCTAAATAGTTTTCTTGTGAGTTTACCCAGGAAATTTAATAAGCTGAAATGGCCATAAAATAACTTCCCATGAAAACTAATTGCTAATTACACATGCAAAGGTGGGAAGCGTATGTAAAGAAGGGGCATACAGGGTTGGAAATGAGTCATTCTTCCCTCTAAAGGTCAATGTACTTTCATTCATGAAATAGATTTAACATTCCAATTATATTTTTTAAACAGCAATGCATAACTTTTCATCCTCTGGCTAGGCAAAATATTGCTCCTGCACTGTGGCCTTCATCTAAAATTTTATTAACTTGCCACATGTATTCTCCCTGAAACTGTCTGCATTCACTACATACCAATGCTATTATAATGCTGAGGCAATTAGGCTTTACATCTTTAGGAGACTGCTACTATACACCTGAACTCATTTGCAGGAGGAACCCTTTGCCTAAAGATTAGAAAGAACTTCAAACTAGATAAAAATGTGGGTTTGAAAGTGGACATTTTGTAAATGAAAATCAGAGCTCCAAGCTGAAATCTGACTGTGTTGAAGTCCACAGAATTATTTCTGCGTATTTTAGAGATACCAGTACTTAATCAAGGTCTCTTAGTTATATTTTTCATTATATTTTCGTTTTGTTTTGCTTCCTTCAAAGGATAGAGTTTGGAGTTGTGTCATACTGAACAGAAAACTAGTAAAAAATATAGGTCGCTCTGCAACTGAGGCATTGCCATCAGGCTTCTGTAAGGTTTTTGCTGTAGTGCAAGTGGCTTTGCTCTTTGCTGGGGTTTTGTGATTTACCCCATCTATCAGGCCAGCTTTGCCAGTCCAAAGCTTAAGGATGGCATGACTTGCACTTGAGTTTACTCTGGACATGGACTAGTGCAAATCAAGGCTTTCCTGTTCTACCCTTGGGTTGTCAGTGGTACCAGCAGGCTGCATGTGAATTACCAATTGTTAAATCAGCGAATCATGGGTGTGCTTAGAAGTATCTCTTCCAGAGTTTCCTGCCCTATTAGGTAGGTAGCACTTCCCTCTAGACCTCCAGTCGTTGGTGCTCTCCAGAAATGTGGATTTAGTCAGTTCACAGTGCCTCTTCTTGAACTGGAAATGCTCCTTGAAGAGGAAACCAACTGTCTAGTGATGGGGCTTGCCTGGCTTTGTGGGCAGCATGATTCTTGATCCTTCTACTGTTCTGCCTATCCCTGTCCAAGTCACTTTCCATCAGCACTAAAAAAACTTGTGAAAACTCATAGCATACGACTTTTTAGACTCATGATGCCTTGCCCACTGTTTCCATGTTGACCACAATAATTTGGCTTGCAAAACCATGAGGCTTTCACAGTAAAGCCACTGGGATTTGCAAATTTGTTGCTGATTATTTGACAGATAATGTTAGAAACTATGTTCAGTTTTTGAGTGGTTCACAGAAAGTGTAATGTGATCACACTGGTTTTGTTTTCTCAGAGTTACGTGGTGTTGCTGATCTTCACTGGGAGCCAGGATTATGCACAATATATTTATGATTTCTAGATCTGTTTTCTGCAAATTTTGTTTACTTTTAGGCTCATTGTTCTTATGGATGTTCTTATTCATAAGCATGTTCAGTAAAATAGCCATAAACAAACACCAAAAGGGGCCAAGTAACAATTTATTATGTTTGAATGAACATTTATGGCACATTGAAAAAATAAGTTTTCTCTGAATTTGCTGCGCTTTTATTTCCACATCCTTAAAAACAGGGAATAAATACCTGCAGTAAAGAAATGCACAGGGAAACTTAAGTGCTTTATTATACAAAAGCAGAGACATTCTTCAAAATCAAAGGTGGCTTTGCAGTGTCTGAGTGAATTGGATCCTGAAGTAATCTGGTCATTTGGTTCACTGCACATCTCACCCACACATTATATGATAGGAAATAAAATGTGTGTTTGTGACAGTGTTTGTGAATTAGCCAAAAGAAGTAGAAGAGTTGAAGGGAGACTGGCAGGATTTAGCATTTACTAAGTTCCCAACTAAGTGAGCCTTGTATTAATAAAGATCCCACCTTTTGGATACATCACTGCTAACTCCTGTGCAGTGATAATGTTTTGAGAATGCAAGTTGCTTCCCAAACAGCAGCAAATTCCATACTGTGCCTGGACATTTCCTGTCTAATTCTCACACAGAAGCATCCTCTAGGGCTACTCAGAACTAGAGTCCTGAGACTAGGAGATCTATATTTTTGGCACAAGCGATTTACCTAATAGCAAACACCAATTCAGGTTGCCTGCTTTCCAGATCTCTTTTATCCCCTGAGCAATGTTTCCCGGGAAGCCATTTCTGAGCTCAACATGGTTGCTGAGACTGCAATGCTGGGCTGAGAAAGGTCCTTTATGAAATGTGCCACATTTGTCTTGCTTCTTTAATTCAGAAATATTTGGTTGGTGAAAAATGTCATGGAAGCATAAATGCAGATTTGATAAGTCTGACCTTTCTTTTCTTGCGAACAATAAATGTCAGAAAGCTTAAAATGACAAGCTGGAATGGCTGGAGGTTATTTATGTGTTTAAATATTTAGGCAAGAAACACATTTTGAGACTTAAGTCTAATTTACATGAGTATTTTGATTTATGACTGAGATGGCCGAGTAACTTCATGGTTGTCACTATCCTGTTTAGTTAGCATAGCTACTCTGAAATTCCCTGTGACAGCATAGGTAGGACTTAAATATCTCTACTTGCAGAAGCTGTGAACTCTGTCAGTTGTAGTGAAGGAAAATCACCTTTGCTTGTTAGTCAAGTAGGATCTGTGAAGTGTGGTTGAAGTGTTCTAAGTGTATCCAGTAGAAAGAGCTGGTGGCTGGCTTCAAACGGACTTCAGAGAAGCTTCTAACAACAGGCATTTCTTTGGCCAAAGAACTTCAGTAGGCAGCTGCAAGTACAGAGTTTTAGTTCGACTTCAAATTTAATTATCTTGCAGTACACAGCTCTGTCATTGACATCTTGTGTGACACGAAATACTTCCCTTTGTGGCAGTTACTTCCTTTGCAAAGCAAGGGTAGTTTTGACTGCTATTGAACTCTGTTGGTAGATGGTGCATTTTTTTGTGGATTAATAATGCTTTTACTTTCTAAGAACCTGAATAAAGGCTGTAAGGTGCATTCTGAACTCTCAGCTTTTTAAGGGAAAAGCTAGAAGAGACAGAATACCATATTGAGTTATTCCCATCTATGCACTGCTAATAGTCAAAGGACTGCTATTTCCTTCATTTCAGTGACAGCAAACTTAGAGTTTTGGTTGATGCTACAAGAAAATCAGTCTCTCTTTTATTTTGAATATGTTGAGCTCTGCCTTTGACTGTTAAAACACCACCTGTCGTGAAGCCAAATGGTCAAATTTAGATTTGAAATCTGAAGACTTTGTGAGTCTTTGACCAAGATTATTTGTACCCTCACAAAAAGTGAGAACAGGATAGGCTGTGACCAGCTGCCCATGTGCTTTTGGCAGCTGCAGCTGGGCACCATCTCCATTTGCAGTGAGGAGCTGCAGGTGTTGGCTGCTGCTGGCTGATGGGGGCTGCTGAGCAAGCCGAGTGCTGTTTGTCCTAGCTGGGAAGAGAGAGTGTTGTGGAGGCAGTGGGAGAAAGTTTATCCTTTGTGGTTTCTTACTTAGGATATCGGACGTTTGCACAGAATGGGGGATTTGCGATGGTTCAAAACTTTAGGGGATTATCTGATTTTTCCTGGATTACAGATGGCAAAGCGAAGATACTGGGCTGAAACCTGTCAGCTAGATGGTTCTAGAAATATGGGGCATCCCCTTTGCAATATACTTTATCACCTTTACAACTCTTCAGCTCAGTTTGCAAATCTCAAGAGTTTCCACTGCTATTCCAGTGTTTACATCAAGGCAGAAGAACTACCTTTCCTGCTCAAACAAGGGTTCATGCTGAATCCATTTTGGACTGGGATTTCCCTGCAGTAATGTGCTGTGAAGAAAGAGGTGCAGGCTCTTTCTGCAAGCTTCTCCCCATTTCTTTACTGACAAGCAACTCTCGTTGATCTTGTATCTTACAAAACCTTGCGATGAAAGAAAACCTTGACTCTACTTTCAAGTTACAAGCTGGGCAAAAGGAGAGAAGGTGGCTCTCTGTAAGGTGAAGAGCAGAGAACGCATGGGTGGTGAGTGCAGGGGGAAAAAGCAGGATCCTGCAGTGTGAGGGTGGGAGTACAGAGGGAGATGTCCATGTGTGGGTTCTTGTGCTATGTATTTCTTGATGTCTGTTAGGAAGAGAAATTACTGGTCTCTGTAGACATACTGGAAATGGTGCTTTTCATATGTTGTAATTCTAAGAGTTTTATATTATTGAAGTTTTCTTTCCAGCTCAGTTTTGAAAGCTGGTGTGGTTCTTCAGCATGCAGTCGCTGTAGTGCTTGTGACATGCAGCTGAATATCTGTGACTTCACTTAGTAGAAGTCTGTGGTGATGCTTCAGCGCTCTGCAAGTTGCAGCAGACCTCGAATTGCAACTTGTACATACTGGCATTTGCCTGCTGTTTCTACTGGCCCACTGAGTAATAAGTTATCTCAGATGCATCAGAGTGTCTGTGCTTTTTATAGCCTCTTTCATGTTGGATTTTCAAACTACCTTAAGCTTTATCACCCTAGTGACAATGCTAAGCTTTATTGTATCTATTTTACAGAGAGATCATAGGAGCTAGGGATGGAAAAAGCATTATTTGATTATGTTGGACTGCGAGTGCTGAATGGAATTTTCTCATATAAAATATACTATACAGGGAAGTCTCTCTCTTTGCTTCAGTCAAAAGGCCAAGAAAGAACAAGAAATTGGAGTTGAGAGGCTGGAAATATGCAGCAGATTTTGGCAAAACTGTCTGAGTCTCCTCTGCTCCACACTGTGTTTGTGACACTGCTGTTGAAATAAGTCTGGTTTTGTCACATTCCACACCTTTTGCAATACTGTCTTAAATTTGGGATCATCTGTGATCTGCTGAGCCTCTCTCTACCTTCAGACATCACCCTGTGGCTCTACCCTTTGTAGGGCTGTGTATGTCAGCAACACAGACCGTGATGCAATGGTTATTTCAAAGGGCTGTTTCATTATTGATGCTAATTAAACTTGAAACTAATGAGAAAGGATTACTTTTCAGGGCTGGAGAGGAGGCCAGAATAGTTATTATAGGTTAATTATTCTTCTAAAAGACTTGTTTTAAGTAACAATTCATTTTGTCAACTTTTTTTTACATTGTACAAGAGCCTTGTTTGAAGAGGTTTCAAAATATAATTGCTGCACTGACCTCATCTAGCTCTCAATCAGTAATCTTCTTCCATCAGCAAAAGGTTAATAAAATCTTTAAGGAAAAGAATTTAGTGCCTTATCTATGTGTAGACGATTTAGAATAGGTCTCCCTGCAAGTATTTCCTATTACCCTTCTGCATGATTTCTTTGGCATACTTTTTAGATTTGAAAAATGTTGCATTCCATAAAGCTTCCAAATTTAATGGTTGCTTTGCAAAACAGGTGCAGTACAGAGGCAACGAGTGAATCAACTCAGGGCTGGCTGAGAATTGGCACATAAGTGAGAGCACACTTCTTTGTTCTCAAAGATCTATAGCCTGTGGTGAACGTTGAAAATCTGTCCTCACTGCGCAGGACACTGGGGTGTCCATAACATGATTAGTATTTGCTAAGTAACCAAGGGAGGCAATGAGACTTGTTTTACATGGGAGACAAGGTCTCTTTCTGGCTGGGAAGCACTGTGGCTTTTGAAGGGGAGGACACATGCTGGTCCACTGCTCCTTCCCAGCTGTTACATTGAACCTTTCTTCTTCCTGGCTCTTTGTAGAGGTGGGTAATGGCTTCATATTTTTGCAATATTGTACTACAAAAAGGGTAAGGCAGAGCTGCATTAGTGATACTGTGAGTGCTGAAAGCTGAATAAAATCATAGAATTGTCTAAGTTGGAAAAGACCTCTAAGAACACCAAGTCCAACTGTTAACTCAGGACTGCCAAGTCTACCACTAAACCATGTCCCTAAGTGCTACAGCTACACATTTTTTGAACACTTTCAGGGATGGTGATTTCACCATTCCCTGGGCATCCAGTTCTAATGCTTAATAATCCTATCAGTGGAAAACGTTTTCCTAATGTCCAATCTAAACCTCCCCTGGCACAGCTTAAGGCCATTTCATCTTGAGCTATTGTTATCTTGGAGAAGAGGCTGACACCCACCTGGCTAAACCCTCCTTTCAGGTGGTTGTAGAGAGTGATAAGGTCACCCCTGAGCTTCCTCTTCTCCAGGCTGAGCACCCCCAGCTCCATCAGTCATCAGTCAAGGTTTGTGCTCCAGACCCTTCCCCAGCTCCAATGCCTTTCTCTGAAGTCTCTCCAGCACCTCAGGGTGTTTCCCATAGTGAGGGGCCCAGTACTGTACACAGCATTAGAGGTGTGGCCTCACCAGGGCCAGGTACAGGGGGACAGTCATAGCCCTGGTCCTGCTGGCCACGCTACTGCTGATACAGACCAGGTTGCCATTGGCCTTCTTGGCCACCTGTGGAACAGGTCCTTTTCCTCTGGACAGCTTTCCAGCTGCACTTCTGCAATGTAGCACTGCAGCGGGTTGTTGTGACCCAGGGTTGTGACCTGTGACCAGAGGGTATCCAGACCTTCTGTTTTTGTGGACAGGAAGGAAAGCAGTCCTTATTAGCTGTGAATGTTAGGGCAGCTTATGTGCTCCATTGACCAGTGGCATGATGCCTTCTGTCAGGACACCTGCTTTGCATCTTGTTTTAATGTGAGGGCTGTGAAGGCAAACACCAGTGAATGAAGGTGATTCTGTGAGCAGCAAGGCCTCAAATGGAACGTGGGATGCTGTGGCTTTATGGAAGCCCTTATCTACTAAATCTACATTTCAATCTATCTTTAAAAGGCAGCATTCACCAGGCTTGAGTTAAGAAAAGAGTTACATCCTCCATCTGGGTACTGGTATCAAGTTCAAAAATAAAACACCCTCTGAGTAATCACTCTTGCCACTGGGTTCTGCTTAGGCCAGCTCATAGGATTTGGGATAATATTTGAAGTGCTGAGTCCCTTTTGCGATTAAGGTTTTAAATCACACAGAGATTGATTAAAAGCTCAATGTTTCCTTCTTTCCCTTACCAGCGTACTGTCCTTTATCTCTTGAAACAAAGCAGCATTAACTTTTAAGATCTGATTCAATAACATTTTATGGATAATAATTATGACTGATATTAAGCCTTCAGCAACCAGTCTGTACAGAGACTTAATGTATTGAGGTTTATTACCACTGTAACCTATCTTTTTACATTGGTTGTAAAGCAGGATCAACTCTACTGATAAGAGGAAAGAGAAGCATCAATGAACTGTTTGCCTCTGCTTCTCTGCAGGGTGTTCATATTCTTGTCACTTAGTATTGCTGGCACGGTGGGAGTTTGCTGGTGAAGAGTTTTTGTTTACAGAGTCGGTTTGTGCAATTGCAGAATGAATGAATGAATGAGTGCATGAATGAGCTGCAGCAATCCTGTGCTGGGGAAAGGAATCTGTTACTGGATAGACCCTGGAGACCAATTGATCATACTTTCCCTTTTAATAATGAGTGTGAGGATGCAAAGTTTTCAGACATGAGCTCAACAGCTTTCTCTAAGGTTCATCCCAATAATGGAAGCTCTTAAATATATTTAACTTCTTTAGACACCCCATATTAGTGATTTGTCCCCCAGAAGTTTCCCAGTTTCCTTGATCTCATCAGGATATAGTTATATGTACACATTGTAACAATGAATGGAAATGGTCCCTAAGCCAAACTGAAGACCAGGCTGAGCTAAAGAAAAACTCTGGTTTCTAGGTCTTTAAATGCTGTGCACAGTGGTCTAATTATAAATTATGAGATATAAAGTATGAGAAAGGAAATTAATCTTAGTTTCCATACGGGGTCTTCAAGGAAAGTTCTTGTGTTGTATTGGCACTGAAAAAGTCACCTGAAGGACCCAGGACTGGGTCCTTGCTCAGCTGAACTTTGTGATGTTCATGCATCATTAACTGTAGCTGTATTATGTAGTTACCTTTTTTGCCTTGCGTCTCCTCTTAACTTTCTGTATAAAGAAATCTACCTCCCTGGTAAGTTCAAATAAGATGCTGTCTGCTTATGTCCTTTTTGCCTTTTTGATGGGAAAGCAAAAGGGAATTCTAAAGTGCTGTGGGAGCTACATGGAGGCCTTGCTTTGACATCTCTAAATATGTGAGTAATGGGGTGCTTAGAACTGATTTTACATGTGATGGATGCTCAACAATAAGGAATCACAAATTGTGAGCAGCAGAGCTTGGAGAGGAGAGCTGCTCAACAAGATTAATGGGAAGGGAGACCTTTAGTGTAATGAAAGACAGTTCCAGCCTGAAAACAGACAATGCCACACTAGATTGAGTCTTGAGGATTTGGACAACCAGGTTCCCTCTGTGCCTTTGTAGAGCCCCTTCCTAGGCAGAGAACACTGAAGAGCTGCACAAAAAGTGCCCTCTAAGTTTCCACTTCACCTGCAAGTGAGTACACTGGTTCACCAAGGGAGCAGATTGTCCTGGGGATGTCTGTCAAGCAGAGGATAGGGGTGTTGAAGGCAAACCAGGAATTAATTTTTGTTCTAAGAAGTGCAAGCCTATAAGAAAAGCAGATGAGACTGAAGTAGACTGTAGCTGGGTCTGAGCACTGCAGGGTATATTTTACAACCATTTTCCTGTGGAGAAATGACCTAAGACAAATTGTGCAAGTGAAACCTAACTGGAAAAACCCCCAACTTATGTCTGCTTTCAATTAAAATGTAATTATCTTATTATTAGAAAAAATATCAAGTTTAGAAGAAAACAAGTATCTCCATGCTCAAATAATTAAAAAAAACCCCAACAGGTGAAAGTGTAGCTCATCCATCCCTTCCATTCTAACTTGAAATCTGCTATTAACTCTGAATATCAGGACTAAAGGAGTATGAACAGGGAGCAGAATTAGCAAAATATTAGTGGAGCTGGCTGCAGGATCATTGTCATGACTGCAACTGTTACTCTCTGTCTCTGACATGGATAATAGTGTGTGGAAATGAAGCCAGCAAACTTGTAAAATAAATCTAAATATAGAGGACAAACAGCAAATAATAACTGGACCAGTAATCAGATGCCGAAGGCCTTATCTGTTAGTACAGTGGCTTGAAAGATGGCAGTGCTGGTAGATAAACATTAGGAGGACTATGAAGCTGAGGATAAATAGAGCAATATCCTCTAAACAGTAAAGAGTTGAAGCATAAGACCCTGGAAAGACATTCAGGACTTATTGCTTGAGAAAGATCCCTAAAGCTGTCAAGCAGATGTGCAGCTGGTAAGTAGATGACTTGCTGGGACATTGACTGAAATGGTAGAAGGAATAAATCAGAGGGGATTGCATTAGTGTAACTGAAGGCAGTACATTACTTTGCTTTGAAGTATGGTGTCCTGTGGAGAAAGCTATGACTGTCATCCCATAAAAGCGATCAAACTGAGTGGAGACATGCCCCAGATTCAGGCTGTAGCATAGTCAGGGGTTTCTCTTCCAAGCAGTCATAATTATCAGGTTTTCTTGAAGGCTTTGGACTAGAGTTTGATGCGAGGCATAAGGGGCTGATCCTAAGTCTACTGAAGCCAATGACATTTCCCCATTGTACATCTGCTCCCCTCTCCTGCTCTCAGGTACAGACAGACTGGGCAAGAACCATCTTTTCTGCTCTTTGCTATTGGGCCATCTGCTGCAAGTGCACAGCACACTTCATGTTTTGTGTCAGAAGAAAAAGTAGAACTTATTTTCAACCTGGCATTTTTTGTCAGCACTTAGTCTAGGTAGAAATGCAAAAGAAGGCCTTGGTGCTAAGTTTAGTGTTTGGAACAGTAGTTCCAAACAGTTTACACAGGTCAAATGAGCATGGGAGATACTAAGAACTCTTCTTGTATTCTTATGGTTTTGTGGAAGGGGATTTTGGGCACAATCATTGCACTGTAGCATGTGTGTTAGCCATTAAACATCAAACTTCCTGCTGTAGCCCACTCTTAGACCTTTGGCATTATATGCCTGGGTTTTGAATTGAATTTAAACAGGGAAGCATCAACCCAATAAGGGGAATGATGGCGTGAGAGCATCTGAGTGTAAGCAAAGGGGAAACAGCTCTCCAGAGTTCAGTGACAGGAGGAAGGTGCTTGTTAGGCTTACCAGAATATGCCTAAAGAAAGTTCTTATAGTCACCTCTTAAAATGTTTATATCCACTGTGCATTAAGCATTTCACCCTTGAAGACCTAGTTACAAGTCCTTTATCTTTATTAAAATGAAGTTATGTTTGATTTACCCCAAGGTACTGTACAGAACAAACAGACCAGGCAGGTCTCCAAACTGAGGAAAGAGCACCTTTTACCTCTTCCACTCTGCCTATGCTATTGTGGTCATCCCTTCGCAGTAAGGCACTTTGGCATGGTATCCCAGACTTGAAATTGAAAAGGCTAACAAATTTGCCCTTTCTGCCCCATGAAAAAGTTCTCAGTATATGATACTAAAATTATTTCAAACACACTCTTGTCACTTAAAAGTTTGAAAGTTATTTTTTTAAAATAGGGATTGGAAAGGGGGAAGTGAGGCAATATCCTTTCTGAAAAGAAAAAGACAACTAAATTGAGATGTTCCTCTGAAAGGAGAATGTGATTTTTACCACAGAAGGGCTAAAAAATGCCTTGTTCCTGCCTCTAAAATCCTTTCCAATGTAGCTGTGATAGTCAAACCCATCTGCAAAGATAAAGAGCTGAAGTCTGATCTTGTCTCTTAACGTGTCTTTTATCATCACTCTCATCTCTTTCTCCAGAAGTACTTGAGGATGGTAGAATGGAGTTCAGATTAAAATGCTCAAGGGAAGTCAAAAATAATAGGAAGGTCAGACTAGATTGTATTAAAGTCACATCAGCAGAATTACCAGAAGGAAGAACAGGCAGAGTCCCTAAATGAAAACTATTATCCAAGCTAGTTTATAACTAACTTGGAAGTGTCTTTAATCTCCTGTGTTAGTTCAAGCTAGAATAATTCAGAACTTTTCTTTTCTAGTCTCTAAACTGGTCCATTGATTGTTTCTGTGGAGTAATGTCCTGGGATAGATCTGTTCTATTCATAATTTTGGTTTCATGGCAAGACCAAGACTTCTTTCTCATGGGTGCACTGTGAGCCATCTTAGTATAAACTTGGATTCTGATTGGGGTTGCCATAAGAAGATAACATTTATGTGGCAATTTTTGAGCTGCTCCATGGATGTCTCTAGCCTAGCAATCAATGAAAGCCTGACTTTCAGGGTGGCTTTGAGAACATGGTACTGTCTAAAGCCTTATCATTGACCTCCCAACTCTGGTCACTGCTTTTCTAAAGGTTCTCTCCAGAGCCTCATGGGCACATTATCCTGAAACGATCATAGCGTCTCTTGAGAACATAGTTCTGCAAGATCCAGAAGCAGTTCTGTTTTCTCTGGGTAAAACTCAGGTATCTCTTGCCTCTCTGTAGCATCTATTGTTGCTACAGATTGCTGAGGTCCCACACAGGGGGTTTCAGATGTTCCTTTCAGTTCCACACACAAGGACCGGGAAGGTGCTTGACTTCTGGAGCTGCAGTTCCTTGAAGGCTCTGTTTTGCAATTCACCTCTTGTAAAATGTTGCAGGTAAAAGCCTCCTGAATCAGAGCCAAAGCTGGAGCAGGTGCAGCAGAGAGGTGAGTTCAGCTCTAATGACCTGAATCTCAGATGCCTTAAATGCAGAGACCAGATAAGCTTTATTTTCCAGGAAAATTCATTTGGTATTTTGCTGTAGACTTCTCTGTCAAGGCCTTTTTTTTTACTCTCGGAGCAATCTGGTCTCTGTGTTATGATTCTGTACTACAGAAAACAGGAATCCTTTTCCAAAACAACCTCTTCCTCCAAAAAGGCTGGTTACAGTGGAACTTGTGCCTTGTTGTGACTGACAGTGTCATTGCTTGATCATACACAGATCTGCCTTGATGAGACTTCCTCTGCAGGTTCCTTCCCTTCTTTTTTTATACTGCATTCTGAACAACTAGCCCTTCTCATAAAGGCACTTCATAAAAGCAGTGTGTGCAGCTCCTCTGAGTAGCTCTAAATCTGTGACAAACTTAAGGGAGGTTCCATAGAAAGGTGATAAAATACTGACTTGTCAACTGTTTTGCTGGCTAAATGGGAAATGCGGGCGGCAGCTTTACCCTTTTAAGTGGAGAGAGATAAGGGCAGTTTCACTGTTTCATAGCCAGCCACAATCATCCGTAAAATGAAGAGTTACTTTGTTTTTAAAATTGATGTCTCAGTAGTGAAGGACTCCGTTTTTCACTAGTATTCATGTTTATTCCTGTGCTATTCAATAACTGAAGATATTCACTAATGAATTAAACTAAGATTTCTGAACTAAGATTTCACCTGATAACCATCTTCCTTGAAATACAGTTTTAAAAACTGTTTATATTTGGAGCTGCTGAGGTCAACACAAGTACAACTGGCACCCAAGAAAATGACATATTGCTAGAGTTGAGAGAGTGGAAGGTGAAGTTTCGCAGCAGTTCCATGGTCCTTCATGACTCTCATTTTTCAATAAAATAATGACATTGATGAACCTTGTGATGTTGCTGAAGGAAGGGAATAGAAGTGAATTTGGCTTTCTCTCTGAGACATTGTGCTGTAATCTGAGTCATTGGGAACCATCTGATACTGCAGGGAAGATGAAGGATCCTGACCTCCTCTTCTTTGATGTTGGAACACTTCATGGAGTTCACTTTGTTCTTTTGTTCTCCCTTTTTGGTGTTTGATGTGATTTACTTGTTAGTGCTGATGAATGAGTGCTGCTACCCCAGTGAAACCCAGCAGTGAGTCATAGCCTGGTGCCAGGTCAGTGCTTGGCCATGGGTAACAACAGGCAGTGAGTTCCCCCAGGTCACTGCAGCCCTCATGCCCCAGTCAAAACTCTGTGTCTGTAATAGAGAGTCAGCCGAGCAGGGCCTAAACATCATGGCTTTCCTCCCCTCCTGGATGAGAAAGGTGAAATGCAAGCATCTGTACCATTGCAGTTTGATTAGGAGCTGCAGCTAAGCTTTTTGGCACATCAAAAACTTTTTAAAGTTTTCGTCTTTGCAATTCCTAAATAGGTTCAGAATTTCCCTGCACTCTTAACCATTCTGTGATTCTGTGACTGCAGACATCATCAAATAGAATTTGAAATATTTTTTAGGGCAGCTTGAGCTGTGCTGTGTTACCCTGCAATACGTATTAGCTGCACTAGTCTGTCTTTTTGTGAATGCCAGCAAACTGAGTATATCTGCTTGGAATATTAGGCTCAGATTTATGGTACTCTGCATACGTGATTGCTCACCACAAAGAGCGGAGGGTAAAACGGTGCCTCTCATTAGGGAGCTGACAGATTTTTGACAAGATTGTCAAATCCCAAGTCATGCACGACTTCCCTAACTGCTTTTGGGCATGGCCTGGGTATCTGCTTGTTACACAGGACGGGTGTTTGGCTCGCTCAACAGACAGCAGGTCATCGCATTGACACCTGCCCACTCTGTTAACAGATCAGTGAACCTACTGCTGTCTAATGTTTCTATGATAATGCAACACAGTTAAGAATGGTTTTATAAAATGCAGGTCACTCAGTAGATGCAGCAGTCAGTGAGGGAGCACAAGGTGACAATGAAACAGTTCAGATTAGTAAGTGGGGGCATTGCAGCTTCTTGTGCTCTAATTGCATCTCTCCACATGTTGCTGGGATGTGCAGGAGATGCCAGGCAGTCTCTAGGCATAACTGTATTTCACTGTTCAGCTTTCCAAACACTCTTCTGTGGTCTGTAGAGAAGAGAGAATTTAAGGACCCAAGCCTTTTCATCTTCTGTGCTGTCAAATAAACTCTGTCATTCTGAAGTAATATTTCCCAGGCATATTTTTTTCCCTAGATTTCTTTTCACATTAAGATCAGCAAAAGCTCTCTCTGGGAAGCCTGATTAAAAATTCAGTTCCTCCCAGGAAAGAAAAGAAAATAACATTTTTGGCATCAAAAGAGATCAAAAAATTATCATGAAAAAATGAAATTAATTTTTAAGATTATGTATTGCAGGAAAGTAGGTAGAAGTGACCTCAGGGCTTTCCACTGTTTGTAAAATAGTTTGTGCATTTTTTTGAATAGACATCTGCTAAGAGTATAGGTGACAAAGACTCTCAGAGACAAGAAATGTCCTGCATTTGGATTAGCTTCAAGAAATTGTGGAAGATAGCTAATTTCTTTGTGAAATTTAATCTTGTCTGCATACTAAAAATAAACCAGCATACAAAAAATCCCCACCAAATACCCAAACAAAACTCTCCAACAAATATCCTAAGAAATGGCTCTTTCTCTTCAGCTGCACAATGTTAGCATTGTTGGGAATGCAAACACAGGTGGCTTCCAGCTCTGTTGCAGAGTGGTTTTGGATCAGAGTGGGGCATTAGCAAGTCAGGGTGTGGGAGTACAAGCGCTGCTTTTCCTCTTTTGAGCTGGATTGTTTTCTTCTGAGGTGGTATGATTCACCATGTAACCCTTCATTCTACTTGGGCCTTGACTCTATTAAGAAAAGAGAGAAATTATCAGGAAAAAAAGTAATTTCTGATTTGGCCTTTTTGATATTGTACAGAGGGTTTGGAAGAGAGGATTCCAGTGGCTTCAGATGTTACCTTCTATATTGGATATGACCAAAATCTTTTCAAACAGTTATAAATATGTTTCCAGTCCAGAACATGAAAGATGGAGAGAAACTATTTACAAGAGTATGTACAAGACAAGAAGGAATGGCTTCAAGCTGAAAAAGAGGAAGTTTAGGTTAGACATTAGGAAGAAGTGGTGAAATATTGGCACAGGTTACCCAGAGAAGAGGTGGATGCCCCATCCCTAGAAGTGTTCAAGGCCAGGTTGGATGAAGCTCTGAACAAGCTGGTCTAGTGAAATATATCCCCGCCCATAACAGTGAGGTTGATGATCTTCCCAACAAACCAGTCTATTATTTTCTGATCTTTAGAGAAAAATTAATCTAATAAGTTGTATATCACTGTTTTTTGACAGCCTGAAATCTTTTTAACACCGTAACATTGAATGCTGTTCCAACTTGTGTAACCTACATCCCTAACCAACCCCTCCCATGTTTCCTCCTCAAACATCCTTTCAGATACACATACATTTCACAGGAATAGAATATGTGTATTGTTATTAGCAAAAAATAATGGTGCTTCCCTGAGGCCCATGCTTTATCAATAACTTTTATAAAGTGTGTTTTGCATCCTGAGATGTGTCTAGCATTGCATACCTGGAAGGCAACAAGTGACTGTCTTTCCAGTGTCTTTCATCAATCATTTAAGATAAGTTGCGTAAAATCCGACTGACCCTTCTATAATAACTAGGGGAGAATAGCTTTGAATTGTCATTTTGATAAATTTTTGAGTATTGGCAGTGCTCTGGGCTATGGAGCCAGGCATGCAAGCCTTTCATCTGTCAGTGTCATTATGAAATATCTTAAAAGAACAGGGGGAATAGTGATTCGATAAATCTTATCTTCATGAATGAGTGGATTTTGCATGGTTTCATAATCTACTGAACTCTAATAGCCTATATCCTTTGCTTCAAAAATAGCTGTTAGAGCAAGGTGTTTGATGAGCCTGTGTACTGTTTTCCTGCAACTCTGTAGATTTGTTTCTGTCAATGAATGACTTTCAGTGGGGAATACCATAGGAATTATTTGCCTAGGTGGTGCATGCATGGTTTTAACTATTTATTGTGTGATAATACCAAATCTTTTGCTCTTCCCCATGTTTCTCTGTAGGGTAGAATACCAAAGACAGGTGGAATACCTTTCACAGCAGCATTCAAAGAAAAAATTCAAAACCAGGTGAAATCACTTTTGTTACGTGAAATCACTTTTGTTACATGTGGTACCAAATAAAATTCTGGTTTTAGTATCCTATCTAATGTCTACTACATGGTTGGGGCCTATACTGATAACTTAGTGAAGTCTGAGGACCTGTTGTGTTCTGTTGCATTCAGTCTTGACTATGTCTCAGTTTCAGTACAAATTAGAAGTTGAGTTCATAGCTTCCCACACACCATAGTTTAAACACAAATAACAATGTATTTGAAATTAGAATAAGCTTCCATGATAAGAAGGGACAAAACTCCCATTTTGCCACTTTTGTTACCATTTCTTTTTTGAGGAGAAGGCAGAAAAGGAGAGGACAAGCGGAACGAAGAGGAGAGAAGGTAGCAGTGCTGCCTTGCTGTTACTAAGAATCAGACTGTCATTCAAGTTCATCTCCCAAATACAGGGTAATTCTGGCAAAATAACATGGACAGAGCTGCAAATCCCAAATCCCCCAAGTCCATACATAGAAATTCCATGTGAAAAGACCCTGGTTTCTGGCTAAATGGTTTATAGGATTTCCCATTTAGAAACAGACCATTCTTTGAATCATCTTTAGCATATCTAACTCTTCTATACTATTAGGCATTCTCTGCAGTTTCATGTTGAATCATTGTGACCACTCTTCATACTGAGGTCAGGAGAGCAGTGCCTCTATGAAACATTTTGTCCCAAAGAAGCTGCAGGTAGTGGACAGGACTTAGTGAATAATGCAAGTATCTATGTAAAGACACTGGAAACACATGGCAGCTCTTGGTAGACTGCCAGGTGGGAATGACAGTGTCTATTTGAGGTTTTATTTCTTTCCTGTTCAGTGGAGATGATAGAGCCAGGGCTTATTAGAACAGATTTACCATGCTTGTACCATTTTATGGCTGTGATACATTCTTGTGCTGTGGTTGTCAGAGTTTTCTAGGTGGTGTCTTGTATTTGAGGAGTAATTCTGATTTTCCTGAGCATCTCCACATAGGACTGGCAAAACAGGATTATTATTTTCTACCGTTGCTAAGGTTCCCCCATGGTCTGAAAGACTGTACAAACATAGCATTTCCTCAACATGTGTCCAGACAAAGCATTAGTACAAAATTTCGAATCTTTGCCAGGAAGTGAAAAAAAAGTGCAGAAGTGTCATTTGAGAGAAAATTCAAGCTGAATTTGAGTATATAATTATTTTATTTAATTAATATAAATACAACTGTGATTATTTTTTTTTTCACTAATTCAGCTTGTTTTTAACTGCCAGCTTACATTTGTGTGACCGTGTTTTCAAAAATGAGGCAGCCTAGTTTGCTGGTGGATTAGAAGTTCATAGAGTAACTTGGTAGAAAAGAGCAAATCGACCTGGTGTTGTGAATACAGTGCAAGGAAAGTCTCAACATGAGAGAAATATGAAGAGGCAGCAGCCGTGTCCTGACAGCGCTGATGAATGGCAGGTGGCCACAAGCCTGGCTGCTTCTCTTTGGTTGCTGCTGGTGATTCGCAGGCAGGTGGGTGAGAATGTTAAAGGCCTGACACACAGAGTGACAGATACCCTTAGTGCTCGTGTGCACAGCGCTCTGGCATGACTTAAAATAGAGCCAGCTGCATGCATAATGAAGGGGAAATAATTGCAATGCACTTATGTAAATTATCTGGTGGTTCACCTCCCCCACCCTCCCGCCCTGCTCAGTGTTTCCATCAGGAAGGTCTCATAGTCAAAGATTCACCTAACCAGTGTGAAACACTAAAATATGATGTTTGGAGCAACAAACAATCAGTTGTTTTCTGTAACAGAATTATAACAGCATTGTAAGACAGAAGTACGTGGCTCCAAAGTACATAAGAGTGGATGTTGGTAATCTGGCAATTCGTTCTACAAACAAAAATTAATTTTAGAAACCTGCATGTGAATTTAGTAGTTCTGTCATTCTTGCTGTCTTGTAACTCAGATAAATATCTTATATTTTCTGCTAGCTGAAATTCTGCCTACATAAGCTTTTCCATTCATCCTGTTAGAATCATTCTGGCAATATATGACTGTGAATTTAACCTCGTTTTTGTTTGTACTAATTATGAGTTATATTGTATTTTTACTTTCTTTGGGAGAAACACAAAAACTCTATTCCATATGTAATGGTTTTATATCTCTCCCGGATGACTGTTCTGGATGCATCTGGAGCATTGTTTTCAATAAAATATTCTTTCACTCCCCTTTGCTCATATTCCCCCTTCTTTCTAAATTGAATAAAACTCTGCATATAGTTGTAACAAATTACTGTATTTCCAGACCACTGGTGACTGCGTGCATCAGATTCAAAAACAGTAGTCCAGAAAGTAGGGGATATATTTCATTGCTTGGGAAGTTTGTAAAATGCTCATATTGGCCATTCAGTTTTCTCAGTATATGATTGATCACACAGCACAGAAGATAACTTTCAAAAGCTCTGATGCACTCTAAGTTCCTAAATCCTAGACTCGATTTGCAGAGCTATAACACAAGTAGTGGTACGACCAGCTCCTGTGCCTGAGACCTCATTCTTGCTTTTATAGGACTATTTTTAGGAACAGCAAGGAATTGAGTCACCCTTAGCTCACACAGTCACTGAACTGTGCTGAGACTGCCCTGGAGAGTGCAAGCCGTGGTGTGATGGTCTTGGGGGAACAATTGCCTGTTACAGTTTTCATTCAACTGGCGTTAAATACTGAGTATGCCACTTCACCACCTTCAGAGGTCAACTGTTTGTAATTATCCTGGATCTAGTCTGGATTTAAGCTCATACAGTCAGGTTTTTTCCTGACTTTAATTATTTTTCTGGAACATAACAAGCATGCAGCAAAAAAGAAACATGGTGACTGTACCACTTCCCTGCAGAAATTCATCTGCTTTCCCCTAGGATGTAATGCAGGAGGTCAAGAAACAGGGAAGGCAGCAAAGCAGAAAAAGTAGCATAAAGCAAGAGATGCACATCTGCTCATTCTGTGCTACATTCTATTATCAAAGCCCTGGAAAAAGTAAAACATCAAGTATATGAAGCATGACCATTGATTTCTATTTCATAGTCTCTACCTTTTTCGCACTTAGGTACAGCTGAATTCAAAATATTTATGGTTGGCTGTACAGCAAATGCTGGAATAAGCCTTTCCCTGCTCCTTTTGTGTTGCAGTGTCCTAACATGCAGAACTTGTGAAACTTCAGAATGTATTTGAAAAAAATATAAGATGTGGTGCAATCATATGAAACTCTGTGATGGGAAGTGTTCCTCTCATGCAGCAATCATCAGTAAATCTATTCACTGGTTCATCAACCTCGCTTTAAAGTTATCTCCCCTCAGAGCCCGTGGTGGTGGTCTAAAAACTGTTTTTGAATAGCGGGTCCAAGGGAAGACATTTTCCCTTGAGAGCCGGCAAGATGTTGAAATAATTGAGGCTCTGTGTAAGTGCCCAATGCCATATCCATATTGTGGATATCAGTAGTAAGTCCTGAATTAATACCAAGCACAGAACTGCTGATATTGCATTTTAGTACATGGGATGGTGTGAAACATATCACGTACCAAAAAGGCATGGTGTAAAAGCTACTGAAAGGATTAATTTAGATGCAGTGTTTTGAAGAGAAATCTTGCAGCACTCTAATATTATTGGAGCCCAGATCACAGTGCCTATAGAAAATGTTGCCCAAAACTTTCCATTTTTAATATCCTTTGATTGCTTATAATTTTCCGCCTTTAAAGCTTAAGAAAAGAGAATTCTCCATGCTGATCATCTGCCAAAAATTCTTTTCGAGTAGTGTTTCAGCTAGGACATCTTATCCTCTCTCTCTCTCTTTTAAAAAAGAAAAAAAAAAAAAAAAAAAAAAGAAGCATATTAAGGTATTTTATTACGAGAAAACTCAAATTCTAAAGAAATTGATAACCAAGTCCCTGTACTCTCTTTGAAATGGGAAAGATGGAGCTACTGTTGCAATAGAAGGACTGCTGGGCAATGTCAGCAACATCAAAATCTCACTACGTGCAAGATATAAATGAAACTCTAGGAACAGTTTTGTCACTGCTGGTCTTCAAAAAGGTTGGCAGCAATTTTAAAACAATGTATTGATTAAAAGGAGTTGCTTGTTCAACAATAAGTAAAATCTGAAAAACTTCTATAAACTGTATGCCAAATTTCCCCATCACACGTCAAGTGTTAGATCTTCAAAAGTAGTTGATCTGTATCTATTTTAGGAAAATACTATTGAGATGTAGCCAAGTAATTTGACAGCATCAATTTAATCAATCCCTAGTATTTACTTTGTTTTGTGTCTGTTTTTTAAAATAATGAAATGAAAGTGCAAAAAACCATCTTTTTTATGGACATCTGCAAATAATGAGATCTCGGGTTTATAAAAAATTATTTTTGTGTTTCTCTGCTGATTGGCTGTTTATCGCTGACCCGAGAATGTAAACAGGGTTTTTCTCCCAGCCAGAGAGTTTGAAGAACTGGTCGTGAGGCTTTTCTCTTCTTGTGTTTTCTTCATTATTTATTATTTCTTATCATTACATTCTTCTCCTGCCCTGCAGAGATCTGTGCAGCAGGTCACATTCAGGCACTCTCCTGAATACCAAATGCCCCAACTACTAACTACTCCCACCCTCAGGGTGGCGTGGATATTTATCCTACAATCTACATAATCAGTATTTATAATACTTCTCCAATAACTATTATCTTTGTTAAAAGGTTAAACTCTACTCTAAGCCAACTATAATGTGCCACCTCACTGCAGAAGATGGGGGCAAGGAAGAAGATGGAAGAAACCCAAAAGCCATGGGCTTCCTCCATCTTGCCTTTACCTGTCTGCCATCCTAAAAATCCCATATATCTAAAATTCTCACCCTGTGATAAAACTACACAGTATTCTAACTATCTAATACACACTCTTGAAAAATCTGCTTCATTCCAGAGCTTAAAAGCCCTTTTTCCATGAACAAAGGTTAAAACCAGTGTTTGTCAGAGATCTTAAAATCTCTTAAACATGCAAAGAAATATTTTTCATAATTCCAGTCTCTGACAATGAGACTACAATCAATCAAAGTCTAGTCAAAAAAAAGTAGCTGGGCTTCCATCTGATAGAGTTTTCTGAGAATTTCACCTTTGAACTGCAGTGACATAACCAGTTTCCTCAGAAGTGATTTTTATGTATATGCCCACATACCAGGGTGAACTGCATGTAGCTCTTACACGGAGTGCTGTTTTTTCCCCTCCATTTTTGTTGAGTTAGATCTGACATTGCATTCACCACAAGGCTATGGACAGCTTCTGTTGTGTCTAAGAGCAGAGACCTGAAAGGTCACTACAGCCATGGATGTTGCTCCTTTCTACTTCACATACCATTAATCCATTTGGGGAAGTCAAAGCTTCATGAATAGCTTATCAGGAGCTTATTTGCAGTTCTTAGTTTACCATTTGAAGTCTGACTTATGCTGTAATCTCCATTTTATATGGATAATCTATTAAACAACCCTAATAACTGGAACATCTGAAAGTTGCTGTCCTCACAGTCCTATTGCCTGTTCATGTACTGAATTTGTCTTTAAGAAAATTGGAGCCCTAAGCTAGATACTAGTAAATTAACCCAGTTTCTAATCTTCCTACATTGTTTTAAATAATTTATTAGTCCAGAAATTATTTGGGCATAAGTATTAGGCGTTAATGTATAAACTCAGTGTATAATTAATTAATCAGATGAATAATTTCCAAAGTATCAACAGAAGTAAAGAAATTCTTAAGGGATGCCTATTTATATGCATATGGACCTTAGAATGTATAAAATTATCATCCTAAAATCCTATTGTGGCTTGTGTTTGTTACAAATACTGCACAGACATTTGCCTCTGCTCTCTGTTGGCTTTATTTTTTTAATTGAAGCACATATACATGGCCTAAAATAGGTTGAAGCTCTAGAGGTTGGAATTAACAGCCATTTAAGACTAACTTTTACAGATCTTCTTGAAGTCAAGGCTAACTCTACCTCCCAATAGGAGACTCTTCCTTTTGGGTGTCCTTGTTTTAGTTTGTTTATTTATTTAGTCTGACTTGCATAACTGTGGCCATATTTTGGGTTTTTCTTCTGTGCTCTCTGAAATAGTCTTTAGTCATGAACAAGGGATGCATGTTTCTCATTTGATATATCATTATGTATATATTCCTGAAAGTTCTGTGACATTCCAAATGATAAGGAATGTTTCTGTATAATTTATTTTCCTCCTTCTTTGGTGAAATAGCTTTTTTTCAAATATCACCTCTACCTCTGGAAAAACATGAACAAATGTTTTAGCCAGCCCCTGAAATGGGTACACTCCCTTCTTACTTAAACAGCTTCTGAATGAGGCCCCTCATTCTACATGTGGAAGAGACATAATCATAATGGTAAGTAGTTGAATTCTTGAATCATCTGCTGAGGTCTTCTTGATCTTTTGACAATTTGGTGATCATTTTTGAAGGTCAGGCCAAGGGGAAAAAAAATCCTGATCAGGTCTTGTGCAATTTTCTTAAAGATAGGTCTACGAGTCTGCACCTGCCCTGTGGTATGCTTGTAAGTAAGCCATCAAAAGGCCCTGTGTCCTGCTGTCCCTACAAAATGGTAGTTTTTTGAAGTCTTGTGAGATTTTTGTCAAGGTAAACAGAATTATGGGAAAATTTGATTCTCTGCATCATAGTGTGAAAGGTATTGAAGATTATGTATGGCTAGCCAGAGGATGGCTGAGAAAATTCCACCAGATGAAGGAAAAGAACACAGAGATATCTATGTAACATTTGAACATGAAGAAAAAAATCCCATAAATAGTTGAAATGAAAACTGACTTCTTGCATGCTTCTCTACAGATTATATATCCTTCTTTCTGCTTGCACATCTGCATTGTGATTCCAGCCTAAACTGGGATTAAGAAGACATGAAGAATTTGGTTCAATATGATTTATTACAAAAATGACAAATGAAGTTGTGTCAACAAAAGAAGGGCAGCCCAAGCTCCCTGTGCATGCAAAGATAAGCAGCACATGTGGGTGCTTGAACATGTGCTCCTGTGTGTCATGCTTCAGTTCTGCTTTCTGCAGGCTCCTCCAAAGGCATTGTTTTCTTCCCATTGTCCTGGTTAAGGAGCAGGGTGGGGTTCAGCACTGCGTGGGTGTGACCAGGTTGTTATTTTATGCCACCCTCAGCATTACTGGGCACTTGGTTTCAGCAGGAAAGGCTAGGGCGCCCTTTTGGAATTTGGCCATCTTGCCTTGTTCTGGGAAGGTGTTGTTACAAATTACTTACTACAATTGGATTGCTCAATCAATAAGGCAATTTATTAATTTGTTGATAAGGGATTTATTAATTTGTTGATAAGGGACAAGCAAGCAGCGCCAGGGACACGGGGAGTCTTCGCTCCACGCTCCTTTTGTAGGAAGTTTCTCGTTGTGCTGTGCCATGCTTACTGGGCTGGGGTACAAGTCTGAACAAGCCTGGGCATGTTGGCTAGCCTGTAGTCTCGCAAGCCAGGAGCAGCAGGGACAAGCCCCACCAGGTCTGGGCAAGACCCTAAACAGATCTCTAGGTCACACTCCCAGCCAGTAGACAGCAGCAGCAACAAGTCTCTACATGTTCGCACAAGCCCACAGCAGTAACCAGTCTTTGCACTACCTGTGCGGCTTCTCCTTATACATAAAAGTGGGTACAATTTATAATTATTTGTTACTTAGTGGCAAAAATGCATAATATCAAAGTCAATAATTCACAACAAAGGGATTTAAAACAAAATTATGAGATTATTATATGTTCTTTAGTCTTATGTCCATATTTTACTTTAAACTCAGTATTCTTGTTTATACAGATCCTATCATTTATTTCTATAATGACACAAATCTCTTCTATTTTCTGCATTCTTAGCATCTTTGCCTAAGTAGTCGTATTTATGAGACTTTCTTGTTTCGTTTCTTCCTTTCCAATAGGTTTTTTCTCCCTGTTCTTTAGGCTGTATTTTGGGCTGGAGGGAGGAGAACATTATCTGTGGGAGCTCCCCCACCATATTGCCTTTGTTCCCATATCCTGCCGCATGCAGGAATGGTGTCCATATTGTGAAAAACAAGGTTCACTTTCCTGGTAAAATTTTTAAAGTTTAATTAAAGACAGTAAAAGACAAACAGTAAAGCAAAGTTTTTGCACGGCGGAGTGCTTGGCATTTAGCCAAGGGCACACCTGCTATTTCAGAGACACTCTCTTAAATATACCAGCCTGTTGCATATTCATAGATTTACATGCATATTCAAACTTTTCTAAGAACTAATTTCCATGTTTCTAGAAACTGTTTTGCATGGCCACTCCTCGGCCCTGCCTTTTTAGAGCATGTGTGTTTCTTGGCTGTGGTTTTCTTATCAGTCCTAATTTGGGCCTTGATCTATAATTTCTACAGATGGTCAGTGCTGGTAGATGGTATATCAGTAGCAGATGTCTTCACTGGGTGTTATCCTCACTTACTACAAAGATACTTTATCAACTTACTTTACTCCTAAAGAAAACTTTATCTTTAAAACCATTTCCACGCCACACCTACAGTATCCACCCTAATATTTGAGAAAAAACAATGCCATAATATATATTTACAATATTGTCTGTCTGGGAAAACCCCATGGACATGTCCTGCAGAGAACATTCACCACCTTTTTATTGTTCCCGGTGGTGAGTACCTTTTTGTGGTAAAACAGTTTCTCTTTTATTCTATACTTCTGCTATTAATATCAGTCTTGTGTGCATTAATATCAGTCTTATTCCATTGTTCTGGGCTTTTAGTAAATAGTTATCTCAACCTATAATCCCCCTTTCAGTCCCTTCATTAGCAGAAAGGGCAGGGGGGAAAGGGAGTGGCGTATACGGAGTTTAATTTGGAACTGGTGTGAAAACCAACTATTGTTTTGAGAAGCTTAGCTGTCATGTGAGGAACTTAGGCATTTTTCTCAAAAGGTAAGTTTCCTTTCATTTGGATAGATAAAAAATTTAGATTAGGACCTCACCACAAAAGGAGTGTACTGAAATTCTGTTAGATATTTAGGGTGAATTAAACAAATAATTTTCTTAGGTACTTCTAAAATTATATGTTAAAAAAGCTACTTCTGAAAAGCAATATACAAAACCAAAATTTGAGAAAGGTGGGAAAGAGGTCTTTTTCCATGCCCAGAAGATTATGGTGGAAGCAAATTGCTAGGGCTCCCAACAACCCTGCTGGGAAAGAATTTAAAGTCAGGTCTGTGTCACAAAAACATGCCAGATAATAAACTGTGTAGAAATTTTCATCAATCAAATCTGGGTTCAAACACATTTGCTGTTTTCTCTTGAACTAATGCCAGGCCATGGATAGCAAATGGGATTTTAACGTCATAATCTGGCAGCTCAGTGACATTATACATTTCAAATAGCAGTGAGATCTTGGTCTTCACCCTCCTTTCCATTCTGGGCATGAAATACTGTTCTGACGAGTGCTTGGCTTAAATACATCTAAGTGGTAACCCTGGAGAATAGTATGGGCTTGCAGAAAATAGCCTTAAATGGATTCTTCTAGTCTGAAGTATTTAGCATCAACAGATGTTATAAAATTCCTCTAGAAGTGGCCTAGAATGGGGATGGAATTTTTCCTGTAATTTTTCTCTCTCATTTCAGATTGTATAAAATATGGCTGAAATCCAGCTCTTCCCAGGTTGAATAGATTCATTTTCCTTCTGAGATTTGAATACTCCTTGGACTTTTTGATTTTTTTGTGTCCTATGATTGGCCACTTCTCAGCCGGTCTGGAATTAGCAGGGTTAAAGTACTGCAAGAAAAAGCTACTGATTTAATTCAAGGATCTCAAAACACTTGAAAAATTAATTAATCCTTCTTACAGTTCTGTTAGGTAGGTGGATTATATAAATGTGTAGACTATGGCTAAGTGACTTAGATTACTTAGTGAGGCTTTGTAAAGATGACTTTCCTGTCACTACTCTTAATTGCACCACCACATTGTCACCTGATCTCATGGGTTCTGTGGTTCTGCCAGAATTTGGTGGGGGAGGTGGGGTGATGAAATTCACCAGTGAGGTTCTACTGCACCCTCTGCTGAGGAAATATGCTGTGGGGAAATCTGGATGAGTCTCTTGGAGTTGGCCTGAACTGCCAAGTCCACTGCAGTTCAGAAAACAGTGTTTTGATTATTTAGCAAAAATTCAAAAGGCACAGAACACCTTGGATGTTAAGAAGGGAATGTTAATGAAATTAGAACAAGTATATTTACAACTGGATTTCTTTCTTTTCTTTTCTCTCTCTCTCTCTCTTTTTTTTTTTTTTTTTTTTTTTAATGGAATAGGGATTAAATCTTGTTATCTGTTCAGAAAAATGCTTTTTCCCTGTTCATGCACTCTTGTCTTGTCTGATTCTGAAATGCACTAACTAATTGCTTGGATCTCTTACGCTAATTCTCCCGAAAGTTCAAGGATGTTGTGCTTGGATGTCTGCTAATTAATTAAAGGTTATGAGTTGGCTCTTAATCAAGGATTTGTTCTGAAATTCCGAGTCTCAGTAAGTGTATAATGTTTCTGGTTGAAATGGACAGGTAATGAGACTATTAGCACATTAAAATGGATCTCCATGAATCTTTGTCCCTGTGATCCAGTGGGTGAAATCTAGTACAAATGTGTACAAAATGGCTGATCAGCGTGTAAAGCAAAGCTTTGTCACGTGCCCCACACCTGGATACTGCTTTGCTTTGCATCAGTGTTCACACAGTCAAACAGCAGGACTTTGGGAGACTGCTAGGGGTAACAAACAACAACTGCTTTTAGTCCTGTGACAGATCAAGGCCTGGACTCACCTACATGAAAGAGTTTGGATGTAAGATCTGTAATTTTTTTTCCTGTCTGTATGTTCCCTCCCCACTCCTTACCTTAGGTATAGGTGCTGAGTTTAAATAACAGTGGAGCTGAATTTCTAGTTCCCTCAGTCACAGCTGGTTTTCAATAAAATAAAAGTAATTATTTCAGATATTATTTATTGCAGTCTCCACTGAGGACTGTATTTTCCTAGTAGCATAATATTCATTTTTTGTCCCCCTTTCTTTCCTCTGATTTTCTTTCTGGCATAGGAAATGAATGGGTAGAAATTTGCAAAGGAGCACAGAAGGAACGTGAGGGGGCAAATTGTCCCCTCTTCTCTCCCATGAGCTGCCCCTCAACTTGAACGTAAGGTTTTCTTCAGCGCTGTCTCACGATACCCCTGATGTCTCACTTGACAGTTGAACTGTTCAGTCTGAAGTCTGAGTGGTTGGAAACTGGCTCAGAAGATGCTTATCTATTTACGTGTCTATTTTTGTCTAGGTACAGATTATTAATGGGCTCTTCTCAGTTATACACATTAGTACGTAAATTATTTAAATTTAAAACAAAATAGTTAGAGGAGGCACCTAATATTATCTTTAAGCAGAAGTTCAGCCCTGAGGATTGCTATCACTAAACCAGTCACATTTTCTTCTGACCAGAAATGCCCAGAAGGTACAGTTTCAGAACATATAAGACAGGTTAGTACATTATTGTGGCAGATTTCCTCCAAGGAATCAAAACCAAGATCAGGCTAGATCTGTTTCCATAGGATAGTATTTGTCATCTAAAGGTAATCAGATGTAAAGGTAAACCAGTTTAGAGAACTCTCCAGTGTATTTTAATGCCTTTATAGGAGTGAAGTCAGCATTTGTTTATACAGGTATCAGACAGCTACACAGATTTATTTGGCAATTAGGTATTAGTCATTCATGATCACTACTTTTATCCCTAATTCATTATTCCTCAGAAAGGTAAAGTACTTGTTCTCTCCTCCCTTAAGGAATACAAAAAATGTTAGCCCAGCCTTTAAAATTGCTTGGTCAGTGGTTCTCAATATCTCATATTTCATCCAACTGCCAAGACTCTATAATTAGGATATTAAAATGTGCTCTTGATTAGATAGATACATCTCATTGTAATTCAGATCCTACTTTCTAGGAATCTGAATATGCTGTAGTACCTTCTCTTCTTGTGTGCTCAAAGAGAATCAAAGCTCTCTGTAACTAAGCCATAAAATCCTAGGTATCAACCAACTACACATCTAAATATATGGCTAAACCATGGTACAGACTCTCCAAAGCTAATACCAGCTAAAACAGATCTCAGCTTTGAACCATAGCTGTCTTACTTTTATCACATAGAGAAACAGCTTAATCGTGGTATTACTGCCTTTATTTCATGAGAAGGCATTGTACTCTTGAAAATTTGCATAGATGGTATGCAAAAAATAAAAAAAACCCAAAATAATCTTACACTGTCAAATCACAAATATAGTTTATGTGAGTACTAGATCTTCTCCACACACTCTTGTGATCCATACAGCTAAAACTTGCTGTGTTCTGGGCTGTTGCAGCACAAGCATTCATGAGCAAAGTTGGACCAGCACCGTGTCAGTGCTGGAGATGGTGTCTTGGGATGAGGTCCCCAAATTGTCAGGCACTGGTGCTGCTGTTGCCTTTTAAGCCCTAAAATCAAGAGCAAAATGAGGTTAGGTGACAAAATGTGGTTACCATTTCATGAAGTGTCCCTCCAAGTGCATAACATGCTGAAACTTGTTGAAGATGTTCATGTGACATAGGGCAAGTGCAGTTTTATAAATTTAGCAAATGAGCATAATTGACAAGCATCCCCAATTGGAAATACAGGTAGGTAATGAAGTAATTCTCCCTCTTGGTTCAACCCCATCTGAAGCCCCCCTCCTTGCTAGTTGTTTATGTCAATTCCAATGGGAAAGTGTCATAGGGAGGTGTCTTGTCCTTACTTCCCATGAGAAGCAAGATTAGAACAGGCCTTCAGGAATTTGTCTTAAAAGGAAAAGTACTGAATTTAGGCAACTATATAACTATACAAAACCAGATTACAGATCTATGAATATATATGAAAAATATATAAAAACAAAAATCATTTTGGCATCACTGCCAGTGAGGCTGGTGGGCTGCCTGCACTGCCTGGCCCTGCTCTGGCCCATGGTTGGGTGCTGGAGTGACTGCTCTGTTGGCTTCTAGCTGATGGATGTCACCCATAAATAAATATTCTGCAACTTCACACAGAAGAGAATAACAGCCCTTTATAATTACAGCTGCACTTTTGCCAACTCCTGCAATTTTATAGCAAGCCTTACAGTATTTGCTATCTTTTCTTGAAAAAAAAAAAGCCAAAACCACAGAACAACCTTCCATTCATGGAATTGACAGGACTGTTCAGTTTTTCTGGAAAAGCCATCTCTTCTTCATGTGGTGAGGTGAAAAGAAAGGAGCAAGTAAAGCAGAGGAAAACCCAGCCTCTAGTACTGGTGTTTAAAATCACAAGCTTTCAAAAACATAGGAACTTGAATGCTTGCCTGTGAATATTTGGAAAAGTGAACACCAGTGTGGGGTTAGCATCAGCTCAGTTACACTGTCCATGGTGCTTCTCAGCCAGGGATATCAACAATCTGTGAGTTTGCCTGACCCAGAGGGTTGAGCGCACTGCAGGGACTGGACTGCAGCAACAAGTAGCAGATTGACTTGCTTCAGCTGTAGTGGTTGGGAGCTGCTGTAACAATGTTGCCAGCTTGGAATCACACCTGGTTTAGCCAGGTCAAATAGTTTTGATTTACAGTTTAATGTGAGGTAGTGGAAAATGTTCTCAAATCTTCCTACTTTTTTTTTTTTTTTTTTTTTTTTTTCAGCCTGTTCCTTCCTGTAAAAGGGCAGGGAAAAAATAAGGAGTTGGCCCCTACTCAAAAAATTTTCTTGAAATTTTAAGAATTCAATGAAGTAAACAGCATTTTGTAGAAGAGACTTTAGCTGCATACACACATGTATATTGTGGTCCCATGGTGCCTGGAAATGTTGCAGAATATCATCTGTAAATTCTTAATATGCCACTAACAGGTTTCAGCATCCGCAATGAGCTGCCTATAGTTTTATGTTGCAATTGCTCTATTTTTGCGTCAGTTCTGCTAGCAGCTTAGAGCTCAGCTAATGTACCATTGACAAATGGCCCCCTTTGAAGAGAGGCTGTATATATTATATAAATTCATTTACATTGTATATATTCATTTGGAAATGAAACGCACAAGAGGAAAATCAGTGCTTTTCAAATCAAACATGACAAATTCACCAGTGGAAGATAATATTTGATTTTCTAGCTTTTAAAAAGCAGACAAGATATTTACCATTCTGATGTATTTTGTTTTAAATGTAAAAAGACTAAAATAGACCTGAATTTGTTTGATTGAGAAAACTTTCTTTTCTTTCTCTCTGATTTTCAAGATGAGTTTGAATTCACAAGGCTGTGTTTTGAACACCTTGACTAAAATGTTGCAACTTTGATATCCTGTGGGCAGTTGTAATGAGACAGAAGGGAAAGAAGGGAGGAAGGAAAGGAAGGAAGGTAAGATGAGAATGGGCAAATGTCTTCCACGTTTGGAAGAAATATAAACTCTCTTACATTATTATTAATTTATGATAATTCAATTTAGAATTTTTTGGGCTTGGATCCACAAACATTCCTGGGCACCTACATTCCACATAAATCCCTCTGAGGCAATTCATTGAATATTGAGAACCCCAAAACTGCTGTCTGGTAGATTGGGGACCATATGTGCAGCAGTATGTCACATCTTCTTAAACTATTTGAGGCATCTCCAAGTGAGATGCTCACAGAGGTCCCAGCCACACATGTAAACTGTGGTCACAGCACATCCCAGGAGCTGGAATGGTGTCACACGGTTGCTGTTAAAAACACTTTCTAGTGCCTTGTGAATTGATTGGGAATTTTATCTGATTGTGCTCTAATTGTTTGGGCGTAAAATGATGAAATAAATATTGTTAATTCTATTCTTGAATGTTTTGCCTGAGGACCATACAAGGTCCCAGCTCCACTGTTGTTCAGCATTGAGTAAAGAGAACAGTTCATTCATCCTTGCCCTGGAGAAGTCACTGTCAAATGATACTTCACTGTCTTGGTTGCACATCTGCAGAATAATTTCTTTGATGAAGAAAGAAATCTATTTTTCCTTGGAACTATTTACACATTCTAGATATATTTACTTATTAGTTGCAGTAGTAAAACTATATCAGGAGTTAGGTTTATTAAAATGGCCAGTGGCTTTCTTTTGTGTATCTAACAAACTGGTTAGAAGGGTCACACAGAGTGTATAAAGTTGGGGTTTAATTTCTCTCTCTGCCTGAAGGAGTTTGGGCATGCAACTCCCTCATCACAGAAGAGAACGAAGCCATCAAGTAGTGCTGCATTCAGTGGGGGAGGCAGGACTGTCTGCATGTCTGTCAGATGCTGCTCCAATTTGTGCAGAGGTCTTGAATATTGGTTTCCACAAAAGCTGGCACTCCAGTGCCGGGTGAGAGGTATCTCCAGGAGCTCACTGCATCATCTTCTCTCAACTGGACAAGCCACAAACCTTCTGAACTTTTGTGCAAAAAGGGACAACTCCAGCAAGAGAAACAGAGGGCAGTCCCCCTGATAAAGCCTTGCAACTCTGTGGTTATAGCACACTTTCCTAGGAAGCAGGTCTCAGATGAGCTGTAGTCTCAGACCAGTTCAAGGGATATCAGATGCAAAAACATTGTACCCTCTTTCCCACAGTGACTTCCCCTCCCTGCCATACACATGCTCTCTCAATTCTACAGCAGAACTGAGAATTCAATTCCTCACAAAACATTAATCTGAAGAGAGAAGAGATGAGCAAGTTAGGGCAGGGGAAAGCAGGAAAAAAATAAAAAAAGGATGAGAAAACAGCAAATCTTGAGGGAGCAGTTCAGTGGTTTTTGTTGTGGGTTTAGAGCAAGCAGATGAGGTGGTAATACAAGAGTGATTTAGACTGATTTTTAACTGTCTGAGATATTTAATGAGCCAATACTCTGCTTAGAAACAAGGGGGAAACACTGCTAGATATTTATAGGGGTTAGTTTTCTCCAGCTCTTTTGTTAGACTGAATGAATGCTGCATAGAGTCTTGTCAAGCCTTTCATTTTCTCCCCTTTTGTGAAACCTAGTGCCTTCAAACTCTTTCAGAAAAGAATCACTTTTGAGAATCTCTAAAAGTAAACAAGTTAAAAAGGATCAATAATCCTGGCTGGTTGATACATGGAATTCATCACTGGATCAAGCAACCAATGCGTGTTGGGCTGTGTATTGCTGGGAAGTGTCTGACTGGGTTAAAATGAGCAAGGGGAGGCTGTGCTTAGCTGTGCAGTGTGGAAACCTCAGGCTGTTCTGGAGGTTATGGGCTGGCTCAGAGCAGGCAGCACAGTACTGGGTACAAGGCTGCTCAGATGGCACTGGGTGGTCTTCGTGTTTGAATGTGTTATTTGTAACAGGAACATCAATTAGGGGGTTTGCAAACACATGCTTTCCACACTGTTGGTGAAGGATGCAAACCCTGCTGTTCTAAATAATAAAACCTTTTTAAGGTAATTTTAAAAATAGTGTAAAAAAAGAAAGCAATTGATGTCTCCTAGTGATTATCTCTGAAGGTGGTAGCAGGGGATTAAACAATCTTCTGGTGCCTTGTTAAAGTGTCATTTTGAGAATTGCTGTTCAACCCAGGGGTTCCTGCAGGGCCTTTGCTAGTGCATATAAAGCTCACCATGCTCATCAAGGGGCTCCCAGTCAAGCATGACAGCAGCTGTGTGAGGGATGGTCAAACAAAGGGCAGATCATGAATTTTTCAGCTTGGCTTTATCTGAGTTCTAAATCTTTGACAGACAGCACATACTAAGATGTTTAACTTTACAGTTAATGAGGAAACATCGTAAAAAGAGCCAATTGAAATGAAGGTAAAGAATTTTTTGGTTATCATCCAGACTGGTATCAGGATCCAGATTTACCATGTAGATAAAGTATACTGCTCAGAGGTATCAGTGGTGAGCAGATGGGGTCATGCAGCTCCTTCTGCACATAACCCAAACCTATGACTAAGCTTGACTTTTTCACTCTGGCCAAAACTGCAGCTAACTGTGAGAGCCATGTGTGAGCTGGAAACCAGGGCATGAGCATTGCACACAGCATAAATGGAGTGTTTCTGCAGCAGTGAGGACCAGAAAAGTAATGTGCTGTTGATGAAAACTGCATGGGATGGAGGGCTGCTGCTTCCATCTGATTTGTGGTTCAAGACTCCAAAGGGGAATGTGAGGTGTACAGACATTGGCATGAAACCTCCAGAGGGTACAAGGGGAGAGCTCTGCTTGTCCCATGCCCTCTTTTTCAGCCCTCAGTGAGTCTGAAACAGTCCCATTCCAGCTGTGCATCCGAGAAAATTGGTCCTCAACGTCAGAGTCCCTTCACACAAAGCAGGACCCTTTCATGCCTCTTTCCTCTTAGTTTTTATTTCCCTTTTTTACTCTGCTCATGATAGTTTGCCATGAAGCAATTCATACTTCTAAGCCAAGGTACAATGAAGGGGAGATCTTCCCCACATCCTCTGAAGCTTGCTGCTTACAGCACTTGCATCTCATTAAGCAGCAAGTGGTTCTCTAAATTGCCACGTAGATAAAGGGTCATGCTTTTTTAAGGTATCTTAATCTTTGTTTTGTGATATACAACTTGACTGCTTTACTTATAAAAACTAAACTATTTTTAAGAGACATTTTTTTAAAATAAAAGCATGGTCTTTAGCTTATTGATGCATCTGAGCCCACAAAGAAATTCCAAAACACATGTCAATAGACGACGTGGTGGAATGCAAATGGTGCTAATTGAGATAAAAATTACAGTTCTGGTTAATCATAATGTGGCTCAGAGATCATTGTTTGATTGGAGTAGGCTTTTCTTCTGAGATATGGAACCTATTTTTTCTTGTTCTCTGCTCTCTCAGAACTTGTTGTTGCTGCTTAAAGCACAGAGAGGGGTTGCATAAACATTTTAATATTGCATGAGGCTTCTGTAAGCCTGAATGATCTTATGAATGCTAAAACCATGACATACAAGCACAAATGAAAGCAAGCAGCAAAGACTGTAGTCTTATCATCCGGATGAACTGATAGATAAGCCAACACACTTTGGTGTCTTGTCATGTTTTGTTTTCCCTCCTGGGATAATTCACCTACAAGCCTTAAAAATACCCTGGCTTCCATTACTCTTATTTTCAGCATTCCCTTAATATTTAAATTCACCTGACGTAATAGCAGTTACGCAGCTGCATACTGTGACTTAAAAAAAAAAAGGATCATGTGTGAATGGACTCTTTCTTTTGGATAAGTGTCATTGCACTTTCTGATCTTATTAATTGTACAAGTAAAGCTGGAGACTTCTTCAGTTGTTCTTGCTGATACAAGTTGTATGGCTGCAGTAAAATAGCCAAATATCTGAGTAATACCAATTCTAAATGAGATAAAGATTTCTAATGGTAACCAGCTAAGGCAGTAATCCACAAAGCAGTTGGTGGCTCATATCATTTACAGCCTTGTAACAGCATCCTCCAGAAAATAGCTGTACTACAAATCTGACACTGAGGCAGAGGTTTGATGGTGTAGCTCTGTAACATTCATTGGTTTTGTGGAATGAGTGTAATCATCCCTGATAGCTTCCAAAAATACATGACACCAGCCAAACACAATGTGTATACCAGATCAGACCAGGAATCTGTGACTCTGCAAATGATCATAACTTAGAAAAAGAAAATTTTAAAAGAGTGTAAAACCAGAGCATATTTAAAGTGGTACATTTGTTGGTATTATTGTGCCCAAATTTCCAGCAATTTGTAGCACAGGAACTTCTTGAGGTGGAAGTCCAACCAGCACCATTTTGTTGAATAGCTTTTAATGGACTTTTCTTTTAAGGCTTTTTTTTCTTATTTCTTTTGGAATTTTTCTTTGTACTTCCACAGAACTTTTGGACCAGAGTGTCACCATTTAATAACTGCATCATTTGAGAAACAATTGTGGTTAATAATTTTTTGGATGACATTACTATAAACTTCTAGGGATTGACTTATTAAAAAAAAAAAAATCATATATTCTCCACAAGTCACAATTTCATATTCCCTTATTATAAACCACTTCAGTCATCTCTTCTCCAGGATGATGAATTCTAGCCTGTTGAAGTTCTCTAGGTGTGCCATTTGGCTGATTATTTTCATTGGCTTTTGTTGCCTGAAACTTTCCTTGTTTCACTGGAACAGGCTCCCCAGGGCAGTGGTCACAGCTCTAAGCCTGTCTGAGCTCAAGAAGCATTTGGACAACACTCTCAGGTACATGGTGTGACTTGTGGGGTGTTGTGTGCAGGGACAGGAATTGGACTCAGTGGTCCTTGTGGGTCCCTTCCAACTCAGCACAGTCTGTGATTCTTGCTCTTTTGTGTCTGTATTGAGAATGAAGGGAAGAGGAAGGCATCTCAGAGGGGAAAATAGGACCAGAATTGTAAAATCATGACATTCCTGCATTTTTACAAAAAGTATTTTCTGAAGTTGCCTTTTTAACTTTGGTTGAGTGCTGAGATGGTATTTTCAGGGAACTATGAACAAGAAGTTCAAACTCTTTCTTTAGAGAAGCGCTGGCTAATTTAGTCATTGTTGAATAAATACATTAGGGCTGTAGGTCACAATCTAATTAAATTTTTCAGAAAGGAGTGCTAATTCTTAAGCTGCCCTATTCAGCCTAATAAAACCTAGTGTTTGATGTTCATTCTTGAAGAGGTTAATGGACACCCTGTGCTTCATCTCAATATTTCTCCTCATTCCTCAGCCTGTGTTTCATTTCAGCTGTGAGGGAATACAAGTAGGGACTGTGTGGTTGAGATCTTGTTTATTTCCTGCAATGATAACTGCCTGAGCAAGCAGGAGTTTGTTGTGCGAAGAGGGAAGGTACTGAAGAGAAATATGGATAATTAGGGTAGTTTAGTGTGCTTCAATTATCTCAAAGATCTGCCTTTTTTACCTTACTTTTCTCAGAAATGAAGTGGGCCTCAGGTAGATCCTTCTGTTATCTAGCAATTATCAAGCACATCTTCAAAAGGAAGGCCAGCTTCTGTCACTCTAAGTTATTAATATCGTAACATCTGGGTACTTCACAATCCTTTCAGGTACTTATCTTTGCAGTAAGCATGTGGAACTAATGGTTGGTATTGCTGTCTTCAAAACCTTAAATAAAGATTAGAAGACTTCAGCCTGTACCATGTGGCTGTCTGGACTCATAGAGTCCAGGGGCACATCAGATGCCTAGCAAGTCCTGTGGCAGAGAACTGAACCTTGTCTGCAAGGATAATATGGTATTTTCCCTTTTCTCAGCAAACAGCACACACTTTCTCTGGTTAATTTTTAAACCCCATGTTTATCTGGCACTCCAGGGCTACTGCTTTCTATAGAGCTGTGCATCAGCTTTGTCAGAGAGCCTCTCATGGGCTTCTGGTGACAGCAGGAACATGGCAGTTCTGCAATCTCCCTCTGTGGTCTGTTAGTCCTTGTACCATCCTGTCCCTTGAACTATGGCTCAAGTAGACACAAGCATTGTCTCCTCCCACTGCTTGGTATTTTCTAATGCATACCCTGAATCTGCCTTTTCTCAGCAACTTGTCCAGGACACCTCCTCCCTTTACTGAGTGCCTGAACAGATCCTGAGTGGCAGCAGTTTCCATCTGCTGTGAGCCTGAGTGCAGGCAGGACTGACCCTTACAGCAGCACTAGCACTCAGTCTGCAGTTCCCTTACCAAGGAACTACTGAGCTGCTAAGAGCCAGGAGCTCTCTGGCTGTGCAGACAATTTTCTGTAGTCTTTGCTTGCTGTGACATTCATCTCTGTGCCATCTTAGAGTAGTTTCTCCCAATTTATGCTGGGCTAAAACCCAATAATTGCCTGTTGATGTTTTATGACATTTTCAATACAGGCTATGCTGGGTCTGGCTGCAGTAAAGTTAATTTCTTCACAGTGGCTGGTATGGGGCTGTGCTTTGTATTTGTGCTAAACATAGTGATGATGATAAGAGATGTTTTTGTTGCTGCAGAGCAGGGCTTACACAGATCCAAGACCTTTTCTTCTGTTTGTACTGTCACACTGACAAGAAGACTGGAGTTCACGGGAGGAGATACATCTGGGACAGGTGACCCCAACTGACCACAAGGATATTCCAAGCCATATGGCATCGTGTCAATATATAAAGCTGGGAGAAGAAGGAAGGGGAGGACATTTTGAGTGATGGCATTTGTCTTCCTAAGTCACCATTACATGTGAAGGGGCCCTGCTCTCCTGGAGATAGCTGAACACCTGCATGCCCAGGGGCAGCAGTGAATTAATCAGTTGTTTTGCTTCTCTTGTGTGGGTGGTTTTTGCTTTTGCTTTCTGTATTGAACTGTCTTTATCTCAACCCATGAGTCTTCCAGCTTTTACCCTTCCAACTCTCTCCCCAATCCTGCTGGTGGGGGAGTGAGCAAGTGGCTGTGTGGGGCTTGGCAGCTGCCTGGGGTTAAGTCACAACACATGCCCAGGGTTAACTTCATGTAATAATGACATTAACATGTTTGACTGTGTTTGCCCCAGCTTTTCCTTCTTCCCTTTCACAAGCTGTCAGAAAACTCAAAATACACTGCCACCTAGTTCACAATGGACAGGAATGAGAGCACTTGAACTCCTTTTGCTTGGTTTGCAATTGGGTTTCTTGTGCATTCTGTTCTGTGCAGGTCCAGGAACATTTACAGCAATACTAGACGCATTGTAAAAGACCAAAAATCAGGAAAAGATGTGCAGAGTGGCTGTTACAGAGTTCAGTGGTTTTCAGGTGTGTGCTAAATACATGGTGTTTCTCTGGGAGATGTACTAAACAGCAGACTCTTAGTAGAAGAACCTTGCATCTGTTATTCTGGATACTATTGATCTTCATGTGAACTGAAGGGCTTCAGAACCTTCCAAGAACAGACTGGAAATGATAGGATTACAATTAAATATTTTAGTATCTAAAGGGAACATTGCTAATGCAGGATTCTAACCATCCTCTTGTCTTTGATGACAAAGAAGAGATGCTCTGTAAAAAAGACAAGGAGGGCTCTCCAGTTCACAGTATTATCACAAAACTAATGTATTTATGGAGGAATGGCTTATACTAGGTCATCATATTTGATTCTCCACAGTTTCAGTTGTAAAGAGTTAAGATTTAAAAAACATTTTTAAAAGTAGCCAAGATTCCCTTTGGGCTTCCTTCAATTACTACTGCAAAAAGGTTACTGCTGGACCTTGTTCTCTGCTGTTCAGAAGTTTTGTTTTTGTTTCCAAGTATTTGTTCTGAGCATTGATTTATATTTGTTTGTTCATGTGCCAATAACACTGCTTGGTTTTAATGACTGTTTTTCCCTGCTATTTATCTCCAGACATATTAAAGACAGCACTCCTCTACCTTTTCACCCTGTATTTCTATTTGATATCTGATCCTCTTCCATTTTTCTGTCCACACTAATAGTCATGCGTGTGATCCAAGCCAAACTCATCCTGCTGGAATGCACTAGAGCAGACCTGTACTCAGACTGACAGCTCAGATGTGTCATGTTTCATTTTGGCTGATCATTATTGGCTAATAATTACTGTCAATCACTAAATGTGTGTTACTATAGGCATTCTCTCCATGGTCTGGTACATCTCTCCAGGTATCCAATGTTTCATTTGAGGCTCTATGTTCATCCTCCTCTTCCCAGACGGGTGAGCTGCTGTCACTGCGAATAACACAGAAATAGTCCCTTTCTGTGCACAGGTACCTTCCCCAGCACTCTTTACAGCTCTCTAATATAAGGTTGTTTCAGTGTAGTCTGGAAAGCAGCTAAAGAATTTGTATCCAGCAATAATTGCAGCAAGGGTCTGAAGACCTCTTGTGGTGAGTTCTCCTTTCAGGACAGCTGGTTATAATTGCTTTGCTTTTAGCTATACCCTTGTTTTTCTCTCAGCTTCCTCACTGACCTTCAGCTTTTCCAGTCTCATAGATTCCCTCCTTGAATATTTTGGTGGCTGCCATGAATATTTTGGCTGTGCAGGGGGAATAAAATGCACTGCTCTTGTTTAGAAAACCAATTACCTTAGCAAGTACTTGTGTAGGATCCACCAGCTTTTGCTAAACCCAAGATACCTTTCAACACTTTTTCTATTCCTCCTCTCTAGCCCTATGTGAAATTTTTTGCCCTTCAGAACACATTCAGCCTTGAATTCTGGCAAGATAAGGCTAGCAGGATTCCAACTATGTCTGGATCCCAACTCTTTACTAGATATACATTCTATATCTCTGACCATATTGTACTATCACTTAACTTAATAGATTTATTTAAAAGAAAAATCTTTGCTGCTGACTTGCAGTTACATGTGCCTTGTGGCAGAGACCAGGCCAGGAAAAGGCTGTAATGAATACAGAACAGACTCTCAGCTGAAAGATTGCTGGACAGAAACAGAATTCCGTGTTTTGTTTCAGTTCAAGACTGAAACAGCCTCTATAGTGTCTAATGGCATCATTTAGGTGTATTAGGAAATAGTTTTCTGTTTTGCACATGAAATCTCAGTTAAAAAAAGCAATTCACTTTCTTTAAGAAAATAGTAATGAAAATTTTCACTCCATGAAAACCTTTTTTTTTCAGAAGAAAAACAATACTTTCATTGTTCTAACCAGAAGCTTGCAATAAATGATAGTATAGGCTCAGAGTGGGATGCTGGAAAGGCTTAGGAAGGAATGGTGGAAAGACTGGACCACAATTCTGCACCTTGGTGCTTCTGGTTTTCATTTTAAAAGCTTTATGGCAGTTCTTTGTTTGTTCTGCCTGATTCATTAAGCAGACAATAGCAGTAATCTTGGGTTTTGGGGGAAGATAGATTATACTGAAGAAGCAAGGCAAATTAGGAGAAAAAGATGTTATTCAAAATGATCCTAAACAGCATGAGCGCTATGCACTCTGCCACCAAATCTGCAATTTGCAGGCTGATAGACATGGACCAGTTTGCCTAACCCCTCTGCTTGTAACCTGGGACTGCTGGTAAAAGCTACCTTTTTTACTAAAGTGATTTGAAATCCTTTAATGAAAAGTAGTCAATATTAAAAATATTTACATCTTCAATTCAAGCTTGGTGACTGTTCTCACTCTATGGATTATGTATTTCCTGTGCCTGGCTCTTGAAGGTGCAGTGGGAAGTGCAGGAGTGGGGCAGGAGTGTATTCCTGTCTGTTTCTGGGCTATTTTCTTGTTGTGGGCTTCATCCTGCAGCAGTAGCTCTGCACTTCTATATATGACATGCTAAGGTGCCTTCAAATCCTGGGCATGGAAGCTCTCTCAGAAAATGTGTAAAAATACAGTTTTCAGCACAGCATCCACATGCTGCATATAATATGTTGGTTTGCATTCTATCTATTGCTGTTGGGTGTAAATTCGATGAGGTTTTACTCTCCAAGAAGGAAATGTTATTTTTCTTTATGTGGGGGAAAGAGATTCAGTGTTTGAGCCACCAGCAAATTCTCACATTCTGAGGTTGGAAGTGTCTGAAACTGTTTTGACTGTTTCCCCAGGTACTGTGCTCCTGTTCAGCACACCAGTTTTGTTGTATGTGGATGGAAGACAGAAAGAATAAGGTGACAAGTTGATCATTTCAGTGACTCCTGGTTGAAGGGCATTGACATTTGGAATAGCATGACTGTTTAGGCGGTATTCCCTTATTAATGTCCAGCTCTCCATGGATAGAACTTCTGTCTCTAAAGGCAAAACATAGTTCTGCTCTTGCTTTCCAAATTCTGCTTGCAGACATTTTGTGTGTTGAGCAGATGAAGGACAACTACTAACATGTTATTTGCTTTCATGAGGAGTACATGGATTGCCAGGGCAATAGGATAAAGAAATGTCTCAGAGAAGATTCAGATGGTATTTTTACTCACATGCACCCATGTGCCTAAATACTGAGGCAGCTGAACACATCAGAGTCCTCTTTCTTTAAGAGCTTCGCCAGAGAGCTACCTTTTGAATGATGACATTTATATATTTTAATATAATTCATTGTGGTCAGAGGAATGTCCAATACAGTAATTTGGTACTCTGTATCAGTTCTCAGTGAGTGACTAATCTATCAAATTTGTTCAGCACTACAAGTCAGAACATGATTTTTTTTTCTAGCTGCTGATGTGGCTAGCTCACACAGCTTTTAGAAAAAATCAAGTTGTGGGGTTTTTCCATCCTATATATCATCATCTCTGTCCACAGCAAAGAATTTAGAATCGGGGCTTGACTGACTGGCTATTTTTCTCAGAGTCACATGAGGCAAAGCAGTGTACAGCTTACTCATCCAAACCTATTCAGAGTTTGAAGGTACCCTGTGATACAAATTTACTGAGCAGATAAGAAAACTGGGAACGCACAAATGGGGCAGATAAGGACGACTGCAAATTCCCATGGATCCTTTCAGAATTGGTTTGAGAATTTTTGGTGTTTTGCTTTGTTGTCTTTTTCTGGCATTGGTGCAGTGTATTTTTGACAAGCCTCAGCAGTTTTAGAAAAGCATTCAGAAGTTTTTGATGCTCATCTGAACCAATTCCATCTAATCAGAACAAGAGCTGAATGTTACTATTCTCAGGAAGCAATTGTATTCACAGAATTTCATCTTTTCTGATGTCCTCAATTTGTCCTCTGACAGAAGCAACTTTTATTAATCTGTCCTTTCACTGTTATTGATTGGCCGCTTATTATGCCAATGCATCCAGCTTATGTTTGCACATAAGCTGTGCAGTGAATCCAGTTGACAGCCACAATTTGAAACTCACATAGATAGAAGGAAGGCAACTGTCATTCTTGTCACTTGCCATATTCCATCTCCCAGGGGTGATGGGACAGACTTGTGATTTGAAACGGTAGAGTTCTTTGTGTTGTCAGAGTGTTCCTCTCACATTGCTGCTTTGGGAAGTCCCGTGTTAGTACCTCATTCCTTGCCCTTCAGGTGGGCTTTGCAGCATGTGGTGGCTGGATACTGAGAGCTGCTTTGAAGCCAGCACAGTTTGTGTGTGCCATAGCCTGTAGCTGTTGTGGTACCTGCAGATTCCACACACTGTGACTGGGAGTTCACTAATGAATGCTGAAGTGCTGAAATATTTACCCAGAGCTCATTAAGGTTGATTGTTAATGCCAGTCTGGGCTAAAATTGCCAAAGTAGTTGACTTCTTCCTTTCTACTTGAGGCTGAGCCAGGTGTAAGAGCAGCTCTCACTGTGTTACATGTGCACTGTGTGTAAATGTCAAAAGGCAACACACAACTAGACATTCCTTCAGCTCACTGTTTATATTTTGGATCAGCAGCATGATGAAGGATGGAATTCAGTGGCACTTGCTCCAAACAGGCACTGCAGGTGGTCTTACCTGTAGGTCCTCTTTTCCTTCATGAGAAATGGGATTGTTTGCTCTCAGTGCATCACAAAAGTGACTGCCAAACTAATACCCAGTCAAAGTATTCCCTCCAATCACCAGGCTTTAAGTAAATGCACTGCCAATTTATTGTCTGTTTGCACCACGTGGATTATCCAAAGGCACTGAGAATCTACAGCTGTGTAAGTAGTGCTGCAATTTTCCCTGCACATTGCATTTCATTGATCATTGTCATAACTCCTCCCCTCATTGCTAAGCTGTTGGCCAGCTCTGCCATTTCTCAGGTTGGTTGCATTTGGTTTGCTTTTCTCTGCAAGGCTTAGCACCAGTGCTGGAGGTGCCCGCCGGTCTCTCCAAGAGCTCACTTATCCCTATTTCCCTCATGTGGAGGAGCAGGGAAGGCAATGCCAGGCACTTGTTTGTAGATGCCATGCAGAAGTTGTCATCTGGAGGTGGCTGCATTGGACCTGCTACCAGGAAGTTCTCTTTGTCCCATGGGGAGCTGTCTGATGAATGCTTTGCCCTGTGTAGATAGCACAAGCTATTGAGTGCTGCTGCTGCTGACATAAGGTTGGAGAGAGCCCAGGGCTTGTCCATGGGTTTGTGAGGGTAAAATGGCAGTGTATCCAAGAACCACAGAGATGTTGATTTGAAATTGGTGAAGTGTCAAGACTGGGGAATGCAGTGATACCATTTCTCCAAGCACATTTTTGTTAGGTTAAAAAAATCACAATTTATGTGGCTTGAGCAAGTGGGTCTGCAGTTTTCAAAAAACTACTTTTATTCTTTCTGAATGAATATTTTTCCCTCTGGTTGTATATTCATTTCACTGCCTCTGTGTAAAGGTAAAACTGTTTGATTTCACAGTGGAATCATCATTTTCCTGTTGATCTCTAGTTTCCTGAGTACCTCATCATAATATCAAATCCGACTTTGTCTCTGGGTGGTTCCATAACATTTCCCTATAAGTAATTTCTTAGCTATTCTGAGGGGGGCTGGCAGAGGGACACAGTGGTATGCAAATAGTACAAGCCCTCATTGGACAACCTTAATAGCTGGGAGAAGGTAAAGGTACAGCTCATATCCCAATGCGTTGGTTGTTTTTGGCTGACAGAGGTTTTGTTCTTGGGGAGTTTGTGCTTATGAGGTTGTTTTCTGAGAGGTTACCTGCAGGGTTTGATGGCAGCTTTTGCAAGGGTGATAAATTAATACTTTGCACACTAATCTCAGAACAGCTACTTGGAAAGTAAAGCCCTCATCAACACGAGAGAAGTTGGCTGCCCTGTACAGCTTAGTTGAGGAAGAAAATGAGACTTGCAATATATTTTTTCCTATAGGTTCAGGACTAAGTATCTAAGTTTCTGTGGACCAGCTTTATTAACTGGGGCTGGTCCTGCAAGGAAGTGCTAAATAAGTCCTGAAGTTGAGTTATTAATGCCACTCTGGAGACTGCAGTTGAGGGGAGGCAGGACATAATGCTCCTCTTGATGAACTCCTGAGGTGAGGCATGAGCTCTGGAACACAAAGATAAGGAGATTGCTTGGGCCAATCTCATTTTAGTTAGCTTTTGTTTGTTTGTTTTTTCCTAATAGAATCAAATTTTGGGAGAGCTGAAGAGAAGACAGTGTGGAGGATAGAAGGCATGAGAGGAGGTTAGAGTTGTTCTGTGGAGCAGATCTGGAAAATTTGGAAAGCCATGAGACTGCAACATATTTGGGCATTTCTAGGATGTGACAATGGTTGTAAATAGCCTTACTGTGGAATCATGTATTGGCCTTTATAATTGTTATTTGCTGATGACATTCCTTTTAGTCCTTGAAACATGCTGGGCATTTCTCCATTTCCTTTTGGTTAGCTCCCCAGCATGCTTTGTCTAAACCCTGGTATTACAGCCAGAGCCAGGAGATATGCTGTTATTATTCTGCTTGAAAATACATTTTGAATAATGCTGCATATATTTTACAGATTTTATATCCATTCTGTAATATTCTAACTGCCTCCTTCGCTGATATACAGCCTCTAGATTTGGTCCTGTAGTAATGGGAAAAAATACTATATTACTTCCTGGCTCTTCTCATTCTCCAATTCTCTCCTTCCTTGAAATATGATCTATTTTGTTCTTTCTATTTCTGTTCCAAACATACATTAATACGTCCAGATCCCCATATGCACTTTCTATTACTGCTTAGTACTTAATTCAGGGTGATGTGACTTTACTGAAGCTAGTTGGCTAGCTTAGCCCTCCTAGTGTCCTCCTTCATTCCTCTTCTTTCACCCCATCCCTTTCTCTCCTTCTCTCTCTCCCTGCCTCCTTTTCTCACAGAATCACAGAATATTCTGTGTTGGAAGGGACCCACAAGGATCATTGAGTCCAACTCTTAAGTGGAGGGTTCATATTCTCACTTTCTGTTCACATAATCACAGAATCATAAACTGGTCTGCATTGGAAAGGACCTTAAAAATCATCTTGTTCCAAGTCCCCCACAACAGGCAGGGACACATTCCACTAGACCAGGATGCTCAGGGTCCCATCCCTTTCATCTGCCAGTCTTTGCCTGTTTACTTCATTTGCATGGAATTCTCTCAAGATAAAAATAATACATTTATGAGAAAAGCCTTCATTCATACTCACTAGAATGGCATTACAGTATATCAGCCGTACAAGTGTTTTGAAAATCTAGTTTCTGGTTTTTTAGAGGAGAAAAATGTGTGTCTTTAAGCACTATGATATGTAAGTATAATTACTTTTAACCATCTATTTTCTGTATTACTTCATCATTTATTTCCCCAGTGAAATAAGACAAGTGAGTTTAGCTTTTTTTTTCTGTCAGTCCTGGTTTGCATGCTGGTGTCTTGGTTAGATGCTGAGTTTACAAGAACTGCAGAGAATATTTGATTGCTTTGTTCCTTTTCATTGAAAGGCATGAAAGATAAAATGCTAAGAAAGTGAAATTTCAATATCACTTCTGTGTAGCTCCTCATCTGTTACTGGAAAAGAAGGAATTTTTTTTAACAAATATTTGATTGCTTATATTTCTATTTCAAAGCAAGATTTGGAAGTATCAATGCTAGAAAGCATTTCCAGAGAGAGAAATCTGTATCACTCCTCCACACTGAGGACAGGAATGGATAGGACATTTCCCACACTTTTCTTCTTGTTTAAAAAAAATTCTTAGAAAGTGGGAGGCAACAAAGCATCCAGCCCCTTTGCCTGGTAAGAAACAAGGGCTGGTCTTAGCATGGTGCTGATCACCTAACAGGAATTCAGCTGGTAAACCTGTGCCTGAAGGTTTGTCTTGGAAAGGGATCAATTCAACATGGAAATAGCTTTTTTTTTTTTTTTTTTTTTTTTTGTACCTTTACCACTGTCCTTGGAGATGATACTCTCCAGATTCTGAAGGCCTGACTTTTCTGCAGGCCCTGACTTTTGTGTAGGTCCGTGGGCACTTTCCCAAACAGCTCTTTTAAATCAGTGGGCATTTTGTCCCACCAGCATTGTTTCTTACCAGCCAGAAAATCAGCAGAGAGGTTCTGAGATTTGGTTCTCCTGTGAAATCTCAGCTTACATTTCCCATGTCCCTTTTCCAGAAAGTCACTCCTGCCCTCCTTAACTCTGGAATTCTTCCCCTCAATGTGGCTGCAAAACCTGCAGGCATCTCTTGTAGGGGATCTGAGTGCCTGCAGACAAACATCTTGCACCAGACAAATACTGCCTGCCTGCAAGAGGTCTTTGAAATGCTTTTAAAAAGCAATATCTGTTTCCTTCAAAAAGGCTGACCTCTCCCACTTGTGATGTACTTTCACTTGCATGTAACTTGCTGAAGCAATAATCGGGTTCTTTAAAATTCTGCTCTCTGCTCACATCTAAAACACTTGAATATTTTACTCTATCCAGGACTCGAGTAGCTTGCTCCTGTGCCTGCTTTCATTTTTTTTAAATTAACGGAGAAGTTTTCATGAACAATGAGCTCATTGAAGCAAAGAGAATTATTTGGCTGAAAATTCCATCTTTCTATGAACTGACGATATTACAGATTATCTGCTGAGCTATCTGACTGTAATTCAGAGAAATGCATGACTTCTCTGGCTTTATTACTGCATTTGTGTGGGTGAGCCAATCCTACTCCCCTGCATTTTACATGTCTTGCTGTTCTCCTAATGTTGACTAACATTTTGTACTGCTAAACAGTGCTTTGGTTCCCTCATGGGGTGTATTTGATGGCCTCACTGTCGGAAATAGTGACTGGAACAAAATTGCAGCTGTCTGGTTTAGAGCTTCTGGAAGAACCCATTTTTTTCCCACTAGAGAAGCACTTGTGAAGATCTCTGACCTGCAGTTACACATAAGTGGGGAATATAGGCCCATTCTGGTGGCTTGTTCTCCAAGAGATTTTCTGTAATAGCCAGCCTGAGATAGCCAAGACTATCATGCTTTCAGGATGTCATTCCATTAATTCTAAGGAGAAAGTGTTACTCTGGCAAGGGCTTTCCATTTAGTCTCTTGTCTGCTACTGCTCTGAGCCTTCTTATCAGTTGGACCTTGGGTTTTCCTCCCATGTACAATGGTGATAGTGACTTGCTGCTTATCTCATGTTGAGATTTAGTAATTCACAGTGATGTAACAGCTAAATAGGAAAATGGAGAGGATTTACGCAGGAGAAAAGCCTTGTAGTGCTATTTCTTGCAAGTTCCCTTCAATTCTAGAGGTTTGTCTTTCTAGAGAGATCACTCTTGCTTTTTAAATCTGAGACAGAAATTAGGATGTAATTTGTCAAACTTATCAAGAGCATTGCATAATGCCAATGAAACATCAGATTTACTTAATGACATGCAGTGGCCCTGATTCTATGTGCAGTGTGCACCTGCACAGCACCATGCACACCTAAGCATGGCACAAGAGTGATTTTTGAGTAGCATCTCCTGCAACTGCTGTCTGGCTCTGATCAGCAGATGGAGATGCTTGAAAAGGTTGTGGGCAGTGTTGTGGGTTATATGCCTCCAAATCCAACTGGCTCATCCTGGAAACATTTTATTAGTGTTCAGATTCTGCCTCATCTTTCAATCTGATCCAACAGAGCTTTCTTTGAATTGCAATGACTGGTGGATCATGCAGGCTGTGATCCAATATCCTGGCTTTATTTTCAGTTTGGTAGCAGCACAGTAAGTTCCTCCAAGTAAGTGCATAGGATGGATGAAAATAAAGCAATTCCAAAATGGCAAATAAATATGAGTGGCAGAATCCAGAAGAGGAAAGTGCATACGAGGAGATTAAGGAAAATGCATGGCTCACACTTCAAGTGGCTGCTGTGGCAGGATTCCACCATGGTTCAGTCACACATACAGTCATCACCATTGCTTCCAGCAGCCTGTGTGAAGTTGCTGCTCTACAGGTATCAGACACTGCCTTCTTGATCATGATAGAAAAATCCTGGTGTGACTGAATTGCCCAGGACTGCGAGTCCAGTAAAACATAACTCAATCAAGTATCTCCACAGGCCTGAATACACCTACCAGGTATCATGTCATAAAAGTAGTCACATCTTCATAATGTCAGCCAAAATCACAGTCTGTTCCTTCTTTAACACTTGAACTGTTTCCTTTCTGCACTACATTGTAATATTACTGTTAACAATAGATGATCTTTCTTTTTGGTACATCCTAACTCCACAGTAGAAAAACTTAACATGGCTGTAGAGACTGAAAATAAAGATTTATTGCATGGTCTTTAGTGTTGTATCAATGCACAAGCAAAGTGTCCTAATCCTTCATTCTTATGGCAAAGAAAGGATTATTCTATATTTAAAATGAAAATGGCTTTGAATTAAAATGTTATTTTGTTGAAGGCCATTGTAAAACCCATGGCTTGCAGAGGGGAGACAAAACCAATTCATCCTTATTATAATTGCAAGGCTCTGATCTTGTTTGCTTAGATGCTATGATGATGGACTCAAAATTGGCTCTTGGTAAATACAACATACTTTTTGCATAATATTGGTTAAGCTGCTCGAGGAATTTTTCACTTCCGGGTGAACTTGCCTGCTAAAGCAATGTTGAAATTGGCCTTGGTTGTGTGGAAGCTTTGCCTGAGGATTTTGTAATAGATCATGGTAAATTTGTTTCATGGTCCTATTAAGAAAGAACTGAGGAGATTGAGCATGCATCTTTATAAAAATTGCTGTTTGACTGAAGACTCTTTCACAAGTGCAAATCTGCCTTGTTAACCTTCTGTTTCCTTCACCACCCTCATTGGTACCATTCCTCAAATTTTGTGTTAAGTGCAAATATACAATTTAGCAAGTGTAGCAAACAAAAGCCCTGAAACAATCAGCTGTCACTAAAAACCCCCTTCTGATCTCCTGACAACTTTGCCAGGCACGAAGGCTTCACTCTGTGGTGTCTCTAGTGGCAAAGGCAGTTTGATTTTCACCATGTCCACTTATTCCTGCCTTCATCCTTCTGGCTCTCACCATAGCTGTATCAGCAGACTTATTTGAGGGACTTACTTGGATGACCAAACAGTGAAGTGAGCAGGGCTTAAAAAAAAGTCCATTGCTGCTGGAGTGTGTGTGCTCTGCTCCCTTTTCATTGAGGAGAACAGCTGCTTAGCCAAAAAAATGGGTTTTCAGCTACTGAAATTGTTGATAGGGAGGAGGAGGGATGTTGGTAAACAGTTTAATAAAATGAAAAACAAAATAAAAATGAGAAATGGTGGTCTATTGCATCTTGCTGTTGAGATTCACAAGATGTAGAAATCAAGGAGCTTTGCTTTTCCCTGGTATCAGCAGAGACATTCAACTGTTAGACCCATGTTCTGAACTCTGCTGGATTTGGGACACTTTTGTCAGTGATGCACTCATTCTGCCACACTGCCAGGCGTATTTCAGCACTCCCTCCCTCCCCCTAAAGCAGCTGAATTTATCATAAAATAGTTGTGTATTGATTGAGATGCAGAGGAAATGTCAAGCTGCCCCAGTGGCTGGGCTGTGACGTTCCCTGGGCCTTCCCATTTTTGAGCTGGGAAGACTGGAGGTCAAAGTCCACCTTCATACCACGTCTGAGAGCCCTCACCATCAGCCTATAAATTATACTCTTACCAGGCACTTTTTCTCATGGTATACCCATTGTTTGACCCCAAACAGATATTTAGTTTCCTTTTGCCCACCTATCTTTGATCTTTTTCTTTTCATTTGCCAAACTGTGAAAATACAGATTGAACAGACTCAAATGATGTTGCACTTGACTCAGTGTAAGTCTTAGTCATAGATTCTATAATGTCATAAAATTACTGTATTGATCCAGCTCCGTTTAAGATGTGTTTGAGGTATTTTATTTTATCCAATATGATATGTATGACAAAGCACTACATAACATTGGCCATATTAAGTAAATTTAGCACTTTGAGGTAACAAGACATTGCACAAAGGGAATGTTATTACACAGGATCTTCCAGAAACTTCTTGCTACGTAAGCTTGCATTAGATCTGGAGATCTGGAGAAATTGTAAAATAATTGTAAATTGTGCAAAGGGGACAAAGAGCAAGATAAGATGAACAGCAAGCTTAGTGCTCCTATGCATGAAGTAGATTCAAGCAGTAGCAAGGTGAGCTCTGTTAAGCAATGTGCATTGAAGCACTGCCAGGTGTAATCGCTGCTAAAGAAACTGGACTGTGTATCATTACCTCATGTGGAATAAGGATGCAGCATTTTGCAAAGCCGTGGTATTAAAAAAGAAATTTCACCTCTGGGGTCCTATCCTTTAGAACATTTTGGCTTTTTTTTTATTGGTGGGTGTTGAGCACAGCTAAGCTCCAGGGCATTTGTAAAGAGCTCAGTATGAATTGAGTCATCTGACTTTTCAGTCCTTGACTTTGAGTGCTGTGTTTGACTTTTACTCCAGAGAGGTTGCTGTGATGAGCCAAATGCAAGCAGGGCATATTGCTGACACTGCTCCTGTGAGCAGTAGGAGTTGAGCAAAACATAACATGCATATTTACTTTGCTCATTTAACATGCAACAAATAATTTAAATAAATTAAAATGCTAACACCTTGGTGGGAAATCAATGAATCACTTAACAACAATAGATTCTCCTGTACCTTTTATGTCTGTATTAATGCTGCATTAAATCAAATTACTTTCATTATGATGGATGTGAACTGAACTCATTTAGCAACAGGACAACCAGCACTTTCTTAATGTTGGAATCTCCATGTTTCCATCAGAGACCTTGGTTCAGGAAAACATGACAGTTCAAAGCTACGTTTGAGTTTTTGTACTTCAAGCTTCTGCAGAAATACCTTTTACAAGGAGATCTGAGGTTGAATGTGTGTCCAATGTGCAGTGGATTACACAAAACCAATAAAAATGAATTGCTGAAATCCCACACAAATTCTTCCTTCCGGAATTCCTTCCTTCCTTCCTGCCTTCCTTTTTGCCACCTGGAAAAAAGGCATGGATGTTTTTTGTGTTGGTCCTGTCATCTCTCTGTCCCTGATTGCCCTTAGCACAAAATCAACTATACAATAATCACAATATTAACAACTTCAGAATAAAAAAATCTTGGACAACTGATTATACTTGTAAATTTGTCCTTTTCACAAAGGAAAATGAAATTGTTTATGAGGAAAACTGATCTGATCTTAAGTTAACTAGAGATATTTCTATTTTGAGACTCTGGGTCAGCCCTAAGGGACTGCTACCCACTTAAGGAAGCCAAGGTGCCCACAACTTTTTGTTGTTTACAATAATCTTGACTAAAATTCCCAGGAAACTTCCTGATCATAAAAAACAGTTCAGCTTAGCTACATGTTTCCCAGCCTATCTGGTTTTAATATTACAAAGATTATGCTGTCATCGTACATTTTATTAGGTGTGATTTTTGTTTAGTGTACCATGTGTAATTAGCATGAGGTACAGTGTTCATTCAAGAGACTTGAACCAGTGACAGCAGGACTGCAGAACCAGACTTTTCCATTAGCTACGGAAACCATTCTGGCATGGAGGAGTAGCAGCTTCTTCAAGTTCCTCTGACCAGCTTCTGGAGATGTGTAAAAATGTGCCCTGGTTTCTATATTCTGCCTCTGAAAGTGATGTTTAGGACATATCCACGTGGATATGTTTAGATGTTGTAGTGGCTCAGGAATGATACTCCCCAATGTAGTGCTCCCTGATTTAGGCTCTCCAAACCATACCTCCAAAAGGTTGCCTCCTCCCCCTTCCCCTCTCCCTGCCTCCCTGTGCTGAGCTGGAGAGGAGAATTTAAGGCACAAAAGACAAAGATCATGGTTTGAGGTAAGAACAATTTACTGAAACAGCAATGAGATAAGAAAACAAACAGAAACAACAGCAATATTAATAACAAAAGTGTACAAAAGAGGGAGTGATTCACATGCAAAACTGCTCACCAGGAGCTCAACCTGATCACAGCCACACCACCCTGACCAGTCTCGAAGGCTTGGAACTGGTATCATCCAACCACTCCCTCCAGCTCAGGACTAGCACTACTCTTCCTCAACCAGAAGGAACTCCTCCCAGGAAGAAAGTTGCTTTTCCCACCCCTGACCAGGAGGTGGTATAGAATAATTTCCATGTCCTAGCCATGCCCACTCCTGACTACTGCAAAAAATTAATCCTATCATGGCCGGAACCAGGATAGACATCCTGGAACTAACTCTGCCTCTATTTGGCATTAACTTATCACAACAGTGTGAGAAATTCAAAGTATCCCACTGCCAAGGCATGTTCAGAAATAGTAGACTAGTATTACCTATTGTTCTGTTGGATAAGATGTGCACAGCAATTCTGAGGTGGCTATTGCATTGTAAATCCACATGCTAGTTTATCCTCCCATACCATATTTGTCTAGTCAGATCCATAAATTTATTAAATGAATTCTGGCTAAGAGCTGTTGTAGTACGTATAAGGACATTTGACTCTGTTAAAAAAGTCCTGCATGGAATTCAGAGCACAGTACCTAACCTAAATTTACATGAGTGGGACTTGGATGTAACTTTTTATTTGCATCTGAATCCTTATAGAGAGGTGAACTTCTGCTGTGAGATAGGCTGATATTTACTGAACTTGCTTTTCACTTGTCTCAGTCACATTGCAAGCCATTTGAAAGACATCCTTTTTGCATTTCTGAGCACAGGAGTAAGTGCTGCAGCTTCATGCATTATTGAAAAGTGCGGCCTCAGCTCATACAATATAGCAGGGATCCAAATGATCTCCAGACTCAAGCTTTTTATATACACACAGGCAGGTCAAAAATGAGGTTCCAGAGACGTGTAAGAGTGAAAGGACTGAAAGCAAATGCAGAGCATAAATAAAAAGTTTGGCTTATGCAAAAATGAACAAACTTTTACAGGGGAGGCAGCAGATGAGAATACCAGGCGTTAGAAGTTTAAGTGACCTCTAAATCCATTTTTGTGATAAACTCAGCTGGCCAGGCTCTCTCTCTCTCTCTCTCTCTCTCTCTCTCTCTCTCAACTTCTCTATGTATAACTATTGAATATTCTTTGAAGCAGAACCTCAGTAACCCATTTCCTGATTGAATGCTCTCACCTGAAGGTCATATTTAGTCATCCATAGCCTTCATCTGACCTGTACTATAATGAAGAAAAGCCTGAAAAGTTATTTAATAGCTGATGGAAATGCTTCAGTGTGAGAGAATTGAAGCTCTTGGCCCCTTTAGGAGAAGATCAAGGTGTCACTTTGGGAGACTTTATGTCCTGTTTTTCTCCTGGCACCAGTTATGGATGTTAATCCAAAAAAGTGAGGTAAGAGAAGGACCTGTGTGTGCAAAGTGACAAATCCCAACATGAAACACAGATTACTGTAAAGGGAAGGAGTAATGAAGTGTTGAAACAAAGTGTAACATCAAATCCTTCCCCTTCAGGTCACAACTGGATGCCTCCTCTTGAAAGTTCTGTTTTAAACAGAAGAGATGTGGCTTAAAAAAGGGGCAACTGGATGAAAGGTAGGGGCCAGTACTATGGAAGAGCTCAGATTAGATGTAAAGCTATGTCACTGAATTCATGATGTAGTTTGCTTCCAGGTGTTATTTCATGTCAGACCAGTGTGTGCATTTGAGATTTTGAAAATTTTCTCTTTTCCTGAGGAAGAAGAGATTTCTGAAATTTTTTACTTTTCCCATTAAGAACAAACAAACAAACAGACAGACAAAAGCACCCAAACCCAGAACAAACACTGATCTCCCCCAACAGCTAGACCAAGTTCTTTCCCTCTCCAAGATTTTCTAAATGCATGTTCCCTCATGAGCTTCCCCTTTCTTGTGCATCAGCTTGAGCACTGATACAGCCACTTTCTGTGCTGTTCACTCATTTGTTGTCATTTAATGTTCCCTGGGTTTGTGTTAACTCTGGGGTCACTGAAAATTCTATTCATAGCTCTTGTCTATTTGTCTTTACATGTGTTTTTGCTAATTGGGCCTGGAAAAATACCATCTACAGGCATGCTGCTGTATACCTATAAAATATTCATACTAAGATTGGCAAATCAATGTAGCTGGGACCAGAGTTAAGCCAGTAACAACCTTTTAATATTCTGGTAAATATACCAGGGGGTTTCGTTATCAGCTTTGTTTTTTTCAAGTGTTAGGTCTAAACACATACGAGATGGGTAAGCCAGACTTCTTGTTTAAGATGTGCTAAATTATTTCCATAAATCTTATATTGTTGTCTGTTTAAATTATTATGAGCCAAGATCCCTGGCACTAGAGGCTACACACTACAATGAAACGTGTTCATATTTTCTGTGTTTATGAATCTAAATTATGACAGGGTACTTTTTTTCTCTTCTGTCTCATGCTTTTTCTCCTCAGAGCACTCCACTGTGGATATTCACAGATGGGCTAATAACAATCACAATGGTTGCCTATTTGTCACCATGTCATAAGTTGCCAGAGATTCTTTATTTGTGCTATTAAAAACATACAAATAAAAAACACCTTTTAGTTGTCTGATGGTCCTCCTTGAAGGCCTACTTAGTTTCCCGAGAGGCGTTGAAAAATCAAGTTTTTAACACTTATGAAGAATAAAGAATGAGAAAGAAACTTCTCTCCTGCTTAATTGTACCTCATCCACGTCTACTTTCTGCAGAACTGCCACACTTAGTGCTTATGCAGTGTGTTTCCTTCCTTTATCCAAAGGATAAACTCCAGAGGGAGGTTTAGATCACAACCAAGCAAAGAAGAGCAAGTGACCCAATGTGCTCACCATTTTGACAATAGCTTTATCTACATTACCGGTGTGTTACAGGATTTTCTCTTTTTGAGCTTTTTTAGAGCAAAAGGGTTTTCCTACTTTTGTCAACCAGGTGGCTTTGTCTTTTTTTTTTTTTTCTTGCATATTTCCAGCAATTCATTTCCCATTTTTACCATTGAAACAATGGCTTTCAGGTCCTAAAATAGAAACCAGTTTCAAGTAGAAGGGAATGTGTACCCAGCGATTGCAAGCCAAGGTGTAATGTTGCATATGAAATCACAGGTAAAACCTGAGTATGAAGCCCCAGGCAATTCCCCCAAGCAGGACTTAATTGACAGCCTGTGCTTCACATCCTAGTTTCCTCAAAAACCTTTTTGAGGCCTTTACAGATTAGAAGTCATGAAAACCTTGCTTTCATAATCCTGGTGCTGACACATGTAGCTGAGCCTGTGTATTTGCTTGGCAAAGGTATTCAAAATACCTGTGCAGCAGGATCCAGTCTTCTCCCTGCCAACATGCATCTCCTGCAGCTTTGTTCAGGGCACAAAGAAAGTTTTTGGGGCAGGCAATATATTTCTCTTTGTTTTCAGACCACACATAAAAAAAATTGAGCTGATCTTGGCTGAAGGTGATAGGTCAGGTCATGACAGAAGCAGGGAATGCTTTCAGTGACAACTTGTAATTCTCCTCCCCTGTGGCTGGACTTTACAGAAAGCTTCAAAGTTTTTGCACAACACCATCTTATAGGATCCTAATAAATTATGCACACTTGCTGGAGTTGACTATCTGATACTCTCCCTTCTGGTGCTCTCTTACAAAATTACTTCCTCTGGGAACTTTTAGTAATGGAAGACATGGCCAAGATGAAGTGGGAGCTTGCTACTTGGTAGTGATAGTCTACTGAAGCACTAAGTAATGTAATCTTACTTTATACTTTTTTTCTCAGATCTCATTTATATTTAACCTTGCTGCTATGTCTCCAGCTGGAAAACAGAGCTTGTCTCAAAGAAGATGCACTTTTTCCATATCCTACAATTGATAGTTATAATAAATATGTGCAGCACACTTTCAGAGTTCTGTCCCTGTTGCAGTCCACTGTCCACATTTACGCTAATGTGGCCATTTTGCTTAGGTTTGCTGTGTGTTAGCGATAAAAGACATTAATGTTTCCCTGGAGTAGCTAATGGGCTCTTTCATAATTTGCATGTCCCCTGTTGGCATTGGCTGACTTGTGGTCCAGGATGGGCACTTCTTCAGCTTTGCAAGAGGCATAATATTATTTTGCTAAATATAATGACACTAAGGGGACTGAGTTTCTTGGAGTTGAGATTCCACAGAATTATAAAATTTAATCACCAGTTAGAGATCAATTCTGATATGTAAAAAAGGGCAAAAGGCAGATGAACACCCTCAGCACATGAAAGAAGAAGCAGGTTAATTTGGGCATGGTCCTATAGACTCAATCCTAAACTGTGTCACACTGCTGATCCAACCCAGCTAATGGGCAGCTGTCCCAGCCCTGCCCAGTGCTGCCCCCAGACCAGGAACACCCAGGAGGCCTCAACTTTTACTGAAATGCTTTAGACCCTTATGTAGACCAGACAGACCTAAAAATGAGGGGGCCAGTTCTTTGAGGATGGTTTCTTTTATAGACATTAGTCATAGTTGTTCTGTTGCATGTGGTTAGTAAGTTCAGTAATAGTAGATAAATGGCTGATGAGTCCTGTGGTGGTTGTCCTTGGTATATATTTACTTTTGACATTCAGGATAATATTAAGCATGTTTTAAATGCCAGAAGAAGAGGTACCATGAAACATCATGGCAGTTCATCTATAGCTTAACTCTTTTATTAATTTCAAATGCTTTCATTCTACTGTAATAATCTTTTATTCACTTCATCTTACTTTTCTGTCTTTGCTTATCAATGATTATTTTTATATGCTTGAAATTTCAGGTCTTGGCATCATTTTGTGTGTGCCCATGTGAGCTGCTCTAGCTCAGGAACACCCTAATACAGGAATAACTCAAAGTTAATTGTGTAGTGAAGGTTGCAGCAGTTTCTGCTGGCTCACAGAGGGCTACTTGTGAGGTTTCCCTAAACCTCAGTGGGGCTAAGGAATCACTGAGGAGTTATGAATTGCAGTGCAGGTGTTACCACCCAGTGTAATGTGCTTTCCTGCTTCTTGGCCTGCTGTTCTTCATCTTCCTTCCCCATGCTTTCTTGTCTGTCTTTTCAATCAGTCTGGGCTTTTATTCTTCCTTGCTCCTCTCCAGTTCTCAAGATACTATCTGTATTTTCCTCCACAAGAGGCCTGGACAAAGGCTGCACTGGGGTTTATATTTCTAGGGAGATTAGTTTGTGAAAGCCTGTGCTGTAAAGATCTATAGTCTCTACTGAAGAAGTGTGTGCTGGGCATAGGAGTAATTTCTCTTGGGTGAGCAATACTGGATGCAGCCAAGTTTTACTTTGTTAGCAATGAATGAGTATTTCTGTTGTTTAACATTGTATAGTCTATGTTATTAGGAATTATACCACCCTTTAAGCCTTAAGTTCAGAAGTCCAATTGCAGAAGATTTTTTTGTTTGCTGAAAGGAAACCCCTCACTGTTCTAGATTTAAATGGCTTTTAAAGTTTGAATTAGCACTGGGCAAAGGTGCTGTAATGAAGTCAGCACAGTGTAAATGACCAGGTTGCAAACGACCAGGGCAGCAATCAGTAGCAGGATCTCAGGCACCAAAAATATTCCAGTGTCCATAATATTCATTCAGCCATATGCATGGCTCAGTGGTAGTGCTATCCTGGGGGCCCTCTTTGGCTTACCCAGGCAGTGACGGGGGAGAGCCCATGTCCTTATGTGCTGAATGGGGAATGTGGGACTCACAGTGGGGTGTGGAGAAGGGCAGATTGTGCTTTGGAAGCCAGAGAGAGGGAAGGGGAGTACCAAAAATGTTGCAAGGTCCTACCAGCAGCAGGTCCCAGGGCCCCAGGGGAATCAGATTGACTGGAAGGAAGAGTGCGAGAGAAAGAGAATTGCATTTTCCTGCAGCAAAGCAAAACCCATGTCCTACAGAATAAATAGAATTGTGATATTTGGTGGAGATACAGTCCAGTACCAGTCTGGTATTTTCACCAAGCAGTGGATGATGTTGTGTTTGACCCATTACTTTTGATCATGGTTCTCATTGTGTATTCAGAGATGTTCACTAGGGGGAACAGCTTCTTGATGCATCATTGCTTTTCAGTGGAGCTTCAGTGGGACTGAGACAGAATTCCTTGACTTATTCTACAGCAGTGTGTTTCTGTGATAAGTAGGGAAGAAATGCCTGTGAGACACTATTATACTCACCTTCCAGATGATGGATTGGTCATTCCAGCCACAAGGCCCATTGAAGGGAGATCAGAAGATAATTGACTGTCAAGATTTTGAGCAATGTTAAAGTCAATTGCTGCAGAGGTCAGTTTATTTGTACAATGGGCCCGTTTACAAAGGGTTACAGAATGCTAATAATCATTTTTGTTTAAATGGAAATGCTAATCATCGTCAAGGAAGAATTGACTTCTAAATGTTAAACTTGAATATCCTTTTGAAATCTGAAAGCACTTGGTCTAAGAACCAATTATTTCTATCGAATAGAATGTGAACGATTTAAAACAAAATTATATGGAAAATGCCAAAAGTCAATGCTTTGATTGCATGCCAAAAGTAATTGATTTTTACCTACAGTCAGTCAGCTGAATTGTGTGTGCATATGTGTTGCGTACATGTATGTAATTTTTTTTTAAATTTCTCAAGGATTGAAAAAACAACTTGTTGGCAATACATAGAAACATGACTGAGGGAAGTAGCATGACCGGGTCAATAGTGAGGAAAAAAACCAACTTAATTGTTAATAAGTAGAAAAGAAGTACAACTACTCAAATTCCTGAGGCTTTTGTCCTGAATAGCCATCAGATCTGAGACTCAGGACACTGCTGATCAGGCTCTGGGACAGACTGGAGCACCTGTGCTCAGAATAATACCTCAATTTTTTTTTTCCCCTGTGGGGCTCACCGTATCTTTTTTTTAAAAAAAAAAAAAAAAAAAAAAAAAAAAAAAAAAAAAAAAAAAAAAAGAGATAATTCCTTAAGTTATTTATGCCCACTTCATGTATGTGTAATTAAAAGGAAAACTGCAAGTCCACCAAGAACCAAAGTATTATCTACTGTATATATTAGACGTTCATACTGTGTTTCTGTTTTCAAATCAAGCTTAGTGCTTAGCATCAGCAAGATTTCTGGTAAAAACCATCAAGATTTCAAGGTCAATCCATTTTTTATATTCACAGAAAGTATTCATTCTACCACTCAGTCCTTAGAAAAGTCTCACAGTCCTGCTTCCAGTAAAACGTTGGATAGCACAAATTTTGACATACACACACACTTGCTGATCCTCCTTACTTCTCTTGCTAGTGGGATTCTTTGGAAGCAGAGAAAACCTCTTAAACACACACAGAGAAATCAGTCTTCATTTTTAGTTTCTCTTTATTTTTGTGTGTATATAGAATGATACAGTGAAGCAGCACTGATGGGAGCTTGATGGGACACGTGTCACAACCCACCTGTTCTGCAAAAGCTCTTTCTTCTTTATCTGCTATTAATACTTTTTGTTGAGGGCTCAGTTGACCTAATGTGGTTTTCAGGGAGAGCTGCCACCAGGACACCCCTTGGCTGCACACAAGCTCAATTCTCAGGATTCCAATTCCATTCATTACTGTGGCAATAACTTTGAGTCTTCTGGGGCACTGGGGGGCATTGAGCCTGCATGCTACTGTACCTGCTGCATCCAAAACTGGATCTGTAGAAGGGAGATGCTCAAGAAATCTGACGAAAATTGCAGGTTTATTAGGAAGAAAACAAAATCAAGTTGTTCCTTCAGTGGTCAGAGTTGGCATCCAACAGAGCTTTGAACAGCTTATAGAGAAGTGACTGTGGGACTGTGCCTGGTGGTAGGAAGTACAAGGCTCCTTCAAGCAGGTCTCCATGATATTTTGCAGGCAGAGGAGAGGGGTGTTCTTAACCTGCTGATGTTTACAAGACCATGGGAAGGCTGTACCCATGCCAAGCTGCTGTGCCATGCTGAAAGAGGGAATATTCACCTGGCATGGCCCCAGCAGCTCAGCCTCTGTGTCAGCTTCTTCCTGGCAGATGTGGGGCATCCAAGGCAAGGTGGGCTTGCAGAGCAAATTCACATCTGCAGAACACCAGAAAATCAGATACTTGAAGGGATCTTGCCATTTTAAGAGATATGAAAACCTCCCAGGTTTCTAGACCCCTTCCACCATCTAAGTGATTTAAAGAAGTGGTAAAACACATAAAAATCCCATTTTTCTAATTAATCACTACACTTGGAAACTAGAAGATTGAATTAGTTCCCTAATATTCCTGAGCAAAGGGAACAGTCTATAAACCTTTGATTTTTATGTAAGTCTTCATTCTTTTCCTATCCACCACTTCAGTTGGAGCATTCTGACCTACACACTTCACTTTTATTGTTTTTCTTTCTTTATGATATTTGTTCAAGCTAAAACAACTTTGGGAAGGTAAACAGTACTTCTGTATAACTGTTTTGTTTTCTGGCTCTCATGTGCTAACATGCCCCTGAATGTTTGTGCTGCATTTTCCTTAACGGAAATCTTTACTGTTCAGCTTCCAGTCCAAACAAGTGAGATCCTAAGAAACCTGGAGTTTTCCAGAACAGCTTAGCTGCATAAATGTAATTACAAGACTGGAGAAAATGCTACCCCTGTGCCATGTTTATATGAGGAATCCAATATAACTGCTTCTGGGAATCTGGTGAGGAGCTGGCTGTGATCCCTTTTATGTGAGTGCCACCCAAATAATGGCAATGAAAAGGGGAATGTGCCCAGTGGATGTAACGTATATGAGGGCTTGGTCCATATCAGTCACATGCTGAAACAAAAACACTGTAATATCCACTGCTTCAGTGGAATCTCTGTGGGATGTACAAAGCCAGCTCTGGATTCCCCTGAAAATCCACACCTCAGCCAGAAAAGAAAACATGGCTCCCATATGAATCCAGGTCTATGCAAGATTCCTGGTAGTCTGGAGTCCAAGTAATGAGAGGTGGTTAAGGGAAGGCAGAGGAAGAAATGTGAAGAATATGCTGTCATGTTGTGACTTTGGTTAAAGCAGAAGCAGCATGTTGCTAAGTGTTGCTGCATCTGCTCCAGTTCATCCATCTTTACTTAACAACCTTTTGGCTTTTTTCTGTTAAAACACTTATAAAAAATTACTTATCTGATGATAGTAAATATCTGATTATTCTCTGTATGTTCAGATATTTTTAAATGCTTTGCTATATTATAGTTTCTAAATTAAGACATTATGGGTATATGCATATCAAGTAGTGTAGGAAAAATTAGTTTTACCATGTCCACTTTAACTTTCACAAGCTTAAAATGATGACACAAAATACCAGAAGAGAAACAAAGTTTAGATGTTTACATGATCTATAGAAGGTCATCACAGGCAGAAGGTGAAGACAGAATTTGGGATACGATAAAAGCAGGAGTCTTCTTCCCAAGTCCTTAAGCAAGTTTGTCTAGGAAAAGATGAGTATATCCTGCCAAAGTTCTAAGTTACATTGGAAGATACAATATAATTCTATCACGTTTGTTTTGCTTGAGGTTGGACTTTTTTTTATTACCTTTTAAGATATCAGGTTGTTAACCATATCTTTACTGTGTCTCTCAGTTTGGAGAACTATTTTTCCCACCCTTAGGAGTAGTGAATATCTTGTATACATGGATGAACAGTGGGTCCTTACTTGCAGGCAGTAAAATGTTATGATACTCATTTGCAGTACAGATACACAAGCCTGGTCATCACGTTGCCCAACATTAATGCATTTATATGGCTACAAATTCCATTACTTTGTGCAACTGAAAGGACGGGGATTTTGCCAGATAGGGAGAAATCCCAGACCACTCTTATTAAGAACCTGATGTCAGTCCAGAAAGGGATGGTATATATTGTTTTAAACATTCAACAAACCAAAGCTGAAAAAGAATCAAACTGGAGATGGTTTAAGTTCTGCTTCTGAGCATAGGCAGACTGCCACAAAAGGTAGAGGAGTATTTGTCTGTGAAGCAGACCTCATCTCTGGAACAGGCATAGCCTCTTCATAATATAATGATACGAAACTCAGACTATTCTTCTACTCACTGAAGAATGAGAAGTCTTATATACTGCAGGAGGTTGTTCTAAAGGTAGTTTTATTGAAGATAAGCTTTCAAAATATTCCTATAAATATTTTTTAAGGCAGTCAAGTGGAGCCTGGAATTTTTCTATGGTAGTATTAATTTTAAAATGTCACTAAAATCAGAAGGTATAGATTTGCCAGTCTCAGAGTGTTCTGATGGCCCAGACTTAGCTGTGTTCAGTGTTTAGAGGAAAGGCTTTCCTGGAAGCCTTCTCTTCCATCAATCCTGGCTATGACCAAGGGTGACTCCTATGGACTGTGGATGTGAAGGAGGCAGCTCTTTCACCTACCTAGAAGATCTCAGGTAAGGTAATACTGAGTCTAAAGGCAGCTGGATCTGAGCAGAATCAGTCAGCAACATCGAGTCAGAAAGGCTGGAGCAGAGCTAAGGTGCTCAGGAAAGGCAATTTTAGGGATCTTTGTGCAGACGGTTTGCTGTAAGTTAAAGCTGGTGCCCCTCAAAATAATCACAAGGGTGCAGCTCTTACGACGCCAACTAAAGGCCTGAGTTCCTCAGCCAGCCTTTTCCCAAGCTCTGCTGGGCACAAGCAGGGCCAGCAGAAAATGCATGCAGGTGTAGTGTTTTACAATTCCTCCAAATGATTCATGAGCCAGAGGTGGTGTAGCCTGGGGGGAAAGGAGAAAGAAGGAAGCAAGTTAAAAGGTAGCTTGGAACTGAGAGGCAGTCATGTAACCAAAAATAGGAGTCTTCTACTATTTTTCCTGTTTCTCAACTAGAACACAGTTACAATCCAGTGGAGCCAAAGTTGCCAAAGCCCCTCTGAAAATGCTTCTGGGTACCCACTGCATCACCAAGTAATTAGTGACACCTAGGGACACTTTAGCACCTCTGCCTTGCTGCAGATGACATGGAGTAACTTTTGAAAAATTCCTCCTTTGTGAGTGAAAATACAGAACTAGGAGAGTGGTTTAATTTGTGCCTTTATTTTTCTGGTTGGTAAAGAGAAGCCTTGAAAGAGACTCGAGAGTGAAGCAGAATAATCAAGCAATTCATTGATCTAAAGTTAATCTGCTGCAACTGCCTCAGCAAATGCTAAAAATGGCCTCCTTTGCTCCTTTCTGTAAGTGAGGAAACAGCTTCTGCCAATATCCCTCTAACACCAGCAGCCCTTGGCGCTTTTGTCAAACACGCTCTGTGTTTGAACAGATCAAATGAAACTCATTTGTTGTTATTGTTTAAGATTAGGCTGTACTTATAGAATTACTGCGGCATTATTAGGCCAGTTTCCTAGAACACAAAGAGAACGAAAAACAAAAATTAAAAAGAAGAGGAAATTCTGTTTATTTTTTGGTTTAGAACTCAGTACTGAGCTTTGAGTTTCTGCTTTTCTCAGTAGTGAATTATACAGCATTGTTTTCTTTAGAGAAGCGCCAAGAAGTTGCCTTCAAAACATTATATTGTTACACAAAGGTACTAGGTACTATACAAAGCATTCAGAATGTTTCCGAAATGCTTAGGAGGTGAGTTGCTGGTGAAAAATAGGAGCAAATCACACCTTTTATCTCTGGGCTCTGATATGGAATCTGTACAAGCATGAGCAGGTCACTTAAATGGACTATCTACTGCTCCATCTGCAAAATGAAGCTACTGAGTGCATCAAACTACCCAGGGAAACCAGAAAATATATCTGTAGGCAAAATGTTTGGTGCTGACCTGCTGGGATTTATGCAAGCTGAATTTTCTTTTGTGCTTTCGCTGATGGAAGGCATTTCTGCCAAGCCATCAGAAGCCATAATTTTCTTAAATGAAAACTCATCAGTCCTCTAAACTATCTTGAAAATGTGCTGTGGCTCACAACTAGTATTTTCATGGAATCTTAGAGCAATTCAGGTTGGAAGGAAACATAGAAGGTCTCTAGTCCAGCTTAAAGCAGGGCCAACAGTAAAAATGAGTAATTCCACTAATTTTGGTGAATTTAACAAGGCTTCAGAAATGTTTTGCCAGGAGAGTTTTCCTTGTTTAAGGAAGCTGACTGGCCCACATACCTCCCCTGTCTTTGTGTTCAGCAGCAACCAAACTTCTCTAGCTCCATTAGATCATACCTGGAGATCAAAACTTTCTTTAGATACAAACAGAAAAGTAGAAAAATAGCACATTCCTCCCTACCCACTGCCATTTCAGTTTGAAGTTAAGTTCCAAAGAATATTTGTTACAAAACAAAACACACACAAAAAAAAAGACAAGTCTGGAAAAAATCAATACATTGACAGAGGAAAGTTTGTTTCTCTGACTCTGCCAGAGGATGCTATTAGGTTGTATCCCACTTGGGTTTAGGATTTCTGCTAGTTCTGTATTGCCTGGAGCTTAGCCACTGGTAAGATACCAGTAGAGGTAATTCTTTAACCACACAGAGGATTTTCTTTTATTTCTTCAGTAAAGGATATTCCTGATGCTTAGCCAGTGCAGGGGAGCTTTACATATTAGCACAATCTTTGGCTTTTGAGCCCACAACAGTTATGGATTGTGCTGACTTCTGCTTCCACTTCCAACCAACCATGCAGGCAGGCATTGTAGGATATTTAGCTCTTACTGCAGGACTGGAGCATGCTAAAATTGTGAATGCCAAAGCATCCTGATGAACTCCCCAAATAAAAGTGATTCACTACTAATCTTAAAATGCTATTCTGCTCTAGACAATGGCTATTCAAAAAAGGGCCTAATTTAATCAATAGAGTAGCTCCCTGTGTACATTCAGACACGTATAAAATCTGCTGGTGCCAACATGATGGCTTTTACTGCTTTTCACTTCTATTAGCATTGCTGAAACAATTCAGCTATGAGCAAGCTGGAATCTCCACTTTCCTGTATTATATCCCCTGAAATTATAGCTGGCACAGCACAGAGGATCTCAGCACCTGAGTGCTGTCAATAATGGTGCTGTTAACCCAGCTTCTGGTGAGTAACCTACCCGACCACTGAAAGCACTGGGACTGCACCAGTTTTACTGAGCCCATTACTTTAGTTTACAGAGCAGTTGCTACTGGGTACATTCTGCAAGGACAGAATGCCTCAATTTTGACCTCACGATGTCTTTGAAGGTTAGGAAATGATTGTATTTTTCATTGTCCATCTGAGTACTGTTCCTGCATTAATATAAATCCCCTTACAGTATTTTTACACAGCTGACTCCTGTGTGATAGTATGATATTAAAAGCTGGGGGGGTCTCATTCAGTTTAGCTAAGGAAGCAATCATTTGAATACTGACCTCCAACACCTGCAAAACTGGGTGGGAAAAAAAAAAAGGAGGACCTGTGTGCCTGCAGCATTCTGATCTGTTTCTGTGGCTGGTAAGAATACAGCTTGAGTCTATACTACTGGAAAGTAACATTGCATAGAAAAGAGAAAAAAAAGGGAAAAAACCCCATATTATCTCAAAAAGTTAAGAAGAAATTCTGAGCAATCTCACCTTTTTCATCCCATATCAGTTCTGTTTGTGCAATGTCAAGTTTTCAAACAAACAGACTTAAAAGTAGAAGTTTGAATTTTGATTAGAGCATTGTGATTGACCTGTCAGTGGTGATAGGTCTGCGATAAATCCTTTTTAGACTTCAACAGGATTGGCATCATACTCTACAGTTACTGAGTGTAAGGTGATGCAGATTCCTCCCAGCCAGGGTTCCAGGCTGGATTTTGATACTGCACACTTCAACATCCGGGAGAGTTTGATTTAGATTAACTTTTAGTGGATGCAATGTAGGAAGCTTCCTGTTCTAGCTGGTAATGATGGAAATGCAGGTTGGGTGCTGCTGAAGACACAGAGGTCAGTGCCCTGAGAAAGTAGGACAGGCTGCATTTCAGAATAGGGAACAGAGAGGAAGGAGGGAAAGCTCTTGATGTTCTCACATGCAGCCCAGGGTGTGATGGTCAGAAAGCAGAAGAACTACCAGCAGATTAAAACCTAGAGCCACGAAAGTGAATTTGCAGCTTGGGCAGTCTGTACAAGGAGATAATGATGCTAATTCCTGTGAGTAGCGAGCTGGATTCTGATCAACCCTGTGTCAGCAGGTGTACTCCAGAGATAGCAAGGAGCAGAAAAACAGGTTAATTACTATTTTTAGCAATGTAATAAGAACAGACTGGGCAAGTTAGCACTATTTTCCTGATAAATATTAGATTGTGGATTCTCAGGGAGCACAAGCATCTGAGATAGTGACTAGTAATAGAGCACTCTGCAGGAGCTGAACCGAGGCAGGTTTCATCCACAGAAGAACATCCTCAGCTCCTCACTGTGAGAATCCGGCTGCTCCTATACCCTGCCATCTGTTCAGCAGCCTTCAGGTGGTCCAGAGCAATACTTGCCCTAGTGAGAGGCTCCTGGCTGTACAACACCAGGGAAGATCTCCCCTCAGATCCAGTGCTACCTCTGGTACTCACTCTCAGAGCCAAGAAAGCAGATACCTCTCAATGGCACAAGAAATCCTATGCCCCCCCACCTCAGTTATGGGTCAGGAGCAGGGATGTAGGGAAAAAAAAAAATAAGAGAGAGCCTCTTCCTCCTACTTTCCTCAAATAGAGGAGGGGAAGGGAAGAAATAAGGCAAAACTGAGGCAGATATGCCAAATTCCTGAAGACTGCTTCTAGCAACCCAGCAGATTTGCTGTAGACCATCAATAAGCAGGAAAATACAACAGCTTAGGGACACTTCAGGGAGTGACAGATATGCACTGAGGAGAACCTGGATGAGGGGCCTCAGTATTAAGATATGTGGGGTGAGTTTCCTCAGGACAACAAGACCTTGACCACCAACTGAATTAAAGTTGTGGCCAGGCAGTGAAGTTAGTGAGCTGGTGGTAAAAATCCCCTTACCATGCTCTGTTCTTTTGAATCCTCTGCTCACCTCTATATAATTCAGAAGCTATTAAGAATTATTCATATCCTCACTCTGCACATTGCAATGCACCTGGAGGATGTCTTTCTCTAATAACTATTTGTCTTCACAGACTTAAGACACCCTACTGAACTAGGGTCTTTCCTAAGATCAAATTTACATGGGAGAAAAGCATGGTTTTCTTTTTGCCTGGATTTCTTTTAGTAAATGGGAAAGAAAGAAGGCTGCTTATCTTCACAAAGTACTTTGCTTACAGAGAAATAAATACAGCTTTGTGACTCTAACACATCATCTGAGTGGGTTGAGCCTGAGGTGCCTTTTGCCATGTGTAATGCAGGACAGTCTCTGTTCGTGTCTAGAGCCCACACAGTCACCTCCACAGCTCACAGATTAGTGAGGGGAGGATGCTCTGAGACAGTATTGTGGCACACAGCAAATCTTTTAAGGCAGGAAAACCCTCTAGAACAGAATTTAAAAACAAGTTACTCAGTACAAGTGTTTTATTTCTCATGTAATTTTATAGTTTCCCAGAATGTCTCAACCTGTATTCCTGGGTAATGCATAGTCAGTTCATTAGCAAGCTCTGGAGGGATGACTGCTAAGGTGATACTGGCTTCTGTTTACTTCTACTTGCTAGGCTGTATGACAAGAACCTTTAAAATACCCCAAAATCTCACCTGATGGTTTCTGTGCTTACTTATACTGCTATTGACAGAGGAATGTTAGGAAGGCCTTGGCAGAAGTTTGGAAAACAGATTATTTCAAAAGACATCTAATTTGAAACCAGTAATTATAAAAGTCTGAATTCTCTTACTTCCCTGATGGGATTCAAACTTCCAGAGAGGTTCTCTGCAGCTCCACAGTGCCAGTTCAGATTAATGCCCTCAGTGATGGATCAGCTGCTTGCACTGCAAGACAGCCAGAGGTGTGATTGTGACTGCAGGTGTGGGCAGCTTGTACACAGAAAGGCCGGTATTTTTTTTTTGCAAAGGAAAGGAGAATGTGTATTTTCCCTTCTGAAACTGCCTGACAGTGTTATTAGAGCTGGGTATGGATATAAGGAGCAGTGCATCATTCTGGTGGGGATTCAGTCTGCTGTTGGAATTCCCACAGTGTGATGTGCTGCCTCTGACATGCAGTTCCCTCTCTGTCAATGAAAAAAAAATCTGCCTGAAATTTGTTGCCAATAGAGATTTTTTAAAATTTTAATTTCTTATGAGTTCACCATAGCTGCGCTCATTCTGTTTTGCTCATTACTAAATTTTCTAAAAGACCTTGTTGACTCTCCACGAGTGTTTTTATGAGTGGCTTTTCCAGTTCAAGGTCCCTATCAGGGGACTCTCAGAGAGATGCTCTGGCAGCAGAATAGCCAACTCTTATCATGTCAAATGCATAAGAATTAGAATTACTTAAGTTGTTTTCTAATGGCAGATTTTCCATCAAGAAATATCACTTTGAAAACTAGACTTCCTGTGGGAATATGTCAATTTACACAAAATGCCAAGGTCTTTTTCAATCTGAGAGAAAATCAAAATGAAGTATTTTGGCCTTACTATGATGAAGCAGTGCTATAATTTACTTCATTTGCAACTATACTATGGTATATTTTACTGTAAAATTGACATGAAACACTTTAATTTTAATTCCTTTACACAGAAGCATTTGCTCCCCAGCTGTTTTTCCTACATAAGATTTTATTTCAAGGAAAACTTCAATTTTAATCTTGTTCATTCCAATACATGGATTGGAAACAAAAAGAAACTGTGGAATTTCCTGCAAAGCAGAAATTTGTTGTGTTGTTCAGATCCAGCACCTATTGTGTACCCCAGGCATTTGAAGACCAACTGGTGCATAACTGGAGTACCACACAAAGCAAACAAACAGAAAACCCCTGGGGCTGAAATCTGTTCCCAGTAAATATTTGAGTAATTTCAAAGTATTCATCAACTGCATTCTGCCCATGAACTATTTGCAAACAGCCAACAAGTGCCAGATTTCACAAGCAAATTGTTCACTGCAGAGTTTGCCTCTTCACAGTAACAGGGATGTGTGCTACTAAGAAGCCAGCTGTGCTTCCTACACAAGCTTTTAACCATAGCCATGGTAAAAGTTTTATGTGTGAGCAGCAGGACAGTAGAGTTCTAGGGAAACTATATTTTAAAACCTTGCTTAAATATTTCTTAATAAAAATATTTACTGCCTTTTAGTCAAAGATTTCCAAACCCAGTGAGCATCATTACTTCCATTTTAGTAGCAGAATGAAAAGGCAAAAGGAGAAACCACAAAATTTATCTTAGATCCCATTGTAGATAAAATGAGGTGGGAATGGAATTAGCTCTTGAGATCCAGTTCACAAAGCAGTATATATGAGATGATTAATTGGCCTTTATTTATAATGGGTGTTTGTGTGGTTTTCGTCACAGAAGGTGTTTATCACTGAATAACTTATTTAATTCAGCTTAGCACTTTCCATAGCAGAAATACAATAGAGTATATACTTTTTCTTTCCTAGATGTGGAAAATGAGGCATAGATTACAAATTGCTTTGCAGCATTTGGGGCTGGCAGTGGAAAAGTAGCAGGAGGCTCACAGTGCTGCCTCAGCCTTTTCAGGCCTCCTGTCTCTTAATTTGTCTCTCTTATCATCATCATCTCTAAATTCACCTTTAGAGCACCTGCCAAAACTACTTTGATTTCAAGACGTGCGTGCAGATAAAAGATTCCACACTCAGAGACCAAAAAATACCAAAACCCAACAAACCCCATCGTGGAAGCAGCTGGTGACGACTCCTCCTTGATTATTGCTTAAGGACCACTATTTGCAAGCACCTCATCCTAAGAGATTTTTTTGGGGAAAAGTCATGGCAGGAAGTCTTCCTGAAGAGGTGTCATCTGTCATGACAAGTTGCCTGTCCTGATGACCCTGGTGCTGAGATCACATTATGATGACTGATGAGGCCGTCTGTAGCAGTTAGCTCAGCCATTTGTAATCATTCCTCTTACAGGCCTTTTGGTGATCACTTTGGGAAATTCTTATTTGAACAGGGCATGTTCCGGGGGGCAAGAAAAGCAAAGCTATTTCTCCTGTTGCAGGGAAAGATTTAGACAGACATAAACTTGGGGAGAAATTAAAAACAAAAAATCCACATAAATATCTGCCTGTCCTTCTAGATACTTCTGCACAGCTATTTTGTTTTATTTTTGTGTAGCTCACAGCCCCCATCCTCACACTGACTCTGTTCCAAATGCTTAGAATTCCCCTTTCACAAGGTAGGGTGAAGTCGTTTGATACAGACAGGGCTATCCCCAGAAGCTGGGACTTCTGGGAAGAGGGAGACAGTAAAAGTGATTTTCTTTTCTAAACTCTACTACTGCTTTGCAGAGTAAATTTGAGCAGGTCATTTAATCCCATGGTTTCTTAGTATCCTTACACATAAGAGGTATGTATTTATGTGTCAGGGTTTTTTTCTGCGTAGTTCATGTCTTCTAATATTTTTTGGCTCCTTATGGACCAGCTTTTCAGCCCAGCCCATCTCACCATTTTTCCCCAAAAGGAAGGCTGTAGGAATATGTAAGAGATACACCAGAAAGCTCCTCCTCTGTGTGACAGGCATATGATGATAACCTGCCTCTTCCTACTCACCTTAGACTGTGTCTTGTTGGGTATTTGAACAGCTGTCTTTATACCAGATGCCAAATACAAGCTTGAGTAGAACTTCACAGCAGCATAATTTGCATCAGCAGAGAGAACCTGGGCTGGCCTGCCCCGTACACACGGCGGGTACCTTGAGCTGGAGCTCCTTCTTTTTTGTCACATAACTGGTGCAATCCAGCAGGGGATAGCAGTGGGATATTCTCCTTCAGGAATGCTGAGGCTCAGTTAACAGTTAAGATCTTTGGAAAGCAGCTACGCAGAACAAAATTGTGCCAAGGAACCCAAAAACATCCTACAGAACTCAGGGTATCTTCAGAGATACTGCTTCTTATTTTAATTCAGCACCTGAGAAACAGAATGACAAGCAATTTCCCTTTTACAATCTTTACTCATAGTCAATTTAGAGATGTCTGTGTGAGTGAAGACAGGAGTTTCTGATGCCTCGCTCAGATGCTTTATGGCCTTCATTTTGGCAGCACTTACAGAACTTCCTTGAGCAGTACTTTCACATCTAAATACCCCACAGTTGTAGTCAGAGATGCTGTCCTTTACCTTAAGCAAAATTAAATGCTGCAGTGAAAATAGACAATATAAGCACATTGGCATACTTCCCAGTAAAGAGAATATGAAGTAGTTTTTATTGTTCCTGCCAAGACAGCTGTGTTTTAGATTGAAATAGTCATCACACCCTTTTTCTATTTCTAGAAATAATGCTGCTTGCCTACCAATAACAAGTGTCTTGTATTTCCTCTGGTTCCAAAACACCCTGCAGTTTTCTTGCAACTCTGCTACACTATAGCTTAACAGAAGGGCCTAATACAGCAAATAAATGGGTTTGGCCATGCAAATGGCAGGAAATTCATAACTGTCACTTCTTCACAGTTTGTGTCAGTTGTACACATGTAGGGCTTCATCTGATTCCTCTGAGCATTCATTTTATGTTTTGATATGGCAGGCATAGTTTAAAGGTTTCTGCTTTTGAAATGCCATCTTTGGATTCAAAGATATCAGAACAATTCCATGTAATAAAAGTGTACAAGACCTCTGCAGCTGTAGTGACCTTTCTACAGGTGTTCCCTCTGTCTTCATGATACAGCTGAGATGAAGTTTCTATGGGAAACATGCTTTTGAGATTTCTGCCTCTATTGTACAGGAAATCTCCAGTTTTAACTGGAGTTACTGTATTTTATTTCCTTTGTTTGTGGCTTATTTTACATGTGAAGAAGTGGGTATGTCTGATTTAAAAAAAAACCAAAAAAAAAACGGATTTTTATTTCTATATGAAGAGCCATTATTGAGCTTTTTGCCAACATTAACTTGCACATGTACTTATGCAGTAAGCATAGAATTCCTCACCTTTCACCAAAGCAATAATAGTAATAATGATAATAACAAGGAAAAATAAGGTTGACTTATCCCCTGCTGTTGCTTTCTTCCAAATAACCAGTATTTACTGGCTGCCATTTGCAGCTGGCACTATTGAATGGTTCCAGGCCACAAAGCACGGCCAGCTTGCACCTAAGGTAGGTTTATGCAAAAGACTGTTCTGGACATAGTCCTAAGCTCTCTGAGGAAGAAGGATGGTGCACACCTTCAAAAAGCATTTTTTTTTTGTCACAAAGGAAGAGGTATATAGCAATGTTATGGGGTACAGGGAATAAGAGTTCCCAGGCAAATCCAGACAAATCAGGTGGAGCAAAGTAAAGACACTTCCCAAATTAACTCAGGCTGAACTTGGACCTTTAAGCTGCAATGAATAAAAGTTTAGTTTTCCCCTGATATGCAATTGGTGTGTGAAACTGATCTGTGTTTCCTCTCTCCCCACTATCCAAGCTCAATGCTGCAGTGCAGTCAAAGAGAGGGTTGCAAATGCTTGGGTCATGTGTGACTGTGGATGGCTTTGACAGAGAATAAAGGCATTTAGATGCTGTGTATGAAAGGAAAAATGAATGTTCCCTGAACTTCATTACGAGTGTCTCCAGAGCCAGAGGTACTGACGTGGCAAGAAACTGTGGGAGGAGAAGTGAATTACTACCTTTTTCATCCTGATTAAAGAAGTCTTTAAAAGGTGATGCAGGCTGCCTGCTCTGAGGGTGAAAGCCTTCCTGCAGACCAAAGATTGAGATCTGCAAAACCTTCAAATACTCATTCCCCCAGCATTTAAATGTTTGAGGAATTATTGCATGTGCTTTTGTCCACTGACGAGAAATATTGCAATGAAAAAAAGTGAGCAATGAAAGCCACATCTTAAAGCATGAGACAAATTCAAAATGCAGACGTTGAGAAGAATATGAACTTGTATTAAAATTTTCAGGGGCTGTGGGCTACTGAATATCTAAATATCTGCTGTTGTGTTGAAGTGATAACTGTTTAGTGGTGTAAGATTGTGTGTGTATTCTGATTTAGAATGCAGTCAATGTAGCACAAAAAAAATGCCTTACATGTATAAAGAGCAGGGGGGTGTTTCTAGGTTTATTTCTTTCTATTTCTTTAATCTCACTATTTAAAATTACATAGAAAGCAGCTCTGATGAGACTCCAACTGGATGTCTGTGTACCTATGCAGAAACCCAAGGTGAAGGCACTAAATGGTTTGAAGTCAGTGTGTGTAATGAATTATTAAAACACTGTCAAAACAACTATTTCTTTTGCTTGAAGGTCTGGCCACTGTGGTTCTAGAGGTTACGTTAGCTGGGTACAGAGCAGGGGAAAGTACAGAGTGCAGAGGGGTAATATGAGACAAGCAGAGAGATGAACTTTGGCAATATGTGGGATCAGGACCCCAGGTCTGAAAGATGAGAACCATACTGGTATAGCAGATATACCAGCACAGTGATCAGTTTGGTGTGGTTTGGTGTGTGTGTGCGTATATAAATATAAATATAAATATAAATATAAATATAAATGTGTATATATATATAATAGTCTGTATATATATATGTATGTGTGTATATATACGTATACATGTATTTTTATATATATAAGGGTCATACTGATGAGCAACTGCTCAAGAATCCTTCAGATGAAGAACACTTACAGGAGGTGGCCAGTACAGCAGGCTCCCAGTGACCACAAATGAAGGAACTTTCTAATGTTGACACTTGTACCAAACATTAATTCTGTCTCTCAGTTGTTCCTTTGGAAGTTTTTCTAAGCTACAGCACACAAATACCCCAGATGACTGTGGAAGAGTCACTTTATTTCCACATGTACAGAAAAAATTCAGATATCTGCAACCTGAAGTGCTTCAGTGTGCCTGAGTAGAAAGGTTACCAATTCTGCAGGTTTCTACCTGGAACTTTCCTACTGTTTGCAGGGTCTGAAGGTCTGTCTGCGCTGCAGGAAACAGCTAAACATGATACCTTTTGGTTTTCACTGCATATCTGGTCAGTAATTCAGATGCATTTGCTATCAGTCCAAAAACTAGTATTGCCCTGTGTTGAAATACCACAGCCCTACAAAATCACAACCACAATACTCCTTTAAAAGCTGACACAAAGAACAATCCAAAATTCAGAAGCTGTGTTTGCACATGGAGCTTTGCTGCTGCAGGGCTTTCCCCCTGTTCAGCTAAGCTGTAGGCTAGGCAAGCTGGAGAAGTGCATCCCTTGACACAGTCCTGCCAGCAGCCTCAGCTTTTGAGGCTCTGAACCAGAGTTAAGAGCAGTTCAATTGCTAACACACAGTCCTTTGTTTTCTCTTCGTTGCCCACAGGAGGGGCTTAATTGTGCTGTAAAAGATTATTACACCAAAACTCATTCTGCAGTTGGATTTTTCAAGGGTTTCTTGTGCACACAGAGATGAGTAACAACATTAAGCCATTCCTAGCCTGGTCTGTAATTGAGGCCCTGAGCTCTTTATCAGTGAATCATGGCTGTTTTGTGGTGTCTTACTGGGCAGGTCTTCAGCAGCTGCAGAGCACCTGAGATGCAGTAGTATGCTCTAGATGGCAGTACATTTTTGAACTGTATTAGTTAGTATAAGCTTGGTCATCTTAATTGGTTTATTTTAATGCTCTTTGTATGGTAAATGTGGATTATTTTTTTTCCTGTAATGAGCAGCAGCACATTATACCTAGCTAATATTTCCCTATTGCAATGTCTTGACCAAATTGCAATTTGGGTGTTTTGTGTTCCTCTTCCTCTGGATCCAAGGTCCACTGATCAGGCCACATCTGCCAGACTTAGCACAGATTCTCCTTGCATCAATAAATGTTTATGGGTCATGTTTGGCAGAGGAACTGCCTTGTCAGTAAAAAAAGAATGGAGCTGTGAAGTACCTACTTGCTGATTAATCAGTTATGATGCATTTGGGTTTTTCAATAAAAAGTTAATATTCCAGTTGAAAAGGAGATGAGAAAAAATTACATGGCTAACAGAAAGGGTTTAAAAGGAAATTTCAAACAAGGCTTACAGAGGAAAAATAAAAGTACTCAGGGTCAGAAGGATAACCCAGTGGTTGAGTTAATACAGTTTTCTTAGAGACATGTGCTTTATGTACAGGAAGTGTATGCTATTCCCAAATTTACTCATCAAGCACCTGCCAGTCAGCATTGTTGATCACTCCTGTGCCTTATGCAGACTGAATTCACTATCCACAGGTCTGCTACAGCCCACTAAATGCAAATTCCCTCTCTGTAGCAATCCAGCACAGTTTTTGTGACACGCACACGCTATAGTTTATTTGCACTCATCAAGCTTTCAATATGACATAAAATCATTGTAACATAATGCATTATTAAATATATTTTCCAGCTGAAAAAGATAAACTTGACAGACTGTCAGTGAACATTTTCATACTGTAGAAAAGGTTAGTGAAAAAAAAAACCCTGGATACATCCACCTATTAATGTAAAAAAAGCTCACCAGCTACTCAGAGCAAGAAACTGAATGCAAAGGGCTTGCCCTCTGCCTTGTTCTCCATCAGGACCATAAACAGAATTTGAATTTTACTGCTCAGTTTCATCTAGAAAATTATTTTTATGAGCATGGTTGAGTGTATGGATTATTCACAAAGCATTTACTTGGGCTGTTTGTTGGGTTTGGTGTTGTTTGGTCACCTCAACATAATGTGTTTTTTGCACTTTCATGGGTGACAGAGTATGTTTGTAGATGGGAAGAGGTGAAAAATGAAAGCTTCTAAGTGGTGTGAGTATTGTTAGTGTGATTGTGAGGATCAGTTGTGAATTTGAGAGGGAATTCTCCGAAGATCTTTTCTAGCCAGGGATGGAAGGATACCCTCCAAAAAACAGAAGTCAAGAACTTCTGTGGAGCTCAGCAATCTTTTATCAAAGCCTCTGCAGTTTACACTTCCAGCTGAACAGAGGCAAGCCCAAACATCCTGCTGGTCACAGCCAGCCAAGACTTCCTAAAGGCAGGGTCCTGAGAGCCCTTTTGCGAGATCAAGGTGTTTGGCTTCTGGATCCTGCAGTGTTGGGTCTGCCTTTTCCCAAGGATGCCTTTGGCCTGCCTCTGGTTCATAGGAGAAGTCTGCAGAGGTTTCCTTACCTGGGGCAGTCAGTTCTCTGCAAGATTTTTTGTTTTAATCAAATGAAGTTGCCTTGGTTCTGAGTAGTTTAGTCCTTCTTTTCCTTAATAGCGGAAAGATAACTGCATATTATCCTTTCTGTGGAAAATTGCTACTTTTTACTTAGAACTGGAATAACCTTTTCTGAAATGTCAGGCTTTCCCAAAGACTGAAAAATCCAGATTTTAATGTCGTAATATCCTTTCTGTGGAAAATCGCTACCTTTTTCTTAGAACTGGAATAACCTTTTCTGAAATGTCAGGCTTTCCCAGAGATTGGGAAGTCCAGATCACAATGGTGGCTGTTTCTAAACTTGTTATTGTAATAATAACTAGGAACTACCCTATTGATGGCTGTTATAAATTAGAGCCACAAATACTATTAATGTTGACTTTCGATTTCCACACAAACAAACATTAGGGATTTTGAGATATTTTTTAGATGTTGATGTAGCTGAAAGTACATGTTGATCTCAGTTATTATCTTACACATCTGTTGCAACTGTGAAATCTAGAGGACAGGTACATGCTGGCCTGTCACCTCAGATTTACCACTGAGAAACTGCAAATAATACAGCTCAGCACAGGGAGAGAGATGAGTAATCAAGCAATATCCAAAGGGAGCAATAGGCAATATCTGGTTACATGGCAGAGCATTTTTTTGGTTAAAGAAAACTTGACTGTTTTGGTAAAAATTCATTTACATTTCTGCACTACACGAACCTTTAGAAAATTACATATGTTAATTGCTGGGGATATTCCTTCTTCCAGAGAAGACAAAAAAGGGAGGAAATCCTGTTTGTTTAAAAATTACCTACGTAGAAAGCTTTTCTTGTTGTTCCATTTCTATGTGAACATGAAGGGTTTCTCTATTAAAGAGGTATTTTTCATTAAAATAATACGTATTATTATATGTACATATATAATACATAAAATAATACATAAATATTTTATTTAATGAATTTGTAGCCTTAAGGCTTGACTTAAGCACACGAGCCATTTTCTGGTATTGTTTTCTTTTTTTTTTTTTCCCTGAAACTCCTGGAGAACTGACTGAATTTCACTCCCCTAAGGAGATACCTTTGCACAAGTTTAAAAAACAGCAACATCAAGTGTTCTCTTCAGGTGCATGTTTCTTGCTGTGATGGAGCACCAAGGGCCAGGATTTGGTCCTGGATATGTCTTCAGGCAGGAATATCAAAGAAACCTCTCTTGTACCTCGCCATACGTCTGACTACTAAAACTGAAGTTGTCAGCTTCCAGCTGCCAATCCATTCATTTTTTTTAAAGGTTAGGGTTACTTTTGACAAGTGACAGAGTACCCTGATACAAACAACTGGAATTGGAAGCATATCTGAAAACAAGGAGACAAATTTCCTCAGTGTCTTTTGGCTTAAATTGAATTATTTTGGGGAGGGAAAAACCACTTTATTTTGTAAAAGGGCTAGAGTATGGTCTATGTTTGCATCACCCTTGCTGCACAAGAAGCATTTATTTAGCTGAAATGGTCTCCTATCTTTCTCCATGTAAAATGCCCTGAAGGTGGAAGAGGAAAAGTCTCTCCTTTTCCTAGCCTAAAGCTGACACTTAAATCAAATCATTCCTCACTGTGAAGAGTGGCCTCTTGGCTATACAAAAACCTTTTACCCAGCATCTTTTGCGGAACATAACTTAATTGGGAAAGATTCATAATTTCTGATACAATCTTCTTGTCTTCAAGTTCAGGCCAATAGCCCAAGCAAATCATTTGAGATGAAGTTCTAAAATTGACCCCAAAGAATATGGGATAAAATAGTTCTAAGGTTAAAATGAATTGAACTGAATCCATTCCATTCTTTAAAAATAGAGGAAAAACTTTCAATTTTTTGTATTATCTCGTATCGACCTCTTGATGCTGAGGGGAGGTTTAGGTGCCTGGGCTGCCTTGTCTCCTCTGCTCAGATGTTCTGTTCTTTCTTATCTCAATTTACTGCATATATTGGTTCCAGAGAGAACATTTCCACTTTGATGAGGCTGAAGATAGACAGGCATTCTGGAGAATGCAGTATGGAGAGGCATTTTTTTTGTAATGTGAGAAGTGCTAGGGAATTTGGAGCACTGCAGCTGATTGCTGTGGCGCTGATTCCCGTGGTAGTGATTCCCAGGTAAGGCTGGTCAGGGTAGCTGAAGAGATTTAATTTTAAGTTCTGTGACTGAAGCATTAGGGAGAGAAATGCACCTCAGTGTCTCTCTCTGAGATTATTTTGCCATGGGAACAGAGGTGGGAAGCAGGTCAGTTTTTTATGGTTTATGTGAAGTTTTCAAACGATTGCAGCACAAAGTCTTGGCTCTCTGGTAGCACTAAATGAGCGACATCTGCATGCATTTGTGTCTGTTTGGGGTAAAGGAGCCCCAGAGTTCTTGTCTGAGGGTGATCTATGATCTGGGATCAGGATATTAAATGATTCCCTCTTTTGGAGAGTCACTGGGTACAGATGTTATGTAACAGGGATATTGATATTGGTCAGACATCTCACATCAGGCAAAAAACACATGGCTTTGAAAACCAGCTTATTTCAGGGGCTCATTTTTTATTAATATGCTTCTTTTAATTATTATTTTATAGTAGCATCAAAGTGAAGCACATTTTTAGGGAAAAAAAATCAGCTTTTAGCATCTATTATAACTGTTGTAATAAAACCTGACATTATTTTCCACAACCAGCTTTATTAGGTGCTACTGGAAGATGTATCTTGATGTTAGGGAGGAAAAGCCCATATAAAGATTATTCCATGGTTACCTATCACTTCATCAATAACAGCTGCAGGCAGAACACCAAGTTTGCTACTTCCCTTCACAAATCTCTGGCCCAATCTTCTGTGTAGCTACATTCTGGAAAACAATAGGGAGTATTTAGTTAAGGCACTTTAACTTAGCATAGAGACCAAATTTAATCGAGCCATTGGGGATATTAATTTTCTGACACTCAAGAATGTCTTACAATACAGTGTGAAGTCCACTTTTATCTTGAAGATTATTGCTCTAAGCAAGGAGTGAGAGTTACAGCTCTTCCTTAAGAGCGGTTATTTTTCTCTTGGTTGTACTGTAGTTACTTGGTTACAAGAGTGGGCTAAAAATGAGATTGCACTGAGAACAAAATAGGGCACAACTAACACCTGGTGTTGAAGCTTCTGACAAGTCCCTCTGAAATTTTAAAGCTTTTCTTTGGTGGAAGTGGAAAGTAGAATTTTTTACAAAATCAAAGCAGTGTTTCCCCCAAGACTTCAGCCATTTACTTTGTTTACTATTATTCTCTTAAATGTGTCCTTTTTTTATGGCTTCTCTAGAGAAATCCAGAAGTTTGGGGGTTTTTTTCCATCAAGTAAATCTCCCCAAGACAAGTTTTTCCTGCCTGTATTCATATGCATTTAAATCCTACCTTTCTTCTGAGAATCTCAAAAAATGAGACCATGATCCTGATATCTTCAGAAAACCCAACTTAAATATTCACAGGGAAAATTTGTACTTTCAAAGCTCGCAGAATTCCACTTTGCTCATTGATCTGAAACACTGTTTCTCTCTACACCTCTCATGTCATCATGGTCTTGCAGAGTTAGTGCAGCTTTGTACAGAACTGTCCTGTTCTGGGTCACTGTAATATTTGGATCACAAGAAGCATCTTTGAGAGGCATTGGATTGTTGAACACCAGCTGGGTGCATGTTTGCCTATTCCATGTATGAGATCTCCTCATGCTAGCAAAAAAAAAAAAAAATCCAACAAACTGGGGGACTGAAAGGTGAAAGAGAACTTAGAATCAGTGTGAGATGAAACTTGACAAGTTTTCTAGATGATTTTACACTGTAAAGCAATGACTCTCCTGTGTCTCTGTGCATGCCTGTATCAGGAAGGAAGAACCAGCCAAGAAGTACTTGAAAATTGGTGCTTATTGCATATGGTCAATAAAACTGCTTAAGTTCTTTGCACTTAATGTGTAGCATGCAAACAGCTACATCATACTTAATGGGCTTTTCTTTCTTGGCTTCCTTTTTTTGTATGAAAGGTCTGAGCCCTTCGGACCACACAGCAAGGAGCCCTTCTGTTCCTCCTGCTTACTCTGCTTGGAACTTGACCTGGGTCATGAGAGATACATCCCCCTTCTTCTCCCACAGAGGACGACACAGTGAGTAGCATAAATATGTTATCCTCAAGAGGCTGCAACTCCCTGAGATTTTGGTGTAATACTGGAGCAGAGCAAAGCAAGTCACATGTTTCATGGTAAAATATCCATACTGGTAGCTCCTAAGGGCACTAGTAAGCTTTAGTGCCCCTTACCAGCTGCCCCTGGGACTTCCCCCACCATCCCCAAGGGCCCAGGAGTCCCATTTCAGCCCAGCCCAGCCTGAGGTCAATGCCATCTCTATGGTGACCTGGGCTGCCCCAGCCTGCCCTGCTCCCTCAAAAAAAGGGCCCAGACTGTAATATTTGAGTGGTGTGTTGAAATTCACCAATATTACAAAGAGAGGAGCTGTGTGCCGAACTTTTTGCTTTCCATCTCCTTTTCTAGCACCCATCCCTTCCCAAATCTGGGGATCTGTTTTCATCTGTTCCCTGGTATGACCTATCCATGGCCATTCCACTGTGAAGTACGATGGCCATAGTTAGGAGTGGACTGCACAAGGCAATATCCAACGTGCAATCCAGAAAGTGACTGCAGTAGAATATATCTACTATATATCTACTACCAGTCTCTACACAGGGAGATAAGGTGCTGAGAGGCTAATAAGATTTACTCACCCCAAGCCTGTAATTATCTGCTTGAGGGAAAAGTTTGACCTACCTATATGAAGGAGCCCCATATTTCTTCAAATTTATGTTGCAGCCTTTTATGTGTGCAATATATATTCTTTCCACTGGCATACAATATCTGCTCCTAGCTGTTGTATCTGCTTGAGTGATGAGGACACACCAATTTCATTTTGGAAGCAACAGTAGTACAATCTTTTTTCCCTTACTTGGTTTTCTCAGAAGTTGCAAGAATGATTTTTAATTTATCCTTTATTACTTCTTCCTAAACTCTTTCAGTTTCTCAGTAATACTATTCTAAGGGGAGGCTTTGTTCTTAAAACCTAAGAGCACTGATTTCATCTGACAGCATCACATGGAGATAAATGTACTGCACCTCAGCAGAAATGGTTTATGATGATTTTAGCTGATTGCATAAGACCAAATCCTACCATATTCCAACCATCTGTTTTGCAAGGAAAAGCAGGAATTTGATGAGGTGTTACACAAAATACAATATTCACTCAGGACAAGTCTAAACTGTTTTCTCCCTCAGCAGACATAATTTAGGACATATGCCTTGAAATTTCTGGAGGATGTTGAAGAGAGGCAGGAATAATTTGCTTTTTCTAGATTTGCAATTAAACACTTACAAAAATTTAAATTAAAAGATAGTAGCCTTTAATTTATTTTAATTAAAGGGTAGTAGCCCTGGAAGGCACACATTTCAGGCTGGAACACCCTATAGAATCACTGTACAGACACTTCCTGACACTTGATATTTGCAGCCCACAGAGGACTGATGTGTGTGCGCAGCAGAGCTTGTAGGCATAGCCCAAGACTAAAAGGACACTTCTTAAAACTACTTTTTCCTCTGCATACGTTCACCTTTAGCCACTGGCATGTTTATTAGTAAACTTCCCAGGGAGCTTCTGTTCAGAGCTGCTCTGTCCATGACAGGATGGACAGTTCCTTTCAGTGGCTGATTACTGGCCCTGGATCTACATGGCCCTGTGAAAGTCATGCAGGGACTCAGCAGAGTGAGGAAGAAGACAAAGCTAGACCATCCAAACTCTAGGTGAGTACTCTTGTCCCAGGACCCAGCCTCCTGATTAGTGGGTAATCCAAAATCACACAATAAATCATAAACAGAAATAAAACAATCGGCAACGTTTTATGACTAGAGTGATTTCTTCTGTTAATTTTCTTTGCTGTTCCCAGCATGACTGATTACAGAATGCTCAATAAAACTATCAAAACTTTGTTTGCCTAATCTTCTGATGGGACCCATCTAATTAACTGGCTGACATTATTGGAGTAGGGCAATATTAGTTGTCTTAATTACACTTTCTCTGTGTTCTGCTGCTGGGGAAATCTCTGATTGAAAGAGTGAGTAAATTGATTTGTGGTGTCCTTCTTCCTCTTAGCCAAGCTAAGTTCTCTTCTCTTTTGATCAGAATTAAAAATTCTGACAGACTCTCTCTGGTAGTTCTGGCAGGAAGAGTGCCTGATGATATCTTTGAAACCAGATACAGCAATCCTGAAAGATAATCGCTGGCACAAGAAGATACTTGAGTGGTGCATTCACAAGACTTTTTCTCTGTTTTGTCTAGAGATTTTTTTTAGATTTGTCTCAATCCAAGCATTGATTAGTCATCAGTCATCTCAGAGATGCAAAATCCACCTGCCTTTCAGAAAATAAAGAGTAAAAATCGTATGTGAAGTCAAAATTTTCTGGGAATTCAACCTGTGAGGCAGGAAGAGACTTTAAATCTCAAAATTTTTTATATCCTTTTGTTCTCATGAGGTACACTCAGACCGTTTCCTGTGGCTAGAACAAATTTTAATGCATTCTGCATATGTGGACGTATGGTAGCATATTAATCTCCCATTTGCAGATCTGATGGATCTCTGTCCTGAGGCTTACATGATTAACTGCAACCAGCCACATATTTCATTTCTTGTCCTGGCTGGTTGAACGTTAATTTTCTCTTCTGTACAGGTATTCTATAAGAAATCAATTGTCCCCTACATAAAAATATTATAATCTTGTGTAATAGGGGTTCCAGATGACAGCTGCCCCTCCAGACCTTCATGCAGTTAACACATCCCTCTCTGCCCCATTCTCTCCACCTCCCTGGGCCAGCCAACAACCCTGCACCTGGAGCATGATCCTGGCAGGGTGTGGTGGCAGCTATGGAAAGTGCTGTTGATGGGAGCAAAAATCAAATGCAATTCAACCCATCTAAACTCTGCTTTGAAAGAAGAACATATTTCATGCATATAATAGGCCTAAGGTTGCCATGCTGGACTGTTGGAGTTGGCTTCTCCTTTTAACAGTTCTTATATTATTGTGCTGGCTTTGTGTCTCTTTGTCACATTGTCCAGTAGCAGCTGAGCTCCTTGGCTGCTCTAAACCAGCACTGGGCAAAATACTGAGGTACATCCCTCAGGTTATAGAGTTTACAGGTGGGTTTTTTGCCTCCCTAAAGTTTAGGAAATAGTCATGTTTGGATGGCAAAATTGGGACTAAAATTCAGGATGAGAGCAAATTTTGCTACCTAGTCACTATTGTGCTTAAAAACATCTAAAGGAGGTGAGTTCAGCAGAGGAGGAACACACACCTACAAGAATTCATAATTATTCACAGCTCTGATTTAATAGGTACTAAAAGCCTAATCCACAGGACGGCCTTTATTAACAACTTATTAATAATTTCACTCAGCTCTATGTCTTCAGAAAACTAATTTGACAGGGTTGTTGGGGGTTTTTTAACACTTTCTAATGAAATGATGTCTGTGATGAGTTCCTAATTTCCTGAATTTGGTTTGCTGACTAAAAGAATAAGATTGCATAGAACTAAATTTACTGTGGGATAATTTGGGGTCATTCTTGCTGTGTATTTGATGTTCAGTGGCATGGCAGTTGCTCAGCAAGGTGTCAGATGATTAGTTTTTTTTCCCTGGTGGGTCATATGCACCACTTCATTTATGTCAGTTGAGCACCAGATAGACAATGCTGCCACAAAACTCAGTGAGTCTGAACATTGAATGAAAGGGAAAATGGAGAGAAAGAGGGCACCAGCCAGATGTTACAGTTAGCATCCCATGACTACTTGTTTGATAGTTCTACAACAAATCAGACTACTACTGACATCTTCAGAATGATAAAGCTGTTGTGATTCTTGGCTCAGCGTGGCATAGTGAGATGTATGGATACAAACTGAGTGTTACAGCAAGATCCTGTTCAGAGGTGAGATAAAGTCAGGAGAGGAACAAGAACAATGCTGCTTCTTCCCGGAGGAAAACTGAATAATGCTCTCTTAGTAAAGATACTGGGGAAGTGATGTATCATCTTAATTCAAATACATCCTTTTTGCAATCTTGCAAGTATCCTAACGTAGTTTGGAAATAGCTTTATGAATGGAATAAGACAAGGCTTCAATTAACAGCAGTTACTCACACCACATTAATAGAATTGCTCCCTATCAAACAGCAGATGCTGTGACCCTGTACACATTTGCAGGAATTCTTTTTTAAGGGTTAGGTGGTATTTTGGCTATGTGCAGCAGTGCTGAAATCCAAAAGAAGGAAAGTCAGGAAGCACAGCATCTGCCTACCTAAACCAAAGGCTGTGTTAAGCAAGAAGGAAGAAAAAGTCTTATTACGGAGGAATTTTAACTCTCTTTTCCTTATATCGTCTTTCATCTGCAGATAATATGCCTATGACAGCTCAAAATTTTTCAATAATAAAACAGCACACAGTAAGACAACAAATGTCTTTTCTCCCCGTCTCTCAAGTATTCATTTTCTCTAGAGATCTTTTGAAATTCATGCAAGGGGTTCCTTGTATGAATTGACAAAATATGACAGTTCATCCAACTACTGTTTTGTGCCAACTGGAGCATGTTTTCTAACAACTGCTGTTAGTCAGTACTTCATTTTTTTTGGCCAGAACTGGCATTAGAAATGCACTTTCATGTATTGTTTTTTGCTGCATGCATGGGAGACTTCATGGACAAATATTTCTTGTGTGGAGAATGAGCTCTGACACTTCTTGGAGCAGGAGGAATGAAACGAGAGCTGTTGCTAGTTGTTTTCCCAACACCCCTTACTCACACCTCTCTAAGTAGCTGTCTTGAAAGACTGTGCTTATAATTGATTGATGAAGGGGTCCTGGCCCTTTCTTTGTAGTTTGATTTTCACTGAACAAAGCAGCTGTCAGAGATTTTGGTGATTCAGTCCCTGGTGCACACTGAGGGGCTGGGTAGATATAAAGTAGATGCTGTCATTTTTATGATTCTCTTAACAAATAAATGAATAGCTGCATTATTGCTGTTTTCTCTAAGCAGTGGCCCATCCACCATGGCTCACTCCACAGAGAATTAATTTAAATGCATCTGGCATTTGGAGGAGAGCTCTGGGCTCCACAGGGAGTCAGGCAGTTTGCTCTGTGCTGGGCATCCAGGCCCAAGCACCCTTCCCAGGATGTTGCTGGGATATTCCCCAGGGTGTTGCTCCTCTAAAACCTTTTCTTCAGAATGCAATCTAACCTTAAAGCCCTTCCAAAGGAAACCTGAGTGGTTTTCCTTCAAGGTGGGCATTGAAGGGATGAGCAGTGCTGGTGCTACCAGCCTTGACCCTGCCCAACCCTGCCACTCCTGGGTGTTGGGGAGAAACTGGCCCCACTGAACTCTTCCTTGCAGGCAGCAAGCTCTGAGGAGCCCTTGAAGCCCTGTGAGGGTACAGCAGCAGCCCTGTCAGTAATTTCAAGGTCAGAGCATGGTGCTCAGAGACCTGCTGGTGCGGAGGAAGGACACAGAGTGATAAGCTAACTTGTGCTAAGTAGCTTGAAATTAAAAGCAGGTCCCTGGTGAGCACAGGCTGTGTCTCAGGGCAGGGAGAGGACCTGGCATGGTGCCCAGCTGATCTCACTGCTGCACTTGCAGGTGACTGAGGTTCGTCTGATAGGATGGACCCTAAGGCTGTGCTGAACAGAGCAATGCTGTGGGGCTCCTCGAGTGCCTCCCCAGTTCCCCACATCCCCTGTTAGGCCATGCTGCTGCTCTCACATTTGTCAGCTCCTGGATCAGCAGCCCAAGGAGCAGGCAATGATTGTTGCACAGGCATTTGCTAAGGTTGGTACGACCCAGGGTGCCTGGCAGGGAGAAACTAACATAAACATCCCCTAAAATGTGCAGTTTGCCCTTTCTCAAGGCTAGACAATGGAAGGAAATAGGTGAACTTGTCTCTTCAGACTTGCTTGCTCAGCAGGAACAAGGCAGTTAAGCCCTACAATTGTTTTTGCTCTTGAATTTGTGGACTGCCAACACCTTTTCCCTTTTCCTTTGGGCATTTTTGCTGTGCCTTTCCACCCTGTGGTAGATTCCCTTATTTTAAATTGCTGATGTAACTCCAGTTACAAAGCTAAAATATAGCACTAGGAATTCATTGGCAAGAAGTTTCATCTCTTCTTTGTGCCAGTAGGGCAGTGCTCACTTCCAGGGACCTGGCCTGTATTTAGGTCCTCCTGGATGTTCAGCAGGCAGGTGAGCTGACATCCAGAGAGCACAGTGTCTCTTCTTTATGTTCGGTTTTCAAGAAGAAGTACTTATCTCTGCAGACTTCTTTGTGGCACCCCACCTGTGCACCCTGGTTTGGTGAACAGAAATTCAGAAAGGCCTGATGAGGCAATTGAAACCCTTAGATTGAATATCCTGTGCCCTTTTGCATTCAGAGGGAATGGGAAGGCTTTAGGAACTGGCTCTGTCACTAGGATTAATAACTGGAAAATCAATTTGTCATTTCCCTGTCATAAATTAAAAGCTCATAGGCCTTATAACATGAGTAAAATAGAGGTTAGTGGATATTGATGGAGGTCTCAAAGCTCACTCAGCAGAGGAGATTTCTACTACACAATTTAAATTATGTCTCCTCCACAAGGAATATCTGTCAATATTTGTATTGAAAAAAGACATCCTGTGCAAGAATATTTTATCTGTTGCTACACTACTGCTGCGATTGTTGCTGCTAACAGAGTTCTTGAGGGAGACTGTGGTCCTGACTTGATTGGTGTGGGTGACCTTTACATTGTAGATTTGTCTGTAGATGTAGTAGAAATTAACCATGTTCAAGCTGATGAGGTGCCACTGAGGATGTACCTCACTAAGCTGGTCCTCCTGAAAACAGAGAACCTCTCTGCTCCTTCGGCTGTGGTAGACCAGTGAGAAAGCAACCACACCCTTTCAAAGGTGTGCCCAGCTGAGAGTAATTGAGGAGGAGTGATTTGTAAGAGTCAGCAGACCAGGATGGAAAAGGACCTTTTAAAATCAGACAGGTGTAGAACTAGAAAGGAGCCGTCTAAGAGTAAACTACCTCCTAGTAAGATTTTTGTGGTTGAAAGGAGAGGTAGTTTAGACCAAATAAATCTAATCTTTTGTTGGGCAGCTGAAGAAAGGATAATCAGAGTAGTTCCTTAACAAGAACAGATTTTTTAATCTATCTCTCAATATTAGGTTATTTTTGTTCTAAATAAGGTGTGTTTCTGTGGTGTGTGGCTACACAAACGATCCAAGATGACCCCAAAGTGAAGGCTCTATGATGTCTGCTGCAATGTAAAAGAATTTTTCCCACTGATTACTGTGTTTTGGTGTATTACTTATACCACTATTTTCAGGCATTTGTTTATTAGAAAACTGATTAAAAATCAGTTTAATTGAAACAGATGTGGTTGCCAGATATTTTAGTAATCTGTGCACAAATTATTGTTGTTAGGTATGTTTATAAAATATAAATAAATTGAAATACAAGAGTCTAACATAATCAGACGTACACAGATTTCAGTGTACTTTTAATTGAATAGTAGCTTAATTGGCTTTTCAGTCTGTTGTTAATTTCTGTATCTTTTTACATACCACAGGCTTAACTGATTTATATCTACAGCCTTTCTTAAACAGGTTTTCATCTTACTTTGATTATAAACATCACTTTTGTTTCTTCTTTAAAGGCATAATGATGATGAAAGCGACTTCTAATAAATTATCTGTTCTGCCTCTCTCATGCCCAGCAGTTGCAGATAAAAGAGATTGTTGGACAAAGAGTTCTGTTTTGGGGTTTTTTTATTTATTATCTAAGAAGAGACTTTGCTATTTTTTCCTATATGGAACTTAAACTCCTGTAGAGCATTTAGGATCTGTACCGTCAACATAGCTCTGACATAAATGCCTGTACTTGGTTTAAATCCTGTGACACCTCTTCTAGAAAATCATCAGAAGTCACAAAAAATCACCCCACTTTACTGACTGGGCACAGTATTCAAGTCCAAAAGCTCTGTATCTGGTCAATTTATATTGACAGAGGGTTCAAAAAAAAAAAAAAACATGAGAAGTTGTGTTAGTTTTAATTGCCTTTTCTACAGTGTTTAGTCTTTAAGTTAGAAAAAAGGCAGAATGGCCTTTATCTAGCTTCCAAAGGCATATGGCTACTGCTTCCTATGCTCAGCTGGGCAAGAAAACGATAAAATTGGTGTAGCTTTTAAATGTTGAGACAAAAGTGAAAAAGGAAAGAGAAACATTATTTTTTTATGCAGAGGTATAAAAAATGGCAGGTGATTTGTGCCAGCAATTCAAGTATTATGCGGGTTTTGTATTTGCAAGTGTGGCTTATGTGGTCTTGTAATAGCTAACACACCAAGACCAGCTTCTCCATGAAAAAAAAAAAAATAAGTATTGTATATAATTCTTTTTTTATGAGGTATATTACATTGTCAATAGTGAAGGACACTGTGAAAGAAGGAAAGCCTGAGGGTAGGAAGTTAATGTTAGCCTTGGAAGACTGGATGCTGTTTGCATAGATTTTTCTGTGTTGCATCAGATAGCATTTCTTTGTCATCATTTCTTTATACTGAAAAGGATAATAGCCCTGAAATTTGTGTCTGATACAGGACTAATTTAAATAAGAGCTTATAAAAAGTACCAATATTCTGGTGATGTGAGGGGACTATTGAATCATGTAGAAGTTGCAAGTGTGTTTCCACTGAATCAGAGACACTGTGGGATGCGTGAGCCAAATAGTCTCCCTCTCTTCCAAGGAACAACCTGTTGTGAAGGACATTTAGTGTGACCACAGTGGGCGTGTTAGATCATGCCCACTCTCTGTAGGCCATTCATTGCAAGGGAAGGGAGTGGTATTGCTGCTTGCCTTTTCTTCCTTTACTTTCCCTGCTTCAGGCAGAGGCTTTAGCTGTCTGCAGGGGTCACAACACTGGTTATGACCAGTGATGGTATTTAATCACATATCCCAATTAAGTTGTACCAGTTGTAGGTCAGAGACCTGCTGTGTTAAGGGTTTCACAGCTGATTGATAGCTCTCTTTTGAGATGGGGATTCTGGAAAGTGAGACCAAAGTGGGGAGCAGAGCTGGCTATTGTGTGTTTGTGGCACCACAATCAGACAGACAGGGGGACTGGAGGAGGAGAATGAGACTATCTTGTGGATATCTGTAAAGGGCCTCTCTGCTTGGGTCAAGAGGTTTAGAGAGCACAAAGGCTTCTGTTCCCAGCAGCTGGGCAGGAGAGGAGGGGAAACAAGCAGCATCTGCTGGAAAGCTGAAGAAAGTAGAAGACTGATCGGGAAAAGAATTGCACAATGAAAGAAATAGTTCATTTGAAATGATTGTTCTTGCCATGTGTGGTCCTTGGCCCGGGCTTTCCCATTTGTCACCCAGTGAGTTCCATCAAAAAGATCCTTGTATGAGCTGTGTTTCTCCCCTCCATCCTTTTTTTGAGAGTGCCGCATGCTGCTTAAGGTGTTCTCTGTAACTAGTAAAGGTATTATATGTTCTGTAACCTATAGTTGAGTGTTTGGTTGCTCTTTTGTCTGTCTGGGCTTAGGTACAAAGTTTAACAGACTCCTAACACTTCAGTTATAAAAAATACTTGGTTTGGTTTTGGGTTTTGGGTGTTTTTTTTGGTTGGGTCTTTTTTTTTTAAAGACCATCTAAGGAACTAGAAGTAGTGGTCTGAGGTTCGGATATGATATTGCAGTAGTGAACTGCATGAATATATCCACAGTTCCCCACTGCCTAAATTGAAGTGTGCTTCATGTATCATGAAATTTATATTGATAACTTAGAGGCCTGAAGAGAGTAGGGACTTGTGCATTTGGATTTAAGGAAACGCATGTAGTCCTTGTTACTGCTGCTTGTGGTGTAAATGGACTCCTTATGTTATATGGTTTCCCTGGTGGTGTGAAGTATTTAAAATGCTGAGTGAATGATAAAGCACTTGGTTAAGATAATCAAATATAAACTGGGAAAAAAAATCTGTTCCATCCAGCTTGCTGTTAAAAAGGGAAATTAGCTGGGAAAAGTATAGCAAGAGGGCAACATTATTAACCTTCAGATTAGAAAATATTTTATCATGAGGAGAATAGGCTGAACTACATAAATCTGTACCCACAAAGAAGGCATTAGATGTCTAACAGAGAATATAATTGAAGTTTTAAAAATCAGTTAATTTCATTAAGATTATTTGTTTCACCTGCATAGTATGGCAAGACAAAGACAGTGCAGAATACCAAGAAGCAGCTGTTTTTTCTTTTTTCCTTGGCTCTTTCAAATGGATCTAGCCTGTTCAGAAACATGGAGTTAGTTCTAAAATAATTTCTTTCTCTTGCTGAATATTGTGTTTAGTGCTGACTGTGGTGACAAAAGCAAATGTATACTGGGCATTCCAGAAAATGTAATGATCTTGGCAATTAAAAGTAAAGTCCTTGTCACTGCATGTTGTGTTAAGCAACTTGAACTATTTTGTGATGGAAACTGGACACTGGGAATTGAATCACAGTTGTACCAGCAGGGCAATGGGTTTCTCCAGAGAAACTTCTCAAAAAGAAATCTCTATTGGAGGCAGTTGCTGGCTGTGCTGCCTGGAGGCTGAAGTTCTGCATCAGCCAGTCAGGTTTTTGCTGCTTCTGTTGTCTCAGGAAAGAGTTTCCAACCCTGGGGGTCAGAGTGTCACCTCCTGGGGTACAGTCCCTATGGCTTCCAGCACATTCCATATGCCCAGAATAGATGACTCTGTAGAGACCTGTGCTCACTGGGGTGGAACATGGGTGTGAATTGTTAGGAGTCTTTGTGCTCTAATGGTCCTGGTTGAATTTGAAGCACCATCCCAGAAGAGATTGGCTTTCTGTCCTATTTTATCCATTGACTAAGCTATTTTCCTTTCAGCCCAGATGATGCCTTTTCCCACTTTAGCCTGAGCTGCCCTTTGACCTGTCCTGAGGGGAATTACTGCTCTTGGACATTCCTTTTGATTTATTTCTGCCTTCATAATGAACCTCCCTGTGCAGCCCATTTAAGGCCTGTCTGTTTATGGAATTCCCTATTACTTTTTGCCTAATAATGGAAAAAAGTCAAGCCCTAAATTACTGAAGTATAAAATCAATGTGCATGCACATGTATGTATAACTACCTTCGAGCACAGAAGACACCAGATTTAATTAACCTGGCGTGTTTCATGTCCATTTTCTTTTTCCAGTATTTGACTGCAACTTTGAATCTCCTTGTGAGCTGGAATATTCCTTTACCTCAAAAGACCAGGAAAACCCCAGCAATGCCTGGGTCAGGCTGAATGCAGAGGAAATCTCACAGCTAAACCTCCCAGATGGACCAGAGAGAGATCACTCTGAGAACACACCCAAAGGTAAGATGAATACAGCTGTTTAATGCCATCAGTAGTGCTTAGTTTTAAAACAAAAACACTCTTCCAACCCCTAAAATAATCATAACAGAAAACCCCAAAATCCTGCCCAAACAAACATGTCCTCCTGAAGTGCTGACAACACTTCAACAGACAATGAGTGAAAACAAAGTGACAAACAAAAGGGGGGCATTCAGCACAGGAGAGGTCTGTTTTCACCTAAAGGCAGGCTCCATCGTACATCTAGAAGGCAAAGTATCAAATACAGTCTTGTGTAAAATCTGAATTGAGCTGGCCCATGCCATGGATGATATTTGGATGAAAACTGTACTATGGTGCCCATGTTTAAGGTCATTCAGTGTTTGGAAGAGTCTGGCCTTATCTTTCCTATAGATCCTGTTTACCGCTTGTGTATTTGTAGACCATTTTAGGCAATAGCCTTTTGTCCAGGGCTTAGGCTCTCTGTTTGATAAGAAAACAAAGTAGTCTTGTCCTTAATATAAGAAAAAAGATCCTGTCTCTAAAGAGAGCTAGGAAGTCTCAAAAGATGGGAGTGCAACAGACTCTTTTCTTTTCTTGGAAAAAAATATGGTTTGTTGGAATTACTTTTCCTGCTTATGATGATATCTGTGAACAGCAGCATATTTCATTAAGACTGTAAGTTCTGAAAAGATTTTTGGATATATTTGTGTTCTTCTAATCCTGGGAAAGCAGAAAATTCTTAACATCCTTTCCGCTGTTAGTGACACCTGCTTGGAACTTCTCTCTGGAAGGTGGTGTTGAGAATGGACCAACAAAAATAAAAATGGGGGAGTTGGAGCTACAAACTTCATCCAGGAAAACAAAGATGTCAGGAAGGACAACAAAAATTTGAAGGGATATGAAACCATTTCCATAGTAGGAAAAAGTAAACAGGCAAAGATTCTCTATTCAATCTCCGATGGCAGGGGTTAGAGGTCTTTAAAAAGCAGATTGAAGAGCTCTGGAAAGTAGCTGTGAAGTTGGTGGATTCTGGGTTTAGAACAAGCAAGCTGAGACATTTCTCATGTAGTACCTGAATCAACGGTGCTAATAAAATATATGAATTAATGCTGTGGGGCCAGAAGTGTGCATAAGTTTAAAGAAAGATCAGATGAATTCTTGCAGAATACATTCATCACTGGATGTTTAATTCAATGATCTGTTTAGAGTCAAGAAGCCTCTTACACAAAAGGCTGCAAGTAAAAGGATTCTTTTCCTAGGAGACTGTGCTGGAGACAAAATTGGACTTTGCAGAGCTACAGTCTGACTGCTCGTGATAGTTCTTATGTTCAGGCAAATATTGAAGAAATTTTCTGTACTGCTTTCATTCATATTCTGTTTTCTCATCCATACTAATAGTATAGTACTTTTCCCCAGATAGCCATTATAAATTAACTTTTAAGGCCCATTGATTCATCAGCAGACCAAGTCATTGTGGTGTGATCTGTGTTATGTGTAAAGCAGATGGGCCACATTTGTGCTGCATGCAAATATCTTCTAATTTCCGCATCAATGAACGTCCACGTGCATACGGAATTTCTTCCTACAAAGGTACAGTTCAGGCAAAGCGAGGTAAATCAGAATTTCTGTTTGGTTCTTCTATTTCTTAAATCCTAGTGCAAGCTTGCTGCCCCTAGAATTTAGGAGTTAAAAACCTTGTTTTGAATTGAGAAGAATAGCTGTCATTTTCCTGCAGGGGGGTGGGGGGGGAATGGGGAAAACCCACAAGGAAGTAAATGTGTTAGTCCAGGCAAAGAGCCTGGCCAGGACCCCATAGTGCTATGTGTTGTCAATGTGATTCTTTTGGATCCTTTTCAGTAAAGTTATACCTTTGTCTAAATCAGTTTTATATATTTATCAAAGCAGAAGAAAGGGAGACACTTTTGCCCTGCAGCCCAAAACCAAAGGTGGTATTGGTTGGCGATTTCCAATTGCCTGTTGGGTTAAAATTCTATTTCTAAGCCCAAATGTTGGAGGTTCTCATGTGGAATATAGACAATTTAGGCTGAAATTTGTGTTCTGCTGTTTTCTTCTATTCTGATGGGTAGGTAAGCAGTGTCAAATTGATTGAGTGGATTTAGATTTGTAGGGCATTAGCTTAGTTTATTTTGTGTGGTTTATTTGCTTGTGTATGTGTGGACTTGTTTTTTAAAATTACCAGGCATGTTGGACATAGTGGTAATTTTTTCTCAGTAGAGCTGTAGGTCTGCAACTCATCGATGACTGTAACTCTTGCATGTATAAAGACTCATTTGAACATCAACACTTGGAGCTAGCATCTCTCTATTTTAAATCACTTTAATTACAGCTGTTTGGCACAGGTAGTTGTGTGGTCTGTTTCAGTCTGAAATAATTAAGCACAGTAGTTCCAACCCCCACTGTTTCCTGCAAATTGTACTTGTAATTATCTCAATCTCATTTCATCTCCTTTGCAGACAGTAATGCACAGAGATAAACAGATAGCTTAACTAGATTTTGGGATGGTTTAGCTCATCCTTGTCACTTGGTTATCAAGTCATGGCAAGACATTGATAGAGACAAATGCCTCTGGTATGATTCATTACGCTTCACATGAGTTTCTGTAAGATGTTCAGTAGAAAAGCATTGGTTTATCTCCCAAAGAGACACACTGGAAGAATTTCTGTATTTTTGCTCCTGCCCAGCAGCATGATAAAGCTCAGTGTAAAGAAATCAGGAGTCAGCATGGATTAAGCCTCCTAGAGGAAAAGCTAACTCCTGGTGTCTCAGCATCTGGTTGCAGTCACAGCTGAGCAATCCACCCACTTGGCACGTTCAGCATGTAGTGTCACACAAATCATTGATCTTCTGGATAGGAATAGATGGTGAGGTGGCAGAGTTTGATATTAAATTATTCAGGGTAAAAGATTGAAGGTCTAGTTTGCAAGGAATTGAAAAGGGATGCTTAAACAGCTAATAGTGGCAGGTGAAATTTAGTGTAGGTTATTTGAATTGAGGTGGTGGGAGAGACAATCAGAGCTTGGCATATATGCAGACAGATTCTGAGCTGGTTACTGTCACTTAAGCTGATTTAAGGGTGAGAACAGAGCTGTGAAATCAACACATCAGTAGCAGTCACAAAATACATGTGGTTTGAGGGCTTACTGGGAAGGGCATGGAAAATAGGAACAGTATGCTATAGTATAAATGTGTGGAGCAGCTGTATTTAGAACTCAGTCTTCTGTTCTAGATCCCAAGCATCAAAAGTCTTTTAGTACAGCTGGGAAAGTTTTTAAAAGAATGGAAACAAAGTTGATAAAGTATGTAATGGCTGTCTTCTAGGAACACTTAAATTGACTAGGGCTACCCTGCCTACAAGAGGCATCTAAAGGAATACATGGAGGGTTGTATAGAAATCAGTAATTTATAAAATCTTTATAAAATATGTATAAAGGTTTTTAAACTCCCAAGGCTTTGTAAAGCACTGAAAGGATGAGTACAGAAGGAATATTTGATGTTTCTTCTAATGCAGTATTGAGCAGCATCAAGCAAAATTATTAGATGTCAGGAAAAACAAAGGGAGATCCCTCAGTATTTAGTAAGCAGAGAAAATGTGGAACTTTCTTCCCAGGGTATTGTTGTTGTTGGAACCTTCTATGGGTGTGCAAATCGACAGGATATGCGCAGGGAAGAGAAATAGTTACCGCTACAAAATTCTCTCTATAGAACCTTTTCTGGCTCAGAAAGTCCTTATGTTACCAATCCCTAGAGGCCAGAGGTGGTGAGGGACAACAGTTTGCTCTCCCTGTTCATACCTTATTTTTCATTTTCTATGTCCAGCTGTTCTCAGAGCCAAATGTTAAAAGTTAATGGATCTTTGGTCTGATAGGGTTGGTGTGGTAGTGTGTTCCTTGCTCACCTCCCCTTGGAGGTTCCCCTTGAAAAAAGGTAGAAATGCATTAACAGTTATAGACCAATTCAGAGTCAGAGAAAAGTTGCTACTTAAACATTCACTATTATTTACTCTTCTGTTAAAGCCTTGAGAATTTTATCAAACCATGCAAAAAAATATTGAGTATTTGGTAGGAAGAACTGCAGGACTGTTTTCCTATAGACATGTAGATTAGGGAGGCTATCAAAGTTTTGATTTTTAAAATTTGTGCTAAAATGCTTCACTCTTCTCCATTTCCCCCACCTCATAAGCAGATTCTCTTGAGTGAGAGAATCAGTGGTGAATCTGTGAGCTAGGTCCCTGAAGATCTGCTGGAGTTATTCACATTTCCAGGTCTAACTTATGTAACTTTCTGCAGGGTCAGAGGTTTAAGGTTAGAGATCCACTGATGTGCTAAAGACTGACGGAAAAACCTCCACTGTTGGGATCTGAATTGGGCCTGTACATGCTGTAATGAGGAGGCAATCCATTGTGGTTTACTAGACTTCTTTTAATTCATGAATAAGCAAAAAGATGCTATAAAAAATTCAAGCATTCGGCATCACTGTCTGCATTTATTTATTTTGACAAGTGTGATTAATTTTTAATTATTCATGACCCTTCATAATATATTATACCAGCAAATGCACTGCAGTCTATTGTAATGAAATATGAGGAACGGGAGATCTTGCAACTGTGGCAGCATTTCCTAAGGAGGAAGGTGAGACAGCCCAGCCTGTGGTTAGAAGGAAGGAGTTTGTAGACAAGGAAGTTGCACTTTCAGCTGTGTGGTTGAGTGTTTTTGTCATGCTCAAGGCAGAGTCATCTGCCTCACTGATAAACCTGAAATGGGTCAAACCAGCCATAAATTCTATGCTTCTCAACTCTTAACCCAGAGTTTTCTGTACTATGGGAGCCTCTAGGATAGAGCACTGAGTTTGATATGCATCAGGGATGGTTTAAGAGCCAACAGCAAGTGGGACTTTTCAGAATTCACCTCTCCTGTTACCTTACTGCAGTGCAGGTATTTTCCTTCCTCCAGAGAAGCACTGGCTCAGCTTCCTGCAATGCTGTGTTGCCCAGGGACTTTGGACAAAAATTGTGGTCCCTGATCTGGGACCACAGCTGGGGCTTCAATCTGAGTCAAATCTTACAAGGAAGAGAGAGAACCACTACTACAAAGTTAATCAAAGTATTTAAGAAGGCTGGACCAATTGCAGCTGGACCCAAAACAACTGCATGCAAACTGAGTCCAGGTCTGATCAAATGTCAGAGTGATCTCTTTCTAACCATAAATGCAGATTTATATGGGAAAGATTAGAGTCTTGACCACTCTTGACTATGGTTATGCAAGCAGGTTGCCTGCTCCTCTTTTAAATCCCATGATTCTACAACAAGTAGAGTGAATTTCTGCTTCTGTGATTTGAAGATTTCAGGACCAGGAAAATATGCAGCTACTTGATAAAAATTTTAGATGAAGAGATAAGTTGTGGAGGTATGGCCACCATTCCAAACAAAAATCAAAAAAGTAATAAGCCACTCTGCAAAAAGGGAACACCAGTTGAGAAAACTTCTTAATGGAAAATGTAGATTAAACTTTCATGAAGGATGCAGGGGAAGTGGGAGATGAATGAGAACAGTGGCCTAACCAGCCACTGATTAGTTGGAAAACCCTTATGTAAGTTCTAAAACAAGAAGTATCTGCATATTCTGTTAATGTGGTTTTAATTTTTGTAATTCTTACTAAAGAAATGGAGCAAGGCTAAGGCACTGAGCATATTAGCAAATGGGAGATAATGAACTGCAGGATTATAAAATGGCTGTTGACTTTAATTTATTATTCCTCAGACAAAGAAGAATGAGTCGAATAATAAAAGACAAATAATATTTTGTTTCAGATTAGCACTTTATTAACAAAACAGTAGAGTATAAATCAGTGTGGGCTTGCAAGAAAGTAGGTGATAAGTTATTTTCCATGTAAAACTCAAGCAGAAAAAATACTTGTATTGCTTAAAATTCCACCAAAAAAAAAAAAAAAGAGACAAAAAATTCTTTTAGAAAAAGATAGCTATTTACCAGGGGAAACAATAAAAGGTAAGGAGGCTAGCTGGGCTCAAACTAGACAGACGGAAGTTTTCCCTTTACATTAATTCTTATACTGCTTTGAGGACATGCCTTGCTCTCGTAGGATTGATCCAGCTTATGTGTCTTTTGAACAAGATATCAGTGGTATTTCTTATTTAGTAAATCATTACATGGAGTTTGAGATCTTGACACCTTAGCCCTGGGAAAAGAAACAACAAACCAAGAATTATTTTCTCAGGAGAATTTTGATTTAGAGGAAAAATGTTTTTGAACCTGTCACAAATTTTGACAAAAAACTTGCAGACCTGAATGTTTATAGCATCCTTCTCTATATAATGCTGGAGATGAATGTGGATCATCCTGGCTCAGTCCAGATGGCTGAATAGTCCTTAAAAAGATGCTGCTATGATATGATGCCACCCTAGTTTTATTATTTATATGGCTTCAGACAAACTGCAGGAATCCCATGAAGATTTGCAAAATTTTGTACTTCTATTTCGTTTAAGTGGGTTTCAGCTTGCTGTTAGTTATTTTCCTCTTGAAGATTTAGTCTGTGACTCAGTGGAAATAATTGTTCTGTGTGAGTTGAAGGATCAGCTACATACCACAAGTGAAACAGTAGAAGAATTAAGTGAGGTCTGGAAGTAGCACAGACTGAAAATTATTCATCAATCTTACTGCAAATGAGAGATTTATGGATTTTTAGGGATGACTATCAAGTTATTTGTGTACAAAGAGGGGCTTTAGAATTAGAAATATTATTTACAGCAAATAGTTCTGGTTGTTCTAGATGAGATTTAGATTTTGAGGCTCAATTTGGCAACACAAATGTATCAAGTGTTGCAACACATACCCATAGGAATTTATGCAACGTTAAGACTCTAAATGCAAACCAAACTTGCTTCCAGAGTCTGCTGGGCTGTGGAAAAGGAAAAATACAGCCTTTTTACAAGGATCAGATTCCAGTTCATGCTCTGTCAGTACAAAAAATGGACCAGGTGTTCCTAGCATTTTGCAGCTTGCTCTTCTCATTAGGACTACACTTGTGCTTTGTTACTGCAAAATTATTTCCTTTTAATGAGCCTGCTCTAAAGAGGCAAATGATTGTCTTGCTGTAGGACAGTGTGTTTGTTTATAGAGTAGGTATGTATTTATACAGACTATGGAGAAGCACATGGGTTTGTTGATTTTAGAAATCTTGTTTGTTCATTCCTTAATTCAGTGAAGACTTGCATGCAACATCCAGCAGTCTGTTCCTCAGACTGAAGAAGAAAAATTAATTGCAGTGTGCATCAGATGTTAGTACGCTCTAATGGCTGGCTGCATACCTGTGACTAATGTACTCCAACAAGTATATCCAGAAAAGGGAGAGACAATGATGAATAAATGGGTTGTAAAATGGTCCCTTTCTCACTCCTAATGACAGTTCCTCCTTGGCAAGATGAGAGGCACATTAAAAGGACAGCTGGAGGGAAGTGAGTCTTGCTCTTGGCTGTGTTTGACCTTTTTATAGGAAAAGACTACCGGATTAACACACACATGTAGTTTTTTCCCCTCTGCAGTGTAGGGACAATGTCCTTTATCACAAAATGCTTGTGTATGTCCATGCGCATGTTGTATTCAGATGTTTTTAAATTAAACTTTTTGAGTATGGAAACCTCACATTTGCACAAAAAAGTCTTCAATGGATTAATAAGTTATTTGATAGTTTTGATTTCTTTTTAACCTACCTGCTTCTTCTATTTTCTGTGTGGGTTTTTTTTTGGTTTGTTTTTTTTTTCCATGCCAGTACAGCTCACACATATGTTTTTGTACACAAAAACACAATGTATTGTGAAGAACTATCAGCAGGGCCCTGTAAGCCTAGCAGCCCTTTGGCTGCGTTTTGGCAACCCTTACCAAGCATGGTCTAACTGTATCCATTGCTAAATATTATACTAAGCTGTTCTTCTTCAACACTTCACTGGGGAGACTCTGAGAATGCTCTATGAAATAAGGCACTTTGTACACAATTTGAAGAGTTGGAAGAAGGGTTTTCCCTGTTGTCAGAGAGAAACTAAAGCCCAGTGTGGTTAAATCAGCAGCCCAAGGTGAGTTGTGTTCCCTGCTGTGTCAATTGTGTCCTTTGACCTTAACCACTACTAACAATTATTTAGGCCTGTTGGTGCCCACTGTTTTCTTCACAAAGTTGGCTTGCTCCACTGGTAATGAATAGATGTTATCATGTCGGATTTTCTACACAACTCTTCTGTGAGATTATGTTAAAAACATTATCAAATTGACAAGAACTGAAGTATTTTTGCTGTTATTCCTCTCCTCAATGATAGTCAGTTGTATTATAGTATGTATCTCACACACCTATGCTTGGGTGAATACATTAAAAGAGAGTCACAGAATTTTAAAAGCTAAGTGGTTTTACTGCTGTGGCTCTTGCCAAGAACAAAGTCCAGCTAATTAATCAGAGATAAGAATTGTTAATTTAGAACTGTAGTAGAGAAAATATGATTCATTCAGGACTTTGGCACGGATGAAGCTAAATCCAGTACAGTTTAACGGTTTTGGTAAATTTGGGTAAAGAGAGGAATGATTTTTAAAATATTTCTGTCCTTGGTTTTCTGATTAATTTCAAGTTGTTTAGATGTAATTGTATAAAGGATATGTTGGTACCAATGCTTTTGTAATATCTAATTTTTCTCACAATCACATGTATTAATTTAGAAATATTGCAAGAAATATTCCCCTAGCAGTGCCTTCAGAGGTTAAATCTTATAGAAATTGTTAATATTAAAGCTCACTGAAGTATTTTTGTTTACTTTTACCTTGAAGGGGGTGAGACCTCTGAGCTTTGTTGTATTCTTGTATTGTAGCTCAAACTCAGCATGCTTATTTTATCCCACTCAAAATAACCACAGAAAATTGCAGAGTTAAAGACAAGATATTGAATGAGAATTCTGTTTCCTATTTTTTAAAAATAAATTTCATAATACCATTCAATGACTGTTTTGGCAGCCCCAAGGAACTTGCCTAGATTCTAATAAAGAATCATCCTTTCAATTATGAGCTAGAAGGTATCCCTGAAGTTTCATCTGTTTTATTTGTTTGCTTGTTTTGAGAGCACAGTGATTAAGCAGATGTATAATGCACAAAGATGAGAATGACCATACTGGGAGAGCAGGAGAAGAAAGAGAACTGATGGCTGGACTTCCCCAGATGTTCTCTCAATCTTCAGACAGGCTGTGCCAGAGACTGTGAGCTGAGGGGAGCAATAAAACAAGGCTCCCCCCTCCATGTCATGTTGTAACTCTGCTGGGGAACACACCACAGAATCTCCTTGTTGATTGGGGATGTCCAATCCTGGACCCTATTCCTTTATTGAGCAACACTTCCTTTCTGTGCAATAAATTAAATTGTGTGTCCTGATAGCAGCAAGGAAATTGCCTTCTCCAAGTCCCTGTGAGTCCCTTTAGTCACAACAGCTCAGGCTTTCTCGTCTATCAAATGCAAGCAATTTGGAAATGCTTGGCCTTCATCTTTCACCTTCCCCAGCTAAACAGGATTTTATAGAAGTTAAATAGGAGTCACTACCTTCTGTTAAAATGAAAATATTGTTTTTAAAAAATCATTTAAAATTCACATTAATGGGTTCTATCAGTTGTAAAGGCAAATGTAAGCCGGTCTTGTTTGCTGAGGATCACTTACTTCTAAATGACATTTCCTTAAGAATTTAAAGCATGTAATAGTGGGCTTTTAGCCATTGTTCTGCTTTTTTTTTTTTTTTTTTTTTTTTCCCCCTATTCTATGTCTGTGAGCAGATCTAACCACTCTTCTGGGAGAGGCTGTCTTTCTAAATTATCTCATGCAAACATAAGTAAAATGGTGATGAGTAGATTTCTTCACCTTTGAAAAGATGTTCAAACAGCAGAAGCCAAAGATGTGTTGCTTGCCCTTGCCTGTGTTAAAATGATAAACTTGATGAAGGACTGAGCTACAATGGTTCACCTTGTGTTTTGCTTTCAGTGGAGGACGTGTTACTGCTTTCCTGCACTTCCAGTGGGGAAGAGGAAAGGTCAGGCACTGAAGGGAAGCATTTTGTGTGTACAACAAATAGGCATCCCTAGCAGTCATTTAGAACCTTGCAAGGCACTTAAACAGCATAATAAAGGTTAGATCACAACTCCTTTTCACCTGTCACAGTAGGTTTGTTTATCAGACAAGAACCCAAGCTGCAGAGCTCCAGTATTGATTTTGAGCAGAAGGTTGAAGGATGTTCTGTTTTCAAGGTGTTTATTCAGAGCATGGAAGAAACAAAACACCCATGTTAAAACAGCATTAGGATGCAGGTTTAATTCCACTCTTTGCATTTTTCCTGAAGGTGTGAAAGTATTTGAGGAGGAGGTAGAGGTTGTTTTGTAATTCACTGCTCTAAAAAATTACAGCTTTTCAGACTACCAGGTATTGATAAGCCAGGCTCCCTGCCTACCTGACTTGATCCTACATGTCAACAAGACCACTTCATTAGACGTGAAAGTTTGATGTAACGCACAGCTTGGAATTTTACAACCTGAACTTTCTCAGATTTGGGAAGAGAAAAGGATGCTCTGGTGGCCTCAGTGCCGAATTGCACAGTAGGGAAAGCCATTTTAATTTTGTAGTCATTGGTTTAGCTATCCAGCTGTCTAAGGGCCATCTATTCAGTATTATCATGTTATTAGCAAATCAAGGTTTCTCAAGAACTAATAGCTTGCAGAATTAATCTTTGTTTTACCATTAATTAAGGGTAAAAAGCAAGAAATGAGAAGGTATTACAAAATATTGTATAACTTAATTCAGAGATTGTGGCTTACACCCAAAGTAATGACCTCCTCAATGACTAACCAAGGCAAAGAGGTGTCTGTTAAACAAGAATAGGTTCTAAAATCAACTTCTTAGTGAAAATGCCAGGCCATTTGCAATTGGTAGCAACAGCTGAGTGAACAACAACAATTAATTTTTTTAATAGCAAGTTTCTTTAAGGACATTTATTTGACTACCAGTGTAGCATATGTAGTTGGTTGTCTTATCCATCAGTGGAGAAAGGTGAATAAGGTGTAGAAGGAGTTTTTTAATCTTTGGAGTACTTGATCACCTAATTAGAGAACAGAAAATCTGAATCTCCGTTACACTGAAAAAAATCCAGTGATAATTGTAATGGCTTTGAAGCAAGGGATGATTAAAATGTACTCCAAGCCTTTTCAGGGTTGGTGCTTGACTTGCTGCAGGTAGTTCTCTCTGTGGTCATCTTGCAAAACATGTGGTTAATGCCAGGTGTTTGCTGTCTAAGAAGTGACATTTTGTTATATGTCAGGCTGAACTGAATATGGAAACTTCTGGAATATTTGGTGTGCTTGGATTCAGCAGTATTATTCCAAATTGCCTTAAAATTAAAGAATACACAAGAACTAGAAGTTAAAATGCTGACTATTTAGAAACTGAATGTTGGCTTCCATTAACACTGTGCCTCCTGTTCTGTTGTACAGTGGGCTTTTGCCATGATTGAGGGGTGTTTCACTGCAGGTGAAATGTTGGGAATCAGTGTTCAGGTTTTCCTTGCAGTGAGGAGAAACACCCTTGCAAAATCATATCAGAGCGAGTATGCTTCCAATAATATTGGTATTGTACATTTGCTTATGTGCTTAGATAAATGTTTGTGTAATAGAGGAGTGCTGTGTGAAGCATGTCCATTTCTTTCCACTGATTTACAGGGGAGGGTGTCTGTCTGGACAGGTAAGGGCAGCCATTCAAATATGCTGGAGTAGGGTCAGTGCTTGAGTGATTGCTGAGCTGGACTGTCATTACAGAGTGAGTGACAAAGTGTAATTGAAATAACTGAGCTCCAAACAGCTGAGGACCTCACCTGAGTGTAAAGCGCTGTTTATCTTGGGAGGAGAGGTTTTTTGCATGGGATGTCCCTGAGTTAAGAGACAGGAATTGGCTGTATGGAAAAGAGGCACGTTAGAGACAATGTCTTTAACTACTCTCTGCTATGTTTTGTGTGTTTTTCATTTTATCTGAATGAAATTATATATTTCAGAGTGGCAGGTGAAATGTACTTCATTACCACAACAAATTGATTGCCCTATGCCTCAGTCAATCTTATATCCATTAACCCTTCCAGAGGGTGGGGCACCAAAACTGACCTTGAGTGTGAAGCTGGTAATGGGCATTGCATCAGGAATTACCTAAACAACTTTAAAAATGGACAGATTTGTTAGTTACTTGATTGGTTACTTAGTACACTACTTCTACCAGCAAGGTAAATTTCCAAAAAATGAGACTGAGTTACTGAACAATTCCTTGTTGCTGAAACTATTGGTAATGCAAACTGCAGACACTTGAGTGAACTGCAGATTAGCCTCTTTCACTCCCAAATGTAATCAAAGCCCCTTGTTTATTTGTGTTTGGCTTGTGTTTTGCCAGGGGATATTTTTGCTGATTTTTCTTGCAAAATCATTTCTTAAAGGCGCCTTTAACACCCTGCTCTGTTCCTCTCCTCTGATTGCTATCAGGCATTGTCCTTTGAAAGTATCATTGGGATTGCTGGATGAAGGGGTACAGACTTCAGGAAGTGGCATTTTTGCTAGCCCAGGTTTTTAACAAGCCTGCTTGTGAAATTGCTGAAGATGCTCCCAGTTTCTTGTTGTCAGGCTAAAGTCTGGGGTGGTTTTTAAAGCCTGACACTGACACAAGGTGATACAAATGTGCATTGTGTCATTGGAAACCTTACTGCAGGTATGAAAGCAAGCATAGCAGCAGCTGTTCTGGCTTGGTTTTTTATTTTTTGGTGGGTTTCGCTGCAATAAAACATGCAAAGAACTTCTCTGTTTCTTATGACTGCACATATACTTAAAGAATTTGCTAAAAGTTTTGGTTACATTGAAATGCAAGGCTTGTATCTGCAGGATTTGGTCTATGTGGCCCCACACATGGCTGTTTGTTCTCATTTTCAAGACAAGACCATAAGAATTTCTCTTCTGCACTACCTTTGGTCTACAAAGTACTAGTACTGAAAAAAGGAGATAATTTATCACCTTTTCCATATTACCAGATGTCTCTTTTATTGATGGGAATCTTTTTACAATCACTTTAAAGAAAAAGAATTGCTTTTGAGGAATTTTCCCCTCAATTGACAGCAACTTAATGAGGGGTTGTGACTTTGTAATCAATTTTAATTATTGTGTAGTTAATACTGCTAAAAATAACAACTTCAGCTTTGATACTGCATGATTGATTTGTGAAGCAACTTGTAAATAATTGATCTCTTGTTTCCTAATGGTTTTTCTGTTAAAGCTTTTTAAAGTAAAAAGGAAAGAAAAAAATCAGGCAAACGTTTCATTATACAGAGATAATGTAATGTCATAGTAACCACTGCTACCACAACTGGAGTTTTATACACTGGGAGCTGTGTGTTTTAATGGTTAAATCATGAAACAGAAAATTAGTATTGCTAGGTGTTTTCCCCATTCAATCACTGACACTGTAGGAATGTGATCACACACAGCAGCCATTTAGTCTTTCAGTTTGCCAACTTTAAAATAGTGAGCAGACACTGTCACATGTTGCAATGCTATTTAGGATAAGTTCTGGTAAAATTAATCTACAAAAGATGGCCAAACCCTGCATCATCCTGTTATTTTCAGAATACATGTGCTCAGTTTAGAGATAACAAGCTGGCTCTTTTTCTCCACTGGTAGTTGTCAGTCAAAAGGACCAGTTTCTGTTGGGTATTTCCATTCTGTCAGTACTAGAGTGTCTCTGACTAGACCTTATGGCAACCTTCTCCTCTGCTAGTATTGAGAATTTTAATATTTGAAGTGAAGAAGCACCATTCTTCATTTCCAGCAGTTGTGAGCCTGTGGCATCAGAGATTTAAATGACCTGTTAGAACAAGGCTGTTTGCATGCATGTATTTTAAACGAGGTGAGACATACCAACCTCTTTGGGTCCTTGTTTAGAGTAGGACCATGTTCTGCATGTTTGCAAAGTACTCAGAGTTCCTTCAGAGAGAAGGTGCTATCAGTGAACATTGCTGTTCTGTGTGCGACTGTGGGCCGTTGGCAGTAATGGGACAGTGAAAATGGATTATCATTAATGTCAGCAAATACAGTTTTAATCATGTTAAAACCATATCTTTGTGAAGCTAAATGAGATTTCTCATAACACAGCTACTTATTTGTATTCGCCATGCATTGCACAGACTACCTCACTATTCTTAAAGCAACTACCAATCACCATGAGGAGTCAAGCAGACGCTGCATTCTCCATAATTACAAGCAATTTTCCAATTGAATTATCCCATGATTTAATTCCTTACCTTGCATCTGGAAAGCATCAGCAATGTGCAGCTGTTTTGGCTTTGAGAATTAATTGTTGCTAAATGCATTAAGAGTGGTCTTGCTGTAACAATTTCAGAAAAGAGTTAAATACTAACTCATTTCTGAATTAAACTTCTATTTCTTATTTCCCATTCTCTTGACTCAAGATCATGATACAGGCATGGGTTTACTAGCATTTGCCTTGGCTAGTTGTGAATCTTAATTCAAAATAAGTATGTTTAGTCACTAAATTGAAATCATATTACAATGAGACACAAAGTTTAATGGAACATGCCACAGACAGTAAGGACTGGAGGGCTGGGGATTAATGATAATTTATCTTAGTTCATCCTGCTGGTATGACTTAGCTATAGAAAAAATATATATATTTTTATATATATATATACCATATATAATAATATATGGTAACTTTGCGAAGTACAAAATACCCAGTGAAACAGGTACAATTTTTCACATCACAGGGGTTTTTAGGCAGGCCAAGTACTTCAAATAAAGGAAGAGTGTCTTAGTCATTTCTTCTTGAGGGAAGAACGGACAGGTATTTAAACTGGTATTTAGCATGTGCTTTATTTCTGGAAGTAGAAAAAGAATTGGAAGAAATATTGAATTTTGTGAGGTTGAGATTATCATCTGGGATTTCCAGAGTCCATTAGATTCCAGTAAGAATGGAATTTTTTTAATCTGGTGTCTCTGTTTCTCTGTTCTTTTTTTTTTTTTTTTTTTTTTCCCTCCCATTAAGTCCAAAGACTGGAGCTGAGAGTCTTACAAATCTTAAAATATTGAGGAGTATTTTCAAAACTATTGCAAGTTAATGAGAATGTTCTTGTACTCAACTTAGCTAAATAATGATACAAAGATACATTTACTGCTGGGTTTCCTTGACTGCAGCAAATTGTACTATGTTGAGTCAAACTACAAAGAAATGAAGAGTCCAGGATTTTATCTTTTGTGCCTTGCAATAGAAGAAGAAGGTGCTAAGCCCCCTGCTATAAACACTGTGCTTTTCAAACACTTTACAATGACAAGGACAAGTAGGTTCTGATTATATCTGAATAATATAAACATTATTGAGTTTGCTTAATGATTGTCTGGCTCATGATTACTCCTTCCAATGAGAATCATATTGTGCAGGTTTAACATAACCAGGGCACTAAGGCAACAAGCAATTGAATTAGCTGTTTCTTGCAAACTTTCCTTTATTCTCACCCAGAAAGCAGCTTTCTTGAAGGGCTTGTCTGCTAAAGAAATTCACACTGTTATTTTTATTCTTTTAAGAAAGGTTTTACTTAGGAACATGGACAAGTAGCAAATGCCCTGAATTATCTTCCTTCTCTTAAAAACCAAATAATTTTTATCAGTTCTGCTCTATGGTCAGAGAGGTCATATCTTGTTCCTATACAAACAAATTGGGGTTGCCTTTGGAAAGCCTGTGTGGGCAACTGTGGATTTCTCACAAGCTGAAGAGAGAAACTCCTGAAGGAGGAGCACTGAGAAAGGCATGGGATTGCTGGACCAACCAATACCAAAATTTATGAGTCATTGCCTCTAGACAGTGGAGGAAATACAGAAGCAGTGGAATAAATGTGACCACATGGGTTTGAAAGGCATTGATAATATAATAGTGGAATAAAGTAAGGAAGAATGTGTGATGCCTTTAGGACTGGAATCCTGGAGGCAATAACTGTAGCAGAAAATGAAAAATCTTGTACGTGGAGCAGAGTAAGAATTTTTGTTCCAAGCAGGGATTATTGGCTGTGAGTGGAAGCTGTAAGAGAGTTGAGAGTGTCTGTTAATTGCCACAGCAGTCATCTATGAGGCTGGTGAAGATTTTTCTGGAAGGGAGAAGAATATTCTATTGCCATTGCATAAAATAGTAACAGAGCCTAATGCAGAGTGCTGTGTGCTAGTCTGCCTTGCTCTGTTTGAGAAAAAGGAGATGTAAAATCGGGATAGGTGCTGAAAGGAGCGCCTAGAATGGGTCTTGCCACAGCAGGTGAGATTACAAAATAGCCCTTTTCAGTCTACTGATGTGAGAAGTGGATGCTGATATTTATAAATATATTTAAAGAAAGAAAGGCAAGTGTTGGCAGTCTAGCTGAAGGAGAAGGAAGTGCTGATCAAGGAACATGTGAAAAAATACAGGCCACAAATGCTTTTGGCATGGAAATAAGACAAAGATAATGAAATATCAGGGCTGTGAATTAGCCTTGCAGTGAAGGGGGCAGGTAATCTACATAGTTTTGATGTAGCACTGCACGTTATCAATCAACAGATGAAAGAACTGGTCTTATTGTTATGTGTACCCCTTGCTGTATTGTACCAACAGTGCAAACTTCTGAATTATCCGTAACACAGATATTGGGCAGGCTGATGATGCACACATCCATTTATAGTATGATGTGCTGAAAAATCTCTGTAGCTCAGACCATACAGATCCTGTACTGAGTTCCCAGCATGTGCCACACCAGAGAGCTGTCAGTTTGGGCAGCAGTGCTGTTTCATACTAGTCTATGGGCTCTGACTTGTCATTGTTGACAGGATTCTGGGTTTCCTATGCCTTTCAAAAGTCCTGGGTTTATGGTTTTATTTTCAAGTAGATTTGGATGTCCTGAAATAGAGTGTCTTTGCTGAATTTCTCTTTACACCTCAGGATGAAAGGCCTTCCCACACCCCATAGGGGAACAGGGGCTCAGTAAGCCCCCCTGTGCTGTTTGCTGTGCTCTGCTGCGAAGGAGGAAAAGCTGGCACTTGGCAGCTGCCTCGGTTCCCCCAAGTCCTCCGCCAGTCAAGCACTGCATTCTGCACCGTTTACGTTTGGTAACTGAGCAATTAAGGATTTTGTATTCTAATTACCTGGCCAATTATGTGCAGTGTAAAATTCCCTGCTAGTACTGCTGTGATAGCCTGAACTGCAGACAGTCTTGTGATTAAACTGTCCCTCGATGATGAAGTCGATAATTAACAAGAAGGCATTTTGCTGACTAGTGAACAAAGTCAAAGAAAGAACAGAATCAAGTTTTCACTGCTTTAATATGGTTTTAATGGTGCTCTTCTCAGGGACAAGAACTTCTCTGACCTCCCCTGAAATTAGAAATGCATACCCACATGCAAAAGTGTAGACCTGATTTCTTTACAAAGAGCGTAATATTGATGATCAAAAGGCTGGAGAACCTACCCTGTGAGAGAAGACTGAAGGAGTTAGGTTTTTTCTCCCAGGAGAGGAGAAGGTTCATGGGAACCCTCACTTCAGTATTCCAGTACACCAGCTATGAAGGGAACACACTCTCTTCTCGAGGAGCCATGGAAAAAAGGGGCAACAAAAACAAGTTGTACTGGGGGAAGTTTCATAAAGATGTGAGCAAATGGGGGTTTTTTATAGTAACAATCATTGACTGGAAGAAATTCCCCACTGCTGGATGTTTTCAAGGTGAGACTGGACAGGGGGTTAGATAATCTCTTCTAGGTTCCTGTTTCCTTGAAAGGTTGGACCAGATGATCTTCTGAGGCCTCGTCCACTCTGGGCTGTTCTGTGAGTTAAATTTTAACTGGGTAAAGAAACTTAACAATGTTTTTTTCTGTGAGGCTTTCATCACAGTAAAAACCTGTGCAGCCCATGCCAGCTCTAAGGGTGTTTGTAGCTGACTGTCTTATGTGGAGCTCCGTGCTTTCAGCCTGGAAAGTTTGAATGTCACTTTCAAGTAATAAATGAAGATGAAGTTTTCATTGTTCATCCTACAGTCCCAAAGTAATTAGAAATTTACTCCTCACAGTGTTAAGTGATGTATGAACATGCAGTAAACAGGACAGAAAGCCACATAACTCATCAATGTCAGCCTGGCGTGAGCTGCAGGCACCAAAAACTCTTCCATGTTATAGCATTTTACTTGAGCTGTTTTTTCCCTGAATGTCAGCTTGAGCAGAAACTCATCCAAATTCTCTTTGGAATGTATTAGCTTTTATTAAGGGCTATCTACTTAAAAAATGTAATCCCTGTGAAGATGTCAGCTGAGAAAAATTGAAACACTCCTGCAAATGTACTTTTGTACCTTAAAAAAATCAAAATGTTGACAGAAGTAATTATCCTGAGTGAGCAAATCTTACAATTACAAGTTATCCTTAACATTGTGGACATAATTAAATTATGGTAACTGATTTATAGGAAATAAACCTGGATTTTTTTTTTTTTAAATTCTTGTTAAAGCTTGTATCAAGAAAACTGAAAAATGTGAATGGGCTTGTATAAACATCCTTTGGTCTCATAAAATTAATTTTTTATATGGACAAAGGTATTTTCCTTAAACTCCTGAACAGGATCTTTTGAAGACATGAATAAGTAAAATCAAGGGCTCTGCTTCTGCTGATACCGTTCATATACCCAGTAACCATTATTTGGTAAATTAGTGCCTGAAAATGGGTTGACAAACATAGGAATCTGGCACTCACAGACCTCATACAATTATTCTATTACACTTTCTACTTCATAGAGATTTTCAGTTAAATCAAATCTGAATAGTTTTGTTTTGCTGTTGTCATTTTTTTTTTGTTTTTTCTTTTTTTAAATTTTGTGCTTAGATTCTGAAAGAGCTTCTCATGGTTAAACATGGTACCATCTTCTGTAAAAGAGGAATGTGTCTTCCTCTGGTGTGTTTTGAGCAATACTGGTCCTTAGAGCAAGCAGTTTGTGAGTTCTTGTGCAGAAGCTACTACTTCACTGGTTTTAATGGTGTAAAAGACACAGAAATTTGCATGGGATCTCTGTAAGGCAAGTCTTGCGATGTCATTCACTGCCTTAACAAGATTACTGGAAATAACAAGTTAAAGAGAACTTCATCTGTTACAGGCAATATACTGGCAAGCTCAACTTTCCTTTAACCAAAAGGAACTTTTGGTTAAAAAAAAAGTAACTTCCTTTAACATCTTTGGTGTTTGCTCATGTCCATCCAGCCATATTGTATGTGACATCAAAACTGAGCTGGACTTCCCAAAAGGAATACTTATCAGGCAGTTTGCACTGTCAAACCTGGCTGCAAGTCCTGAAATGCGATAACTTGGTCCTATTCAATTGAATTTTCCTTTCCTGTGTTTAACTTGGGACGAGGACATGCAAATGTGAAATATATTAGCTCTGCTTGATAAGAATTCATGCTTTTCTCCAGAAGCGTGTGGAAATTTGGGGATCAGCACTTCTTAAGTCCTAGGAAATTTCTCTCATCTTACAGGATTTCATCAAAGCATGAAAAAATCTAAACTTGATTTTATGTTTTGGTTGCTGTAAGAATATGTTTAGATATCTGATAGAGAAGCTTTGTAAAATCACTTACCTGCTCTTGTAAATTGTTAGGAATCAAACCAGAATTCCCTACAGGTGCTAATTTTTAATTTAAGAGGTTAATGGTGTAGTTAATGGTGACCTCTAGTGAACTAACCCTTGGAGAGGACCTAATTTGAAAATTACAATGATAACATTTCTAAATTTGTTTCATGCTGAAGATGATAGCTCCCATGCCATGAAACCAGAATTTCAGCATGTCAAATATTTTTACACACTGGTACTGCATCATACCCTTTGAGGGACTGGTGCAAGAGATATTCTAATGTACAGCTATGGAATAAGCACCTAAACCAACTTCCAGCCTTGTCCATGTTCAATTTTTATAAAAATATAAATCTTTCTGGTTTTAGTTTTCTTTTTACTTTTTTTTTTAATGCCAGCTTTAATTGCCTTCAATACTTTATTGCAATGAGTACCAGAAGCTAAGAGTGTGTTCTGTTAAAGGTTTTCCTTTTATCAGTTTTCAAACTGATACATTTAAATGACTACACTTCTGTTCATCCTAGTGTTAGTACTGATTAATTTAACATACAGGAAATTATCTCCTTGGCTTAAAAATAAACAAAAAAGAATACTGGATTTATTGAATTATTTTTTCAGAAGTTTTCGGGACCATTCTCTCCCTTATCTCCATGGGATTGAGATACCTGGGCACTGTTGTGTACTTAACAGCCTGTAAAAAAATCTGTCTATAGTAGATGTGTGCTATTTGTGGGTTTTCTTTAAACTTTGGCAGACTATAATTAGAATGTTTGATACAAATGGGACTTTTTAATCTGGACAAGTCATTTCACCGATTTGGTGGTGTTCTTCCATAGTTTGCAAAGTGACTTGTGCTTCCATTTTGAACGAGAGTCAACAAATCTCCTAAAAGCCATTATCATAATCATTTAATGTCTATGAATATACTTCAAATCTGTGGTTCTTGAGAAGCTGGTTATTGAAGTAGTGTGACTTAATTTACTTCTTGGGTAAAAAACCATATTACTCCTAGATGATCTTTATTCACCAGCATTTCAAAGAATGTAGATAAAACCATTAATTACTTTTTATCAACAATGTGGGTTTAGCAGGTCATGCTGATTATGCAGCTGGTATATCATTTTATAATTGACTGTATGTTTCTGACTGCTACACAAAACTTGTGTGTAATTGGGAAAGATCAGAGACAAGTGTAAGGAGTTTTCAAGATACCAAACTGCCGTGGGGAGCTGAGCTCTCAGAAAGTTAAACAAGTGTCTTCCCATTATCCTGAACAAAATGCACTTGGAAGGCTCTGATGAGAGGGGAGGGACAAGGAACCCTATGGCAAGGCTGCTGCAACATAGCTGCAGACAGACTCCCAGGGGCGCAGTAATTCTGGCTTCACAGCTTAAGGGTTCCTCCAAAATGGTTTTACAAAATGGTGAGATGGCAGGAGGGCTAAGATAAGTAATTATTTTGTTCTATCTTATTTTCATTTTAGTGGTGCAAAAGTTCTGAGGGACAGTTCTAAAGCAGAAACCTATAGCTCTGGTGGCATCAAGGTAAAGCCAACACCTGTGCCCAGCACTTGGGTATATTCTCTTCAGAATGTTCTCTTCAGGACTCACAAAACTTGGCATTCAGTTGCTATAATTTTATCTGGTGGTAAGGAGTAGACTCATTACACTGGGACCACAGAGAGGAATGAATCAACAATGAGCCTTGTAAGAGACAAGTAACTAAGTTGCTGGGGAAACTGGGAATTGTTCCTAGTAATCTTGTTTACTAGTAAATGCTGTAGTCTGTAAAAGCAGAAACGTTTTCCTCTGCCAATAGAAATTCATTAGTTTGCAATTTACAGTCTAAGCTGATACAAAGCCAAATTCTACAAGAGCAAAGTTTTATCTGCAAAGAGACTGTGCTGTTGGTGTAGTAGTCAATTGACTGGAAAATGTATTTTCACTTTCCTTGAATTTTAGTTTAAAACATAAATGCATGTGGATTTGTCTAAATAATAAGTTTCATAAATTATAAAAAACAGAGAAGGTGGCAGCAGATTTCCTCACTCTCATATGAGACCAAGCTCTATTTCTCTACACCTGCTCAAGGAAAGGAGGAAGCCTGGAGAGCCAGAGAAGGTTGGTTGGAATCACAACCTGTGGACTGTTGTATCTGCTGCCACAGCATGGAGCAACATTGTCAGGGGGCTGAGCAGCTGTGGTGACAGGCAGATTGATTCCAGGGGAAATGGCCTTTAGCATAAGAGCTGTGGATTTGCAAAGGCCAGGAAGTTAGAGTGAAGAGACCCAGAGAACCTTAGATTCTAAAATCTGAAGTAAAAAATGGCAGGGTTTGAAGCATTGTCTTTTCAGGAAATCAGTATAAAAAACAATTGGTATGAATGATTGAAAGGGCTTAGGGGATCTATACTTAGGACAGAAACTATTCTGCTTGTAACTATTCTTACCTTTCATATTCTTAGTTATCACCTAAAAAGCCTACCATATAACTTCTGTATATGATGTATAAACATAAATGCTACAGCAAGAGAAGGTTTCAAAATTGTTATATTAAATCAATAAAAAATGGCAGAAACTTAACAAATTCTTTGTTGGAAATTCAAGAGAAGCTGTCAGTGACATTGACTTATTTTTGATTGAGGTGAAACTTGTTTAGGCAGTGCAGTCTGCATCCTGCAGAAAACATTGCTGGGGTTTTGTTTGCTTGTTTAATTCCATAAAACATTCCTGTATTTTCCTTGCAGAAGTATCACTCAGGGTTTCACAGAAAACCCTTTTTCTCAGCAGGGGGTTTCATAGCAGTCACTGGCAGAAATGCCATTGACTGGTACCTTTCAAAGAATTTCAAAGATTGACTTTTGTAGTCATTCTTCACTAAAGAGATGTGTGTGATTAAACTATCCCAAAAGCAGAGGGGAAAAAACCCATTTCTCTTTTTTTTTTTTTTTTGACTAGCAATCCCATCCCTCGTAGAGAGGGCACCTCAGTGAAACATTTAAGCACAGGAAGCATCCTGGTTTCCAACAGATTGCATGTTTCAGTTGGCTTGAATAGTTTAATTGAAGGATCAGTCCTACTTTGGACTGTTCTGGGGCATCGTGGGCGCTTTCAAGCAGTCTCCTGTTCAGTCTCTGCTGGTTCTCTTTTTTTCTGTAATGCATTCAACATTGTTTCCTTTTTATGCTTATAATGGCAATTACCTCTTCTTGAACAGGATGTATTTGCAACTGTATTTGCAACTGAATAAAAATTTACAATAGTGTTCAGTAGTTTAGGTAACTGGATAGTTTCTGGGAGTAATTATATCAAAATACTTTAAAAACATATACTTTTTCAAAAGAGAAGTGATCTTTTCTTAAAGGATTCTGTATACTTTAATGAGAGAGTGCTATCAAAGGGAATGATTAGACATATTTTTATTAATAATTCAGAAGGATACAATCCCATTTCTATTTGTAGTCCTGCCCAGCAAATTAGTGTCACATTTGTAACTCTGTATTTCAGCTCACTGTCTTCAAAGTAAGAATTTATGTGCTGTCATGGTAGGGGTATTAGAAGACCTACCTTGCTTGAAAAAGCAGCAAAAACCTTTTCATCAACATTGCTTTAAAAAGCAGAGAGCTCATGCAATGTTAAAATTTTGGGGGAAAAATTTGTATTGTTCCTTAATTTTCTCCATATTTTCTAATGGTTTCTTATGGGTCTGGAACTAGCACACTTCTCTGACTTGTATTCTTATAAATCTGGGCAGTATTGCTTCAGTGTTCTTTTCCCAGATGTGGGGATTCTCTGGCAAGCTGCTGCCAGCCAGCACACAGCCAGGCTTCACAGGGTTGGTGGGACTGCACAGAGTTTTAAATAAGACTGAGCTGTGAGATTTGTCTCCCAATACTGTGCTGTTACAGATATGGTCATATAAAGAAATCAAACTAATGCTTTGTATTAAAATCTTTTGGGAAGATTGTTCAGGTTTTCTTGATGAGGAGGACATCCCTCAAAGTTCCTTTTAGGAGTGAAGGCTTTTTGTTGAGTTTCTTTGGTGGTGGTGGCTGTTTTGTTTGGGGTTTTGTTTGTTAGTTTTTATTTCCTTTCCCACAATACAGGTTTAAAAATCACTTGCCTTTGTAGTCTCCCAGTCCCATCTCCTAAGACTGGGAGGTCCATAAAGCCTGAGAGTTGAAGTAGGAGCCTTACTTGTTGCTGGAGGAGCACTTGCTGTATGTTCAAGTCAGCCTCCAGAGAGATCACATTTGCAGGCTGCTGTTTGAAGCTTGGGAAAAGCTTTTGACATGATTCTCTTGACATTTGATTTAATGCATGAGGTTGTTGAAAATATTACAAGTAGCTAAAGATGGTGGATGGGATAAAACTAAATTCATCCCTTCACATGCAGCAGCATCAGGGCAGCATTTCCTTATGAAGGTGGCTTCCCCTGCCCTTTCCTTGTGTGGGGTGTGAAGACTGTGAAGACTGCTCTTCTTGGAGTCAAGTTTGGTCATCTATGGAAAACAAATTGGTTAATAGATTTTAAGGCCAAAGGAGACCATTAGATCATCTGACCTTGTAGTAGATAGAAATTGATCTAGTAATCTTTGTATTGTTCCAGTAAGTTATTTATTAAAAATACACCTTGATGAGAGATGGCTACCATTTGCTTTGCTTGCTGTGTTGAGTGGCCCACTAAACTTTGTCAAAGTTTTTTCATTGTTTCAGTTGTTTGAAGAGAGAGGATGAAAAAATCAAGTTTCTGATAAAAGCAGTAGATTGCACTTGCAATTAATGTGAGAATCTCAAGAGACTGAAATATAGGAAAAGGATTTTGAGAGTGAAAGGTCATGTTCAGTTTATCCCTTATACAGTAGTTATCCTGAAAATTAATTCATTACTTGACTAAAATGTTTATCATCTACCTTATGAAAGAACTGCTTTAAAATATGCCAAGGTCAAGACTGTATAAAAGGCCAACATGGTTGTAGTCAAACTTCTTCCAGGCTCTGCTTCCTTTCACAGCCTGACCCAAAGCCATGTCACTGGCACTGAGAGCTGTAGCCAGGTACCAGCTCCCTGAAATTTCTGCCTGTGCTCCATGTCCAGTTCAGTTGTGATGTCAGAGAAGCACAAGCTGGGCCTCCCACCAGAGCTGGTGGCAGTGCCTGACTGCAGTCCCAAGTCCAGATGGCCATCTGGTGTTGTAACTACAACCTTTTCCGTGTCACTGTCAAAACAAGTGACTTCATACAGCCACTACTGCCATGATTTTCTTCCTGCATGTCATCTGATACTGAGCTTTGTTTTGGTATAGGTTGCTTGTGCTATCCTTTCTATTTGTCAATGATTTGACCTTTTATTTATGGTTACCCTACCTTTATGACAGTCAAAGTCTTTGTTGCCTGTTGTATTCTTCTCAGCATATATTATATAGCAAGGCTCATTCTCTTCTCTCTTGTGAAAATATTTCCTTAGTGTTCAGGTCCTCTCTATCATGTTCTAAGACTCATTTCTCAGCATTTAACTTGTCCCATGTTGATTCTCTGGTGTTCAGAATGTCAGGGTCGCCTCTTTAATCCTTTAAAAACACTGGTTTAATGCTGAGTCTTTGAAATTCTGTTATTTTAAGAGTTATTAAGCATAAAATGTCTAATATATTAGATAACTCCTTTATCCGTGTCTTTCAGAATATGCCAGTGTTACCCCAGAGTAGGTCAATTGTGTTCAGAAGAACCCAAAAGGGACAAAAAAGGCAAGTGTTCAATGAACAGTTATTTGCTCAAAGCTGTGCAAGTGTGGTCTGAATGTACAAATACAGCATCTCTGAATAATAAGCAGCCTCTGCTGAAATGTTGGAACAGTTTCAAGCAATTAGCATACACTTTTTTTTTTACCTCCTATACCTGTTTTGTCACCTTAAAAAACCCCTGTGATTGCAGCTGCTACAGTTGTCTCCTGAATCAGCAGTGAGTATGTTGGTTTTCCACTGGCCAAGAATCCAAAGGATGGGGTGTGTCCAAGCAGGGTTTTTGGCCTGCCAGCATTTGAGTCAGTCAGCTGAACACTGACTTGGCAAGAGGCTTCCATTTTCAAAGTAGTCAAGACTATGATCAAGCAGTTCAGCTGCAACCAGGGGAAATGTGATCTGAGCCTCTGACTGCTGTTTTGAACCAGAAATAGTTCAGCTGCTCGTTTGAGTTGAATTTATTTTAATAATGTATTATGCTTTTAAAATACATTACTGCAGTGGGTCAGTCTGAGCAGGGAAAGGTATTTCTTCAGTGCTCAGAAGAACCTTAGTTGCTCTCACATTGGAATGTGAATTCTAAAAGTGTGTGAATTCTCACATTGGAGAGTGATTTCTAAAAGCAGAAACTCAGTTTTAAGTGACTGCTGAATACTTGGATAGACATCAAATGAGTCTGCTCTTTAATTCCAGTTTGAGTGCATTAAAGATTTCTATACAGTTTTAGAGTAAATGGTGCGCCTGGAGTTTGGTTGGCCTGTTGGGGTTTTTTTAACATATTGTGATTGTTTGTATGTGGTTCATGTATTCCTCTTAAAGTAAATTACATTTGTTTATACATCATTGAAGTCTAAGAGCAGAATTTTAATATTTTCCATTCTTCTATACTTATATTTCTGGCTTTAAGGAAACATCTGCTTCATAAAATATTAGTGTTAAATTCTTGTAGTATTTGTCTAGGGGTTTCACACACCATACTTTAAAGGTATGTTGCTAAACCAACAGATGTTCTTGTATTAATTATGATATAGTTCTTCCTTCTTTTCCTTCATTCTTGCTTTATTCTGCTTCTTCCAGATCCATGGTGAAGGGTAGGATACTTCACTATTTCATCTGATGGACTGAAATAAATGCTTTCTGAAAGCTTTCATCATTTTAATTAAATATGCAGATAGCTGAGGAGCAGTATAGATTACATTTTTTTATTAAAAACATGGATAAGGTACAACGTTAATCAGTGAAAAAGATCTTGCCCTTGCTTTTCTTAATGGATTATATTAGTCATTAGATCATTAGAATGAGTTCAAAGCGCTCTTCGTCTCATACTGTCACTTTGCTAATACCACCCTCTTATGAGTCACCTTCCCTTTTAGGCAGCAATAAATTTTACCTCTCCTCCTCTCTTCTTTGCTTCCCAGCACCCACTTATTTGATTTGTTGTGTAACTTTCAAGGAAAGGCCATGTTACCTGGCTGAGGAGATTGAGAAAGATGCAACTGAAATGAAAGAGTGAGGCAGTGAATTAGCTCTGCCGGTTCATATTCTGTGTTGATTTGTATTCTTTCAAACGCTTTTGAAGCACAAACCACGTGCTGGTCTCTGGAATGAACAATTCATCTCCTCCCTCCCCTCCCCTCCCCTCCCCCTAAGGCTGCCATTAGCTACTTATGCAAAAGTTGATTTATGCAATGGGCCAAAGCTTCTGTTTGATGCCTTCATCACACCCTGAGTGGGGAACTTGAAACAAAACAAAGTGTTTGGACAAGTGCTCTTTGCCCCTTCTCCAGCACAGGTGTGCTTGGGAACAGCAGGCTGGTAGGAACAGCTCTCTGTCTTCACAGCAATCAACAGTACCAGTGAGACAGGAGATTGGTACTGGGTGGGGGAACCTTTTCAGACTTGGTTTAAATTCAGCCAGTCACCAGGTGCTGGAAGTCATTGCTGTCTGCAGGGAGTTTGATGGTCAGCAGGAAGCATGTTGGAGAACTCTGACTTTTCCATCAAAGCACTGTCCACAGGAGCTGGCACTAGTTGGCCAGCCCTGTTGGTGGTTTCAGCAGTAAAACCAAAGATTCTGAGCTACCCTGTCAATCAGCCCTTAGAGAGGATTCACATTGTGGTAGCAAGGTAATACATTAGGATACATTTTAAAATTTTGACCTATATACTTGTTCTAAGAAAATCACTGATTTTTCATACTTCAAGCTGGGAAATTGGCTGTGAATGCTGTATTCATTCCAATCTTTACCTAAAAAATATAGGACAATAGTTTTCAAAAACTTTGTCTTTTCCTTTGATGCAAGAGAAAAATGTACTGCCCCCCCACCCCCCCACCCCACCCTGCTACCATGCCCAAGGAACTGTGAGAGTAACAGAAACTTGTAGCTCCTAGCTGACTCATGGGACCAAATCCATAGGGAGATCATGGCGAACTTTGTAGGAGAGGATCCTGGTAAGGACAATTTTTAAGGAAAGCCTATTGTGCAGGACCAGATCAGTATTTTGCACCCTGACTCTGGTAAAGAATAGTTTTCCAGTGATAAGATGGCCATGATGTAATGAGAGGTGTCTTACCTGAAAAATGTAGAATTGAATGCTTTTACAAACACTATCTTAAGCACGTTGCTTGCTCATCCTAAATAGTTCTATTTGAAATAGCTTATTTGCATTATGGCTTAACTGTCTCCTTCTGTTTGACTCTTCTTAGGAGTGAGCTGCATCTTTTATGTTTTCTTGGTTGGCATAGAAGTGCTGCAGTCAGTCAGTCTTAGGAAAGAGTGTTATTTCTTAAGAGTTAATGATCAGCCAGTCAGAGGGTGTGTTTGCATTTCAGTGCAAACATAAAAGTTCAAACAGTGAATTAAGAGTGACTTCTCTAAAACACATACTTCCTAAGCAGTTGAAAAGCGAGATGTATTGCACACAAAGAGCACTTCAAATAATTTCCAGGAGAAAAAAGTGTTTGTAGAACTTTCAATCTGTTTGCAGATTATTCATTGCTAAATTAATAGAATATTCCAACGTTATTTGGTTATGGCAATGTGCACCTTAGAAATGCCTTGATAAGGTTGCTACAAAGACCATCTGTATTTAACATAGAACAGAACATGACTCGCCTGATCTGGTGGTACATCAGAGGGATATTTCATGGTTCATATTATTTGTAGTATAGTGGTTTCCAGGATCTGCATTTCTAGTAAAGGTAAGGTCATTTACAAAAACAGTTTTATTGTAGAAGATTAAAAGAAAAAGGTTATCTCAAAGTTTCCTGAAGCTAATAAGAAGACTAGAAACCCCAGATGCTAAAATGGAAAATTTCAGTGTCCTTTGGATGAGGCCAAGTATTTATTTATTTTTATTACAGGATTGCATTTATCAGGAAATACTTCTGATTGCCTTTCACTGTTTTCTTGTCTGATAAAGTTTTTAAAGAAAGCCTAGTTCTGATTTTTACAAATAACATATTGAGGCAAAAAGAAAAGTTTCAGCAAAGACCACCAAGTGCTGGATGCAGAGACCTGAGCTGTATGGTAGCTGTACTTCTTCAAAGGTTGTGTTTGCTGCTGGATCTCCTGTGCTGGTAGCCAGATCTTGTTTGAGTTATGGCCTTGGCTTCTACCTACTTTATTATTCATTTATTAGGCTTGTAGCATAGCTTGGTCCCAGAGATAAGTTTGGGCAGTTGTCTGATATTTCATGATGTTTTATCTTTTTTTTTTTTCTCTCCCTTTGAGTTTTCCTCATTCCAAGTAATGTAACATGCAGCTGTGATAAATTTAATCTGATGACAATGTGTGTGCTAGTATCTGATTCATCTTTGATTTCATGGCTGAATCCCAAAGAGGGGAGAGAGGGAGGAAATTGGGGGATCCTGGTGTCAAGCAGGACTTAGATGCTGGTAGAGATGATGAGTATCAGCAAGACTTGCTCAAGCAGAGAAGTAGCTAAAGAGAAACCAGTGTGTGAAGGTGGAAAAATATTAAAACTGGAGAGAAGAAAAATGCAAATTACGTATCAGTGGTTTAAGAATGAGTGTGTAAGGCCATCAAGAAAGCTGCTGAGTGCTTGTCACTGGAGCAGAGAGAGATACATACAGGAACTGACACTGACTGCAGGAATTCACCCATCCAGTTCCATCAGCAAACCTCATTCAGTCATCCCCTTTACCTCTCCTAGACCACATCACAGAATACAAATACCTTTGCTACTGCCACTGCTGAATGCTAAATAAATAAGTTAATCCTCTAATAAAATTTAGACATGAAATAAATAGGTCAATCCATTTATTCTCTAACTAGGGTTCAGAAGGATAATGAGGTTTGGCTGGAGGCAGCACAGTGCCCTGCAAGCACATTGCTGTTTAGCCTACTAATGATTGTGGTATGTTTAATCCTAGTTCATTTTAAGGCATTCTTTTTTTTTAGCTTAAGAAAACACTGAAAAACAATATTTTGAGAAACAAGCCCACCAACAAACAAAACTTTAGTGTCTTGTGCTTCTGCTTAGAGTAAGGGTGATTTTTTGTGGTTTTGGTCCTGTCTCTTTCTGTAGGTACTTGTCTTGCATCCTCTTATTGCTGCTTTACTACCTTTGTAATTCAGCTGTTCAAAGTCCTCAGAGATTTTACATGTTCATGTCTGTTCAGCTGCTCCATTGATTTTGTAGGTGGTTACATTTCTGAAGAGCAACTCTGAGCAGTCACAGCGCTGCTTTTTGAATGAAGTGCAGTAACACTTCATTTCAATCTTTGTCCCCAGAGCAGAATGTGTCAGTCTGTAAGACAGTGTACAAGATATTTGCCATAAAGAGGACATGATTCAATGAGGTACAAGGGTATTCCCCTTTTCTGAGTATTTGTAATCTAACTTATGTGAGAGTGCAAGAAAGTCTTGTTTCTTTTGCCTAAGCAGCAGACATCTGGTAAAAGATGGTTGTGGCTACCAGCTGAGGTCTTGAGACAGGTCTATGTTCCTCTCTCTTTAGATGTGACTTGGTTGAATAAGAACTGCTTCATTTGTTATCCTATTTCATAGGGTCACCTGATACCATTAAAAGCTTGCTGGCCTTTTCTTAAAATGTGCTGCCTTTCTGGGCAAGTAAATTAAATCCCTATGTGACATTTGCTTACATGAGAATTAATCTGTTATGAATCACATTTTAAGGCTCAGATGAAAAGTACTACAGAAATGCAAAATATTTAGTATGTCTTTTATGAACAAGTCTCTTGTTGTGTATGCATATTCACTGCAAATTCATATTGGCATTTATATCCAAAAGTGTTCTGCCTTTTTTGCTGTTATTGTTGTAGGATTGATTTCAGTATAGTCTAGTTTTTGAAAGGCTTTCTTTTTTGAACTGTAATATGCAAATCACAGCAGTAGCAGAATCTTCAACTTCTTTTCCCTTTAATTAAATTTAGCAATTACAGTGCCAAGGCACCTATGTGAACCACCATATGTTATTCATCTTTCTTATTGTTCTCAATTAGGGTGTTGTCTGGTATGGGGTTTTTTGTCTGCTTCTTCTGCAGTGATTAATATAATAGAGCTATAATCTCACTTATGATCAAACTTTCAGGAAAGGTTATTGGATTTGAGGTGACTTGTATGCAAGCAATTTCCCAACAGCCAAACTGAATGCTTGCAATTTATGGGTTGTCAAACCTTTATCATTTCATGGCCAGATTATTACTATATCTAATAGACAGGTTTCTGGATTGTTGGGTTTTGTTTTTTTGGTTTTCTTTCTATTTTAGGGGCAGTATCTGTGCTTCATTAACTACAGTGTAATTTTATAGGAGGCCATATTTTTCAGATACTTTGTAATTGGCTTGTTATCGAGGCAGCACAAAGCAGTCTCCTGTCACCATGAGTGTTCCATGCACGGTGAGGTGTAAGCAGAGCTGACTGGAAAATATTATTTGCTTTCATGAAAAAACAGAGATTTCTTCTTCCAAACTATATACCCTCTCATGTATTAGGAAGATTAAAATTATAGAGATATATATTTAGAAACTACCTTTGCAAGGAATAGGTGAGTCACTCAGAACCATTACACACACACGTTCTCTATATGGGATTTTCTTGTTCTCCCCTTGCACTAAGCACCATGTGCATACAAGGAGTGATGTTGTCATTAGGCTTGGTACTTTGTGAATTCTAAAAGAGGGAGAAAGAAAGTGTGGAATAGTTCCTTTGCTTATAGAAGATAAAGTTTGATTTTATTCATGACCGAAGTAGGTAATTTTCTAGCCACAGGAGAATAAATGTTGGGCTAGAATTGTCTTTGTTTTCTCACTATATAAAGGTTTTAGTTTCAACCAGACCATCATACTAAGGAACTATGACAGACATTAGAGCATTTTCCCCAAAAAATGACAGTTCTCTCATAGTTGAGATCATCCCAAGTCTCACCTGATATGCTGGGTGCTAAGGCAGGACAGATCGTTCTAATCTATCTGAAATAATAACTGCAAAACTGAAGTGTCAGCACCCATGAGAGGGTACATCACTGACAAAATGAAAAGGCAAATATGATTTTTTTTTTTTTTTTTAAGCAGCTGACTAGGGAGGAAGGGTACTACATTAAAAGTACCTGAATTATAAAGGCCAAGATTAAACAGTTCTGAAGGTTTTAGGGTGATCTTCATGAAATAAATGGTAGCTGCAACTCTGTTTCTGACTGGGTAGGTATCCACGTGCCAGAAAGCTTCTGCCATAAATTGATAGCCCTGCTGGAAGTCTAGAGGCCAAGGAACAAATTGCCACTATTATTTCTATGAAGCCAAGATTATTCTGTATGCTATAGTGTAGGTGGTGCTTGCTTTACCCAGTACTTAACCATCCTAGAAAAAAATGAAATATTTTGGTTCTTTTGAGTGCTGTTATATTTCAAAATGGTTTATGTTCTTATTGTTTATGCACTATAATCCTTGATCAGCTTCCATCTTCCCCACACAAGGTATTAATATCTGCAAATAGCAGGCTGTTATCAAACCCTTGAACACACTTAAATATTTCAAGCAATAGCATCAAGTTGTGTTTTCTGTATATTGCTTTCTTTACAAGGATTGCAGACTGAACTGTATAGGACCATGGAGGTTGTTTTTTGCGGTTTTATATATCCGTTTTCACCACCCTATTTGGTGTGGTTTGGGTCTTGTACACTTCATTTACTGCAAGGTAGATGCTTTTACCTTAATACAAGGTGGTATCTGATTTCCGTCTAGCAGTACCATCTTAGTATTTCCTCAAAAGAGCATTTTAGTTGCTTTGTGGACTGTGCAGCAATATAAAATGGCTACCAAGCTCTACTTGTCTGCCAGTTCCAAATGAAGACAATCTTTCATTTAGAAGCATTCTGCAATTTGTATTTGAAACCTTCAAAAGTGTAGAGTTTATACAGCATTTTAAAGGAGAAAAGCATATGTACAACATTATTCATGATTAGGCGCTGGGAGATATTACAGTGGCATCCCAGTTCTTAAAGGGGGCCTACAGAACAGATGGAGAGAGACTTTTTCAGGTAAGGTAGTGATGGGATGAGTGGTAGTGATTTTAAATTGACAGAGAGCAGATGGAGATTATTTAGTAGGAAGAAATTCTTCCCTGTGAGGGCGGTGAGGCACTGGCACAGGTTGCCCAGCGAAACTGTGAGTGCCCCATTCCTGGAAGTGTTCAAGTCCTGGTTGATTGGGATTTTGAGCACTCTGGCCTAATGGAAGATGTCTCTGCCCATGGCAGGTAGACTGGAACTGGATGATCTTGAAGGTCCCTTCCAACCCAAACCACTCTGTGATTCTATTAATTTGCTTCAGAGTCACCCTTAAAGCATTTGTGGGTTTGCATCAGTTTCTTTGCAAAATCAGTCAAATGTATCATGTTATTTTTTCAAATAATGCCTCTCACACTCCCTAGACAATAATGAGCAATAATGAAAACTACATTTACCATTCAAACTTGACATTAGCAACCATCCTTGGCATATCCATTGCATGTGAAAGCCTTTGTCTTAGAAATGGTGCTGGAAAGGGGTCCCAGGTAAGGGTCTCTGCAAAAAGAACTGGTAGGATTAGCAGTTATTCTATTTAAACTTCCTAAATACGAGATCCAGATCAGTTCTATTTTCTATGCAAATTGAAAAATTGTGTGAAAACTCACTGACACATTTGTAAGTGTTCAGTTTGGAAGACACCAGTCTATAAAGGATAGCAAGAGATGATCTCTAAGTCAAGCCGGTCATTTTTGGCTTTCATATCAAGGTTTTTAGTTCCTGGCAGAGGTTTGAACGTCAAGTATCTCAAATCACAAAGGTTCGAAGATTCCACATCTCATTTGTCTGTGCCTGGTGCCTGAATGCTGAATTATAGCTTTGGAGAGAAGATGCTGGTTTCATGTGCCTCACCCTCTCATGCACCTCAGCTTTCTTCTTGTCTCCATCTCCTTCTGTTCAGAGCTCCAAATCAGTTAATTTTCCTCCAAGAATGCCAAAAGTAGCAAGTGACTGCTGTACCTTTCCTCCATGTGAGGGTTATGTTGGTAGGTGTATGATTACATTTAATAGGAAAAATGGTATTCCTCTGAACAGTAAAATTCAGTATTGAAGGCCACCAAGAGAACAGTTTTTGTTTCAGCAGTTTTGTTTGCTTCCTTACACACATTTCTCCTGAAGGAAAAAACCTATCAACCATATCTAGAACAAGGGCTAGAGCCACAGTGTGACTTAAGTAAATTAAATACCCTGATAGCTCATCTTCAATGGTGGAAATGGTTTGAAAGCTTTCTCAGTCTACAAGTCTCTGCCATGTTCCCTTCAGGATCAATTCCGTGTTTGTAATGAACAAAAAAGACATGTTGTTTTCCCTTTTTTAAAAAACAAAACTCAAAAAACAACCAGTTTAAGAGAAAAGCCATTAAAACCTTGCCAGTTGGGATGAAAAATGCTGCCTGCAGGAACTGAGAGTGCATGCTGTCAGATATGACATATATGCACAAACACCTATGGGCTTATTAGAGCCTCCATAGTGACGTGCTGTCAGCAGTGTATTTCTGCTGCATATGACCTTGCAATATTTATTTTTATCTAAAAGGCAAAGAGGGAGGGAACATTATTCAGTGAAGCTTGGGTATCTCCTGTAACCTTTGTGGAGTCTCTGCCAACCACTTCATAACAGTCTATAGCACATTCACTCTGTGTAGGACTTGGGTTATTGAAAAGCCATAGTGGTAAATCCTGGGTGGCTGGATGTCACTGGAAATAGGAGAATTCTTTGCTCTTCATTGTTGTATTACAGCTTACATGGCTGCTGCCTCCACTAGCTTACTCCTAGGGGAGTTTATTTTCTGCCCTTAAAAGAAGGCTGCCAGGCTGATTTAAGGCCAGCAGTGGTGCTTTAAAAAAAAAACATGGGTCTGTTGAACCTTGGATCATTTGACAGGTGGTCATAAGGTTTTCTTTGAAGTCAAAGAAAACTGAATCTTGTCTGGTTTAAATAACATCCCTTGCCACAAGATTTGGCAGCCTTATGCTAATGCCTCCAATTAGGAAAGGAAGGCAGCACAATCACAAAAAGAAGAGTGACCTGCAGGTGAAATGCAAAATGTAGGCAAATTATGTGAATGGTGTAAAAGTGAAATAACAGGCAAGATCTCTCTTATTAATATGGTGTTTTACAGTATCGACAGTTTCCTAGAAGTACCTTAAATTCACTCATCTTACATTTGAATTCTATCTGTACCATGTTGCATAAAATACTGTACCAGTTACCATTATGCATTAGTTTGTGAAATGAAGGGTTTCCACTCATTCTTCACTAGCAGGAAAGTCATCTGTCACCAGAGTGGGCAGTGGAGGACAAGGATAGCTGTATTGAGGCAAGCTGTCCCCACTTATATGCCAGATCTCTTTGGGCTCCTGAATCACTCCTCTACCTCCTGCATGTGTTATCCAGAAGTAATGTTCACTGGTTTTGCTCCACAGGGATAAGCGCTGGGAGGCACTTTGAGCTTAGTGCAGGTAGAATGAGAGAGCACTGAAGTCAAAATCCACTGTGTGTCTGCAGTACAGGAACCACAAAAGTTTCATTTACACCAGCTTACCTCTGAGATGTCTCACTATAGTACTGATAATGGTAATGGCTTTGTGGTGTGGACTCACTGAAACCATCAGCTGCAATCTCTCTGTCGGGCAGAGCCAGCTTCTAAACTCTTGAGTGTCATTCTGGGCTGTGTAAAACCCATGTTATGAGCCACAATCCATTTCCAATTCACCCTGCCATCCATTACTTGTTCTGTTATCTCCAGACTAAAATTAGAGTAGAGAGATAGTCTTTTAATAAGACAGTAGTTCTTTCATTCTTCAGCTAACAAAAACCAAATAAAATGGGATTTCTCATTTATGCTATATCTTATGGAAGTGAAAAGAGCATAGAATAATTGTAACCAAGATAAATATACAAGTCATAACATTTCTAGCATAACTATGCCTGTTTCGAGAAAATTAGAATGTCAATGAGCTAAAGGTAATTTGTTCGGATGCCAACAGAATGATAAGTCTGACTGCTTGATTTTTTTTCTCATTAGATAGTTTCAGTAGGGCTGAAAAGTGAATGTAGTTGGTTGGAAGAGATTTGTACATCTTTGCAGATACAACTCGACCCACCTTTCCTCTGACAATCTACATGGCAGTTTGTTTTTTGAGGCAGAAATGCTTAGTTAGGGCTGTGGTGACATTTCAGAGACATTTCAGTATTCTTTTTGGAAGAAGAAAACTCCTTTTATGTGTCATAGTTAGTCCTATTTAGTTAAATTTCATGTAATATTCTTCCATTGTAGTTTGGCTTTGTGCTGTAGAAATTCGTTGGTTTTTAAGATAAACATTTCTCTCTTGAGACAGAATTGATTTATAAGTCATGCTGAAGGTAGGGTTGCAACATATGAGATGATTGGCATGCCATGTTCAGTGGGCAGATCTCCTGTGGCTGTGCTTTTTGTTTTTAGAGCAAAAGAGCTGTACAGTCTTTCATCCATAATGTGAATCGATAGCTTGAACTTCTACAATTTGTACTCATGTGAAACCCACATTGAAGCCCGATGGGTATTTGCTTGCATGAAGAGCAGAGACTTTTTCCAGCTCTTTCACTGCTGGAAAAAGTAGTGTCCTTATTATTTCAGTCAGTTCACAGTATTCAGAGCCCAAAAGTGTGATAGGCAGTTTGCAGAACAAGTAAAGAAAAAAATGGCCCTTCCTCAGCAGAAATGTAGTTTTCAAGTGAATCGCAGTGTAATCACAATAAAAAAAGCCAGCTGAGGAGACAAGGCACAGAAATTATGATTTGGCATTGTAGCAAAAATATTTTGGGCTACATGGGCTTCAGTGGTCACTGTTGACATGACTGAAGCTCCTCTTTGTTTCCACGTGTGCTGCTGTCACTGTCTGTCTCTTTGTAGCTGCCAGCTGTCTTTTCCCTCATTCTCCTGGCCTCTGGTGCAGTGACTCTCTAAGGTACTCTATGTAAAGAGGTCTGGCCTTCAATGAGTCTCCTAGGGCCGTTGGGGGAACAAAGCGTTTTGAATAATCCATTAGTCTTCCTTGGTACATGTTAAAGCAATTTCATTGACAGATGATACTGGGAATGTGAATTTCAGTTAATTTCTTTGCCTTTACAGGCCAAGGCAACCCCCAGACCTTAGCATGTAACAGCATGGGTTCAAGGAAAGGGCAGCAAGGATTGGGAGAGTCAACTGGGGCTGGTAATGCTCAGAATTCTCATCCATGACCTAGAAAATGAGACACTGGTCAAATTTGCAGATGTTCCTCAACTGAAAGGAGAGAGGACTCTGCTGATGCAGTGAATGGCAAAACTGCTCCAGAGGGACCTTGGTAAACTTGCGGAGTGGCTTAACAGGAGCCTTGTGGAGCTCAGAAGTAATAAGCTCTACTTTTGCACCAGGATTTCCTGGTGCAGTATCCCATTCCCCAGGCTGAGAAGAGTGGCCTTGTGTAGTCCTGCTGAAGAGTACCTGCAGGTTGTGGAGAACCCAACCCATAACAAATAGGGCAGGCAGCCATCCAAAATAAGACAGGAGGAAGACATCCAGCTGTGAGAAGTTACTTATTCTGGGCTGGTCAGTGATGGTGAGGCCATACCTGGTTTGCTGTGTCTGGCCTTGGCTCCACTTCCCAGGGCAAGGGGGATGCGGCAAAACTGGCAGGGTCCAGTGGGGCTGCCTGTATTCAGGGTCTGCAGGATGTATCCCCTCAGAGAGTTGGAGGGAGCTGGGCTGGCTTAGGCTGGGAGAGGTGTCTGAGATGTGAGCTGGAGGTGGCCACAACCATCCAGGAGCAAGACACAAAGAAGGCAAAGCCAAATACTTCTCCACCATAGCAGAGGATACAATGGGTGGTGGCAACAGCTTCCCATCTGGGAGGTCCAGGTTGGATTTCACAGCTTCACCAGGAGCAGGGTGCAGCGCTGGAACAGGTTGCCTAGAGAGGCTGTCAAATCTCCATCCCTGGAGGGTTTTGGGACTTGGCTGAACAAAGTTGTAATTGCTGTCATCTAGCGTCAGTGATGGTTCTGCTCAGGGCAGGCAGGACATTGGATGGAGACCTATGGAAGGACCTTCCAGTTCCTATAGTTCAGTGATCCCACTTTAAAACAGCGACAGCAGTGGACAGGCTGTCTGCTTCTTTGTGCTGGAAGGTCTTTGAGAGGCCAGAAGTGAGAATAGACACCTGGAGTCCAGTCTACTGAGATCTCATCCCACCAGAACATGTAGCCTTCCTCTGAAACATAGTCCCTCATTCACCTGTGCCACTGTCTCTAGAATAGAAAGGAGAATCTGTTCTATTTCACAGGAAAGGCAGATTAGGTAGAGTTTTAATTGAGGAGTTAACAGCAAGAAGCAGATGAAACTAGTTCTTTCAAATAAATGCTGCCACCATAAAGAAGATGATTGGCTATTGAACAGTTTAGACTACTAATTTTGTGTGATGCCTTATTTTCCCACATTATGAGGTAAGCCCCTCACTTTTGTATTGTCTTCCAATTTGGAAAATGGATTTTAAGCATCCTGAGGTTTAAACATTTAAGATTTCTGCAATGTTTTGAATTTATAAAATGCTATCTAAGTGTGAAGTTTAACTGTGTTCTTGGTGAACACTTAAGTTATTGAAGGCCCGGGGAACAGAAGCTGTGTAAGCTGGTGGGATCCTCTTCTGTCATTGATCGCCTTAGCATTTTTTAGCTAATGTCTATCAACATTCAGAGAAGCTCTAACTCAGTGTCAGACCTAGGGGAAAGGCTGTTGTCCCCTCACTTGTCTGTTCATTGACAACTGGTATGTGGGTGAAGCTTGTTTTTTTCTTACACGTGAATATCAAGCAGGGTTTTTGAGTGGGCAGAAGGAAAACCAGCAGCCAGGAGAGCTTTCACAGTAGAGCAGAAAGTCCTCAAAAGGTTTCTGCTATCTGCATTTCTTGCCATCCTCTAACTGTGTGCTAAGGAGCTTTCCTCCTTTTTCATTCTTGCAGTGATGACTTAGGAAAGCAGAGAAAGTATGAGCAAGCTCTAGGGCTAAAAGATGAGTGAAAAGGCATCTGCCAAACAAAACTGGCATGTAGAAGTGATACCTGAGTTACTGACAGGCAGGTGGATGTAAGTGGTGTGGACTAGAGATGGAGGAAGGAAGGCTGAACCTTAGGATGGGCAGGGATTTGGTGACAGATGCTTTATGCTATGAGGCATTTAACAAGCTCTGGATGGGATCATCACATATCCCACTACTTATGGTGACAGCTGGCCAGCTAATTGACTCTGGCACTGTGTGCATGGATATACATGTATGTACATGGAGAAGATGATGACAACAACAAATTGAAATGTATGAGACATTAAAATGCATCATCTTGTCATGATTTATCTTATTTATGTTATCTATGGACCAATGTTATGGTTCTCCAATAGTCTGAGTTATGACTCTTGTGCACTTAAAGCTGACATAATGGCAGCTTCTGTGTGATGAGTTTAATCCTGACAGAGAATACAAAAGGAGGATTGCTGCACCACAGAAATTTAATTAGGTAGAAGGCATCACCTTCTCTTGTGGCTTTCTAGTTCTTCAGAGGACTAACTTGCAGTACTAACTACTTGTTTAATGTGGTCTCCGACGTTACTGAACTCTGAGTGGCTGCAATTCTGTTCCAGGCACATTTCTATTCAGGTACTTGTGCGTCACAATATTGCTGAATTTCTTAATTTTTAAGCTTCCAGCCTCCTGAGTGTAATCGAATAAGCACGCTCGAGGGAAAAACAGCAACTAGAGGTGCACAGCACTAGGCTTCTATTCACACCCTCCCCTTAACTACTGCATACACTGAGCTCCTGAACAGGCATTCTGTTTTTACTGACAGGATCAGCTTCCTCTTTACTTTCTTTCCCTTTAGGTCTGTCTTGCTCACAATGACAGAAAATTCTTCCATCCTCTAGTCTCAGAACAGGCATCTCAAAAGCAGCTTGCTGTTTGCCTCTGTCAGCAGCGAAAGAGAAGATGCATGTTGCTTAATCAGCTGTGCAAGGCTGAATTATTTAAAGACTCTTCTGTCATTCTCTAGGAAAGATTTTAATTTCAGCACTGAATTTTAAGTTTTTAATTAACTAACTACTTTTTTTCAGTTCAGTGCTTTTTAGCTGGGAGCAAATGTTGCTGAGTCATTTAGGAATTGGGCTGTAACAGCATCTGGCTCTAGCTCCTGTTACAGAAGATAATACCTGGAGCTTTTAATTGTTTTCTTCTTCCATTTGACTTTACTTTTGAAAAACTGGATCTAAACTGCTTTGTGAGAAAAACATCTTTTATTGTTGTCTGTCTAAAGAGTACTGTGATGAGATCCGGGTTTTCCATATGACTATGCTGGGGATTATTGGAATTTAAACTGATAAATAGTAATAAATTTTTAAAGGGTGTTCATTTAGACTTCAGCAGTGCACCTGAGCATAGGGAGGTGACAAGGGAAATCTGTGAAAGAATTGTGTGAATGTCACTGCTAGAAGACTCTTCCCTCTGTGTATAAGGCTTCAGGGTTGCCTCCAAGAGAATAGTTAAAATAATAAAGAAAATTTCTGGGACTGGAGTGTGAGAAAATGGACTCCCATCATTCCTAACTTCAAGTCACATTTCTATAACACTGCTGCTGTTCCCAAGGGTGACAGTGAACACTTGTTTGAGGGACAAGGTTTTATATGAGTGAAGCCATTGAATTTAAGAGAAACCATATGGGGCAAATAAAATTTGCTTGATGCCTTAGTAACAGGACAAAATTTTATTTTATTTTGTTTTGATGGATTATTTACCTTCCCTTTTATACTTAGGAAATGAAAAATACTTGAAATAGAAGGTAATTTTTAAAGAGTTTTAACTTGCAGATCTCAGCTCTGATACCAGTCTTGGCTGCACGCTGTTTGCAGCTGTTTAATGTCTGCCCTAACTTGTCCATTTGTAAAATGTATGACATGCTCAACAGAGTTAGTATGAATTCATTAGTGTTTCTGAATTGCTCTTGCATCATCCCGAGAAACGTGCTCACACTCCTTCCTACTCAGTACTAGAAGTGAAATTCCGGTTCTATTTCAGCTAATGGCAAGAACTCTGATCGACTCCCAAAGAGGTAAAATATCATCCAATTACCATAATTAGATTGTTAAGAATTGTTCAGCTCCAAATTTTGTAATAATTCAAGGGCTGTTACCTTCATGAATTTTAAGTCAGATGCAAGTATAGCAGGTTGCAAATCTTCTGGTGCTTATGCAGTCACATTGCACTCAGTGCTGGAGACCATTCCCATTCTTCGAATTCAGCACATTTTGGAGCCTTGATGAGGCAATTAAAAAAATCTGTGTATGTAAGCCCAGAAAAAGTATCACAGAATCTTTAATGTTGTCACTCAGGTAGGGCCCAGTTCTTTCATGGCTTTTGCCAACTATTGAGCTCCTGCTACGAGAGTTTTGCTTGAATAGTTAATTTGAAAGTCAAGTGTGAAATGAAGAATGCAAAGACCAGCTCTGTGGGATGTTTTGTGATACTAGTAGAAATGTTCTCTCCAGTCAGCATCTCTAAAGACTATAAAACTGGATTTATATAATTTTTTCTACTGTACAGTCCCCAACAGACGTTGACTGTTAATAGTTTTTACAGCTCTAATTTAATCTGGTGGAGTATTGAACTTGTACGTGAAAGGTAATAAAATCCTTTAGGAGGAAGATGGAGTTTATGTTCAGAATAATAATCTATCAGTTTTGCAAAGATTGTTAAATTGCTGCTTTATAAGTGTGATCAGATTAAGTCAGCCTAGCTGTATTTTGAGTCTTGCTTTTCACAGAATCACAGAATTGTTAGGGTTGGAAGGGACCTCTGAAATAATTCATTCCAATCCTTCTGCCAAGGCAGGGTCACCTGGAGCAGATGTCCAGGTGGGGTCTGAATGTCCCCAGGGAGGGAGGCTCCACAATCTCCCTGGGCAGCTGTGTCAGTGCTCTGCCACCCTCAATGTAAAGAAATTCTTCCTCATGCTGAGGCGGAACTGTTTGTGTTTTGGTTTACAGACATTGCTCCTCATCCTGTTGCTGGGCACCACTGAGAAAAGTCCAGCACCATCCCCTTGGTGCTTTGAGGTATTTACATGCATTGATAAGATCCCCTCTCAGTATTTTCTTCTCCACACTAAACAGGCCCAGATTCTGCAGTCTCTTCTCACGAGAGAGAGAAATTCCTCATCATATTTGTGGCTTCTGTTGGACCTTCTCCAGCAGCTCTATGTCTGCCTTGTTCTAAGGAGCCCAGAACTGGACACAGTTGGCCACACTCCAGATGTGGCTTCAGTAGGGCCAAGTAAAGAAGGAGCAGGATCACCTCCATTGCCTGCTGCCCACACTCTTCCCAATGTGTTCCAGGATCCCATTGGCCCTCCTGGACACAAGGACGCACTGCTGGCTCACAGACAGCTTGTGACCCACCAAGACTCCCTGGTCCTTGCCCACACAGCTGCTCTCTAGTAGGTCAGCCCCATCACATGCTGGAAATCCTAGACCTCAGCTGCAAGTTGAGGAATTACCTCAATATATTTGTCCCAGAGCACCTGTTTGCTGTTTTCTGCAGTGAAAACTTTGCTGAGGACCCCTATAGAAGTCACCCACTTGTGACTTCTCAGGCTGCTGTCTTTTTGGGCTGCATCCAGCTTTCCTCGGCTGCTGGCTCAGAAAGGTCCAAGGATGCAGTGGGGTTGCACTGACCTCACTGAGCATCACGAGGGTGTTGAGCAGAAGAACCTGACCTGGCTCTGTCCATGCTTTTTCCTCAAGACTGACCAGGAAGGATTTAGGATATGAGCAGTTATCAGGGTACATTTAAAGCTATTGGGTAACTGTCAGATGACCAGCTTTTCAAAGAGCTTGCAATAGGATTCCAAGTTTACCCAGTTCTCACGGCCAAAGGATTGACTCTGTGTTGAGAGCATTGCCTCAACACCCACTGATCTGAGTTGCAGGTGGTTTGTGCATCCAGTATTCTGGATTTTTTCTCAGATAAGAGTGTTGGGCCAGAGATTGTGAGAATGGGCTTCCGTGCTGATGTGGGTTTAAGTTGTAGTCTTACTCATTTGTATTTCTTCACTTGAAAACTTTTGGACAGGTTCTTTGTTCATAGTGTTTCTGTTCATGTATAGTACTTTAACATCAGTTTTCTTGTTTATAAATAATCTGTTACCTCATTAGTCTGAACAGTAAAACTTGAAGCTGTCTTCATCACCTCAAAAACATCTTGCTACCAAGCTGATAAACCATCCTTTCCTTTGTGTGACATGAATGTTAAAATGTTGTAAACAAGTTTCCGAACGATCAACAGCAATTTTTCATGCAGGATATATATTAATTTGTTTTGTACTATTCCTTTTATGTCAACTGCAATAATCTACTGTGCTTAAAGCATAAATATCTTTTCATGTGTGTTTGTCTGAAGTGACAGCAAGTTGCCAGAGATGTTATCAGACACAACATATGAGGATGAGTAACACCATTGCCTTATGGCTGCAGCTATCTAAAAGGCAGGAAAAAATTATCATTAGAAGCTGAATATGATTGGTAGGTTTGTCACACAGTATGTGAGTGTTTAGAGGGAATATGAAAAATAAAGTATTTGCATTTAGACCAGCACTTTCTGGAACACCACAGAGCAGTATCAGCTAGTAGTTTTTCTGTCATATAATGCAAACATGGGGGGCAAAATACTGACTGCAGTTCCCCCTGCAAACTTTGGGTTCTGTGTGATGATGATCAATGAGCTCAGGGCCCCAGAAGTGCTAAGTGCCTGGGTTTGTGGGTGTATATCTGGTTACAATTTCATTATTTTAACTGCATCTCTTCAATATCAGCATTTCATTGTGCAGCCAGGGTCTAATTTAAAACCTGTAGCAAAAGACTCCTGCACTGATTCATTGGTGAAGATCTTTATCATAAGTGATAACAGACCCTTCTGAGTCCTGAGTAGCAGAATGTGACACTGGCAGCATGAACCTTGATGGGGCCTTTCATCGCAGTTTATGTCCTCTGGTGTCTAAATAGCAGCAGAAGTTTGGTGGAAGCTACAGTGCTTTTTCTAGCTATTCACCCAGGGGCTTCCCAAGAGTCTGATTAGAGCTGCAAGCCAATAGGAGAAAATAAGTGCAAGGAAATTCTAGCTTGAGCCTTATAGTCTACAGAATGATCTCAAAGCATGCCACATGGATTCTCACTGTGGGGAAATACAGGTAATCAGGTAGCTTTTGGTTTTGCTGAGGAAGTCTATTGCCTTGAAGGAGAATATTCTTGTATCTTGTATGGATGTATAATTGATCACCAGGTGATCCCTTAACTCTAAGCAGAAGTCTCTAGGCTGATCCTGGAAATGGTGGTCATATTGATCCTGTGGGGGAGCATTACTGGAAGCAGTGTCAAGCAGTGCTTGAGAGATTGTGCTTTTGAGGGAAGGGAAAAGCATAGGGATTTGTGTTCAAAATGTATAATTTCTTGCATCAGAGACATTAATTACTCCTTTGTGGGTGCCATGGCTTAATTCCAGAATCTTCAAATTCTGCTGTATAAGAAAATGTCTGTGGTGTTAAAGTAAGTACCCTCATTTCAACTTGGGAAACCGTTCCCATACCAGAGCTAAATGATGCTCAGATAGTTTCTTGCTTGGAAGTTAGAAACTGAAAAAGAGCAAAAAAGAGAACACTGCTGCAGACAAAGAAGTCACCCATGAGGTAACTGAGCTTTCAAAAACAAAAACAAAGTTGTGTTTGTTCTCCTTTTTTTTTAAATAAAAGAAAGTGTATATATATAAAAAATACAATCTCTTATAGCTCTAGTATTTGCCCAGGTAGGTCATCTCCCTGAAAGTATGCACTGGGAGGACATTTCTGACATGACTCTGTTGATAGTGAGGCCAACACAGTGTAATCCATTATGGAACCATGTCCTCTGTAATGATTTCCTAGACACCACTTCACAGCAGCTAGTGTGGGGCTGTTCCTCCTGGGAACAGCATCCTGGGAGAGTGTACTGGGGTAACCCCACCATGGCAAAATTGTACTCCTTTTAGCAATATAAATCAGTAGGTCCAATTGGCCATGTGATGAGCAATAAGCTGCAACTGCACAGTGCGAGCTCTGCAGACAGAGAGAAGAAATAAAAAAGTCAGAAAAAAGGAGATTCGTGCCTGTCTTAGAAATTTGCTGTAACTGCCATCCTGGTCTACTACTGGACTTCATTGATGTTTCCAACCTGACCTCAAGTCAGGGCATAAGAGGAACTATCCTTGGCAGCTCTCTTGATTTAGAACCACTGGAAGAAAAGAGGGAATGAGAGCTGCCTTTGTTTGTTATTTTTAAAATCTGACTCCCTTTTGCAAGGCAGTAAGATGTGCAAATGGCTCTTGCACCTGGCAAGTTACCATCAGCAATTATTGCAACACTTAGTGTCTTTCTACCACCAGCAGAAATCTCTTTGCTCCCTTTCATGTCAGAGATTTCATTGTTCTTATGGGGATGGCAAAATTAAAGCCACAAGATATACTGCTCTAATTCTCTTTTGTTTGCAACAAAAGGGAGAGACAGGGAAAGATGATACATATAGCTGGATTTTGTTCTGTTGGGGTTTTTTCTCTTTTACTGACCAACAAAAAAACTGACAAAACTGTTGGTTTAAACTCATCAAACAATTTAATTAGCAACTGTATTAAAAACTATTATTTAGATATAGGAATCTTGTTATTAAGAAAAAAAAGCCGACTGCATTTCACTCTTGTCTTTTTGAAAACCTTGACATCTGAGCAGTCTGTACTTTATGAATTGCTTCACATTTCTTTCAGTACAGATGTTTGCTAGTTTTAGATTTGTCATTAATATGGTGCAAACATCAAGAACACTCTTTCTGGCAAATATGTCAAAAATGTATTTATGATGAATGTATGTATATGAGGGAAACAGTGTTTGATAGGAATCCAGTTTTCATTTGTAGCCCTTCCATTGTTGCCCTTTGTGTGACCTTAGATGAGTTGCCAAACCAAACTTTTTCTGAGGGGACATCTGTGAACACAAGTGCAATTCCTGTGTTGTAAACCAGCATCTAACAGTGAGCTATTAAAATGTGAGCTCTTGACTCTGAGTTCTGTGGAGAGAAATGAGAACAGTCAAATAAGGACAATCCACCAGATGGCCCATGGAAGGTGGAGAACTGCTGCAGGAGCTCAGAGTGGCTGCTTTGCATCTCCTGGTCCAGAGCTTACACCCTGAGGTGAAAATGAGAATGATTCATTTGTACCTCCTCAACAGTATTTCTTAGACACCCAGGATATCATATGAGCCATGCCCAGTGATGGAGATCATTTCTCTGAAGCTGCAACCTTGGCATTTTCAAAAACAAGCTTCTGCTCTGGATAAAATTCATGCACATTTAAAAATAAGCTTCAATTACAGCCCTGTTGAGCGTTCATTTCTCTTTCAATGAAATTATGCTCTTCATCAGACTTGCATGTTTTCCATGTTAACAGACAGGCTGTACTAATGGATGCTCCAGGTAATCAAGACAATGAGATTTCATTACCTGACCAGTCTTGCTAGAATTTGTGGAATATCATATTTTTTCTTGCTTCGAGGGTTGGTCCCTTTCATTTGCCAACTACAGGCCCCAGTGTGCTTGTTCTGTGGACAAATTGATAAATTAGTCAGCTGCCGAAAGGGAATCATTTGACTCACCTGAAATGAGCAGCAATGGGATGAAAATACATTACCTCTGTCCCACTGGATAAGCCTCAGATTGTATTGGAATAGAATTAGGCCGAGGGAGTCAATGTAGTGGATAATAATGAAATGTTTAATGTGGATTAGCTGCATATAAAATTAATACCTTAGAATGAATTGCTGAAGAAATGAAACTGTGTCAGACCTTTATTCTGTCTCTAATATTAGACTTAAAACTGATTCTGTTTATAGAAGAGCATAAGAAAAGCTGTTGGATTTGTGTTCTTTATTTGGGTGAGAGGACTAGATACAGTATAAAGTATTATAAATAAATATGTATATAACAGAGCTGTCAATTCAGGATACAACTGAACCAATGCTAATATATTGGGGTCTGTACCAGACCTGAGAGATTACAGACAAGAATCTAAACCTAAAACTCCTCAATCACCTGTGTGGGCTTTTTTCTTCTAGAGTTAAATCTAAGTGCAATATTTGTTTTGGACCATTCAGAGATTAGTTGAAGTGTTGTATTAATAGGTTTAATACAAAATGGGCAAACATTCCAGTCTAACTGGCAGATATAATCTTTGACTCTGGGATGTGGAAGGGCTGCAGAATGACTTGAGACATAAAAGTTAGAAGTATTAATCTGTGATCTAGGAGGCCTTGGGGTTTCGCTAATTTTTAAAGCTTTCTTGTTGCATCCTCTGTTCTAGGTTCTTTTCTGTTTCTCAATGCATCAGAGAGGCCAAGCCCCACCATCCTGAGCCCTTGGCTGAGGAGCAACAGTGATCAATGTGTAGTTCAAGTGGCCGTGTACAAATTTTACCAGCAGAGTGGAGAATACATTGCTCGTGTCCATCCCATTGATGAGAGCAGCAGTGAAATTCTATCAGAGGAGAGTCCAGAGAAGCATGGGTAAGTCTCATCCCTTTGCTTGACTCACAGGTTGAATTGAGAACAATCACTCGATTGTGTGAGCCACAAAATGCTTGCTGCACATCTGAGGGGAGCAGGACTCCTCCCACTGAGGAAATCCTTGTTTACCATGGGTCTAAGTTATCATAGAAAGTGGAGATTGGTGCTTATTTTATTATACAAAGCATTAGCAAACTTCTGGATTCATGTAATTGTTCATGCAATAAGTCAACACCACGTTTATTCTCAGTGCTTGCAGGTACAGATAGAGCGTAGATACTCATGCTCAGGTTAAATCTCTTCTGCCTAATTATCTCTGTGAGATTGCTTTTTACTGCTTCTTAACCCATGTATACTATTTGGCTTAGAATATCTACTGAGTCTTTGCAGTTTCACGTGCCTGCATACATTTTCAGTTTTGTCTTCACTTCCGGGTTTTTTGCCCATAAAGCTGTTCAGATGTACTGGCAGGGGAGGAAAGCTTTTGATCTTTCAAGGGTGCAACTTTTTAAAATGTTTTATCCTCTTTGTGCAATTAATCTTGATGATGTTTTAATTTGTCAGACTTCCTGTGTATTCTTTTAAATTTTTGTTAGCAGCAAAACAGCAGGAGATGAACATAGTAAATATTTCAAGATGCTGTAGGAGTAGACTAACTCGGAATTTAATTTGGATATACGTGAGGCTAATGTTTTGCCTCCTCCTATATACTGACTATTTAAAATTTTTATTTCTTACCTTTGTTGTGAAATGTGTTAAGAAGCATATATTTTACCAAACATCTCAAATGTTCTTTGTTTTGATGTGATAGATTAGAGAGTTTCTAATAGCAAATCCTGCTGGCTTGTGCTCGGAACAAGATGTGATTATCTGATTACTGTCTACAGCAAATTCTGTATCTTCCAGTAGCAAAAGGAGAATGTGCAATAAAAAGCCTTGCAGGAGATAACCTAACTCATAGAAACAGTTTGAATAGTTGTAATTCTCATATAACACATTGCCTATAAAAGTGAGGAGGAGAGCTTGTGTGTGGATCTAGATCATACTTAGTTCCAGCAATATCATCCAAATTGTAAATTGCTGTTGATGTCTGGGGAGAGGTAATTAGAGGAGCCACAGCAGCTGTCTTCTTCCTTAGCTCTTTGCAAATGCTGTGTTCTGTGTCACAGCTAATAAACATGCTTTGTGCAAAGTGCCTCCTGCCTTGGCACTGCCACTGCTCCTTGGCACTCGTGGGGAGTATTGCTGTGTGTAAAATTCTCTGGTCTGCTGCACGGAGGAGCTGGGCTTGGATCTGTGGGTGGGCAGAACGCACCAGGAGCACAGGCAAGTGCCAAATGTAAGGAGCCTTGAAGGGAAGGGAAAGATTGCTTTAAGTACAGTAACAAATCCCTGCCTTTGCCATCTGCTGGAGATAACATGGATGATTCAGCTGTGTGTTGCAGATGGAGACCGTCACCACAGTGAAGAGGGCTTGTGCTTTTGCAGAAGGTGGCTTTGCTTATAGCTTGACTGTCCCATATGCCTGCCAGAAGTGCAGCTTGCTCCCCAACAGCATCTCTGTGGTGTGTAAAGGGGTAAGGGTGTGCCTGTGGCTTCCATGGGTTTGTATGTCTGACTCCTTGGTACTTGGTGTGCTGGAAAACTCCAGTTGGACAAACCAGCTGGTTCATTTCCCCCTCCTCCTGTGGTCCTGTCCCTTCACTGCAAGAGGCAGTAACTCTTCTCTTAGCTCAGCAATGCAGAAAAACTCTGCTGCTGTGCCCACTTAAATGTCACATGGGGATGGTTAAATAGCTTCTCACAGCCACAGATGAGAAGGTAGCAATTTGTCACCATTTGTCCTGAATCTTCATTCCAGAATTAGAGTGCCCCTCCTTTGTTTGGAGGGATAATATTAGCTATTCCAGCTCTGATAACAAAACATATAAATCTCACTTTTTTTATAGCATCTTTTTTACTTTAAATAGGAGTCCAGTATAGCTGATCGAAAGTCAAGAATAATTTAATGGAGTTCTTAAATGAACTAGCAATCCTACAGTGGAAATCTGTTCTGTTCAATATTTTATTTTGTCTTGGAAATTGCAAACAATTGTGTTCTTTTATAATGACTTCTTTGACCATGCTATAACCAAATAATTTCTAAAATTTTATAAGGATTTTAGCTCTAGGCACAAAGTAATTGAATTCCTCAATGATGAGCCTGTGCTAGAAATAAAAGCACTTTAAAGTTTCATAGCTGACACTTCTTTGATTCTACATGCTTTATATATTGCTTTGCAAACAAGAGGTGTAAAGTGTGTGTAGCTGCCAGCGACTGTATGGGCAGTAGTGAGTCTATGCCATTGTTTGAAATCAAGCTCATAGAAGGAAGAATGTGCTTTATTGAAAAATATGCATCTGATGGGTGATAAAGCAATAAGTTAATTCCAGGGTGGATTTTTCTCAGATCTTGAACCATGCACAGCACTAATATCTTCTTCTTTTTTTTTTTTTTTTTTTTTAACTTTTTAAATTGTATAACCTGAATTACACATATTAAGATTTTACAAGGTCTTCACAGTACACCTACATTTACCAGAGAAAAAAGCAGATGGTATCAGGTATTACTATTTCACTAAGGGTGAAACCAGGCAAGCCAAGGTTTTGGTTGACAGCACTTGAGTCTGATTTTAAGTAGAATACCTGTAAAGCTATGAAATTGTATTAGGTAAAGACAGCATGCACCCAAATATTTGTTACCAGAGCTCACCCGTGTTGTCTTTGTGAGTAAATTTTTAGGTGTGATTACACATAAAGTCTCAAAGCAGAACTGTGGATGTTCTGTTTGCTCCTCTGGTCTCATTCTTTAGGAAAAAAACCCCAAACATCTGCAGCCTTTGGAATAGAGTAGTACCAGTTCCATAATGAGCCAGAGGGATTACAAAAATGTTTGCGTGGAAGACAACTGTTTGTTTTATTTTCTTACCTGACATATTTCACTGCAGCTGCTGTATTGCATGCAGAAAGAAAGGTGTCTGAGCTAAGATGCATGACACTGCAGTAGGATGGGGCAGATGGAAATACACCAGGAACAGAACAGCAGAAGTGATGGCTGGGGATGGCTCCTGAGTAATGAACACCAGAGGCTGGTGAAGGGATACTTGTTTTGTTGTACATGGAAATTCTGCCAAATGCAGTCATAACTTTTATATATAATATTTACAAGAATGCTTGCTATTCAGAAGGTAACTGTGTCCTTGTTTATCAGTTCAGCAGAATTGAATACTTTTTTAAACTATTATTATTTTAAAAGAGGAGAAAGGTCTTACTCCAATTTAACCTGTGGGTTTTGGAACACCTTTGGTTAAACCTTCCTAACTTAACTGCTAAACAATCAGTAGGACTCCTCTATGGGGAACAACACATTGGCATGTTCTATTAGAGTTTTATTTGTTTCATGGAAGTGTTTCTAGCTGCTCTGAGTCTGTGGATGTTTTTTGATGTGGTTAGTCTCTTCTGACATCTCCCGCAATTCTGTTGGGTTTTACAGGCACCCACAGATGATACAGGAGAGAACCAGTGCATTGCTATTGATTCTTTGTAATGGCAAAAGAGTTGTTATAATTCCTGCCATGGAACACAGCACTCCCTGATTTATCTCAAATGACACCAGGGTATTATCTTTTGCTGGTTTTCTGTTCCCATGGTGCTGTATACAATCCTTTCTTGCTATTTAATGGGGTACCCATTTTCTGTTTCTGTAGGTGAAGAGATATCAAGTATGTTTATGTTGCATATTGGTGATTTAGCAAAGCAGAATTGCTGCCGCTGTTTGAATGTTGACTTCTGGGTGCTTGTCAGACTGTCACTGTGGCCACTGATTTAATTTCACCCCTCATTTTTTTTTCCCGTGTGTTAAATTTATAATTATAACACAAGTAAGATTGTTGGTGTGCTAAGCAGAGTAGAGAAAACTCAAAGGAAATCAAGGAAATCTTGTCAGCACGATTAGAGTTTGTAATAAAGGATTGATTTTCATTTCTTTAGATTTGTGTATTTTGGAGAAACTAGAATTGGGCAAGGACAAAATTATCATGGTCAATTTTAATTACCATTATTACTTTACACCTCTACTTGCACTATTAATGGTGAGCTGCAATATTATGTACTACATATCAAACCAAACGTTTTATAAGAATATAGCAAATGACACTTAATTTCAATGTGGTCCTTTATTGTAGACCTCCCTCATACCCAAGCTTGAGATCGATCTGATGACTTTTATGTAAATATGCGAAGTTGAAGGTGTTTCTTAAGTAAAACATGAAATGTGAACATGCATGCATAGCAAAGGAAATCATAAAACACTAATACTTCACATAGCCAGTTCTTCAGTAGGTATATGAAAACTGGTGCACAGAGCACTCCCAACAGAGAAAGTTCACCTAGTTCTGAAGGTTGCTACAAATCATGATATGCTATTCCCTTTCTGGCATCTACAACTTCACTTAAGATTGATTGCATTGATAGATGTCAAGGAAAATATATGAAGGAATCGGTAGCATCTGTCACATTTGACCTTGAGGCTCGGTATCTGAAGGTTATTTCTTGTACTAGTCTTGTTCCTTTTCTTTCTTTCTTACCAGTAGCTTCAATAGCCTATCTCAGAGACCAGGGACTTAATAGAAGGGGGGTTTTAGTTTGGTTGGTTTATATACTTTTTGTGAGGATGGGGGATATTTTTTAGTTTTCCCCTTCTCCTTGAGAGACTTCACTAAATTCAAGCCTTTGTTTTGCAAATGCCCGGGCTAAGACATAAAAAGAATGAAGACCAAAGTCTTAGTGTGTGTTTGGGGCATTTAAACTTATTCTTAAGCATCAAAATATGTCTCAGAATTTACAGGATATTTTTATTCTCGGAGAATTCTAAATTGGGAGTCTAAGTGATCCAGTTCAAACTATTCACTTGAGAAATTCAGGTAATCCAGGAAAATAATTTGGATTTATGAATTCATTAGAAACTAAGTGCTCTCACCCTGTTGGCCAGGCACTACTAATCCTTAATTTTAGAGAGATAACTTTAATTGTTCTAGAGAGAAAATTAGCACTTAAACTTTTTCTGTGCTATTATCCACTAGCCAACTTTTAGTCCCTTTCAGTCTGTGAAATTAGGTGCAAAGGAAGGAAAAAAAGAGGAATGAAAAGTAAAGGTAAAGTTGGTGTTGCTCTTGCCCCCTCCCTTTTCAAAGGATACTGTACTCGATGCCTAGGAAGAATCAGTTTCATATCTTTGATAGCAAAGCTTCCACATGGAAAAAAATATTTTCTTCTCCACCTAAGAAAATTTTGATTCTTCTAGTACCTCAAGTCTAGAAGCCTAGACCTGAAGAAAGCTTCAACTCTGTTGGCCATGGCACCTTGAGGAGTTTGTTGCTCTTTAGTTTTCAGTTTGTGCAGCATCACAAAATCAATTAGGTTGGAAAAGACCTCTTAGGTCATGGAGTCCAACCTTTCTCCAAACACCACCATATACCATAGAACCAAGCACCATGTCCAGTGTTTTTTTAAACACCTCCAGAGATAGTGACTCCACCACTGCCCTGGGCAGCCCATTCCAATATCTAGTCATCCTTTCTATGAAGGAATTCCTCATAATGTCCAACCTTAGCCTCTCCTGGTGCAGCTTGAGACTGTGTCCTCTAATGCCATCACTGGTTGCCTGGCATCACTGGAGAAGAGGCTGACATCCACCTGACTACACCCTCCTTTCAGGTGGTTGTAGAGAATGATAAAGTCTCCCCCGAACCTCCTTTTCTCTAGCCTAAACACCCCCAACTCCCTCAGCTGCTCCACATCTGTCTTGTGCTCCAGACTCTTCACCAGCTCCACTGCCCTTCTCTGGACACACTCTAGCACCTCAGCATTTCCCATAGTGAGGGGCCCAGAACTCAACACAGGATTTGAAGTGTGGCCTCACCAGTGTCAACTACAGGAGGAAAATACTACCCTGGTCCTGCTGGACACACTCTTGGTGATCTCAGGCCAGGATACCCTTGGCCACCTGGGCACACTCTGGCTTGTATTCAGCACTGCTAACCAGTGCCCCCAGGTCCTTTTCTGCTGGGCAGTTTTCCAGTCACTCTGCCCCCAGCCTGCAGTGCTGAAGGCTATTGTTGTGGTCAAAGTCTAAGCTCCAGCATTTGGTCTTGTGGAACCTCATACTGTTGGGGAGATTTAAATGAAAATCATTCAGGATCTGTAAGGTAAAAATACAGCACTGCAAAGTTTTAGGCAATAGCATGAACCTGATATACAAATGTCTGCACATTTGTAGACCATTTTCCCATTCCACTTGGGCACAAGATTATGTGACTCATGTTGTCACTTTCACTCTTGGGTAAAGTAATGTGTGTACGCTTCTGTTTTAAAAGTCTTGGTTTTGCTGCTGCTGAAGTGCTCTATTATTACTTGAGATAAACATGGGTCCTTTTTTGAGATTTTTTTGCTTTAGAGCATGCCTTATTTTTCCATGTAGCCGTAAGACAGCAAAGCAGTGTCTTCAAAGGGCTCCAGAAAGGTTTGCTATGTTGTCATTTGAGATTGGGCTGTAGCACCTTTTCTTTTAACATCTATATGGATGTGAACTATTTATTACAATTAATGATGTATTAATACTACCTGAAACTGAATTTTGAGTGCCGTTCACTATTGTGGCAGATCATATTGTGAAGGAACAGTATCCTATGACCACTTGAACCAACCAAAGCCAACCAACTTAATTCAGTACCGAGTAACTGCAATTACTTTTTCAGCAGCCAATCACAGTCCCAGACAAACCAATGGAAAATCAGTCTGGGGCAGTGTGTGGGGGGGAAGGTGCTCTTTCTTTTCTTGTAATACATGTTATCAGACAGTTATTAGCTGGCAGTGCTGCCTTTTATTGATGTTTGCCAGATTCACACAAATGGGAAGACCAAAGTTGTGTAGTATACCTACAATTACAATGATGAAACAGGATGGGGGATGTAATTTTAAAGTTGAAATAAAGTAGAAAATGAGAAGTGTATGTCAAACATGAAAATTTTGCTTACTACTGAAGCACATTATTTTTTCTTTTCCATTCTCTACATAGTAAATAAAAGTGTATTGTTCAGGGTAAGGCTCACTTGTTGCCAAGTGGAATAGCCTTTTCTGCTGCTTTGAACATAGCTCTGAACAGACTGTAGTGTAGGAGGACTGGGGTGAGGTGCTGGATTCCCTGTATGCCTTGGCATGAGGATACTTGTGGCTTCCCATATAATCACAGGACCTGTTGATGACCTTGGTCTCTGGGACCTACTTCTGTGCAAGAAACCTCAGAGTCTGGCGCATCTGACTGTAGAAATTATGCCAAATTGACTACACAAAGAGTTCAGCCACCCTTTGTTCACTTAGTTTGGATATTTGTTCTTTGAAACCAAAGATTCCTTAATAAAAATCATTTCTTGCAAGGCTAAAACAATTTCTTCAGACCACTCTGAGCAACCTAATCCAATTTATATACTGTCCAAATTCTGGGCACAAAGATTTGTCATCTTAAACTTTTGCACCTCGTATCCTTCAGAATTATTTTCAGGTTCCACTTCTGTGGTTGTTATGCTAGTCTCGCTTTTCAAAGCCTGGGGTGGCTTTTTCCCCCCCATTCTCTCATTCGTTTCCTTGTTTTATAATAGATCTTGTGTTTTCTTCTCTACACAAAGGCTTCTACCTCTGTTTTGAAAATTCATCCTAAACTAATCTTCACAACCTCATGTTGATGTTAGTCCATGCTGCACTTCCTATCAGTTTGGACATGTCAGGATGAATTGAGTTTTGATAACACCTAAACATGCACCTTCCACACATCCACATACCACCTAGCCTCATCTTCTCAAGCCTGCACAAACATTTCAGTTTCTCATCTTCTTCTTTCTTCAGGTATCCTTTCCGCTATATGAAATGCAACAGTCTTTTCAGTATCCTTTGCTGTGTCCAAGTATCTTTGCCCATAGCCAAATGCTTCCATAATTTGTTTCCAGACACTAGGCAATTAATATTTCCAGCCTTGTTTCTAGTTATTTTTCCACTCCCCTCCAGCTAAGCTCTCTGTCATTCTGCTGTTGGCCAAGTTTTATAACAAGCCTGTGGTATAATTGCTTTCTCTATCTCCTACTTACTTTTGACCTTAAAATCCTTCTGAGTTCTGTGCAACCTTCTCTGCGGCTGTCCCATTTTTGGAGCATGGCTTTGTCATTGTGTGCAATTTCCTTGGGGCTTTCTCTGCTAATGCTTCAGAATCTCCTTCTTATCAGAGGCAAATCTACCCTGCTGTAGGAAGTACTGTAGAAGATTAGCAAGGTAATATTCCTGTTTTCAATTTCAGAGAGAAATTAACTAGGTGCAGATAACTTTGCAAGACTTTAAAATCATGTCCTTGACCCATCCACGAGCTAAAAGCATTCCTGTAGTAACAATGCAGTTGATTCTGCATTCTAAGTCAGGTTCTTCTGCATTCAAAGTCAGGTTCTTGGCTATCCCCCTGAAAGTCTCAGTGGTGTTCCATGACTTGCAGCACAGGGTTCAAGTTTTGAGGGACAGCTTTGCTCCCTCGCTTTAAAGAGCATTGTCTGTATTGCTGCTCACCAAAATGTTGCCTATTATTCTCAAGTGCTGGTAAATTGTATGTTTTCCACACAAGAAAAAAGAGAGCTCTGATAAACTTGACCTCTAACTTACAATTTGCTTCTGCATATTAAAAAAATCAAAGCTTATTCAACAGGAATTAAGAAGCTAATTCTCAATAAATTCCCACGTGGGAAATTGAATGAAGGCTTAGAAATTATTTAGATTCTGATGCGTGCTGCAATGGCAGAGGCAGCAGCTTGAAATTCTTTTCAGTAATTGAGGAAAGCACTGCATGATTTTCCACTGGGATACAGTGAGGACTGAGCTGTGTGACACCAGTGTAAAGCACTTTGTAGACCCTTTAATTTAAAACTCATGTACCATATTTGTTAAACAGTATTGCTCCTGCCTGAAAGCATTTTTTGCTTTCTGTAGCATACATCTAGTACAGTAGAAATTATATTCCTTTAATAAAATACTTTTTCAAGAACTTTTTTTTTGGACAAACCATTACTGTTAGCAGCTACTCTAGCAAAAACATGGGGTTTGGGGTTGACATCAACACCAAAGGCACACAGGTTTCAGACAGGCTTGTCAGATCTGTTTTAAATAGTGCTGGAATCAGATTAGCTCTTCACTTGTGCACTTTCATAGAAGGCTTTCCCTGCACTGTGCCACTTGTTCTTCAGTATAGGGAAGCCATGAAACTCATGGCTTGCCCAGTAGTATTTTGGCATCTTGTCTAGAGAAATGAACAGTCCTCTCCACCACCTTTGGAAGTGCTGGACTTTTCCTTTTTTTTTTCTTTTTTTTTTCTTTTTTTCTTTTCTTTTTTTTTTTTCCTTTTTCTTCTCAAAGAGTTGTGTTCATGTGTTTTACTTTATAGACCTTGAGTTCTCTGACTCATCAAGAACAGTTGCTAGCTTTTTATAAACATCAATCCATAACCTTATGGTAATTGTTGTCTTAGATCAGGCTGACTAAATACAATTTTCTGTTGGGAATAGCAGCAATGAAGTTTGTCTGCTGAATGTAATTGGAGATTTTCCTCATCATCCCTGGCTTGGTGTGTCATTCATGCTGATGGATTGTGGTCACAAGGATGCATAATAAAGTTCCTTTGAACAAGGCAAAGATATTCCAAGCTGAGACTTGAACCAGCAGCACATCTGTTATCCTTGGTGAACTTCACATGAGGATAAGATTGCAGAAGATTGGCACAAGTCTAAATTTTCCACAAGGGAATGAAGTTTTTATGACTCTGCTTTATCTAGCGAGGAATACAAGCAGTAGAATAAATGAGACAAAGTCAACAGCCTCTTGTATTCAGATCAGTGACCAGCTATTATGAAGCCTTTGTAATAAAAATTACACAAAAGGGGAGATTTTATCAAAATGTTTGCATTGAAATACTTTTTAATAAGGAACTAAAAAATCTGATTTTCTTCAGCGGAAAAAAATTCCGAAGTGTAGAAGTTCCCTTGTGCGGTATGCTTGCTCAGAGGTGTTAAGATAATTTTAGTTAGATAATTGTTGTTGGTACATTAAGTGCAGCGGACGACCTGATCATTTTTAGGATGTTAAACATCCTAAGAGTGCCTAACTAAATTGACTGTCACACCAGAAAATAAAACCATGAGAGGATCTGTGTGGATATTGTCTTAGTTTAAATGTGTTCTAGTAACAAAGTTTTTGTTTTTTTTTTTTTTTAACTAATCTAGTAACTGAGGGGTTTTTTTTTCATCTCAGCCCCTTTGTTCTCTAAATGCCTGTCATTCAGGAGGCTGTGGTTTGTGAAGTGTGGGCTAATGCTTTTGACATCTCAGATCCATATCAAAACCATGATGATTGCAATTTCTTGTTGTTTCATCACAGATGAGCTGCTAAGAGGCTCATTTCTTAGTGGTCTCTAAATTACATCTGACACAAGTTGATTTCCCTTTTTTATAAAGTCTGTTGTCCAGGAACTTGAGCTCCTTTCATTCCTTTAGGCAATTTATCCAGGTCAGGGCTGGGACATGTATGTGGTCTCTTTGAAAGGGCAGTGACTGCTCTTAGTTTCTGTTTTAGATGGGACATTTTGATTGCTGGTATCAAGGCAGTTACAGCTGTCAGTAAAACAGCTGCTCTCAGAAAGAAAGATACCATCAACTTCCATGTTTATCTGCATTCAGACCACTATCAAGATAATTTTTTTTTCAAGAACATCTAGTTTTCTTTTTACTTATTGTCTTCCATAAGTATTCTATTATGAAAGAGGGAAAAAATATCCTGTAGAATTTTACTGACCTCTTTCATTAATAATTAAAAAACTGAGAGATTGGTGTGATATTCGCCGACAGAATTTCTGTCTCCCTATCACCTCTTTTATCTATTCTTGATATTCCCAGGGATCACTTCTTCCCTGTTCCCTTTATCTCAACACTTTTCCCTTCTTGTTTTGTGTTCCAGGCTCTTCTAAACAGGTCTCCAAACCCTCAAAAGCTCTCATTTTCTCTCTCATTTCATCTTCACTCCCTCTCTCTTGCTCCTGTTCTACTTGTCTTTGACTTGGATATATTTCTTCATCACAAATTCTGGGTCCAAAAGCAGAGGGAGTATCATGGTTTAACTGTGAAGAAAATTAACTCTACCCCAGCCCAAACCAGCCTGCAGAGGCATTGAGCAGCTGATTTTGTGTATTCAGGGTGTGCACTGGACACCTTCCCTTGTGCAATTCAGCTGCTGCTCATGTAGGAAAATCTCTGCCAAGAGGGCACAAACATCAGCTTCTTAGAGCTTGCAAACTAGCCTCAGTGAGGTGAATTTTCACAGCAAGGTCCATATAAATAAAGCAAGTGGCTCTATAGCTCTCCAGCAACACTTTCATCAAGTGGTCTGAAGGACTCTTAATAACTCTAAGACCCAGCTGAAGGAGATGGCACTGTACAGGTGGACACAGTCAAGCATTAAAGACGTGTTCTAGCAGATCATTAGTGAGCTTGGTATTCAATAGATGTGTGACTGAGTGGCACTGCATGTATGGTGTTTGTTTCTAGAAGAGTGCAGGTTTTGATGGAGAGAGATAATGTTGATATCTGGGGTTTCGAGTCAAAGGAATTGATTTTAATGTGTATCTCCTTTGCCTCAATCTGAGTGGCCCAACACTGTTTGGAAAATGGGCATTAATACACTGAATTTCAGCATGAGCTGAAATCACAAAATCTAGATTTTTGTGTTTGTTGCAATGCAGAAATATTTGTAGAGGCAAAGTTAAGAGGAAGAAATAATTGCTCATAGACTAAGACTATTCTATCTCTGCATCTGTCCCTGAATCCTCATCATGAGCAGCACTTGACAGATTCATTTCTACCCTCTATGGGACAGGAACTGCATGTACTCTTTCCATCTTCTTTTCCCTGTGCTCCTCTCACCTCTTCTCAGTGCATTAATACTCCCTATTCCTGAGTTATGGGTGCTTGATTTGTGTCTGTTAAACTAAATTGTGAATGGTTTTTTCTGCAAATTAATCACTATCGCATCCCAATTTCATGTGCCTTTGATGCCTGGTTTTAATTGCCTGAAAGTAGAAAGCTTCAATGAGCAGAAAAATTAAAATTGCAAAATCCTGATGGCTTTTTGTAGTTGAGTTATTTTGCCTCAACATCAACCTGAAGAGTATGTTTTTTCACTTGGGTTTTTTCTTTTTTTTTTTCCTTAAGTGAGTGAATGTCGTATTAGTTTTCCATTTCTGACAAAGCTGCAGGCTTAACTGCAATGCATAGACAACATTTTAGCTCCAGAAAATGAAACAAGTTCTGCCTTCCTAGATTGTGAAAGACATTTCACAAGTCAGTGAAACAAGCTATCTCCTTCTTTTGAAGCAGGATTTGACTTGGGGACAAAATTTCTTATTTCAAGAGATTGAAACCCCTAATATATGGCAGAGTTTCAGGGATTTTTAGAAGGGGATAAAAGTGGGAATGAAGCACATTGTGTCCAGCTGAAAAAACAGAAATAATTTAGGACAATTGCATAATTTCTTTCATTCAGAAAATGTGTCTTCCATGAAATCAGGACTTTTCCCATGGAAAAAAAAAATGGTGTTTTCCCCATATTGGTTTCTTGGGCTGACCCCAAATGCCTTTTTAGCTCTCTTCAGGATTACAGTGGCTGTCATTTTGCTGCCTGAGTTCACACACAGAGACAAGTTTGTCCTTTTACACAGGGATTGTTCTTTATTCCTGTGAGACAGCATGTCTTCTCCAGCCGCTCTGTGGCATGTCATGGATGTGACATGACTTGCAGAGCATCATTAGAATGTTGCTGGGAAAACTCTTTACACGAGGAATCATAGCACTGGAGTGACTTTCTCTCTGTGCTGTACAGCATCATGGCTTCATAAGAGTGCCGAGTGCAGTCAAATGATGAATCTACTCAGACAAATATTGCAGGTCACGTATATAAAGCATAGTAAAGCATGCTGATAAATGAGTATCTTTATTTCTCTTTGCTTTAAAGGTGACAAAAATGTGCTCCTATTTTACAAATTGTTTGGGCTTAGAGAACTTAATGAAGTGTAATAGCAGAGCCAAAGGGTCCCATGTTTTGTCAGACTGAAGGGTAAAGTTACTATGTGAAGAAAAATCCCCCTGGTGTAGAACAAGTTAATTAATTATTGAGTGGAAAACAAGCTGTCTGTCATATTGCTAAATTTCAAATCCGAAATTTGTTGCCTTTTATCCACTTGGGGTTTTTTTGTAGAACTGATGTAACTGTTTCTCCCAGTATTGACTTTTTCTTAAACACTACTGCTTGTAGTCTTTTGTAATAATTTACACCATGATCATGCTCAGCTATTATCTGCTGACTGATAATAGAGTTTGTTTTACAAACAGCATTTATTGTAATGGAACTGTTCAGTACTGGCACAGCAAGCCATGGTAATAAATTCTGCAGGTTAATGTCATTCTTTACTCAGCTTTTTCACAGTTATCCATCAGAATGTATTTTATTTTCTGTTCCTCGCCTGTGACAGCTGTAGTTAGAGTTGTTTGGGTTAGTGAAGTTTTTTAGCATTTAGGTGTAAAACTGATTTTGATGCCTTTTACCTCTGAAATGTATCTTAAACATCCTACTGGAAAGCTCAAGATGTTCTTGAGGGGCAAAGACATAGCCTATATTGACTGGTTTTTTACACAGCTACCCTTTTTGACCGTAATAGTTATTTAGAGTTGACAATTCGCAGGTTGCTGTGGAAGGAAAAAAAGTTGGCAAAGGTTCGGATAATCCTGTTGGTTTGAAAGTCTTGTGTTCCAGAAAATGAGACCTCAAACCCCACAAAAAACTGTGCCCACAGCTCTTGTGATCCAGAAGCCTCCTAGTCTTGTTTCTGGGCTACTCTCAGTTCTTACTGAGCTCTGTCTGATGTTTGCTCTTTTCTGAATATGGTATTCCTGGGTTTCTTCCTTGTTGTCTCTCCCTCATATATGCATATATAGGAACTAGTCTTTTCTCTCACACTCTCTAAAAAATAACTTTTTTTCCCCCCTCTCTTTTTGCTTGATGTTATGAAGAACTGGGGGGGGGGGGGGGGCTTTGGTTTGTGTGCTGGGCATTGGTTGTGTAGGTAGTTTGTGTGTGTGTGTGAGAGAGGCTTGCTGAGTGTGATACAGTATATTCTTAATCCTTCATCCTGCAATGACTGCTGAAGGGTGGCTTTGTGGATCCTTATTCCCTCTTGGAAAAGCCATCAATGTTATGCCAGTCTCATCCATCTTTTAGAGAATGCAGGTATAAAATTATTTGATGCATAAGCTCAATATGTTTTCTACCTCAGAAGGAGAAGGAAGGGAGGGAGTGTTCCTCCTGCTCATTAATCAGAATGAGAATGAGAAATTGTAACAACTTCCCAGTCATTTACTATTTGCTCCAAAGTAAATCTGTCTAAATATTAGTGCACTGGTGATACTAAAAAACAAAAGGGGGGGGTGAGGGGGTGGGCAGGAAAAAAACCTTGTCATTAGCTTGTCACACACTGTACATGCTAGACCAAAGATATATGTGCTGTGGCATCTCTGTAATGAAAACTTGAGCAATAAAAATAGTTCCTGATATGTTCTGGAACAGGAACTCTCTGAGGAAACACATTAACAGTATTTCACATTACAAATTATTGCATATTCAACTATTGTTTCAAATGAGAATTGTGTGTATTACAGGACAAGGAAATGAAGATAGAGTTAGTGTTTCTTCTGTAAGCAGAATTGAGATTCTATGCATCTGGCTATGTCAGTTCTGGCCCATAAATTTAAAGTTAATACTTTAACATAATAATGAGTTTCTTGTACCTAAGATGCTTGATGGACTTACACATGTAGTTCAGGATACACTGGTAGTGGCTGAGTATGTTAATCTCTTCACTTTCACTGTGCCTAGACAAAAGAAGTATTGCAGTGTGAAAATGAGACTCGTTGGATGTATCTGGTAAGGAGTCATCTCCCATGCTGAATGTAAAGACATCATGTTGCAGAGGATGAATATTACCAAATTACAGTATTTCGTGTAAATAGTGGGTTTTCTGCCATGCCTAAAATTTTTTAATTAATTAAATGCTTTGTTTCATGCACTCCTCTCTCTCCATTCAGGACAGTGTGTGTTTGGAAAGCTGGTAATCTTCATTACCTGCTTACTTTCTAATTAATTGCATGACCTTGCACAGGAGGTCACCACTGTCTTCACAACAATTTGGAAGAGATTTTAAAACATGACTGGGGGTTTCTATATTAACATGTTGCCAGCAGAAAACCAGTTGTTAGAATGTTGATTTTTCTCCTCTTTCATCCTCCTTTCTAGAGGAAGAATGTTCCTACCTTTTCTACCCTTTATGGCGACAGGAAACAACCTCCAGCCCTTCTCTCTGAGTTGTGTGTTGTTGGCTCTGACTGCACAGTTCAGTTTCCATTTTCTGATTTGTGAATGAAGTGATTGATACATACTTGCACTTTAAAATTTCACTCAAAGTATGTGTAAAAGTGAGAGAAAAAAAATATTTTTATTGGTACATTAAGTTCTGGGTATGTAAATTGAAAAGTGTTAGAGACAAACAGTTGTTCCAGACATGGTTCTTTGCTTGCCCTATTAAACATCAGAAAACTGAATCTAGGGGGAACTAGATCCTATTTCAAATTTTAACTTATGTAAAAGGCAGGAGAAAGAAGTGATGTTTTATTTTATGGTCCTGCAGTTTGCTCTGAAGCTGGCATGAGATTAAATGGGGTGAAAGTAGCACCTGTACACTTAGACAAATCACTTCAAACTTAGAGAAGAGCCAGGCTGGTGCTAGCAGAAACCAAACAAAGCAAACCAAAGTATGCAAAATGCATTGATTTCATACTGTTATAACCCTAAGACACAGCAGTATCTTACACTGGTCACCTTTGTTGTGGCCTGGCAGGGTGGGATGCTGGATGTAGCTGCCCTGGAGAAGGCCCCAAAGGAGCATTGCATAAAGCTTACATTTTAAATTTCATGTATTGCTCGTATTTGTGCCTTAATGATGCTGCATCAAGACTGTAGGATGTCTAATCCGTATCAGCAATGCATAAATATAATGCATTTATATTTACATTAAACTCATGCTAACAGTATCATTAACTTCTTAGTGATATTATGGCATAGCTTTATGAGTGTATTTTCAAAATGCTTCTTGTTGAAAGAAAACTGTGAAATACTTTATTGCTATCCAGAAATGGTTCTAGAAAACCAGTGAAAGACTTTGTAATTAAATGAAAGTAGTTCATTTTCCTTTTTCTTCCACTGAGATTGCAAGCCACTGTGGCACCCACAGATATTCTGCCTCTGTACTCAAAATGACAGTGAGCTGCTTTCCTCTTTACAAGTGCCTGCAGAGATTCTGAGCCCCTCAATTCACTTGCAGTCCCACATGCTGTCAGGACACAAGCCTGAAAAATTCTGGGAGGTGAGAGTGAGGCACTGTTGCAGAATTAGTCAGTGAAGTGTTGATTTGCCATGAAGTTGCCCATCTGAGGCAGGTTAGTCTTGCAGCTCAGGTGTGGATGAGGGCATCTTAATTAACACTTCACCGAAGGCATACAGTGACAAAACTGTATAATTTTGTAAAGTACACATGACTGACTAAGATATATAATTTAAGTATGTTACACAGGTGCTTATCAGTGTCCAGCTGGCTAGCAATAAAGCAGCTCGACTCAGAAGATAATATGATAGGTTTTTGTATTTCTTCCTTTATTTTCTTCTCTATTTCTAGTGTTTACAAGTTATGTTTTTCCCGTGGTGTTCATAATTCCTAAGAAACAAGAAAGATGAAAATGGGTTTGTTATAAATACTGTGTTGTATTTGTATCTTGATATTTCTCTTCCATGGCCATTTGTAGTAGTAAATATGTTTATAATGATATTTGCAGGAAACACACATGGAGCAGCACAGTCTGAATCAAACCAAACTGACTTGAAAAGATCAAATTCCTGCAGAAAACATCCTTGTTGCTTTCTTACAGAAATGAAAACCTGTCAAGTATGGGTGCCATAATGCTGGATTCAGCCATGTGTGTAAAAGAAAGAGCTGGCAACTGGAAGAGTGTCATCTAGGTGGGCATAGCAGCAATTAAGTGAAGCATAAGGGTCCTAATGTTTAGATAAATGGGTATCTTGTGGCGTGTGTCTTCAACAAAGTAACATCAAGATTTTTCAGAGCCCATTTCAAGCCCTCTTGATCAGGAATTTCCTCGCAGAGTTTAGCAGTGTTTCAGTCACATCTTAAGTCAGCAGCCAGGAGTACAGCCATGTTTTAGATGTGATTTGTGTTTCTAATATGCTTTGAAATATTTCAAATCAGGGGCTGCATCTATAGAGTATTTTTTACCTCTTTCTGTTTTAATATATGCAATGTGTTGAGCGTAAGTTTGGTGAAAGAAATACGTGCAGTATCTTAGCAAGTAAATGTCACTCTCCCCCCACCCCCCGCTTTTTAATTAAAAAAAGGGAAATTGTGCCCCGATCTCCCTTGCAATTTGTATCTTCTGACTGAAATTTCAGACAGTAGATTTCAACGCATAAGTTTCAAGCAGCAACTGACAAACAAATTGTGGCTATAAATGTTGATTTTAAGTACTCTGAATTCTGACTGCTAACAGACTGTCTTGGATATTGGGGTAGAGAGTGTGAGCAATTCCCTAAGGCAGAAAGACAAACTGCTAGAGGAACAAAGAAGTTATGTTTATAATGAATGACATAGTTTAGTCATATATAATTTAGTGCTTTGCCCTTCAGCAACATTTTTCTAGTAAAAATCTGCTAGACTTTATCAAATAATAAGTTTTTTATGACATCTTTTCTGTTGTCCACAGATAGCTGATTGAAAGAAACGTTAAGAGACTCATCACAGCTCTGTATTCAGAGCCCTGCATCACAGTTGTGTATGGTGTTAGAATTCTTAATTTTTGAACCTATGTCCTGATGAATGCTTGCTCTGAACTTTGAAGAATTTTTGTCATCATGCTGGTTATACCGATCCTTTTTGTTTTGGTTGGCTTTTTTTGTTGTTGTTCTCTGTGAGCACTGTTTCCCTATCACGTAATTGGGTCATAATTGGGATCCCATCCCTCAGCTGTCTAAGTGCAAAATTTTGGCAAGGGAATTTCATGGCATTAGGCTGATAAAATAGAGTAATAGATGGAATCAATTCAATGTTCAGGTTAGACTGTGGCCCAGAGCAGGTAAGATATCTTAAATTGCCTTCCAGAGTTCACTGGATATAGTAACAGAGACATTTGTCAATATGAAATGAAACCTGCTCTAAATTGTGCACGTTGGGCAAAACCTGACATTTGGAGAGATTGCAAAATTTTCGATTCCTATAGAAGGAATGCAGTACTCTCTTCAACCACTGAGGCTGGAGGTGTTTTCTGCCTTCATACAGGCCAGAAGAGGCTGGAAGACACACCTGTGACAACTTCATATTTCATTATTATTATCATTTATCTCTCTTGCTACTCTGAGTGTTATCCTCTCAACCAGCTATCAGTGGTGGTGGTAGTGGTGGGCTCCTGCCAAGCCTAACACTAGTTGCCAGCACCAGCCAGTATGTAACCTGGATAGAATACTTTCCTATTAGCTGTAAAGGTTCACTTGACCTACTGGGTGGAATATGCCTGGCCTTGCACTGCTCATAACCTTTGCTGTTGCCTTGTATCAGAAGAAGGTAATTGTCAAATATTAATACCAATTTTACAGCATAGGGAGGGTTAGGTCAGACTGGAGACTACAGCACAGCCCTGTGTCCCTGTTGTTCTGTTTTGTACTCCCTGTTTTGTACTCCACTTTCTCTTATCACAGTGGGTCTTTTTTCCCTCCCCTCTCAGAATAACAAAATTAATTAGTATCTACATTTAAGAGCCTAATCTCAAACATTCTGAGAGTACAGTCTCCTGCTATAAATTTTTAAGATTAACCCAAATCTCTACTTAATATTACAGCTATCAACATTAATCTTTCTCAGAAATTGCTAATGTAAGTGTGAGATCAAACCAGGTTTCCTTGAGTAGGGCAAGTGTCAGGAATGCCCTGTTGTGGAAAGATAAGCAGTACCAGTGGTGCAGAGGCACAGTTGTAAAGAACGAAATTTTGGAATCTGCTGAGCTCTCTTTTCATTCTTTAGCTCTTCACACACCATTATCCACTATTTAGTTCAGTGTGATACTTCAGCATAAGCTGAATCTTCACAGCATAAAGTGATGGTGTTGAAAACTTTTGTGTCCTTAAGTTACATAGAGTTTGATCAGATCTCATAAGTGGTCATTAAAAATTCATTCATTCCTTTTTCCTGACTGAATCAGTGGCGATGTGTTCACTTGGAATCTGCTAAATTAGGTATCCTTCCTTTTTACCGTTGCCTTTGTCATTTCTAGAGTACAGTTTACAGATCTCCCCCATGGCAATCCATCAGAAATGCACACAGCATCTTGCAGGGCATTCAGTCTTCTGTATCACACTCTGCAGGCTGCTAACATCTTGTGATGGATCTGTGCACACAAGTGAGGGGATTGTGTTCATATGTAATATGGCTTGCCCTGTTTTTCCATGGGGACTTGGAGAGTTGGCCAAACATGATAGTTGACCCAGATGTAAAAGCTGATCGTTGGCTTTGAGAATTATTAGAGAACATGGGTTCTTTATCAAGACCAGACTTTTCTTGGGCTAATATTCAGTTTCCAGGAATGGAATAGGCTTTTCAAAAACTTTATGTTGATGCTGGATTATCTGCTTTTCTACATCTAAGAATTTCATCCTACTTTTAAAATCTAGTATTTCCTATAGCTAGAAACTGCCTTAGGCTTTGAAAGAATACGTTAATAAAATAACATTTTAGGAAGTTTTTTGTCATTAGTTTGGGGGGGGGGGTTTAAACTTTAATTGTTTTATGTTGAAAGAAAGCCAACCAACACCTTTTCAAGGAAGGTGTGTGTGTGTTTCCTTGTCAGGCCCTCTTTTCTGTCCTGCAGAACAGCCTGGAATACATCCTGCTGCACATGGTAGACCCACAGCTTGGACTAGTCTTTCCCCTGTAAATATCATCATTATTTTGGGTTCTTGCTGGTATTTTTCCCTTGTAGTGGTGTTCTTGTGGTGAGGTAATATTGATTCCCATCTGTCTTCATTGGGGAAACAGTTTCCAGATGAAACAGAAAATCCCACATCACTCTTTTCTCTCTTTTATTTTCTCATCCAATTTCCTCCCCTGTAACTCTTACTGAATAAGAACAAACAGGGAATTTTGTTTATCACAGTGGTGTTTGGGGTGAGGTGAATATTGATCCCTCTTTCTGGGGAAACAGTTTCCAGATGAAACAGAAATTCCACCATGAAATTAACTTTTCTGAGATAGAAGTATAACTAAGGTTGGTATATTTCTAGTTTTTTCCATTACATTTTCATTTTCAGATAGAAATACCTAGTCAGAAATGGTCAAAGAATCATAGCGTAGTTTGTGTTGGAAGAGGCCTCACAGACCATCCAGTTCTAACCCCACTGCCATGGAGAGGGACACCTCCCACTAGACCAGGTTGCTCCCATCCAATCTGGCCTTGAACACTTCAGGGATGAGGCATTGTTGGGGGTTGGGTTGATTTCTTATAGAATTTTTTCCCAGAAGTTGCTAAGAAGCTAATGGCTGGGTGCTTTTCGGTACTTATGGGTGCTTAGGGCCAAACAAAAGAAGCAGCTACCCAGAGACATTGAGTTCACTTCGCTCGGGGCAGTTTTCTGCTCTGGGGGAACTGCCAGGGCAGCTCATCTCGCAGAGGCAGAGAGCTCTCACCATTCCCTTCACCTGGGACTCTGTCGGACCACCGTCTCTTTGTGTGTCCCCCGGGATTTTGGGAACCCGTTTCCTCCCTGCCCTGCATCCACGGTTTCTTCAGTTCTGCTCGAGGTCTCCCCACGCTGTGTCTCTGCAGCCCCTGCCAGCCGGGACACTTTTCCAACAGCTCCAGCCACTGTGAACCCTCGGAATCATCTCATCCTTCCAGAGCTGCTGCTAGCTCTATTAGCTTGTGACAGTACTGAGGGGGGTGGGGGGTTACCAGAGGAAAAACTGTAACTGATTTGTTGGGTTTTTTTCCCTTTTTCGTCTCTAGTTCTGTTTGTTGTCAATATTGTAGTTATTATTGTTTATTTACCTTGTTAGACTAACTAGTAAAGAACTGTTATTCCTACCCTCCTTATCGTTGCCTGAGACCTCCCCTTCAATTTTGGAATTATAACAAACCCCAAGGGAAGTTTCCATTTTTTTTTTTGGTTCCTAGCAGACACCCCTGTCTTTTCCAAACCATGACAGGCATCCACCGCTTCTCTGGGCAACCTGTGCCAGTGCCTCACCACCCTCACAGTAAAGAATTTCTTCCTAATATCTAACCCAAATATACCCTCTGTCAGTCTAAAGCCATTCCCCTTGTCCTGTCACTCCATACCTTGGTAAGTTTTCTTGTAGCCCCCTCCAGGTACTGGAAGGTGCTGTTAGGCCTCCCCATAGCCTGCTCCTCCAGGCTGAATTCTACTACCAATTATCTCTGCCTTTCCTCACAGGAGAGGTGTTTCAGCCCTTTGGTCATCTTAGTGATCTCCTCTGGATGTATTTCAACATGTCCATGTCCTTCTCATGTTGGGGTCCTGGAGCTGGATGCAGCACTCCAGGTGGAGTCTCACAAGGACGGAGTAGAGGGGCAGGATCCCCTCTCTTGCCCAGCTGGCCTGCTTTTGGTGCATCCCAGGATACAGGTGGTTTCTGGGCTGCAAGTGCACATTGTCAGATCACGTCAAGTTGCTTACAAGATTCCCAATAGTGTCTTGTTAACAAATCCTTCTAAATAATTTTAACATAGGTGCTATTACAAACATCTAATCCTTTTCTGACCAGATAGTTTGAATGCCATGTCTCACCTGACAGCTTGTTCATTAGCATTACTTGCCTTGCAGCTTGTATTGCTTGGAAGTATGAATAATCACCATTACTGTGGAAGAACGCTTTGACAACTGTTTGTGACAACTATTATAGCTGTGTGCTGATTTTATGAGGAGTGAGTAAGTGTCTGCAAGTGAGTTAACAGCTTAATCTGCTCCCTTTCTCCCAACATGACTCACTAGAGCATTTCTGTACTCACTGCTGCCACATCTCTCCCCAGTTGCTGCTTGATTGACAATGATCTGATCTCTCCATACATGTTACCCTCTCTGTGCCATACTTTTGTCACAGTGCTGATGCCTCTGGCTTTCAGATTCTCATGTGAGCTTCCCCTGCAAGAGGATGTGACTCATAGCCTCACCCCCCGAGACCCATTTAACACACTGACTTAAATTCAAGTAGCTCTTGCTGCTTGTTAGCATATTCTGGCTGACTGACTGGGATCTTACTCCTTAGTCTTGAGATTGTTTGTATTGTAGTATTAGATGTGTACATGCTATAGCACAGATTTATGTCACTCCAAGGTCCCAATTGTTTTTTATTTTGGGGTGGTTTTTGCTGACTGTGTCTCTATGAAGAGCTACAGAATGCGTGGTCTCACTTTACAGCACGTCCTTAGCGTGCAAATATTTCTCCACTTGTTTTCTTAGCAGCTCCTCTTTTTGTAATAATATATTGTGCCCTCCACTGCACATACAAACAATGAATTCCAGTGTCATTAACTAAGCAGCAAAGAGAACAAAGGACTGCATCCAGCTCAGCTGTTGAGCTACTGGATGATCATAAGCAAGGCTTTGTCTTGATTTCCTTAGCCTGGAGATCCATCAGGACCTTGTTAAAGAGGATTTGGGTATTGGACCATCCAAAGCATGAACATTTGGCTGCTGTGTCTTTCGGAAATGATCAAACGCTTATGTGTAGTTTTGAAATAAGGCCTTAGTTAGGACTTTCTTTGTTTCACAGAAATCATTCTCTTGTGGTGCTTTAAGCCACATCTTTGTATCCGCTAAGTCTGCCTGAGCTTTTTGGATGTCCAGTTAGCAATGCCACAGGGCATTTTCACATCACTTCCACAGGCTCCAACCTCACTATCCTTTGCCTGTTCCAAGGGATTAAATTCCTCACAGTGATCCCCCCAAGTTATAGCCTAAGCTTGTGTCAGTTCTTACCTTCAGGACAAATTATAAACCCAAAATAGTGATCATTTGTGAAAATGCTGACCTAAACAATTCTTGCTAAATCATATCAAAGCCCATCGATGTGTAGCAAACATCAAAGCTAACAAGAAGCTAGTATAAGGAAATTCAGCAGAAAGGTTTGTCTGTTATGAATAGGAAAAGCCAGAAGTAAAAGATATTTTTTCTAGCTTGAGTCTTCAGGAGCAAAGCCCCATCTAAGATCTGTTGGCATGTTCTTATAGCTTGGGAAGGAGAAGTGCAGCCAGCATCAGAGCAGCTACAAGACTCTTTCACAGAGGTGAATGTGATCAAATCCATGTCCTGGATGTGCCCAAGGGGCTGAAAAAAGTAGGCTGATATGTTTGTGGGTTTGGTGTGCAATGTTTGTGACAAAGTACAGTGACTGGGAAGGAGGCTGGCAAATTTGTGATGACTAAAAATAGCAGGTGTTGTATCAGTTTTTTGGAAAGGCAAGAAAATGGGGTCCTTGGGATCTCATCAACCCATTCCCATCCCTGGAAAGGGCCTGGTGCACATCAGCTTAGAGTCAGTTGGATTCAATGACTTCCAACCAGTATTTTTATGATTCTGTTTTCTGAAAATGGAGCCCTGATCTCTGATTTTCATCTCTTCATTTCAGCTAAAGCTCTGTTTCTCATCCCCAGCTGTGTTCTACTAAATGTTGTATATGCCTGATGGGCTTGATATTGATGTTTTTTTGAATCAGAATTCCTGTGAACTTCCAGAAAATTAAGGCCAGGTCTGAAACTACACATTGCAGCTTAGGCAGCTTGTATTTGATCTTTATTATCCTTAGCAAATAAATATTCCAAAGTGAATTTCTTTTCTGTGATCTGAGATCTTTGAATTAGGGTTCATCTAATATCTGGGAAGAGAAGAAATGCAGGGAATTTCTTGTCTTGCAGAGATCAGGAAAGATTAATCTCTTTTCAGTTAATTGTGCTGTGACAATTATTTATTGCATTTAAGCACTGCTGGATTTTCCTGGTTTTCCCAAGTATTGGCAGTGGCTGTGTGATAGAGGAGAGCTGGGGGGGTCCATATTCCGACACACGTAACACTCAGGTGATACTATACGCAAGTGGAAAAACACATACTGTGCTTCTAGAGCACAGTGCAAGCTTATTCAGGCTTATTTATTACTGTTTTAGGTATAAAAATATTAAGTTTCGTTTTTCCAATTACACAGTACAATTCTATCTTGTTAAAATATTTCAAAATGGGCTTTGGCATTAGTAGCCCTGAAATGAGGAGAGACTTCTCAGTTTAATGAGAAGGACACTTTTATTGCTGTTTGCACGCTTTGATTAAATAGATGATGCAGAAATTTAAGTCTGATTATATTTTCAGGATAACATAATTAACAATAATATGCTCTTTTCCTAATCCACTGAATGCATTTGAGAGATGGTATTTGTGAAATGTCAGTGTTCTCGAGGAAATGAGGACAGTGTAATCATGCCCAAAAGTGAGCTTTACATTCCAGACCTGTTTGCATTGACACCAGACTGCTGCCCCAGCACTCTGGTGCTGCACTTGCTGAGCTCCCTGTCTCTTACACACATCTTTTACTGTCGTGTGGAATATCAGGGCACACAGCCAGGTCAGGACTCCTGCCAGCAATGACAGAGCGACCCAGCCCCAGAAAAACAGACCTGCATGAGAAATGAAAGCAATTAGTACTAGAAGGTAGAAATTGGCTGGAAAAGTTGGTGCCAATGCTGGCTTTGATTCTTACACCTCCTACTCCTCCTGTGCCCTTCCAAGTGCCTTCCTGGTCCTGTGCATTAGTGCTAACCTCGGTGTGTTTGGAGCAGACAGACAGACGGTCGGGGTCCTGCACCGGGGTGCAGGCTGGGCTGCCAGGGCTGCCAGTGCTCTGGGGGTGGGTGCCATGTGTGGCACAGCACCAGTCTCCCTAGGACACCCAGCTGAGAGGGCAGAACTCTGCACAAGGAGGGCTGGTGGCACCAAGGAGGGGTTTGCACACGTTGTGGCTCTGGCCCAGAGCAGATGAAGCCATGTGTCCTGTGACAAGCCATCTCTGAATGGTAGGTGTGCTTTTTCCCTGAGAGGACGGCTGGGACAGGACTCTCCATTAACTCCACAGGGAGTTATTGCATTGGATTTATGCCATTCTTGACTGGGAATTGCCCAGACTATCCAATTCCAGAAACAAACCTGCTGCAGGACAGGAAAGATAATGTTTCCCTGACTTCTGTGCCACAACAGTAAGAAAGTGGCTTTATTTTTTGCAAATAACTCCCCTCCAAGAAAACAAAACAAAAATGCCAGAAGCTCTGTGCTCTTATTGATCAGCTTCAGTGTGATACCAGTGCTGCAGGCTCTGTATTTATGTTCCCTCCTACCCTATATATTGTGATTCTATCAACAAGAGTGATCTGAGAGGGTGGAGACAGGAAAATAATACCCACAGGGTCAGCATGTCATTGTGAAGGAGAAGGAATCATTGTGTTTTATCAAATCCTCAACAGCTTGATCTGCTGGGGATAAATGTTTTTCCCTTACTGATTTTGGAATCCTGGTATTCTTCATCCAGCATGATCCCATGGTGTGCAATTGAATTGAGATTCATACGGTGTGGATTGCCATCACAAAAGCATAGTTGAGGAGAATTGCCTGAACTACTTGCCATCTGAAGGGGGATGTTTACAGGATAAATGCTTTCTCCAGCCTCAATTGCCTTCAAAAGTAAGTCAAAGGTTGCCATATTGAATATACCAAACTCTGCTGGGTAAATGCCGGAATATCAGTGATCTCCTTGTTCCCCACAGGCAGGACTGGCTGTACCAGCCATGACTCAGGGAGGGCCTGCCTTGATTTAGTCGTGCTTTTTCCTAAACAGCCTTGGGGAAATGCTTTAACTACAGGTGCTCTAGGGCTGTAAATCACTGTCTTTTGCACTGGCTTCTGCTGCAAACATCTTTTTAAGGGTGGTGGCAGAGTTTTGTTTTTCTGTCTCGTGTCATTACAGAAGTGATCAGGTTTGGGACATTAAATGAAAGCAAAGTGAATTCTCACACTGCTTTTTACTTATATTGTCTTCCACATGCTTCACTAGCACATTTCAATTTGCAGCTCTGGAATAAGTATGGGCAGGAGTTACCCTGTCTGTAACTAATGCCTTCTTGTGTTGTAGGTTAATAATCAGATTGCCTTAAAATATCTGTTAATTTATAATTGTTAATGGGAGAGTAAGGCTCTCATTTGGGTTCTTGTATATGATTATCCGCTCAAATTCTTTATTTTGTGTACCTAGTACCCTTAAGTAGACCATGAGCTTTTGTATAAAATTTTATTTTTATTAGTCCAGTCCTTCATATTCATAAATCGTGCATCTGGCTTTGAATGAATACTACTGGCAAGTGCTGTTAATTTAGCTCAAGCTTTCAAAACTTTAACTTACGTTTCTAAATGTGTTTGTTCCCCAAGACAATGATGACCAGAAGCTTTTGAAGATAACTAGTTATTTGACATTGAGAAAAACATCAAATACAGGAAGACTTGTAATGAATTCATGGTGAGGCAGAGCACTTGGGGATGTAGATGACTACACACCTATTATATCCACTTTTCTAAATTATTAGTAAGTAGCTGTGTACAGAAAGTGTCACTCAGTAGTTGTTCATTTTCACATTGAAGCATCTGTCTTGCTCATAGCCCAAGGGGTGTTTTTGGGTACAAATGAGCCTGGCTGAAATGGATTATGGGATCAAGCACACCATTTCCTCTTCGTAACAGAAACCACTTGTGCTTAGTGCCCACTATTGTTTGTGTTTTCCTGCTGGAAAACCAGACACGTGAAATGACCAGCAAAGCAGTGTTTGTGCCCCCTCACTGCCGGGGGGGCTGGCCACTCCTCTTGGACCGTACACACCCTGGGGGTAACATCCTGTGCCACGTGTCACTGCCACAGCTCAGCCCAGCCTTTCATCCCTGCTGCTGCTGACACATGGCCACCTCTGCAAGGACCTAATGAGACCCGTTAACAGAGTGTCCTTCATTTCTGTGCTAGTGCACAAGGCAGGTACATGCATAGAAACATGATGGAAGTGCTGATCCTTCTCCAGCTCGATCCCAGAAGTCTGGGATAATGGGGGAGGAGGAGGAGTTGTCTTAATGTAGTGCTGTTTCTTAAAGGTGCTGTGGCAATAGAAATAATACTAGTTCAAATGTTTCAGTGGTTGGGCTGAGGTTTGTAGTTGTTTTCTGAGCTGTGTAAGGACTTAAGAATTTAAGGAAAACTTGCATTTTGTTTTCCAACTCTCTGGCCATTTGCATGGTTCAAAGTTCAAGAAAGTGTTGAAAAGCAATTAGCTTCTCAATAAGATGCAGTCTTTTTTGATGCTCTGGGTTTTTTTTTGTTTGATTGGGGTTTTTTAATGAAGGCATGATAAACATCTTTATTCTTTGATCAAGACTGGGTTAAACTTGTTTTCTATTAAGAGCAGAGGAAAACAAAGTTAGGCTTGTTCTCTTATCTCTGTACTTTGCAGCATTTACACTGTTTATAGTTTCTAACTGTATAGTCTTTAACACTTTCTGTATGTAATTTTAACTTTAAAAATAAAAACTTTAAACTTTTAAATTCTGTGCAAACATCTGCAATCAAGGAGACATGGTACTAAAAGTGACACATCGTTCTGATATAAAAGTATCTTTGCTTAGTGGCTTTAATATGGCATTAGGCTACAGCATCAGCAAAACCTTTGCTTTTTCATTTACTGTAGTATCTGCTGTCTCACAATGCAGCCTTGGTTCAGGCTGTAATGCCTGAGCCAGCTATCTAAAAATCTGCTGACTCTGGTTGTAAACACAAATGGTGTGTGCTTTGACGCTAAAGGAAGTGTTGGGCTTTTCATCCCTCCAAATAACCATGAAATGGTAAGTTTGTGCCTAGGTACCAGAACAGTATAAGGCTTAGAACCATCTTAGCCGTCTTCTGCAGATGCCAGCAGCCAAGGAACAAAGAGCAGAGGCAATTTCCTAAGACTACACTCCTGAATGACAACACCAGGTTTGACTGTTTGGGTTTTTTTTTTAAGTTTTCATGTCTCTGTTTATCTTTACCTCTGTTTTTAACTTGGTTGTCTCTTCAACAACTATTTTTTCTTCTTCAGAAATTTCTTCAAAATCTTGGATCCAACCGCTTGAACACATCAGTATCAGGATATTGAATGGCTCTGAATTCCCCTTTAATGGGTCAAATCTGCAGGGTCAATGTGAACATCTCACATTCTTTGATTGTATTTTAATTTGCATTCTGATCAGATGGCTGGCCATTTGAATCCATCTACAGTTAGAGCTGATTTGAAAGAAACATCAAGTACATATGTCCAATTAAACTGAAGGTATCGTGCAGCATATAAATTGCAATCTATCATTCTTTTCAGCCTTCCTAAAATTCACTGGTTGTATTTAATTCAGAGCAGCTATCTTTGTGATTTAGGAATGTACAACAGGAGGGCAGAGGAGGAATGAGCACAGCTCTCTGGGGTTGCTCAGCCTTGGTGGTCTCAAAATGGGTCTCAACCTATTTATGGTCAGCTTAGCAGTGGAATGGGCAGCATATCATTTCTCTGCCCTGCTTTCCTGCTGTAACCATACCCTGTCAGCCTGGGGCTGCTTCCCCAGGCTCTGATGGACAGGCCTGTCCTGACCTGCACTACATTCTGCTACCTTTATAGGTAATATTTTGTGTACCTCCCAGGATATATAGCCAAATCGGTATCTAATTTAAAATGTCATTCCTACAGCTCCTTTGCACTGCTTTCTTATGGTCAGGAGTCCCGAGTGGCTTCTCTGATAAGCATTCCAAAAATAGACTTCGATTCTGCTTTTTAATAGATGTTTTCTGTAAAAAGAGGAGGAAGGGGAGGTGATGTGAATCAAGCCATGTTAATGTGAACAGAGTACCTAGCTTGGAGGGGAACTATGGTCTGTGTTCATATGTGAGGTTGAGGGAGGAATTGATTCCACCACATTTTCATATTCCTTTTTTTTTATGCATACCCCAGATGTCTTTACCTTCCTGTTTCTTTTAATATTGCTATATCCATTAATAATGCAGAAACACAGATTTTTAAAAAAATCCATCTAATACAAATTGTTGGGCTGAATAGTCATGATAGAGGTTCACATGGTCACCTGTTGAGAGGGAGCTTAATCAGAACTAAAAGCTAATTTTTCCTCCTATTGACAGTGTGTCCATGGCACGCAGTGATTGAGTATTTAGTGTGTAGCAAAATCCTCTCAAACACAAGCATTAGAGGGCTTGCTTTGAAGAGAAGTCTAAATAGAAATTACTCCCCAGTCTGTAAGTGAGAAGTTCTGGTTCCATTGGCCTGATTCATTGTAGTGTTTATAAATAGTGCCTTAAGCAAAGTAAAAAATAGGAATTTTAGCCATCCTAACATTTTTTACCAGCATGTTTAAGACAACAAACTGGGACTAAGAAATATGTAAAATGCTTTCTAATTAAAGTAGCTCAATATACTAAAGCTTCCTGGTGCTGTAACTTTAAGGTACAATATGCATTTAATTATCCTCAAGGCAAAAATTACTTTCAGAGAGGTGTAGTTCTCCCCATACACAGAATAATATGGTTTACTGAACTGGGCCAGGTTTTAGCAGGGCCTGCATCAACAGTGACTTTTAGTGGCTCCTTGGAGATTACAGAGTAAACATTTTAAAATCTCATTTATAGGAAATGCTTTATTATGGTTTTGGTCAAGCCTAATTTATTGTTAACAGGATTATAAGTGATATAAACTGAGGTTTGCTCCTGCTGGGTATTAGTGCCCTCTGCTCCCCGTAAGGTTGACCAAAATTCAGAATTGTCAATTCACTACCTTCTGCAGATGCATAATATTCTCACAAAAATAACACTTCTCTAGCTCTCCCACACATGGAATATTTTATCCCAAGGTAGCCCACCTCTTGTTTGTTAGCTTTTTTTTTTCCCCCTTGAAATAGAACTAGACAAGGTGTGGAACATGTCAAACTGTCTAATAGCAGTCATTGTTTGGTTTACTGTTACAACTGCCTTTTAAAAGTAAATTGAATTTTTTTCTCCATCAGCATTTAATAATCAAACATCTTAAGTTTTTGCAGGAAAAGGGTGTAAGTTTCTTCATAAACTTCAGAGCAAATTTTAGCTTTATTTTTTAGTTTAACTGCCAGAATCGAGGCACAATATTTGTTATTTAAAATACAGTTTGTACTGTAGAAACATGTCTTTTTTTAGACAAATAATCTGAATCTGGTTCAAAGCTGGACTCCTGCTGTATATCTCTGGGCTTTGTCCTTGTGTAAAGTGACCTACAGAGCTGTATTGACTGAAGATGTGCAGAGCCCGGAGCAAAGACCTTGATTTAAAATATGTTAGTACTGCCTTAAAATGACCAGTAGATTCATTGAAGGACATCAAAATGTTCCCTGTGCTGTATTTCTTATTTACTCTTTGCAATTTAATTAAGGAAGGGGGAAGAAGTGGGGGGAGACATTTCTGAGGATGTGGTTCCCCAGAGCTTTGGAAAGTGGGGATGTACAACGGCTGCTGCTGTCATTGTCAGACTGAAGTGTTAGAATCCTGTCTGTTCAGGGGTCCTTTATGCCCAGTTTTTCCTTAGCCCTGCTAGGATTGGATTTGTTCTTGCCAGCTTCTCATGAGAGGTGATCAGTACCGTTCACAGTTAGTTCTACTAGGGCAATATTCATATCTGTACCTCGTGGTACGTTAATTGCTACTGCGCCTGTCATGGTTGAAGGGGTCAGATGTGAGAAACTCGAGTGCAAACTCAAATTTTGCAGAAATTCAGGGTTTGTAGCTGACCTCTTTTCAGAGAAAGTAAAGTTTTACTTTGGTGTTTCAGTGACCAGGAATTAAGAACTTTGAGCTAGGATTTAGAGGAGTTTCTCCAGAAATTTCCATCTCCATTTTACAAGCAGAAATACTTGCACACGTTTACGCACTTCTCAGAAGTCTTTGCTTTAAACCTTGAAGCTGTGATGTATTTTAAGCTACTGGTGTTATGGGAAACTTTTTGGAGATCAAGCCAAACTGTATGAAGTTCTGAGCTGTGTGAATTGTTTTATCAAAGATATTTTCTAAAAATGTTGTGCAGTTTGACCATGAGTTCCTTTCTGACCATCCTTCGGAAATGATCAGTAAGGAACAGGTTACATTGGGTAGTGGTAGTTTCTGTTCTGTCTTGACTTCCTTCAGAAAGTTTGTGTAGTTATTTGGACACTCCCTGTGATTTAAAAAGAAAAATAGTAGGAATTGATGTTATTCAAACTATTTGCTACTTCTCTCTTCCTTTGCAAAAGCTATTATTTTATTACTTTTCCACATCAATAGAGATAGCTTCGTTGAAGTAATTAGGGGTTTGCTTGTGGTGCTTTGGAATAGGGCTAGCAGAAGTTCTTGGAAATGAGAGTTGCTTTCTTCAGGATTTGTCACTTGAATTTGTATCAAATGTTCAAATAACCTGCAGGGGTCCCACCTGAGAGCTTTGTCATCCCTCCATTTCTTTACTCTTACTAACCGAGAAGATACTCAGGAATTAAACTTTGATGCTTGAATTCTAGTAATCTGTGGTATTTAAAAAGCTGTCTTTTTTTGCCTGGGAGGAGGAAAGGAAAACAGCAATAAAACTCACTTATAATCTATTTTATGCTAGGATAAGTATAAAATCCTGATAATAAACTGATGATTATTTCCAAATCTGTAGAACAGCTTAGTAGAATAGTTGCTCTTGTTTATGTTCATATTATAAATTTAAAAAAGATTAATTTTCCAACTCACTGTCTCTTAAATCAACTAATCATGAACTATGAAAAATTGTGCAGAGTTTGCTGACTGTGCCACTGATGTTTCTATGCTTTCTGTGGAAAGTTCATCACCTTTTGTCTTGCATCATAAGGAGCCCCTGTGTACACTAATACATACAAGCAAAAGCAAGAAGTGACTGTGATTTTTATTTTTTTTGTTTCTGTGAAATGTTCAGAATTACGTGCAGTGTCAATATATCAAGGGAGAAAGGCACATGACATCTTTCATCCCCAAGTACTCTGGTTACAAATAGACAAATAATGTATACAATTATCTGAAGTCTCTTTGGGTTTGCATTGATGAACCTAAGTTCTGCATATCTCAGATTAATTCTCCAGGTTTGTGCAATGATTATTAGAACCTCAGTGCGGTTGGTGATGTTGCTGGTCTAATGAAAATGGATAAATTATAACCTTGAAAATGCAACAAAAGAACAGGTCAGACAAAAAGCGGATCTCCAGTTTCTTATTTCATTTATGCAGTGACATTTAATTTGAAGTATGTCTTACACATTTGTTCTCTATCTCTATCAGGTATTTACCCCTCTCTGGACTTGTCTCTTAATTAACTGCAGATATATCTCGAGTTCTCTCTTTTGAGAGCTCCTTAGTCTGTTATGGAGGAATGCAAAAGCACCTGGTATGCCAGTTTTAGGCTCTTGGTGCCAACAGGCCTCAACAGACAACTCCATGAGCAGGTCTTTACATCTGATGCTCTCCTGAATTGAGGGCATTCTGTAACCAAATGCTCAGCTTTTTGACCAAATCCCATTTCTTCAAATTTCTCAAAGAATGGACATAATCCTCAGCACACCAGTGAAGGCTTGTCTACTTGTGGCTCAACCATTTCTGAAGAAAGCAATAGGGAGTACCCAATGCACACAGAAATAGCCCATGAGCAGGGTTTGGGAACGTGCCCAGCCTTTAAGAAGCTGAGGAGGGCTTTGCCAGGGTGGAAGCAAGACTGTGAACCTGATGGAGCTTAGTCCAGCATCTGGGAGTCAGTGCATGGCTCAGCTCTGCCGGGCAGGGTGCTGCCCTGACCACTGCAAGAGCATTTCTCAGAGTTGTCACTCTTGAGAATGAGCAGAGCTATCACTGCTTTGTCTTCCAGCAGTTCAAGGCCCTCCCTAGGTGAGACTGGCCTGCCTTTTGAGTTGTGCCATGGTTAAGCCGTATCCCACTGGCAGGTCAGTTCTGTTTTGCAGGAGACAGGCTTTGGCACACAAGATCTGAAGGCAACCTCTGCCTCACACTGCTAAGTACCTGAATGATCAGAAGAACATAAAATCCTCTTAAACTTTGTCTGCTGAAAGAAAGGGATCACTGTGGAGGTTTCATCTTAGTACTCTGTTTCCAGAGGAAGGCACAAACATGTTCTAGAGCTAAAAGTTGTAGTTTATGTCAGAGCTGCTCAGAAAATTTGATATCTGAGGTTTTGTGAAATACTGGATTTTGACAGAAAAATAAAAGTTTGTGGAAGCTTTCAAAAAACCTGGATATAATTTTTTGACTCCCTGTATTTTGTGTTTAGACTAATAAGTGCATCTTTATAAAATTGGGGCCTCTTTTTGTAGCCTAAAGCATTTAGACACATTTAAAGAGAAAATTTTAAAAGCAAACCTGGCAAAAAGGAGCATATTTAAAATCTTGTTTGAGCAGAAGTAGGTAAGTATGAGGTATGGCTGTATAAAAAAAATAAGTAATCTGTGAATTTTTGTGTGTGCTTTGCCTGAGACAACTATTTATTATGAAAAAACTGAGACTGGACAAGAATCTATCTGCAAAATTAAAAAAAAATGACATTTCGGAGATTGTTGGAAAGTAGTATCTATACTCTTAGTTATTGTACAATTTTTATTAATAGATTCTGGTGAATAGAGGCATTGCAGAAATGCCATGTCTTATCCAGTGGCAGGTTAATTTTACTAAGTCTTTTTTTTTTTGTGTGTGTGTGTGTGAGGGGGAGCCGGAATTTCTTCTTCATAACAGATTCTGCTGGAAGCTAAATTTTCAACCTGACCAATAATGCTCATAGGAAAAAGTCTTGCTTAAACAGAACAGCATTTCTTAAAAATAAATCATTTCTTTAGAAGATCTCGGCTGGCTGTATTGTAGAGTTCATTTCAGCAGCACTTCAATAGACAGGACTTGGAGAAGCATCAAGGACACCTCTTACACCTCTATCATTTTCCTTTCATTTTTTTTAATTGAATGATTGAGATCACATCTGTGAAATGTTCCACTCTAATTTCTGCATTGTAACTCATGGTTTGATTTCATGAAAATGGTTACTTACCTTTTTCTTCACATGAAATTGACTGCAGGTATGGTGCGTAGTTAATTCTTTGTCCCTATGAAAAAACGCACTGGCCTGATGGACATCATTCCGCTTTAAACATAACTGTGAAAGTCATTAAATATCTTGAAAGACAAGATATTCAGAATTACATGAGATTTTTCTCTGAGGTGATTTCTGATCTTCCTAGAGCTGTGTGGAAGGTGTTTCTATTCATATGCTAAATGCTACAGCTTCTGCATAGTCAATGCACCACCTAAACTACTTGGAATAAATCCATTTTGGTTTCTAAGACCTTAGCTTTCTTAAATGTGGACACGCAAGTCACTTTTTAAATGTCAGGGAGAACAAACCATGTTAATAATTTTTAATTCTGTTTCCATAGTGTGATTTTTCAGTTTGGGGGTGGCTATATTTTTAAGTACAGGTGTTCTGTCATTGTTCTGTATGTTGTTAAACAGCTCTAAAACCAGACTGAAATTGTTATGGTTGTTGGGGTTTTTTTTTAATGTTAGCATGATTGAAAGCAGAATCTGTCATGTTTAATGCATGGTAAGGCCAAACTAGAAGCCCTTATTCAATGTTTAAGATATCAACAATAGAAACAGAAGACCTGTTAGATTTAGAGTTAGATTAAATTAAATTAGATTAGATTAATTTAGAGTTTAGATTAGATTAAATCTCTCCCTATACATTTAGGTTGCAAAATTGAGTCATTTTGGAGGTGTCTGTAATTTTTCTCAAGTTTTAAATTCTGAGCTGCTACTATTCACTAATACACTTCCAAAGCAGTATTTTCCAGCATTTTGGCACTAAAATCCCAACCCTGGTTTATCTAAGGGCTGCTGAGGAAATTTGCACAGCCTTTTTACCCCAGGTGCATACATGCTGATCCTATATTACTATGAGCTGTTGGAAGTTCTGCCTTATCCATATTCTCACATCTAGAGTTTTTCTAGACAAACAAAGAAATGGAGAGTTTTAAAAAGTTTGAATTAGATCAGCATTAATGAATCCTGACTTGGTTTTCAGAAATGAGTGATAATTCTAACACCCAAATGCTGATTTATGTTTTATCCTGTGGCCTGTATGTCCTGATCCTTTCAGAACTCTTGGTGGGGTGAAACAACTCTCAGCACCTTCCAGAATTCTGGTGCTCTGAGCAAGATCAAACTCTTAACTTCTATCAGCAGGAAAAGGCAGGTATCAGAGATGGTGCAGTCCACCTCAGTGGAGTTCCTCAATATATATAACTGGGAATGAATTTGTTGTTTGTGTGTGCAAAGAGGAATTGATAAAGTTGTCATCTGTGGCAAAGGACAGAGTACTCTGACATATAAATATAGCAATCCCCTATTCTATATTCCTTATATTCTTCTTCTTTTTGTCCTAACGTCTCTTATCAGTTGGTAATGTTTGCTTTGTTGGCAAACTTCATGATGATACTAAAGAATCTGAGGGTGTTAAAGCAGAACACTCCACATGGGAGAATCCAGCAATTTAGATTTTGCTAACATGTTCAAGGAGAAGGTCAAGTGGTGGTATAAATTGCACTGGTTTTGACAGCCTCTGGGCTTTCTTTGTGTTTAGATCAGTTTCTGAATTTTTCTTTGCTGCCCATGGAAACTATTCTTTCCTGTCATGCAAAAGGAGTTTAATGATATCCTAAGAGAGACTGATCTATACCTTCTTTAAGCCTGTGTTTCCCAGCCAGCATGGTGCTGTAATCAAAGCAGATGAAACATTTCACTTCTGTTTAGGTTGGATGCAGAATCATTTTCTCAGAAGTTGAAAAGTTCAGAAGGAGAATGAATAAGATCATTTTCCCTCTCTACTTTATAAAATCCTACAAAGTAGGCTAGACCTTCCTTGCTCTCACATCATTACATGTAGAGAAATGTTAGGGCTTTCATTGCAGAGTTGCTCAAGGCACATTGTGTGAACTCCAGAAGAACATATGCTTGAAATTGTCCAGCACAATTTTCAGGAGAGAATGGTAGGAACAGCAAGAAAGTAATATAAACTTGAGCAAAGGCTGAAATAATGAATGTCGCTCTGTGTTGTAAAAGCTCAGAGCGAGATTGAAATCATCACTCTCTGCTTCACAGCCCCCATCCTTAATGTCTCCTCATTTCACCTGTGTCTGCACAGTGATCTGTGGAACTTGAGGAAAGGACATGAGCAGAGAATGAATAACTCTGACAAAATGTGTGAGGTGTACTCTCGGGCTAGTCCTCTTCAGAGCTACTGAACTTGAACTGGATCCAAGAAGCGAGGAGAGCAAGCATTGGGCGTCATCTCTGTCCCACAAAAATTTGGAGATGGTACAGGGGCAAGTGGTGTCAAGAGAATCCAGAGCTCTCCTGAGAGCTGCTCTTCCCTCTCAGGACTCCCCTCTGCTTGCCTACAGCTCATGTTGCTGCTGGAGGCTCCCTTCCCACACCAGTTTAGCATCAGGCTTTTTGTCACAGCTATGTTGTCAGCAACTCCCTCCTGGTCTCTTGGGGCTTCTCTGCTTTCATTGCATCACCTCTGCAGCACCCAGGGATCATGGCAGGCATGGAATCAGCTCAGCTTTTCAAAGGTGATGAGTGCAGAAAATGTGTTGCCTATATTCCCACCCTTCCTCCTGAAGCTTTATAAAGGAAGGGATAGGATTGTATTTCTCATAAAATCAAATTTTTCTGTATCTTTTGGGCTGGAGGAGTCTCCTTATCATAGTTCCAACAGCTGCAGCTTCTTCAGCCTCCAGATGAATAGCAAGACCATTTTTGCAGAGTGATTGTTTTCTAAACATTTTTTCTCAGGAATTGAAAACAAGTGTTGTGTCTTTCTGACTTAATATTCCCTCAGGGCTGCTTGTACAGAAAGGTTATGGCTTTTGTGGAGTGATAACCTACCATCTAATGAGTCTTCCAGCACAAGAAAAGGCCTGATCTTCTTATACTGAAAGACAGGCATGAAAGAAAAAACAAACAAAATAAAATCCTTGAATAAAAATCTTCTGTATTTTCTCTGTTTCTCACAGAGAAAAGTCAGTAGCCAAACTTTTGCGCTTTTTTTTGCCAAACCTGTTGGCTGTCGAATGAAGAGCATGACAAAGGCTAAGTCATAATTACATTTTTTTAAAAGGTAACGAAGTTGGAAGACAGTTTTATTGCCTGATTGTGCCAAAGTGCTGATCCATTTCTCTTCTTCATCACATCATCAGTACTGGGGAAAGAGAAGAGCAAGAAAACGCTGAAGAAGAGAGGGATAGATATTACAGAAAAAGGCTTTTGCCAACCAGCTGCATTTTCACGGGTTACGATCTGTGTGGTTTGATGTGGCAAAACTCAGCTTGCATTTTAGAGCTCTCTCAGCCAGTGCTGTGTGTCTTAGGACCAGCTTTGGGTTGGTTCTGAGCCAGGGATTGGGGAATTCCAGGTGAATTTCCCAGTCAACAGGGTCTGTCTCACCCTCTTGCTTGCTTTGTCCTTGCACATATTTTATATTAGATAGAAGCATGTGCCACAGACAAGTGCATTTTGGAGTGACGTGATGCTGATGGTTGAGGACTCCTCTTGGCATTCGCCAGCAGAGTTTTGGGCAAGACAAATTTTTGAAACACCCTTACTCACCAGAACCTTTGTCATCTCAAGCAGCCTGGGTGTAGTTGTATAGAATAGACTCATTTTGGACCAGAAATTAGCATAATTTCATGTCTGTGTTGAAAGGGATATGGACTAAAGTTTCCAACTTCCCCCTCCTTAGTAAGAGTATGGATTCATGTTCAGTCACTCAGAAGGCAGAATGGTGAATTAGAGATACCTGTAATTTTTTTTATTTCCATTTCTCCCTAACAGTGAGCAATTAGATTCACAAACAGTAAGTAGAAATGCATCTGTTAACATGATTAATTTAAAGATCTACTTATAAACTAAGATCTTTTCTTCTAGGGTAACCTCCCTTAGATATTTAATTTGTACAGCATATTTCTCCAGCCTTCTTCTTGGAACATAAAATACCAATTGAGCATTTGGCTTTATGGCTGCTGGCAGCATTGGGAAAAGAAGATAAGCATTCAGTCCCATCTTCTTGCTCCAAAAATCTAAAAATCCAGTATCAATCACTTTTATTTTATTGTGTCATGTTCTTTTTTGCTGTGAGAGATCTTGCCCTTAAAGCCACATCTTCTATGTTTAAATTTTCAGTACTTTTTTCCTGTTTCACAATGAAACTGAAGGTAACAATACATTTTTACCAGAGGGAAAATTTCTTCCCTTGAAGGAAAGATTAATTTTAAGAATTCTTCAACATATGCTGTTTATTCTGAGGGAAGAAAAGACGTAAAAATTTCATGAAGAAATCAAAACATGGAAAGAGGAGAGAGGCATTGCCCAATCAATGGCTTTGAGGGCTGTGCTTGCCAGCACATTCACTCACTGAGTTTGACATTGGAAGCATCACATTTCTGGTTTTAGTTCACTGCCCTGAGGTTTTAAGAAAGATGTGTTACAGAAAGACATGTTCTAATGCTTTGTAAAGTGACAAAATCTGCTTTTGTCTGTCAAATAATAGTACTGTGAGCATTAACTAACTCTTGTGGTGTTAGGGTGGATCCACGTGCATCACACAGGATTATGCCAGGATTATTAGAGGTGATGCCCTCTGCTGAAGCTTTGTATGACTCCCAGAGCTGTGGTTTGCAGCATGAATACCACTTGCTGCCAGAGATATTGGTAATCAGTGCTGATTAACAGCAGAAGGCTTTTTGAACACAGAAATGTATGGGGGAAAACATGCCCAGCAGGTGCCCTCTCTGGTATTTAATTATGAGGGAACCTGATGGAGCGAGATGTTTACAGGACTGGCTCTAGATTTCCTGCAAGGACCTTCTCACAGAAAAGGTTTTAAAGAAAGTAGACAGTGGTGTCAGGCACAGGTTGAGACATCAGCTCAATTAGACCTAATTAATGTCCTGTGAGCACTTTGCTGTTTCAGCCATGTTGCATAACATCATGTGTGGTGCTTCAGTGCACAAGAGTTTTATGCTGTGAGCTGGAAAAGTCTGATTCTTAAGTGTCTTAAAGAGCTCCAAGATGCTGCAATTGGAAGTCATTGTTTGCAAATGACCTTTGGGGGATTTATTTGTCAAGGCTATGACCAATGTTGATTTTTTTGGTGTGTGGGTGGATGCTTAAGTGCTATATAGCTATGTATGAAGTACTGTAGCTAATGGCTTGACTTGGTTGATCATGGGTGTTTTGGTGAAGTTGAGGATCAGGTGGTGGGCTGTCCCCTGAAGAGCTAGGTTAGAGTAAGCAGAAGTTAAATAGAAGTTTGAAATAATGTATTCTTTGTGTGGTAAAAAAAATGAAATATTTTGAACACTTGGTCATTTGTTGCACAGACCAAAAATGATTTTTGATCAAAGTCTCTCCAGTTTATTTTGAAATGAGTTGGTGAACTTGGAATAACTCTTAGTGGACCCAGGTGATAGAAGTGTTTGTCTGACTGTTCTCCCAGTGAAGCAGGTATTTTTTCATCCCTGATTTTGCCTGGAGTGAAGTTCAATCACTTCTCAGTGCCAGCTTTTGAGAAGCCTGTGTTTGGTGCCCATATCTCAGCAATCTCCCTCACACCAGACACTAAGTGGTGCTTTTATTTGCAGTAGTGGTGGATAGGCTGTGGAATAAAGAGATGCTGGATAGCAGCCTTGCTTTCTGCTTCTTAATAAAAAGTTGCTGGAAAGGTCGTGGTCCGGTCAGGCTGATGGGCAGGGAGCAAACACTTGCAGTTCTGCCTCTGGTCCACAATTGCTCTGAAGATAACAGAGCAAGGCATGTCAGTCCAACATAGCAAAGGTAAAGGTGACCACAATGGGCTGAGAATATTGTACCAGAGCTTACACATAAAGCTTTCTTCCAGTGAAACTTTGCAAAATATTTCCCTCTTTTAAAACAAAAACAAAAAAACAACCCAAAACCAGAAAAAACCTTAGGGAAATAGGAGGATCAGTTTGGATAGGTTCTCAAATTGGAGCAGACTGGCTGATGAAAACGTGAGAAGTAGCAGTGCCAGTACCTGCTTTCTGACAGAAATGTATTGTCAGAGAATGGAGGCCTGCAGTCTTTCCTAAGCTCCTCCAAGTAGTTCAGGTACTTTGGAGATGGTGTATCCTTGCAACGTCTCTACCAAAGCTTCCTCACAGGAGCCCCTGACTTGGTTAGAGCATTGAGGAATTACTGTGTTCTTAATAGAAATTAATTCTCTTCACCCTCTTTTTCTGTCTCCTCATTTTGAAGATCATTTAAGATGTCTTTTGATGTAGTTGTGAAATCAGTGTCATTTGCTTGTTGCATTTATTTGTCTGGAGACAGACAATGCACTCTCTTAATCTTCAAAATGATGTTGTGATAAATAAAAATTAATATCGTTAATATTCTGATCTGTCACTTTTTTGCAATCTTTAACAGTTTAAACAATTTAACATCATTCACAATTTGAACAATTTCCATCATTCACTGAGTGAGTCACCCAGAAGGACAGGACACATGGATTTAGACTTGAATTATTGAAATATTTGTGTGCATGTATATGCTGTGCTCTCAAGACTTGCGCATTTTAAGTACAATGAGTACAATCTTGGCAAGTTAGTAAATGATACTGAGGCTTTCCACATCAGTTTTTTGTTAAAGGAGAAGTCGGTGATCTGAAGCCTGAATTTATGCTTAGAAAATTGCTTTTTATCCTACAGCATGGGTTCTTGAGCAGAGGCAGGCTCAGACAATATGTTGAAAATTATCTTTTCACAGAACTTTGATCAAAGTACAAATGTCCTTGCCTCAGGAAGCAGTTTGTTTTCCCTTGAGAAGTGATGCTGGAAAAATTAAAGAGAGCAAAGTCTGCTTGCCGGTCAAAATTCATCTATGAATAAATTGCATCACAGAGCTACCAGCAACATAACATTTTCAAAGACCATATCATGGTGTTACTATAAGCAAAGTGATTTGAAAAACTCAACATTGGATGTGAATTCTTAATAATAATAATAATAATATTACTAGAAATTAATAACTTAATAATAATATTACTAGAAATTAATGTTGTTTATAATGCAATAGTGTATACTCATCTAATGATAGTTCTGATTTAGTGGAATACAGATGTAAACTAGTTTTTGCAAGTTTTTTGGAAAGTTTGGAAGTTTTTTGGGGAGGAAATTATTTTTTAACTTTTTGTAGGAACATACCTATATTAGTCACTTGTTATTTCCAGTACAAAAAAAAAAACCAACCCATAAATTACTAGATCTCATTTGATTCCTAAAAGATTCAAAAGGACTATCTAAATAATGCTAAATATCCACTGATATATCATTTTACTTATTTTAATTTTGCTTGTGTGTTCCAAAGCTGAGATTCAATGTTTCTTTTTTGCTCCTTAATGTAAATATTTGGAACCCAGGAATCCTCATGTGTCAGGAGTTTCTGAATAACTGTTTGTGACATGCAATTTTGCTTTTCTTTTAGATTTTCCCTTTTACTGAATACACCTGCTTCTCATTCTCTTATATGCAGAGTTCTAAATAGAGAAGTTCTGGTGAAAAATTATTCTGTTTACTACATCTTTTTTTGGTGTCCCAATATTATTTTCATGTGTTTTCACATGCTTTGAGAGATAAAAATTCCTTCTTCCATCCAGACTCTGTCTTTAAAGATACATCTGCGCTGCCAGAGGAGTTTCAGCTCAACTTTCCTTTGTCATCCCCTGGAAAGAAGAATGCAACTGCAGCTGAGATTTTAAATGTGATTGTTTGAAAGATAGAACTCTTTTGGTAATGGTGAATTCATCTCTAATTTCACAGTAGTCTGTGAGCTGGAATAATACTGTTGGAATCCTTTCCCCTGTAATTAGTCAGTGGAATCCCTAGCAGGTCAGGGGTGGGCTTGTTAAGGGAAAACTTTCCAAAAGTGTTCTAAGTTTTGCTGCTGGCAGTTTTTGCTGAGTGCTTCAAGTTGAGATGTCTAGCACAGGCTGGACACAGCTGCTGTACGATGTCAGCTTGAGCACACTTTTTTAGCAGCCTTGGCTGAAAGAACACCTCAAAGTGCTGTTCAGGCCACCTGTTGCTTTCATGGATTATTCCCACACCTCTGTGGAATATAAATGATTCAGCTCCAGACCTCTGTTCTGTGCAAGTGAAGAGAGATGAAGAAAATGTGCATAGGAAAAACAACTTGAGAGGAAACCGTGTCATGGCACTCAAAGGCCCCGTCAAGAAAATGTCTTTGCATGAGAGCTAAGGGTAGGTAAATCTATTCAGATGAAAAAGAATAGTTTAGCTAGGAATTTGAACCTTGATGGAAAACTTGTACAAATACTTGCTGAGTTTCTCATTACTCCATTCCCAGTGGCTGGTGCAATAGAGCATATCTGGTGGCAACTATAGATATGATCAGGAGCAGGGGCCTGCCCATTTTCATTACTTCTCAGACATGATTCCAATGGCTACAGATATTTAGTGTCCTTCTGGTATTTTTTTAGCTGGTTGAAATGCATTAAGTGGAACTAGCCTCTTTGGAGACTAAGTGCCCCATTTATTCAGAGATGTCTCCTTGCAATGTCTCTCTGCCAGTATGTTTAAACCACAATCTACAGGAAGAATTTTAGTAGCAAAAAAAGGATTTAGACTTCACAGTCTGCACAGCCTCCAAGAAGAATGTTCAAGATAGCCTCACCCTGAAGTGGGGAAGGAATAGGTAAAGGGTGAAAACATGAATCATCAGACTTCAGCTGACATCATGTAAATATGAATAGAGCATCCTTGTCTATTGCAATTAGGTCTGTATCTGTCTCATGTTCCTGCCCCTAGAAGTTTTCCTTTACTCTGTGCCTCAGCTGACTTCTTTTCACTCCAGCTGCCCTGGCCCCTACATACCTTTCTGTTGTACCTTGGCTTCATTTTTGATGCATAATCATCAGATTGACATAATTTTCTCTTTAGGATAAGTTTAGATATGAGTGATTCTTGAACTAAAATAAATTTTGTAGTTATTTGCATAAAAATAAGAGGGTTTTTTTTATATATATGTAGCAGATATTTTTCAGTAGAACTTAGAGATGCTACTGAAGCAATAGTCCAACATTGAATTTCAGTTTGTCCTCAGAGGTGATAACTTCTGTGATATCAGGGATGGTAATCTAGAGTTTTGACAGTTTCAGAAGGGGAGAAAGAAAAAGAAGAGGGGCATAAGGCTTTGACCCTGCTGAACTCTTTGAACCTGAAAAGCTGTTTGCTTCTAATAGCTTTTGATCACCATCAGCTTTTGCCTGAGTAACACACATGATTTGAAGTTAGGAACATAAGACTGGGAAAAATTAGGAAGATTGTAAGAGCTGGGGCATTAGTCTGTGCCTTTCTGGTCTGTGTGCTGTAATGAAATTTTTTTTTTCTTCTCTGAAAATGTACTGAAATTCACTAGTCTCACCCATTTGTACAGAGATTGCTTATTTCAGGAGTCTGTGTCCTGTCTTTAATCTGTTGTCTTCACCCTGTCCCCGTTCTTATCCTTTCTCATGAGTCCTCATCTTCATCTCCTCATTTCTCAGTAAATTATGTTGAAAGACACTATTAAAACTCTTTTATAGTATTTTTTTCCTCAGGCATTTTTAGATAGGCTTTCTGATTCACGCACACACAATTTAAATTTCAGTTATATGTTCTTTCTGATATTAGCAGATATTTCTGTGAGGTTTATAAGTACACAATTATTCATAAAGATTATACTGGGAAAAGAACAACAGCTGAGGTCTCCTCTGGACTGTAATTTGTGCAGCTCAGTTTACCACCTTAGAAAAATCACTCCTTTTTTTTTTTCCCCCAGTGGCTTTCTTTCTGAAATGTTTCACAGATTGCATGGTGTCCTTTAAAGAATGTTGAATAGCACACAGAGTGTTTCTTTGCTTTTGGCTCAAGGCTGTACCCTGACATCCCAAGGACTGAAGAAAAAGGAAAACAAAACAAGGCTGAGGCAGGAGTTTACCTAGTGAAAGAGTCAATCCATGCTGGCATTTAAGTGTTTAAATACACTGGTTTGTTTGCCTCATGCCAGGCTGTTGTTTTGGACAGTCGAGCAGAAGGGTTCAAAGAGCACCTGTTTTTCCATCTCATGTAAACCACAACCTACCACTGCAGTGAGAATGTACTGGCTGCCTCTTGGGCATTGTGCCAGCTGGCCAAGGGAGAGAATTGTCCTGCTCTGCTCTGCACTGATGTGGCCTCACCTTGAGACCTGTGAGCAGTTTTGGGCACCACAGTATAGGGAAGACATTGAACTATTGCAGAGCATCCAGAGGATGGCCACAAAGATGCAGGGCCTTGAGGGGAAACCATGTGAGGTCACTTGGTCTGTTCAGCCTAGAGGAGACTGAGGGGAGGTCTCATTGCAGTTACAACTTCCTTGGGAGGGGAAGAGCAGGGGCAGACACTGATCTCTGGTCTGTGATGACCAATGACAAGGCCCAAGGGAATGGCCTGAAGTTGTGTCAGGAGAAATTTATGTTGGGTATTAGGATAAGGTTCTTCTCAGAGTGTGGCTGGGCACTGGAGCAGGCTCCCCTGTCGTGCAGTGGTCACAGCACCAAGTCTGAGAGAGCTCAAGAAGCATTTGGATCACAATCTCAGGCACAGTGTATGACTCTTGGGGTGCCCTGTGCAAGGCCGGGAGCTGGACTCCATGAACCTGGTGGGTCCCTTCCAACTCAGCATATTCTGTGTCAGAGACAGCTAGTCCTGTTGCATACATTTTGGCTTACTTTCTCTTATCCACATGCTGTCTATACTCTGCCTCATTCCCTGCTTGCTAGTGTTTCCATCTCCCCCTCTATGGAGCCTTTCCTGGCTCCTGCTTTTTGACTCACTCACCAAGAGATGAGTTTTCTAGACTGGATATGAACTGCCCATGTTCTCTAGTGCCTTGTTTACAAAGACACGTATACATTTCAGAGTTTTGAATGTTGCCCTTTGCTAGCACTAAGTAACAAGAAGAAATAACCTTTTCTCCTTTCTTCCTTCCTATTCTGTTTATAGAGAATTGTGACCAGAAAAATAAACCCCAACAAAGATAAACTGAGTACAGAGCAGGATGTCTAATAGGATCTGAAGGGTTTCCCTCCAGGGAGCAGCTGCTTGAGACTTACTAACTTTTGCACATTTTGCAGGAGAATGGTTCTTTCACTCTGAAATTGGGGAAGAGGGGAAAAAGGTCTGAAACACTTCACAGAGGCTTCATTAAGAGCTCTTGATGTTCTTCTAGCTCTTTACGTTTTCAAGCCCTCCATCAACAGGAACAAAGCACAGATTACTTCAATAAGCTGATAATAATATGCATGTTCTTATTCACATAACCTGTTTCAGTGCATGTTAAGTTCATTCAAGTGAAGCTCTGAGTCTACAGCTGAAAAGGAAAAATTGAAGATGCGGCCACTATTGACCCTCCAGTAGCATTGATCCAGGAGCACCAGTAATTCAGCATGCCTTGTTAAAGAAATCAATAGAGAAGACAAAGATCTTTAGCCAGTGGAACATTTTCTACATGTGCAGGATCACAGAACGACTGAGGTTGAAGGGCACCTCTGGAAATCATTTAGTCCAGCCCCTTTGCTCAAGGCACAGCCAAACCAGGGTATTAGCAGATAATGGATAAGAGCCTTTTCCAGGCTAAACAACTCCAACTGTTCTGACCTCTCCTTCTGTGTCAGTTGCTCCAGTCCATACTGGCCATGATCTACACTATTCATCTAACACCCATTTATCAAAGTGTCTGTGAGTATTCCTCCTGTATGGTTGAGAAATCTCTCTTCTACAGGCACAATTCACATCTGAGTTACCTGAAGTGGGATGTTTATGGGAACAGAGTTTAGGGCTACTGGCAGAAGGGGGCCTTACCCCATCCATATGTCCTGGTAAGAGTGTTGTTGCTCTCAGCAGATTGCCACAGTCACTGATTTGACCTCAGCTGCAGTTTCTAGGAGCCTTTCGCAGAGTCTTGTGGTGTACTTCTGTGTGCTGCATCTTTGCTTCATCCCTTTCATAATAAGTGGACTTCTTGAAGCTTTATTTAGTGGTGTATTGAGGATTTCAGAATGTCTTTCCCTGACACTTTGTATTCAAGCTCAGGAGATTACCTTATGTAATAATAACACTGGCAGGTCTTGTTCCAGAAACAACTATATTATACTCACATGTATCAATATGGTCAGAGGAATAAAACTGATTGTTTTGTTTGTTTGTTTAGTCAGAATTTAGTAAAATTGAATTCACTTTGTTTGTCCACTCAGTGGTGTCTGGTTGAACAGAAATTCTCCAGGGAAGAATCTCTGTATGTGCTTTTGAGCCAATTCCATTATTTGCTCTGTAATCATTGGTGTCTGAGAGCTTAGATGTCTAACTAAAAAAAGTTATAAGGCACGTTCTTGAATTTATACAGTTTGCATAAGCAGGCATGAAATATAAAATATAGATTCACCATTTCTTTTATTGCAGTGGGGTGATGATTTACATGGGACATTACCTGCTTGGAAATGAATATTTTGCAGCCACTAAGGGCCTCAGGATATAAACTTGTCCCTGTGAAGGTAGAAGGGGAAAGGAGATATCTGAATTTTTTTATTCCCCCCTCTTGCAGTAGAAACTGCAAAACATATAAACAGCAGGATGGGATTGTTGGAGTTGCTGGTATTTGGCATACTCTGAAAGGGGTTTATTCACATTTGCAAAGCAAAAACAAAAATCTGGAAGGCTGAAACAGAAAATGACCAACTGCAACCAAAGCATTTGCTGCCTGTTTGTTCTGAATGTGCAATTGGTCTTTTAATTATAACCCGTAGAGATGGCTCTGTTCCCTACCCACCCTTGGGCCTCCAGGAGCACTGAGTGCTTTGGGCTTGGGCTGCTAATGCTGTTATTGAAACAGCTGCTCTGCTTTCTAAGTACTTTATTCATTCACCTTCTGAAATGTTGATGGATCTGTGGCATGTTCTGGGCCTTTTCTGTAGATATGAATCTCAAACACAGCCACTTGCTAGATAGAACTACTGAAGCGCATTTGCCACAGCTTTTAGTGTACTGTCTGAGTTTTCAAAGAGGGAGGAAAATGGGAGGAGGTGACAAGAAGGCTGCTCTGAGGCCATTTTGGACTAAGTGGTCTTTGGACTAAATTCACTAGACCAGACGTCCTAATTCTCTATTATTCTCAATGACTAAACTAAAAGTGAATGTACAACATTACTAGGCCAATTTTAACATTCTGCACTGATTTTTAAATTGGCTTACACAGAGAAATGCCTCTTGGAATTGTGCTGTAAATGAGTAGAGCATGGGGAGGGCCTGGCACTAATTCACCCCAGGCTTGTTCTGCAGCCCCTCCTTCCTCTCTTGCCTTGGGACAGCAATGACCAGGCTAAATTGCTGCTGAAGTCCTCAATAAAGTTTGAAAACTTCATGTAGCCAATAGAAGCTGAAGTATACCCATGGCCCATCTCCATACACCTTCCTTTATGCACTGTTTTTCCTCATGCTTGCATTCAGCTCAATTCTGAATTGCTGTCTAGAAAAGGAGTGTTTAGTCATCATGTCAGATGAATTCCACTTAATTAGTGGGAAGTTATTCCTGTGGGGACTAATGGCAGAGCTGGTATGAGGCTGACAGTGGCTAACGTGGATATATTCAGTACGGCTGTGGCAGAAATGAAGTTATGGACTAAAACACAACCACTGGACTGCTCTGTTGGAGCTTTAGCATAATTTCATCTTCCTTCAGCCCACTGCTCAGCACATCCTATGGACTGAGGCAACTTTAACCTCCTTGTTACCAGAATTCAGTATATGCTGGGGCAATTTACCCAAGCAAAAAGGGTGCAGGAGCATATGGATTTGAACTCTTTAATTCCTCAGGAGCTGATTCACACAAGAACAAGCTGAAACTTCATAAAATCTTTGAGCTAGGCAGACGTAAGGGCTGCTGTGGTCCATAGCTTGGTTTTTATTGAATAGTATTGACTGTTCTTGGCAGATATGGAGCCTGAGAGCTTTGTGGTTATGCCTGATAGGGAAAATTAGAGGTCATTGTGGGACTTCGAGAGTCAATACAACTGAATTTTGATTAAAAAGGCAAAATCCTACTTTGACGTAGGCAGCCCATGTAGAAAAGCAGTGAGGGAGGAAAGAAAGAGTGGAAATATTACTGTATTTTATATCAGCCTACAGAACTTGGATTATGGTTGTCTTCTGCTCAGGAGAGGAAGAAGAGCAAGGGAACAGTTCTAGAAAAAAAAGTACATTGAAAAATCCTCTTGATGTGGCATGAAACAGATAATGAATGTTAAGAAACGCTGTCTTGGTGTTGCTCCCTACTTTTTGCTGCCTGTAGGTGACCTGACATGTGGATATTGACCTTGCATGTTGATATTTTGCATACCTGCAGCCTTATTTGTCTGAAGTGCTCAAAGGTTGTGGCAGGTTCATATAGAAAAGTTCATCCTTGTTCAGAGTTTAATTTACGTGTTTTGTTGAAAACAGGGTTTAAGTCAGAGCATAAGAATAGTACCTGAATTTGTTTGGCCTTTTTCACTGAGCTGGGTATTAACTTAATCAAGCCTTACAATACCCTCAGGTACTAGGTATACCTTGTTCATAGAAATGTCACTGTTTCTAAAGTCACACTGAAATATCATAGCAAGGACCTTTTTCCTCATTTTTGCCCTGTGAGGGAATTGTGGAATGGTTTTCTTTCCAGCCTTTGCTCAATACAGGTCAACTTTTAAGTGAGATTTGCTCTTTGAGGCTAAGGTCCTATTTCTGTGCTTCTCAGCTTTCCAGGATGCTGCAGTGCATGGTCTTCTTCCGAGAAGGGTGTCTAAAGGCAAGAGCTATCCCAGAAAATATTATTGAATTGCAATTACTGATGTTGTTAGAAGAAAGGACTACTTGAATTTGAAAAACAACTTAATGTAATACTGAGATGAACAGCATTGTTAGGACTGCTATTTTGGGAATGCACGAAAGGGCCTAGGTATTTTCTTTATCAGTAAATACTAAAGACAGACATCATGTTTTTGTGTACTTTTAAAATCACTGTTCAAAAACGCCTTCAATTTCATTGGCAATATTAACCCAAGGAATTGAGGCTTTTGGTCCAGGAACCTTTTTATTTGATTGTGAGGAGCCAGTATATTATACTGGACCATCTTGTGGAGTCTGTTTTCTATGTGTGTTTCTTGTCAAGACTGTTCTTATTTATGCTCAAAGGAAGTGTGTGTGCCAAATGTTGAGACTAACAGGCAAATGTATGCTGAGCTAAATAAAACATCTCCGTGCTCCAGGTTCTGGGAAGCTGAGGAACCAGACAGTGTCTTAAACTTGTATCTGCAGGCAGTGACAGATGCAGTTGGCTACTCTTGACTTCCCCTCTGGCTTTTCAATGTGGCTTGCAATGATTCTCTTTCAGAAATACCTAATACTAAATCCATGAGATTTAGATCAGGGGACAGAAATGGTCTCAACATGTGTGGAAAAACTAGACTTGACTGTTGGTAGCATTTTTTTGGACCTACCCAGTAGATGTTACTGGTGTATATATTGCAAATGTGGTAAGATGGGGCAGATGTTGTCAGCAGTGGACATTGCTGTGACTGCAGCCGTGTGGAGAGCTTTGCAAACCCCACTATGTTGGCATCTCTGTCTCTTTAAATTTGACATTTCAGTTGTTAAGTTGTATGATCTGTCTGACTTCTGAAGTGTCATTTGCTCTGAAGGACAAACACCAGCCTCCCAAGTTCCTTGTCTTTGAGGACACTGACAAAGTGACTGTTTTAGTCACTCTCTTTTTTTTTTTATTTTAGCCTCCTTCTCCATTCAAAATTGAGTCATACAATTCAAAGGCCCCTTCCCCAACAGGGTAACTCTTTCAATACCTGCTACATAAGCAGTAATGGACAAAACCTTTCTGTGTTCCAAGCCTCATATTTCTCAATTCACGTCCTTTCTAAATGAATAATTTCTTTGAAATGACTGTGTTTGAAGGAAATAAATCAAATTGGAAGAAGTTGTTTTTCATCACGAAATACATCTTTTCTTTTCATGCCTGCAATTTCCTTTCATGTTACCCCTCACATTGCTTGTGCATAGATATCCTCTGTATTGTACAGTTATATGGGAAGCATTTCACTTCTCTTTGTTCTGCACCATGTTTTATTCTTATTTACTTATCTGTTTTGCATCTCATATGGCACATGCTCTGCCCAGTGCAATCATATGTTACCTCTGTGCAGCAGGCAACAGCTGAAGTTATGGGAAAGATGATATTTGCTGAGGATTATCTGCCAGCCTCTTTTGTTTCTGGGAATCTCTAATACCAAGTCAGGCTATTTTTTCTTTCTAACCAGACAGCTTTTTATGGGGTTTGACTTGATGAAATGGATTTTAGAAGCCTCTTGGAGGACTGTCTTGTAGTGAGCAGGAATGCCTGGAGTAGATGTTCTGTAAATCCTTCTGAGCCTAATGATTCAAACGGTTCTTCATCTAGTCTTTAATCTTTCTTTAGCTGTATCTGATTTTCAAGTCTAGGTTATTACAGCTGCTAGATAATTGCAACATATTCATAAAGGATACACAGTTAAGCACAGCTGTTCTCTTAAGTGAAGTCTTCTCTCTCACTTACTCTTTGAATCTAACTTTGAACCTAAAATCTTTCATAGATTTATTTCCATCAGATAGATGGTGAGCAGATATAATAGTCCTACTACCCTTTGCCTGTACCATGAAAAGCCATTGCTGAATATGGAGGTAAAAATCCTGTTTTAATTGGTCTCCCTGAAAGAGCTGTTGAGAACTAAATCATTTCAGAGTATTTTGCCACTACTCTTCCTTTTGAAAAGACATTCTGTCTTTCTGAATCTTGACTGTATTTGGCTGTAATTAGGATTTGACTGTTTTACTTTCAATATTTAAATAAGAAAATGAAAACTACTCTTTGGCACACCTGAGCAGTGTTGTACATTGTGTTGAAACTATGGAGTTTCCTTCTGATCCTCAAAGACAATTAAGTTACTCCCTGAAGCATGAAATTTAATTACCCTCATCAGAAGCAGCATGATGCAGTGGATTAGGACATAGGAATAAGAATCAGCAAGTTTTATCTCTGATCCTAGTTCTGTCTGGCTACTGACTAAATGAATCACATAACCTTGCTGTGCCTCCTTTTCACCCACCTAAAAAGTGAAGCGGTTGAGTTCTTTGCTAAGGTGCTGTGAGGTCTGTATAACCACCTGAAGGTATCATGGTTTGTATGAATGCTCAGTGCTCCTGGGATTGCCTGGGTTTACGTGTTGCCAACAGTTATTGCAACTTGGTTTCACAGGATGAAATTTCATTTTTTGGCAGTGTTAGTTTTGTTAAAGTAGGTGTAATCAAACTGATATGCAAATAGGGAGAGGGCTGCAAGAAGAGGTGACACTGCCAGAAAAATATGCTTAGCTATTCTTTTCGCATCAGTTTGGTGCTACACCTTGGATGTGATAACTAATTTTAGCATCCCAGGAGTGCCTCCAACTCAAGAGGCAGAAGAAACTTCCATCACACACATGGGGTTTAACTGGGGAATGTAAAGGAAAGCTCAGGACCAGATGAACACATTCCTCTGAGCAATTTGTTGAGCTCTGTACTTGCAGTTGCAGAAGTCTCTTACTTCTGGAGTGATTAGCCATGTCGCTCCATGGGGAGCTCACACAAAAAATCATCAGAACTGTTTACTGGATGTGATGAAGTAGCTAATTAACATAATTGGTTCTGTCATTTAAAAATCCAACAATGCTTTCTCATGTCTCAACCACTCTTGTCCGATAGAGTTTTTATTCAATGAGTTTCATAGCATGTCTGGAGAACTATGTTTACATTTTGGAATGGTCAGTAACACAAATTGTCCTGTAAAAACCTGGATTACTTATTCCACAGACTTTTTGAAAAGATTGACTGAAATAATAACAACCCTGCCATTTATTTAGTGTGTTACCTTCCAAGGGAAAGTTGATTACTCTCTTGGAAAGAGGCTTGACCTCCACTGTACAGCATAAATTTATCACATGACTTTGAATCTCTCTGCTCTTTGTTTCAGGGCTGAGACAGTATTTAATCCCATTAAAAGTTTCTCATTTGTAATCACAAGAATAAGATTTAATTGTGAGTGTGCAGCTCTTCAATCAATTACCTTTCCAGTTCTTCACAGCGCTCAAATATAAGTCTTCACATTTTCAGAGCAGGGAATTTTCTTGAAACAGGTTAGGAAGGCAAAATCTTTGTAACAGTGATTTTTCTAAGAGAGATTCAGGAAATTAAATTAAAAATATTTTTAAAATTACAAATAATTTTAACAATTAAAAATAACTCTGTGGCAGTTAACAAGGGCAGTTTTTTTTTTTTTTTGTAGGCTTTATCTTCTGCCATTTTAAGAATTTTTTCCATTAGAGTGTTTTCCCACACATTATGGTTGTGTAGCATGCTCTCTGCACAGGAGAACAGTCTGCTACCAAAGAAACTGTAGTGGCTTAATTGCATACATCCATTGTTGGCCAGGAATAAGCAGAACATAAAAAAATATCCTTCATGGGTAACTGTTTCACTGAAGCCTAAAGCATTTTCTTCCATATTGCAATATCTTCCCAGCTGTACAATTCTCAGCAGAGCAGCTGTACAAAAGGAGCCCAGCACTGCAATTCTAGAAAGAGGGTAGATTTAACCTCCTTCCCAGCACTCCTGAAGGAGAGTATCATTACGGTTTAGAGTCAAAATCTTGTTGATCTCCTGTTCTAGGCAGGGTAATTACTCAATGCCTGACTTATTGGTCAAACCAAGCACAATTACAGCACATTTTCTTGGGCAGATGGCAGTGTTTTTAGTTTCATCTTAAAAGCAATGAAAGAGTAACAGGAAAGAAAATAATTGCAATTTTCTTTTTAATTTTGTTTTTTTAATGGCAAAACTTCTATGAAAGCATCTTCTAAAGACATTTTGAGGAAAGGGCAGAGAAGCATTCTTGGAACCACTCACAGGAATGTTAAAGGTCTGATCCAATGACACTAATAAAGGTCTCAATTGTATTTAACTTACCAGTTACAGTTATATTTTGCTTATACAAAAGTCCAAAGAAAAGGGTAGAAAGACAGTTAGAATTAAATCAATAGAGGAAAAGGGATATATGTTTTATTTCTCTTAAAAAGTAAAGTTTTCCTATTTTTCTTTCTCTTATAAAGTAAAACTGTCAATGGGCAGAGGAATTAATATTGCAAACTTTGTATTGCACATCAAGAAGTTCCTCCTTTAGTGTTAACTAATCTCTTGTGTTATTGTACAGTATTTTTTATTTGTTGCCAATTTTCAAGACTATTATGCTTCAAATTCTGGACCTGGTGTTAAGTAATTTTAAGGTCAGTAAACTGAAATTACTTTAAAGATGATAATTAAAAAGAATTGCAAGGCGGTATATTGCATTTTTTTTTTTAATTAATGAAAAAAAGTGTTTACCCAGACTCCTATAGGTGATTTTATTTTTAATCCTGTGTCTCTATAAATTTTATTGGCATCATCTTGAAAACATTTTTTAGTTTTCTATTGACTGGAGCCAGTAAAGGTCCAAGCTGGTTCTTTCTTTTTGCAGTGCCCATTAATTGTTGAAGCAAAGGAAAGTCTGAAGCAGTATGGAGGCAAGATTAAAACATATTATGCACTTCTGCATAATTATACAGGGGCATGCAGGATGAAAAAGTTATGTTCTTTCCCCTATTTATCCATTAAAGAGAAAAAAATTCTCTCTTGGACTCCTAGTGCTAATTTTAATTCCACCCTTAACAAGGTTTCATTCCCAAAACTCAGCTTCTAATATTTTCGCTGCTGCAGGCAGATTTTGATGTGAAATAATCTGACACAGCTGCTATTATTTCTATTTAATTTTGTAATTCCCAAAAGTTTGAAGAACTTTTTACCAAAGAGATAAAATCTAAGCCCTTGCCAAGGTACACTGCATTTTCCTTACAACCATACCATGATAAGTGCTGGTAGCAATAGGAGTATTTTAGATGAGAGCCTGGACCTGAAGAAATAAAATCACACTGTCACTCACTTTAGCTGTGAGGAGCCTGTTAAGTTCCACAGGTTTTGTTCTGGGAAAGTGGAGGTGAGAGCAGAATACAGCTTGAATTCACAGGATTTTTTTTCTCAAGGAGAGGAGATAGAAGATAGATTCTTGTGTTTCCTCAACCTGCTATTAATTGTTGCTGGGAGCATGTGTGCTGATTCATGACCCTTAGAGGGCCCATGCAGCTCTTCATTCCCCACAACACAGCTCAAGTGCAGTTAGCCCTGATTTACCAGGATTTAAGCATTGGTTCTTTGGAGCTTTTTGCTAATAATTTCCATACTTTTCTTGTAAGTTGGAGACTTGCTTTCAAATTTTCTCTAAAAGTGAGAAAGCAGTGGGTTGGTCAAAGCTTGGACAGTATTCTGGATGAAATTTAACTTTGCTGTGCCTTTGGGCCAGTGCAAACTGCACTCCACTGGAGACATAGGTGGTGACACAGCAGCACTGGTATCAGGCTGGTTGTTAATTCTACCTTCCAGAATTAGTTGGAAGCCTGGGGAATGATCACAAAGATGATTGTTGTAAATGGGAGTAAACTGGAGTCCCAAATCTTGCTGCATTCAAGCAATTTGAAACTCCTTTTTAACAGGATGAAAGGGTATGTGAGTGTTAATTGGATTCAAAATCATTTACCCATGAAGGCAGAAAAATGCAGGATTGCAAATATTCTGGCTTGAGATTTTACTTGAGGGTTCTATCACTTCTTTTTTTTTCTTTTTTTTAATGCACTGCCTCTAAGAGATCATCCTGACTTCCACTTGGAATTAATCAGTGCTGGCATTACCCAGAGGAGCATGCAAAATGGCATCCAAAGCATTAGTGTATCGATTAGAATTAATCAGGAAAGTGTTCCTTCTGAAGTTACATGCTGCATGAACAACCAGAATGTTTAAACTAGCTCTTTTAAGTTTCCATGACAACAGGATTATGGCTTCTGAAACCTAGAGCCTGTCCAACTGAGTCGTGGTGCGGGGTGGTTATGAAAGGTTACAGAGAAGTACTTTGGCTTGTTTGGGATCTAGCACCTCACTCTTGCAGGGCTGGGAGGGGCCAAAGGTTGTCTCCAGCACACCTTCACGTGAAGGACTGAGTATGAAGAAGCCATTTCAAAATTTAGCCCTTGCGGTCCTGTGTCAATCTGGGCTCAGGTTTTGTCAGCAGCATTTTCTGTTTTGGAGAAGAGCCTTCTGAGAGAAACTAGGTGTTGCACAGGCTTTCTTTAAGCAACTTCTTCTTTCTAGGTGACATATTCAAGTCTGAACTTCTCTAAAGTCTGAAAATATTTGTATCTTGGATTTTGGGTTACTCTGTCACTGAAGACCACAGTGTTACCAGTTTCTGTCTAAACTGATATATATATATTGCAGATTCTAGAGATGAGACAATTTCTTTCTTGCTTCAGTGATCTGATGGATCTGACTTGTAACAAGACACTGAGCGCTGCCTAAACAATACAACATGGTGTGTTGCTTTGCAGCATAAAGGTTTAAATTAAAATGCTAAACTGTGGAATTTTTTATTACTAGAGACAGTATCCAGAGAGATCATCATGCTTATTATGGCCACTGTTGTGGTAGAAATAGGCCATGATATTGAAGGCTCTGTGATGATGCCTTTGTCCTTGCAGTTGTCAGCTTACTGGGCTGATTGATCACTCTGTAGAGTGCTTGGAGGTCATGCAGAGGATAACAGGAGTAATCTGTTACCTGCTGTTGTTTGCTTTTGGGTCCCATGTTTCATAACTGCAGAATGGCTGAGGTTGGAAGGAACCCCCGAGATTGAGTAGTTCAACTTCCCTTCTTGATGTAGGGTGATCTAAAGCAGGTTACCCAGAGCTATATCCACTCCCATTTTAAATATATGGAAATACAGACTCCATAAGATTTCTGGGCAACTTGTACAGTGTTCAATCACCCTTAAAGCAAGTAAGCTCTCTTGTGTTTTAGTGGACTTTCTGGTCGTTCAGTCCAAGGAAAGTGCCTTGTGCTTGCCTGTTGTCCTTTCATTAGATACCCCTGTCCAAATCCGTCTCCCTTTCATTCACCCATAACATATGATAAGATCCTTCCTGAGCCTCCTCTTCTCCAGGCTATGGGGTCCCAATTGTCTCAGCCTCCTTTTGGATGTCAGATGCTCCAGTCCCTAAATCATGTCTCTGGCTGTTTTCTGGACTCACTTCTGTAACTCATGTCAGTCTTGTGTTGGAAAACGCTAAACTGGATCCAGTCCTCCAGAAATATTTCTCCAATGCTGAATAGTGAGGAAGAATCGCCCCTTTGATCTGTGGTTCACAGTGCAGCCCAGGAAACTATTGGCCTTTCTTGTCACTGGGGACACATTTCTAGCTTAGGCTCAGTATTTTGTACACCAGGACCCACAGTCTATTTTCTGCGAAGCCACTTTCTGGCCTGTGCTGAAGCATGAGGTTGTTCCTCTGCAGAGGCAGCACTTTGCATTTCTTTTTCTTGAACTTCATGAGGTTCCTGTTGACCCAAATTCCCAGCCTGTCAAGACTTCTCTCAGTCAGCTCAGGCAGCTCAACTGTCCTGTGTATCAATTGCTTCTCCCAGTCTTGCTGGAAGCTTGTTGCCAGGTCATTAATGAAGTCAGAAAACCCTATAAAACCAGAGGTGTACCCCTAGTGACTGGCTTCCAGCTGGGCTTGGTACCACTGCTGATAACCCTCTAAGCCAGTCCACCTCAATGCCCACTCACAGTCTGTGCTTCCATCAGTCAATGATGACAGGATGGGAGACAGTACTGGAAACCTTATCAAAGTCAAGATAAGCAACATCCACTGCTCTCCTCCCCGAGCAAGTCTATCATCTCTGCACAGAAACCTGTCAGGTTGGTGAAGCATGACTCCAGTATCAGGAGGTTCCATACACAGTGTTTCCCCATCTATCCCAAAAGATGACAGAAGTAGCTTTCTGTTACCGTGGTAAAACACTTTCTAAAATTAGATTCGTAACATGTAGGCCACTGATAGAAATTTAATAAAGCTACTACTAATTAATGCATATTGCTTATGCTGAAGTAGATCATGCTGATGCTACTGCCAGGCAGCCTATATATAGTACAGAATGTGCAAATGAGTATGGGTCTGTGTAATACAGTGTATTGTATAGAAGTTCTGGAGATCAGAGTCCCAGATCTGGCACAGAATGATGGCAGAACTGCTTCCTATCCAAGTTTGCCCACAGATGTCTCTGCTGACCCTGGAGCTATTTTTAGTATCCCAAATAAATCCACCAGGTAATGTCGTCTTTGTCTTCAAAGTAAGAGGCTGATACTTGGTACTTCTTTTCACATGAATCTCTGAATCTCTGGCAACCTCTTGTAGGAATTTGTACCATGAAGTATGAATATATTTTGTAATGAATCTGGGCTTGAGTGAGTCTGCCTTTCCCAGTCTTGCGTTGTGGTGATATAAAACACCTGCTTGGCAACAGCTCTGGGAGTTAATAAAGTTTCTGTGGTAAACTATGAGAGGCCTGAGAATCTCAAACTAAAGTTATTGCACTAGTAACTCAAAAAAGCAATTCCTAAAACTCCTGGCACATTTATCCAGAGGGTTAGTAGTAGCACAGAAATGGAAATCATTGTTGAAAGCCACTGCGTACTTGGAATTAAAATCCATCAGTCTTCTGAAGCTGAGGAAAACAATTTCCATGACATACAGATGCTTTTGTATTTCATAATCAAAATTAATCTAGGGTTGGTTTTGGCTCTATTTGTAGGGAAATTCGTATCCTCTAATCCTTATAATATACCTAAGTTGAGATGACATCAAAAGAAATAAGTCACACAGAAGCAGGCATTTTAAATACTCTCAATACTTTATTCTATTTAATTCCAGCAAAAGCAGATTTATCTCTTGGGGGAGAGGGCTAGAAAAAAGAGCAAGGACACCAACATCCTCCTTTCAAGCAGGAGCCTAGAGCACAGAGGGTGGAAGATGAGATGTGGAAATGAAAATAACCGTAAACAAAAAATGAAATTTAGCAGTCTATTTTCACTCTTTTCAATGGAAAAAGAGGGAGGAGGACACCTCGTAAATCATTAGAAAGCTGTGTTTGCTTTCCTGAGTTGCACATTAAACTGCAATAGCTGCCAGCAGGGTCCTTCTGCAGCCCTTGCTTAGGACTTTTCAGATCCTTCACATAACCTGTGGGCAGTTTCCTTGCCTGCTGGGAATTCTGTTTAGTTCAGTGGAGCATAATGACACCACTCCTGTTTGTCTCCTGAGGAGACAAACAATGTGTCTGCCTCTGGAACCAAGAAAAGTCTAGCTTTTGTCACAGGGTAGGGTTTGCAGATTGGGTTTGATCCATGCTCATAGCAGGCACAAAAGATGGTCAATTGGTGCAAAAGTCGTACACACACGTTGTTATGTTTCCTTTGAGAAGGGTGTCTTAACTTCATAACATCCAAATTTTGGCATGCTTCTGGAGAAATAGATTCTTGTAATGGATGCCAGATAAACTGTGTAGCTTCTTGTGCTCAGATCTGTTCCAGAGGGTTGTCTTCCCTAAAAAAAAAAAAAAAAAGTGTTCTTTTTCACAGCTCATGGACAAGCACAAATGCATATACAGGGAGGTAATGAGAGTACTTGACAAGGAAATCTTTTTGTAAGAGCAATAAAAAATTTGGGGCAGTTTTGTCAAAGGGCAATGAAAAATTTCTGACATTTCTGAAACTTCTATTACTTAGAAATAATTACAGTCTCCCCCTAAAATGCTTAATACTGGTGTTTAAAAACAACTTAAGGAAACACAGTAAGTTTTCGTTCTCATCTCTCCAGAGCTGCAGCTGGAGCTGTATTTCCTAGTAGGCTTTGTTAGGCCCCATCAGTTTGTTAGACTCCAGCTGACCACTTAGAGTATGCTACAGAGAGACTTTTTCCTTGGTGCTGAATTCTTCATATAACAAAAGAGAAATGTAAAAAAATGAATTAGTAGTGGCTGAGTGACTTTACAAAATCTCTTGTCTCTGATCATGTTTCATGTTAGTGAGCAGGCCCTGATAAACTGAAGTGAAATAGGGGATGGGATCCATATCACTGCTGAGGTAATACATGCCTCTTGGGAAGCAGCCCTTCACAAATGGTGTCAAGTGGTTTTACTGGCAGCCTGTGGCCAAGGATGAAAAGGGAGATGGGCCAGACTATGTTATTGTCGAAGTATTTAATTCCTTAATATTTTCCTTGCAGAATTCCAGTATATTGACAAAAAGACAGATACTTGTATTTTTACTGTCTCCCTTTAGACATGTCTTGAGAGATACAGAATTGGATTCAGGGGTCTAGCAATAGTACTTGTGCTCTCTGGCTGGAAGTTACTTCAGGTAAAGCAGCAGACCCAGCTGATCAGAGGGGAGGAGGTGGACATGAAAGACAGCCAGGCATTGATGTCTTCTAGTGTCTTAGGGAATAAATTAAGCTCATATGGTCTTTTTGTTCTCATTTACTCTTGGCAACAAACAGACTCTTGGAGTGTGGATGTTAATCTCCAGGGCTGCTAATTCACTTCCTTGATTTACTTGCTGGGAATTTTTATCATTTGGGAGGTAAGTAGGAAAAGGGGGACAGGAAGTGGAGGAGGAGAAATGGCATGTTTTAGCTGTGGTGCTTCGTGCACGGGTAGATGTTCCAGCCAACTGCTTTAGCAGCAAAGCGTGTTGCCTCAACCAGTGATGCAATGCCGAGAATTGCAGCTATTGTACAGCCCTGAAGACTGCCTTATTTCCTGAGTGACTAAGAGACTTTTTGGTGAGACTCAAGAATGATATTTAAAGGGGGTGTGCATGTGTGATACAGATTTCACAGCTTGCTTTGCACAGAGGGTTAAGCTTCCTTTAAACAGCAGGCAGACATCTGGGGACACAGAAGTGTGACAGAAGAGAGCAATAAGCTACTATTTAGTTGGGCTTCCACACCTTAGCTGGGTGGAAACCTTGGTGCTTAGAATCTTGCTCTTGCAAAATCCATGGGATGGAAAGGCTCTGACCATGGGCCATTGTGAGGGAAGTGAGGACTGGGGTAGGAGGCACAGAGTGACCAGCCATAAGAGGAGCTGCTCCTTTGGGGGATTTGGTATTTGTAAAGTAGCCTTTCTTACAGCTGTTCTCCTGTATTCTTTCCTCTTGCTGTATGATGAGACCAGATGGGTATTGCTTCAAAGGAGAGTTGGACACCTGGAGAAACCATTTCGGATCTCACTGGAGTATATTCCTAATGGGAACAAGAGTGTGGCAGCCATGGATTCCTTTGCCATGAAGAACTGCAGTTCAGGTAACAGAGTGTTTTATTGTTTCTAGCTCATAATACTTTGATGCCTTTTTGGAGAGAAGCACGATTTCTGACTGCTGCAGACACCACAGAAGGAAAGGTTCTTGTCAAATAAATAATTTAAATTTAAAAAACACAAAGTAGGGTCCCTTTCAGGAAAGGATCTTTTTTATTGTTACCTTCAAACTTCCCTTTAAGAAGTTAAAAACAAGTTTGGTTTGGCTTTTCTTTTTTTTCCCCCATTTGGAAAAACAGCTATGAAAATTTAATTTTAGGAGAAAAGAAGCAGTATTCATCCTGGCTTGCCAGATGCGTATCCTGACAACTTCACTTTTCTGAAGCAGAAAGTAGAACAGATGAGGGGTTCCTAGACTGACATCTTGCAAGCCATCTTGTTTTATGTTGGTGGTTACAAATTTCAGAGTTGTTTTTTAAACAACTGTGGAAAACTTGATTCTAATAAAGTATGCCTTTCATTGGCAATGTTCCAAAACAGTTATTGCTGAGCAGCCCCTAATAGCTTCATGTAATGTGTGGAATTTTAATAATAGGCAACCTAAATGTGGGTAACTTTTTTAAATACAAGCTATGTAATCAATCCAAGTATGTAAATTCAGTGCTCTATGCCAGAAGCAGCTGCATATTAGTTCTACCAGTTTTATGGACTCTGTGAATCATACTGAAATCTTTAGGTGGCATGTCAGTGAAGAATATTACTACTTACAGCTCTTAACACATTACTTTTTGTCCATTTTATTTATTTGGAGTAGTGCTGAGTTGAGCTGCATGTCCTTCTTTTCAACCTCTCTAGGACACGGAAATGTGCTGCAGAACATACGTTATTTTGGTCATTTCCCTTGCTCTCCACAAAGGCCAGTTGTATTAAAGGATTTATTGCACTGTTTGTACATAAAGGTGCTCTCTAAGCTCCAGCAAGGAGCAGCCTGATATTGTGCTGGAAGCAAAGGCATGTTCAGACAGAAGGTGTCTGTTCTGCTGCTCGTGTAAGGACACAAGTCATCCACAGTGCTTTGGGAATTCAGTGCAACAGACTGGGCACAGGATCTCCTCTCTTGGGAGCACTCAAGGGCAAGGTGGAAGTGCTGGACTGTGAGCTCTCACCAATACCAAGCACTGCTGCGCAGATGACGGATGTCAAGTGCTGAGGCCATTAAGATACATTCTGAGCAAAAGAAGGAACAAATCTCCCATTTTGCCTGTAGATTTGTAGCAATCAGCTACTCCTCTGCCCTGCTTATATGGCACAGTGTAAGAAGAATACCACCAGAGAACAAAACCACTTGTTCTCTTGTTTTCAGTTGGTTTAGGTCACTATGCCTTTTGTGCACAGCTGAAGATGTGGCAGTGTGCTTTTATGAGGAAGGAGGTGGTGATGAGCAGCTGAGGGTGACACCTTAAGCTTGGAGAAAATAGGGAAAGCAATAAGAAAAGATTAATCTAAATCTAATTTTTCTGCAGCTGTTGAAGCCTTTGGGCAGCTTAGCTACTTGGATACCTTAATGCCACTGAAGCACATAAAACATGGGTGAATTTGAGAAAGAAACATCTAAGGAATAGAAACACGCTTTCAGCCTGATTTTTCTAAGCCTTTTGAAGACCGTAAATGCAATTTAAAAATAAATTAAGGTGTATATAGTACAATCCTAGGAAGTTAGACTACCATTTCCATAGGTGCAGATATAAAAAGGATCGCAGAACCACAGAATAAGCTGATTCATGAGGATCATTGAGTCCAAATCCCAGCACTGCACAGGACGCCCAGAGTGTCCCACCATGTGCCTGAGAGCATTGTCCAAACCCCTCTGGAACTCTTGTCAGCCTTGGGGCGGTGACCACTGCCATGGGGAGCCTGTTCCAGTACCCAACCACCCTCTGGTTGAAAAACAAGGACAAGGACTTGAAGTTTGAGGTTGAAATTTGCTTTTGCATGTTGGTGAGTCTTTTTTTTTTTTTTTTTTTTTAGTTCCTTAATCGTAGAAAAGATTTTGCATAGAAAATAAAAAAGTTCATCTGAACTAGAAAAGCAAGTTTATATGCGATTGAATGGGAAATTAAGAACTTAAATAGATTCTAATGCTGGTAAAATTCTGAATTTTAAAAAAATTCAAAATTTTAAAAATCTAGTTAATTGTCACTTGAGCATCTTTACATTTCCCAATTTCCATAATAGAAGGAAAGCTCTTAAAGTATTTTCTCAACCTTAGGATTCAAATCTGATCAGAGAACCCCTACAATCTTGTACTTCTATAGGTTTTGTCTCAGGACAACTAACAGGTAGCATTGCCTGGACTGCTACAACCAATTGACTTTCAATTACTGACTTAAATGTGAAGCAAATTGTGTTTGTCAGTGTGTAAAACCTAAGCTATTGATTGCCTAATTCTCTCTCTTTCAACTTACTATTTAAATAAGTGCAGTAGCCAAAGCAAAAACAAAAACCAAAACACCAAATTGCAGGGAAGTAATATATTAATTTAATAACATCAGTTAAGAAATTTGTTACTTATACAAGTAAAGTAATTGGTACAGTGGCATTTTATAGTTGATGGTAATTCTAGTAATAAAAGTAGAGTTCATTTCCTAAGTAATGTATTGACTTATTTATGATATTTAATGGGTTTCTTACTGATTTTTTATTGCAGTTGTAAATTAATTAATTTGCTAACCCATTTCCAAAAGTCTTAATTAAAATACTTATTAGTAGGCACAAGTAAATGACAAGACATTGTCTTACTTAGCAACGTTCGATTTACTAATTCTAAGTAAATTTTTATCTAAGGGGCGTGGAGACCAAAGGCTTCTGAAATATCTTAAAGGTTTAATGATGCTCTGGGGGTGTTAAAAGCAGTTATTTCAGACACTTAGCCTGTCCAAGAGGAAGCACTTAGCTTTCAAGTTTTTCAAGCTTAGTAAGCAACATAAAAACCATTTCTTTTGGACAGAGGAGAGACCGTATGTTGTTGATTAAGTTAATGCTTCTGGCCATTCAGCAATAGCCTTTTTCCAGTAGATACTGAAATACATAGAAACACATGTTACTTTCAGAGCTGGTAGGCAGTTAGTTCTGTAATGATCTGATGGCTGTAAAAGGTATGCAAATTTCTGAAAGTTGGAGTAAAGGTTGTACTAAAGGCAAAATCCTTGATTTAAAGCACAGGACCTCTCAGAAAAGGAAAAATTTTGAAGATCAGGAGGTGATTTTACTGAAAGAAGAGATAGTAAAGGAAGAGTAAAAGGATGAGTAAAAATACAGACTTACAACTTGCCTGAAGAAATATGACCAATTGCCAGATAGAATTTTTCATGATTCCACTTGATAAGTATTCTGGCAACAGATTTATGAATCAGCTGCAGAAGATCAATAAGGGCCTTCTCCAGACAGGATTGCTTATGCATCTGAATCATTACATAAATGATGTTTCTGTGCATTCGGACAAAACCTGGATATGTATCATTTCAGTTTTCCCACATGCTCTCTTTTCGCAGTTTGTCTTATAAATTAATTCGATGACAGGATGTTGTGGTTAACTGAACTTAATGAAATACCAGTGAGCCCCTTTTCAAAATGAGTTCTTGATGCTTCCTATTGGAAAATTGCCTAGAAAAGTTAACCTCTTCCCATCAGAAAACTGAGATTATGTCAATGTATGAGAGAGAATCACAGAACAGGCCAGGCCAGAAGGAACATCAGAAGAGAATCTGGCACAACCTTTTGTGTGAAAGGAGGTCTAGGAGAGATTACCTAGAACCCTGACCAGTTGCATCTTGAAAACCTCCAGTGATGGGGACTCTACCACATACCTGGGGAGTTGCTCTGTCAACTGCATCTTCTCACTGTAAATATAATTAAACATACATTTCAAATTCAAGTCCCATGTGACACAGCTCATTTAGATGTTCATAGTTAATTGGGAAAAAAATTGCATAACATTTAAGTAATTTTCATTTGGGTAAAATTGCAAGACATTTATAGAAGTTTTATTAACTACTAGATTAATTGTGTCAGTGCTTTGTTTCATTAGTTGCTTGGTTGTATTTATAGGATGGAGGAGAGAAGGTATGAACATGTAGAAGAATCAACGATGTCATCCTATATGGTCTAGAAATTCAGGGGAACTGGTGAACAAAACAATGAGCAATCAGTATTTCATCATTGTTACAAAACTGAAAAAAAAACCATGATTAAGAAAAGAAAAGTCATAATTTCAGAAGTAGATTTCTCTATCTGAGGTTTAGGATTAATGTTTAGCATAACATTACTTAGCCTCTTCAGGTAATTTTTGTGTAAAAGAAGCTGGGTAATATCCTTCGGCATTAATGCCATGGTTAATAACCTTACCAAGCCAAAGAAAAGGTCCAGAGCTAATTGAAATCAGCAGGATTATTCAGTATGTTGGTATTATGTTTCTTCATTTAAAAAAACTAAAATTAGGCAGATTGGCTGCATTTTCCATCGAGTGGCCCTTGCTATTTATACAGTTCAACTGGTCTGGTTTTCCTGTGGGTCTAATTTCACTAAGTAGGCACTTGGAAAAGCCTTACTATTTTAAGACTATTTGCTTCCAAATGCTTTGGCGACCACCTTCTTCCCCATTCACCTCTGCTCCCTCATCAACTATGACTAATTATTCTGACTTCAGCTTGTGTGCCAAAAACTATCTCTAACCTGCTTGTGTTTTAATCCTGTAGGGATCTTGTGTTGGAGAAAATACTGCTTTGCAGATGAGAGTGGTGGCTGTAGTGAAGTTAAATCATTTTAAAGTCATTCTAAAGTGAAAGTTATTTCACTTGTGGTTTGTGCCAATTTAGGTAAAATAAATTTAATGAACTTGTTATGGGGCTTATCTTTGTTTTCACTTTCATCTTTTTAAAATGAAGTTATTGTAATGCTAGGAATAAGAAAATTAAGCAAATTTAGTTTTAATATTGCTTCCAGAAAAGGCACAGTAACTCAATTAGTGGTAGAGTAGCTTCTTGCAGTAATGAATTAGTGACTATGCATTTCTGTTACTGGCTGTGAACACCACAGTGCCAGATTTAGACAGTGGTGGTTATTTTGAATAATTTAATCTATTTAGAACCTTCATGTACTCATCAAAGGAGTGGCAGGGGGGAAGAAAACCTGAATACCTAGAGAATTTGGAGTTCGTAGGTCTGCCATGCGAGTTTGGTGACGAATCGGACAGAATGTCTTAATGCTCTACTGAGTAATCAACAGGCCATATATTTGAGGTTGTAAGACATGGATGGAGGAGGGAGATATAAAAAATGTTTTATAATGCACTTAAACCTCATCTTTAAAATAGATGTTTTCATGCAGAAGGTAGAAAGGCTTGAATCTGCCACAGCAGCTCCAAATAGGTGTGCCTTACCAGAGTGAGCACATTTTTCCTCTCTAACTCAAAAAAGGTTAGGTGACTTAAGAAACAGAATTGAGAAATCTCAGCCTTTAAAATCCAAAGCCTTAATAGTCTGAAGAGAAGGCCCTGCTCATAAGAAGTACTAGGAACTGCTCAAGAGACATTGCAAATGTTGGCACTTGTGGGTCTTAAGTACTTTTTAACACCTTGAAGAATTGGCCAATACATTATCCTTTTAATGCTGTATATGATTTTTATCCTGACCTTCTCCTTTAATTAAGGCTTATTTCAACAGGGGAGCCATTGATTCAGTGAAAGAAAATGAACTCTGTAATCTGCTTTCCCCAAATTGAACTTATTTTTATTACTATTAATTGCTGCCACTTACTTCTTGTGATGTTTTAACTGCTTGGATTTATTAAAACAATCATAGGATTTGGTATTACCACTTGAGAAATGGGAAGGACAATGATGATTTACAGATGACCCAACGATTTTAAGCTGGTATTACTCCAGATTCAAAGATTTATGCAATCTGACTCCACTGTGTAAGTAGATTACAGTCTCAGTCTCCCTTTTTCTCTCCATAATAAACCCCAAAAGACTGCTGGCCTGTAACAGAGGGCATGGAGACCCTTGATTTTGCAAAAGAAAGACTCAGGGATAGTTTTGCTCTGAGTTTTCTTTTATATCCATGAAGTTCCCTGTTAGCTGTAGGAAAGTTTTGTCGGTTCAAATAGGACTGGTGTTTGGAGTTGTTAAGAACTGACTATGCAACTTGATTCATGTTTGTGAAGTATTGCAGTGGTCTTTGCAAAGAACTGAGAGACAGGGGGGGAGCTTAGCAAGTCAGAACAGAGGAGGGAGATGATCGAGCAGAAATGAAATGAGTCAGTAAAAGAAGAGAAACATAGAATCCCAAAATGGTTCAGGTTGGAAGGAACCTGAAAGATCACCTAATTCCAACCCTTCTGCCATGGAGAGGGACACTTCCCACTAGACCAGGTTGCTCACAGCCCATCCAACCTGTCCTTGAACACTTCCAGGGGTGAGGCATCCACAGCTTCTCTGGGCAACCTGTGCCAGTGCCTCATCACAGTGAAGAATTTCTTCCTAATATCTGATCTGAACAATCTCTCTCTGTTTAAAGCCATTCCCTCTTGTCCTGTCACTACATGCTCCTGTGAAAAGCGTCTGTCCACCTTTCTTGTAGGATCCCTTCAGGTAATAGAGAGAGGGAGAGATGGTGACAAACTGTTAATGCTGAAAGCAAACGACAGGCTATCAGGCAGGAATAATTGGTCTAGATGGTGGAAATGATTAAAAAGTTTGACCAGTTACAAAGTGATTGGAAGAAACATTTACAATCCAATTAATTAACTAGAGCAATCAAGCTTAATCAGATAGTCACTCAATCAACCAGACTGAACTAACTAGGTGGATAATCTGTTGAACCAATGGCAAAGAAACCAAAGGGAAATGCAGTGAATTGTCAAAATTTAATGAAATGTGCAAGGATTAATCCATTAACATTTAAAATTGTCTGAAGCAAAGATAAATATGTAGGATGTTCAGATGGAAACTAGTCCCTCTTTGTGGCAAATCTCACTGGAGCCTCAGAGGCATTAATGAGCAAAATAGGTTTTGGAAGATGAAGAACAAGAACGAGGAGAAGATGGTTCAATAAGGAAAGAAGATGTTCTGTGTTTGCTTGAAAATGAAATAATGCCAGCAGCAAGAACCTTATTTTTTAAAAAACCTGCTTAAGTTTCACAAATGGTGGCTACTGAGGTGGTTACCACTTCTTTGCAGTAGTGCAATGCACACAAGATTGAAAAAAAGGTATCATTCCTCCTATTTCTTCAGAGGGTAGAGTCCTTTAGATTTTGGCTCAGGGCACTTCTATACCTCAGGGCTAGTCCTCTGAAATGTTTAAGCCCAGTTTGGTTTCTGTGTCTGAGAGGTCTCACTGTAAATCTGCCCAGTCGTGCTGTAAGACCCTGTCCAGCTCTTCCCTCTTTTTCTCCAAAGCCTTCCCCTTTCTGCCTCAGGAGCCCTTCTTGCTTTGTCCTGCTGTTCTGTTTCTGCCAGGTCTACTGCAGTCAGCTTTCTGAGAAAACCAATTGCTAATCAACCCATGGGCATTTTGTTACAATCTTGCCCTGTATCCAGCACGGGAGAGAGGTATGACACCTTGGTGCCCACCCCTGTGGATATGGTGGCAGTCTGCAATAGAGCAACTGAAACCAAAAAGCCTTGACCTTGTCATTCCAAATCACATCCATAATCCTAAAATAGAAATGTCAACTGAATAAAACTACTCCATTTGGGGTTTTGTCCCCTGAAAAGTTTAACAGTCTGTAAAAGGGGAGTGAAGTTTTCGGAAAAGCAGTGTGTGTGCCCTTTCAACAAATGAAAGTCCTTTATGCTGTATTTGGAAACTCACAACCAGTGGCTGCCCATCAGTCTCAGTCAATATCACTAAGCCTGTATGTTGCAATTCTTTTCCTCTGAAGTTAAGAAAAACGTGGGGAGCTGCCAAGTGACTTAGGAGCGCAAATTAATGGGAACGACACTCCTTAGTCCCCTAGGAGTTCTCAAAAATGCCATCATTACTGCCTGGCACTGAGGCATGCCTTCCATCATGAGGATGAGAAGGGAGGCAAGCTCCACCAAGTGCCTCCATAAATGAGGTGTGCAGGGCTTTTATGAATTGAGCCTTTGAAAGCCCTGCTAGCAAGGCTTATTGATCCAGAAGTCACACATGAATGGCAGGGTCTTAAATTGCAGTCAGTTTTTATTACATGAAAGAAATTTTAAGAACATACTTTTTCCCCTCCCTCCCTCCCTTTTTAAAATTACTGCCTGCTGAAGTTTTCTATAACTGGGAGGTTGCAAGCAATTAAATGAGTCAGCTGGATCCTGGGTCCAATTCCAGACTGAAGTGCACTGTTCATGGAACATGATTGATGGAGTATCAGTGAATTTGTAGGCATAGGCAGAGGTTTGGAAATGTTTTTCAGATCTACAAGGAAATATAATTTAGTCAACTCTGTAAGAAACATTCATCATGTTCCAAAAATATCATCAGTGGTAGATCTTTCATTTGATGTGAATACAGATGAACAATTCAGCTCTTTGGATACCTAAAAACTTTGATAGTTGAGAAGCAATTGATCTGGTTCTGTGAGATGATGGGTTGTGCCATACTGGGGTCTAAGCTATTTTGGTGGAATTGGGTGCATCACAGTCCAGAGTAAATGATTTCTTGGAGACTACAGAATATTCCTTGCACTTAAGTCCAAATGATGGACTGTAGTTTTAAAATACTGTTTAGAGCTGCATAAACAACTGCATAAATCCAGCATCAGGGTATGAGGTAAAAAAAAAATAAAAATAGAAATTTTAATATTTCTGTAATATTATCAGTGTTTGATATTGATTTCTAAAAAGGCACAAAGACACTGTTGTCTCTTTAAGCACCTCATGGAGTAACAGTGTATGTAGAGATGTTCATGAATATCAGCTAATGAAACCATAAAAAGAGAACAATTGCTGTAAGATCAGAAACATTAAGTGCAAAGTTTTGGCAACAGCATTAACTCAGCCCTCCTGTGTACTCTTGTTGTACACATCAGTAACAGAACAGTAGCAAAATGACTCACCTGTCTGCAAAAATTGCCAAGTGGCTTAGACAGCCAAGTAAAGGAAGTATTTCTTGCTTGGGAGCTATTTCCCACAGCAAAGAAAGTGAGCAGCTATGCAGTTACTTGTGAGGAGTTTCTGGCAGTGAAATTACTAAAGCACATTGCACATCATCCCAATAATTGTTGGAGTCTCAACTGTTTGCATCAGCTGAAGATCTGCCTCTATATATTTATTAAAGCTTTTGAAAAAGAAGGAGCCTAACAAGAGATATGATAGCAACATTGCTGATTTGGACTTCAGTTTCTTCATCATTGCTCATCTCTTCACAGCCAAGAGAAGAGGTAGGTTTAACTTACAGCTCTTCTCTCACTGCAGATAGGAGGCTGAAGCTGATACAGGATTTGCAATTATGCATATTACTGTACTGTTATATCAAAAATTTTTAATTTATAACTGGTTAAGACAAATGAGAGATGCAAATAACCTTTTCTGTTCTGTGTTGGAAAAGTTCTGCTCCAAGAGATGTTTGCACTGCTCATGTTTGCACAGAGTACTGTGCCATGGCCTTCCATGTTTATGGTATTTATATTCTGTTTTCTTCTAACTTCATCTTTGGAGCACCTCTAGCTTTCTCTGTTCCCAAGTGAAATCAGGCAATTCCTCTCATTTGGACAAGCTTACTTCTCTTTCCCTTTAGTCATAAAACATTCCTGCCTGTCTAACCTAATCACAAAACCTTTAGGGCAATTTTTAAACCATTATAAGTTTATATTGTAGCAAATAGTCCTCGTCTTAATCGTTGATTTGTAGAATGTGGACTAATTGGTGGCTTCATGTAGCTCCCCTCAAATTATAATAAATGTGCTGCTTCTTGCTGCTTATGTTCCTAGCAGTACCAGGCACCAGCAGTAATGCATTACAGTTGTCTTTCTCAGAACATTTCTCCCTGGTTCATATTCATTTTTTTGATTTTGAAGTAAACAGTGCCTTCCTTCCCTGGACAATTAGGGTAATTGCTGAATTGAAACTAAAGTGTCATGACGAGTCAGACGCCACCAAATGTTAATCAGTCACACAAAATAACTCTTCCTACCATGCAAGCCCACCATGATACTGTTCTATAAAGACTGCAGAGAAGTATATTATGGTTTCTGTTTATTCATATTGCTATACCATCTCAAAACAGTAGTCTCAGATGAAATGAAGAGTTTCTTTTCCAGTTTACAGAGCCAAACAATGGACTTGTCCTTTTCTCCTTATTTCTTTATCTTAATAGAATATGGCTGACCTTTTTTAGCACCTCTACATTCTGCTGATGCTGCCTGCTTTTTCCAGTGTTTGAACAAAGGCCAGAAAGTATTTTCAGTGGATAGAAGGAAAAAAAAAATCTTCCCCTAAACTCCAACTTGCAAAGCTAACTCAGTTTGCAATTCTCAGTCTAGACTTCAACTGAACTGCCAGGGAATAAAATCTGTATAATAAACCAGTCATCTAATTCACAATATCACAAGATTCAATCTCCCTAGGTAAGATTTAGTTCAGACATTCAGGTGCTTTTTTGTATGAAGTTAGACAAGATGGTATTCATCTTTTGTGACTTCAGCCATCTGAAAGTTAGGCATCATGTCAAAGCTCGTCTCTAGGGCCCCTCTGTAGTCAACAGAGAGAAAAAGAGGCACTTCAGAGGGAAATACATTCCACCTTTTACATCATCGCATCATCAGAGTGTCAGAAAGGGGGACAATGCTTTGGTTGAAGAATTGTTGTCTGGGATTTCTAACAGCACTATCCTTTTAAAGCCAGTGGGTGCTTTAATACCTGTAATCTATAAGGTCTGCCCACCAATTTCTCACTTGTGAATGAATAGGGCCAGGCAAGGAGTCTTTAACAAACAGATTCTCTATTGAACATTCTCAACACTCACTGGTTACCATGCCAGATCAATCATTTTAGAGTAATTATTTTGCAGGAGTTTATTCAGAGTCTGTTAGAATAAACCCTGAAAAAAAAATTAAATTACTGTTGAGTGCAAGATTAATGGTGCTATCCAGGCACACTTTACAAAACCAGCATTACTAAAACAAGCCTCATTTGTGCAGCTTTTACAGGGTGCTTCCAGTCAGACCTAGAAGCTTCTCTGCACTGGGAAACCTGTGTGAGTTATAAGCCAGAAGTCAGCCCTGTGTTTTTCAGCCTGTCTTGATATTTTATATGTCTAGAAAAGAAGGCATATTTCTAAAAAACAAAAAAACCCACAGTTCTTTCACAGGGAAGAACATTTAGATACAGGAGTGGTTTGTGAACAGTAAAGTGGTTGTTGGTAGCAGCAGAGCTACAACCCAGAGCCTTCAAATGGAGTCCTGTAGATCATATTTGAGGCCTCAATGAAGGCTTTTTGAAAAATCTACCTAAATTGAGTTGCAATTGGAGATTGGATCCCATGCTGCTTTCCAAAGAGTGGTAATAGAAGATCCACATTAATTTTTCACTTATTTCCTTACCAGGAGGTGTAATTCCTTCTATTGCATTATCTTGTTTATTTTTATTACCCTTGTGAATGACTCTGTCACTTATGTTTAAGCAGGAGCAGTAACTCAATCCCTTAATACAGCCTTAAACAACATTGCTTCTAAATGAGGTTAAGATCTATATTATATGCAGCATTTGTCTTGAACCTTAATTCAGCCTACTTCTGAAAAGGTACCTTGTTACATTCAGGAGTAAGCAATTTCAGATCCAGTTCCTGGTGATCATTGAGTTCTAGACTAAATTTCAACTGACAGAACTTCTTAGGCATGATGCTCTGTTAAGATGCATGTCAGGGAATTTCTGTTCCATTATATTAATGTAATCAATGTTTCTTTTTACCAGAAAAATGCAAACCAAATTATTTTTACTAAAGAGAAAATTCAGTATCAAGTGCGGTGTTCTTTGGGGCTTTTTGTTATGTGACCATTCTGTTTTAATAATATTAAATGCTATTTAAAAAAAAGCTTTAATAATTTCCTGTACATAACTCAATCCCTTTATTTCCATCTTTGATTTAAAGAGAGGTCCCTGTTGTGCAGTTCTAAATTGAGACACAATTTCCTCGGAGCTTGACCATACTTGCAATTTCTTTTTTCCCATTCCCCTTGGTTTAGAAGCAGACTTGATCTGAATATCTCAGATAAAGACCAAGCTGTTTGAGTTTTCCCAAAGCTGCAAAGGTAATGAGAGTTAGCAGCCTGATGTTCCACAGTATGCACCCTTTAAAAAAGGGAAAGGGAAATACTCCCTCTCCCACACAGTGCTTTGCATGGACGAGTAAGAACATTATCATGTATCAGAATTATCTCACATATTAGAATGATGGTTTTTTAAAGGGACTAGAGAACAGCCTTTAAGAGGGTTACATGAATCTGGGAGATGCTTCAACGCAGCCCAGAGAGCAGCTGTCACTTGGAAATGAAAGAGGGTCATATAAAATCCTTGAGTAGGTAAGAATTGTTGTACTGGTGTCACCTGTCTGACTTTGCCTGAAATAAATTAAAGAGTACTCGCACATGAGCAGATCCTGGAGGGAGAGCCGTGGTGAACAGATGGAGGTAATAACCTCTCCTGCCAATGCAGCTGGGGAAGGATACCTACCTGCAACCAGAGGGACTTACCTGTTCCACAGCTACAAACAGCTCCAGGATCTCAGCACGGTCTGCTTTAACTCATTACTGCTGACAGTTGTGAGCTGAAGTGTTGTTGCTAAGGCTGGAGCCTTACACTGCCAGGGATTTGTGGAGGGGGATACCCTCAGCTCATGAATTTGTGGCAGTGTAGTTGAAAGCACTTGGGGTCTGTAGACTTACAGTGAGCAACATCCATAGAAAAGCAGAAGAGACAGTCTCTGCCTTTTTTGCAGTAGTTGGGCCAAAATCTCAGGTCTCAGGGCCCTTCTGGAGCATTTCTTGGTACAATTTCGTCAAGAAGGATCTCTGTATTTTACTAAGTACCTATAACACTCAGAGACGTGTACTTCATAAAAGCATCATTTTTTGAGAACTAAATCATGTTTGTAGAGTATCTCTCTACCTTCAAATGTGTGTGTCCACTTAAAAGGTGTTTGGGTCCAGACTTGGTGCTGTTAGGTTTCTTTTGCTATTTTTCACTATAATAAAAATCAATTTCCACTTGAATTTTGGAAATCTGACCAGTTCTAATAGTATCAAGTAACTTTGATCAGAAATTGAAAGTGTCTTTTCATAATCTCATCTTAAAACTGTAACAGAGATTCAGTGCTTCATCTTCAGAAAATTTAATAACTTAGCCAGCATCAAAAATTGTTTGACACCAAATATGCATTGCTGAGTGAAGGTAGTGATTTATAATATTGCATGAGAGATGTTAGTATCTAATTTACTGCATTAATCAGTGAATGCCAGATCAGTTTGCAGATTGCATGTAGATCAGTTTAATCTGTCATCTTAATTGTCAGTGAAATTTTTAATGTTGAGTTTACTTTAACTGTTTTCCATGCTGCTTCTTACTGAGATGGAAATAGCAGTATAATAACTTCACAGTGCCCACGTGAGACTGGGCAGGCCTCATGGCTGGCTTTTTGCTTCTTCCCACATCTGAGGTTCCCTCAAGATAAACCTGTGTTTTGCTAATACTTGCACGGTTTTATGTGTGCCAAATGGAGAGAATGTTGTCAACCCTAATGTCAGTGCTAATATGGTAAAAAATTTTTTGTCTCTTCGGTGCTCTGAGTGAGGAGATTTCAGGGGACAGGACGGAGCAGAAATGACCCAGAGCTTTATCAGACAGATGCTGCATTAGCATGTGGCAATGACTCCAGTGATTCTGTCACCCTCCATGCTTGTGATTAGCATTTGGTGACACACTCAGTATCACCTTCCACTTGAGAGCCTCCATGCTGTTACACGGGATAAGCAGCGTGTTCATTTTTATTCTAGCTTGTTAAAAAAGCAACCTGGTGGGACAAAGCTATTCAAAGTGCAAACTTAATATGTGTTTTGGCAAAACAAAACAAAATATTAATGGAAGAAACCAAATTTTTACAGTATTTCCCTGGACTCTAGGAGGCTTTTTGATTGGAAAATATGTTAAAAGGCATAAAGAGAGCATGAAATATATGAACTGAAAAAAACTTCTGTACAATAGCAAGTTTTCTGAAGCTAACCAATGTTTTATTTCAGATCAAATAAAATCTTTTGAAGTACTGCTGAGCAAACATTTTCCTCTACAGGGGACATTCTCATTTTAGATAGCTCTTAAAAATGAGAAATTTTTTTTCTGTGAAAAAAATTATGCTATTCTAAAAAGCAGCAAGGCCATGTATTCCCCACAAAATGTTTTTAGAGGGTTTTTTTTTCTGTCACAGCAAAAAGAGACTTATCCAAGGTCTTTGTCAGCAAACATGCTCATCCAAGGTCACAACAGAAGAATCATTTTGGAAATCCTGACCATCAGATTCCTGATTTGATAGGATAGGCAGCATTTCTGGAGGTGATTTCTAGCAGCATAAGGCCCCTGCACACACAGATGGAGTCTGGCTTGAAGGACCCCAAGAAATGATGCTTGGCTGCTATGTTTGGGCTGTTTTGTGCTCAGTCCTTATTTATTTAATTCTTTCTTCATTTCATTGAGTACTGGGGAAAGGATACCAAGCGTTTTATTTCCAGGAAGACCCTGGATGACCGATTTCTTGGATTTGGCACCCTGTCTTTGCCAGGTCTCAGTTCCCTTAGATGCCCTACTGCTCTGCTGAACAGAGAGTGCAGCTGCTGCTGCAGGCCCAGAGGCCTCTGAGCTTTCCAACTCTGTCACCACCCTTGTGACCTTGGATCATTGATTTTATCCACGTTAGATGCTAGGGCAAGGCTCTTTTATCATCTTTGTGATACCTCATTGACAGACTGCTTAAAATTATATTGCTCACTAAAAAGCAGCAGTAATGACCAGTGGGTTGGGAAGGAAGGGCATGGTCCACACCGAGTTAGGAGTCTTTACTGTAACTGCAACTGCTGTCTCTCAAGAGATCCTGGAAAAGGACGCAAGGCATTTTCCCTGGTGTAAGGAGTGGGGCAGTTGATTTTTGTTGCTGGTATTTCAGAAAACTTTCTGTATAAAGATTCCCTGTATCCTATGGGTTGCCCTCCTGGCTTTGAGATACTGCAGTGATGTAAGGCAGTGACATTCTTTATGACTGGTGAACTAGATCCACATCCCATTAAGTTAAAGCCCTGGGAGAGCTGGAAGTCAGATATTTTAACTATTCTCTTTGCAAAAAATATATAGTCGACATATAAAACCTTTGCACTCAGTATAACTTTACTATAGCACAGAGAGGACCATGGGCAGCTTAAGGTGAATGGAAGTACAAATACAGTGACCAGTGGGGCAGGGTAAGAAACAGGAAGAGTGACTGTCCCCTGAAAGGGCTGCTCTTGTCCAGATAGCCACTGCCAGAGAGAATTCCCAATGAAATATGTACAAAAATTAATGTCAGTGATTTCTTGGTCTTTCAAATTGATACTTCAGGATCAAATGTAGACAAATGTAAAGTAGCTTTGAGGTCTCCCCTAGTCTGTTTTATGCCCATAAGAAAGTTTGGTGGCTCTTTTTTTATTATTCGGTGTGTTTGTGCACTTTGTACTGTCAAGTGAGTCCTGTCCACTACAGCTTACTTACTCTAACCCCCTCCTAAACTGGTGGTGTTTCTTTACCAGTACCTTCTTTGAAATGGCACCATGATCCAGTAGATGCTTGGTGGAGTGTATACATAAATTTGTTACTTCCTGTAGCTGGTAAATTGGTTTATATTTCTCTTTTCTTAGTTCCTGGTACACCTAATTTTTTTTATTGCCAGTCATTTGGAATACTGTGCATTTATGGCTGGTTATTCAAGGGTACTCTGCTACCTCTGCCTGTTACAAGACCAGACTAACCCCATTTACTTTGCAGTGGGACTGCCATTTCATATTCTCTTTTTATCGCTTGTTTTTTACCAAAATGTTTATGTTTGCTAGGACTTGATAAAGAGCTGTGTTTCTTCCTAATTCTTTGCTTTGTATAACGAATCATTGAGCAGTTATAAAAGGATTTGCCTGCCAGGAAGAGGTACATTTGCATTTTATAAATAGATTTATCTAAAGTCAAAGGTGTTATGCTTTGCTGAAACCTACCCATCTGGGAGGAGCATTTTACATAATAACAGCAGTAGCAAGTTTGTGAGAATTTAATGCTACTGCTGACAGTAATTAATTGATTAATTAATGGTCAGCTGAGTAAGTTAGCAAAATTGGGGGAAAACGAGTTGGAAAAATCTTGAAGGGGAGCTTGCACTGAACAGAAAGCTTATTGACAAAGAGAATGTAAAGGGATATTTTGGGTACACATATACATTATGGTGCCGAATTTAAAGATGAGAACTGCTAAAATGACCACCCATTCTGTGTAATTGTATAAAATTCCCTGAGATATATTCACTGCACGTATTCATTGAAGGCTAAAGGTCACAGAAAAAACTTAGAGTCGAGAGAGGGAGAAGACATGGTTTGTCTCCTTGATCTGTCTTAACTCATATCAACAGTTTGTTAAAATCCTGTATTTATTCAAAAGCCTTATTAATATAGTGTAACTGTTCCACTCTTAGTCTAAGCGCTCCACTGCAGCTGGCAGCCCACAGGCATCTCAACCTCAGGGCATGGTTATTCTCTGTACTGATATTGGTCAACTCTTAGCAATCCTCTCTGCATCTCCTCATACTTTTGGAAAGTGATCTCACGTGGAAAGCATCAATCAAAGAGTCTTTCAGCATGCCACAAGAGAGCAGAGAGTCTGCCTGAAACCAGGGTGGTAATGTTGGAATTGTAATGTTATCCTTTCTTCCATTTTCCCCTGATACCTTCAGTATGTACCTTGGCTTACACAGAGCTAATCACTATGTTATTCACTGACATCTATTTTTTTTCAGTAAGCGTTCCCAATTTTCATAAGTTTCGTGCACATTTCAAACATTTTAATAGAGGTCCTTGGGCAGAGATGTGGACTCCAGGAAGGAGGCCTTCTCCAGGCTCTTTTTGATGTTGAGGGCTATTGACCTTCAGCAGCTTTGCTCCTGGGATAATGTCATTCAAGCGCAGCAAGGCCTTGAAGCACAGCCTCTGTCCCTCTGGACTGGCTTCAGAGCACTGAGATGCTGGCAGTTGTTGGTGCATCCAGCTGGAAGAGTCACCCGTGAGTCACTGCATCCAGAACTTTCTGGGGTTCAGCGATGTGTGGAGGTCAGGTGACACTGAGACTTCCCTTTTGCTTCCCCAGAGCTAAAAGCTGGAAGCATCCATGCGCATGAAGTCCCTGCCAGTGGCAAACCTGTTGTGCGTAGCTACTGCTCTCCCTCACAGCAAGCATTCAGGTGCAGTTTCATTTTGCACATTATTTGTGGGTTCAAGGTATCATTGTTCACTTTTTAAACAAAGTGGAAATCAGCTGCTTGATGACAACTTGTTGCCTTCACAAAACTGCAGAAGTTGGCACAGTGGAAAGTGGCACAACAGGAAATTTACTTCCCCAAGCAAGTTACTGATTCTTCCTGGAACAATTGCTCTTCCACTGTGGGGCCCCTGCTTTGCACAGTAAGAGATTGGCTGTGGTGTGAGGATGAGTCCCTGCACTCTGCGGAGAGGGACCACACGTACATGCTTGGGTTTGTGCTGATTTGTGATATTCTACCCACCACCCCCAGCAACCCATCTGTAGTAAGGCCAAAAACCTTAATACTGCTGCCAGCTAAAGCAGAGAGACTGTTTAAAACAGTTATAGAAAGAGAATTGCATTTTAGAAATGAAAATTCTCATTCCTAACTAAAATGCTGTTTGAATACTGTTAAGTCTCGTACCTTTAGTTGTGTTTTTCAAGACATATAAAAATGGTATGTGAATATACATCTTTTTTTTGGCATATGAATACATCCTTCTGTTAACTGGATTGGCAATGCTAAAAGAGAGCTTGCTGAGATGATGCTTTTGCAGGGTTGAGAGAGAAGTTAAGTCTGACCTGTGTGGAATCAGCTCTTGATAAGCTGTGAAAACATTCTCCAGTCTCTTCTTTCTCCTTGAATCTGGGCATCTTCAGTCCAACTGGTACAGGAAGCAGCAGGAGTCAGAGATTTTCTGGTTTGGGCAATTTACAGGCTCATTTGCATGATTGAAATTGGCTGACAAGTACCTCAGTTTCCCCATCTTTAAAATGTTATTTATGTTTGTGGTTTTCTTGCTGGGCTGTTTTTTAAGAATCAAGAATTGAAAAAAATCTGCTGTTTTGGTTGTTCTTGGAACTGCAGAACTGGAAGAGGCAAAGATAACACTTACTTTAATAACTGAAAATGGATTTAACTAAGCGTCCTAAGAAGCAAAAGGTGGAAAATTACATGTATTTCTTATCTAATCAGCTCTTACAGTTTCCCAAGAGGCATGCATGAGGTTTGGAAGTGTAATTTTCATGTCTTTTATCCAGCAGCCTTGTTTCATACCACATTCAGTTCCATGTCTGATGCTGAAGTAGGACCTGTGCTAAATCTGCTCCCATTGTCTGTAAAATAAGCTTGGAGATCTTAACCATCTCCTGATTTTGTCAGTCCCTGCCACATGTGGCAAGCAGCATTCATCTTTCAGTGAGCCAGCAATCAGTCTGCTGGTGTTTCCCATGGAAAAGATTGCTCCCTGATAAGAGCTGGTCTCCAAGCCTATTCAGATCCAGAAAAGCCTGATGGGAATAGCAGAGCTAATAATAGTAGTAGGAACTTTTTATTTTCCCTCTACAAGGTATGAATTTTGAAAAATTCACAGGAAGTCACAGAAAAGGTTTCTTTGGCGTTGTTGTAGGGATTTTTTTCGGGTTTTTCTTTCAACCAGTTGCTTACTGCTAAAAATATATAGTATTCACTTGTTTTAGGAGACACATGAAACCTAGGGGAGAGGGTTTTTTGGTTTTTTTCATCTCACAAAGATGCAGTGGTACCCAGAAAGATGCAATTGTATCTGAGAGAAAAGGGAAACAAACAGCAAATGCAGCCTGATATTGAAACAAGGGCAATGAAAAGCAACCAGGAGAAATGAGATTTGGGATTTTAATAAAATTACTCTATCCCACTGGATTATCCTAAGTCAGAATGTTCATATTTATGGATGAAAGCCTTAAAGATCTACTGTGTTAGATGAAATTTTTAAAAGGTCCAATGACTATGGTTGCACAGTATTTCAGACAATAAGTGCTCTCCATCTCTTTTGGCCCTTTTCAATTTAGCAGATGCCACAGAAGATGTAGATATCACTGTATGATGGAAAATCACACTTTCATTATAAAGTTCACTGCTGCTGTTTAATTGTTTACTGTTAATTTTTGGATGTGCAGTTGGAGCTGCTTATTGATTGCTAAACAAATTACGAGAAAAATATATGTTACCATGAGCCCTAGGAAAAAACAAAAGAAACAGCTAGATTTTGTGCAAGATTAATAGGGAAAAACATTATCATGTCATTTACTACACTCAATGATTTTTTGTTGTCTCAGGAACTATGAAGACCTTCAGCCAACTTTCCTAATTGAAAATTGAGAAACTGTGAAATCCATCTAACTTTCTCTTTCCACATTCTTATTTTATTTTAGTTTTTTAAGGAAGCTATTTTTCTCTGTAAATTCAGGGAAGATGCATCACACCAACATTATTGTTGGGAAGTCATTCAGTCAAAAGGCAGGAAAACCAACTAGACATGGTCAAAAACTTTTCTGAGGGCCTGGGTAGTCTGAATGTTGCACAACTCTGGAGAGAGTTCTCTCTATTAAAATGTGGCAGTGAACAAGTGCCAGCTCCTCAGGTGTGCTGAGAGCTCTCTTCTGTGTAAGCAATCCTGCTGGCATTAAGCAATGCTGAAGGAGCAGATGTTTAAAATTTGTATACTAAACACAGCATCCCTACTTTGAAGCAGCAGAGAAGGAAAGAACATTAGGACTGAGCTGGCTGAATTATTGGCATGAGTATGTTCCAAACAGGTAAGTTCCCTCTTGAATTTCCTGCCCAACATTTTATTTTTGTCTTAATTCAAGTGTTTTCAAATTTCTGGGGTTTATGACAGTATTACTCAAGTGTGGAAATCTCTAAAGTCATTTTTCTAACCTAGAATTGATTTGAATCTTTTGTTCTGTGAGAACTATGGGCATTTTTATTTTCTGGTTAGATGCATTTTGAAATGTTGACATTGTCTTTGAGATGAAAATTCTGTCTCTACGTTGCTCTAAGGAGCTAGTTTTCTCTTCTTGTAGTAGCTTGCTGTGGGAATGCTGCACCCTTAGTGTGCAGGGCAGGGGGTTCTCGCAATGGGAAGTTATTTGCTGCCCTCTGTCTTGCCTTCATCGAAGGTGTGTTCATTTTATACTGTAAATTATTCAAGCTGCACTGTAAAGACAGAGTAAATAATTTCCTTAAAAGTTTTTTCATGCCTGTTATCATAGCATCTCAGTTCCTTACAAATATTAATGAAATGAACATCACAGAGCTCTTGTGATGAGTTTATTCCCATTTATGTTTAGGAAGTGAAATAAGAAGATTAAAAGCAGTTTATATAACTGGAAAAATGGGTGAGCTTTCAGGCATTTGCAAACATGGGCTGTTTTTTCTGCTTCTAACAGGCAGTCTAAAAAAAAGAGAACACTCCCTCCTACAAATGCATCCTTAGGCAGTGAGAGTAAACAGTGCTGTTACAAATGTTAAAGTCAGAAATTATGAAGTGTTCACCAGTTTGACTGCCTGGTGTAAGAAACACGGAATCCAGTCTTTTTTTCAAAGCATTTTTTGAGGACAATGTGTTTTCCAAGTATTTCTCCCACTGGTCTCATTTGCAGCTGCAACTGCTTGGGTTCCTTGCTGATCTGGATACAGGTGTCCTGGGTTGGGGGGCTGGAAAATGAGAGCAGTGTAGCTTGCTGTGAAAGTTCTGATTTATGTGGTCTGCCCGGTATCATGCAGAGTTCACGGGCCATTTGCCAAGGATGGCTTCGCTCCCCTGAAACACAAACTTATCTTCCACTTGTGTCACGTTCTTTCCCCCTTTATTTCATACTTTCCAACTTCTCTAATGGTGCAAGCATGGGTATTAGTGACTTGTATCAATAGCAGATTTACTTTGTCCTGGAATATGGCTATCCTCAGCACAAAGTGAGCCAGCAGCCTTTGAATATCTGTGCTGCTAGTGGACTAGAGGCAAAGAGTGAGGAAATATGTAGCCATCAGAAATGGCAAGTCATGGAAAAATCAATAATCAGAAACTCCCCCAAATTCTCATTATCCTTTTATAGCTAGCTTTTATAGCTTGTTTGGTTCCCCACAACCTTTCAGTCTCCCAAGTAGTGTTTTTGTAAATATCTGAGTCAAAGCTTTGAACTCAAGCCAAAGGAGGGGCAGGTGAAATTGAGAAGCTAATGACAAATACTTGTGACAGACACACATCATCAACAAGGTTGTACAGTGCCAGATTTTTAGTGACATTTAGTGGAGGCATATTAAGCTGCAGAACTAGCCCATTGGAAAACATTTTTCAAGAGATGTAGTCAAATAGTAGGAAACTTTCTCTGTTTTGAGAGGTAATGCTTGTGGTTAGATAATTATGGAGGACTTTCATGGATAGGTATTTTTTGCTACATATAGGCAATAAAAAATGTAAATTTTTAATTGAAATGGAAATTGTGTCTTGCCTTGAGAACCACTGAAATAAACTCAACTCTGTACAATGCGGATCCTCAAGGGCAGCCCAGAGAGAAGCTGCTTGCTGGTAAAATGTGACAAAGCTAAATGTGTACATTTATCCCAGGTCTTTGGAATTTTTGCAGAGTACAAATAAGACAATTTTTAAACAGCAACCAAGTACTGTATTATTAAGCTCTTCTGTTTTAATGTGTGTTCAGCAGGAGTGCTTCACCTGACTGTGTTTGTCCCGAAAGCTTTTGGTAGAATTAAAAATTATGGTCTAGGAAGTTGAATATAGCTTGTGAGGTACAATTATGTTCAGCTTCATTAAACCCTGCATGATAATTAGCAGTGTAGCTAGTATGCCAGATGAGAGATATTTTTATGAATGCCTGCAAGAACTTCTCCCATCCCACCTTGCCAAGTGTGGTGGCAGGAAGGCAAAGTTTCCCATTTTGCAGTGATCAACCACCATCTTTCTGGCCAGGTTCCTCAAAGACAGACTCGACAGAGCTTGCCAGCACACTGTGATTTCTCTGCTGGTCAAGGGACAGGGAAGGAGGGAAGAGGAAACCTGTTGAGAATTGAAATGCATCCCCTCGGGTCCCACAGTGCGAGCAGTAAGTTGCTGATCCTGCATAAACTAAGCCACATGATTTTCCTCTTTCAGTCCTGATATATAGAAACCAAGTCCAAAAGCATGGATAGTAAAGATCCCAGGCTGTTATTTGTGTCCAGGGTCTGGTACTGGATTTGAACACTGCCTAGGCTGGGCTGTGATGAGAAGCAGGACCTGTGAGATACAAAGTCAGCACTTGTTCCCCAAGGAGTTGTTTCTACTTCAATTTAGAGCCTGAACTGCCATTTATTTAATGCTGCTGTTTAAATAATGATTTATAAGCCTCCAAGCCAGCCATGGTACAGCTTAATTACTGCTGTAATTTATGGATGCCACTGGCTACATAAACACTGCTGTAAATATAAAGGATATCTCCCACAAATCTTACTCTGATACTTACTTGATACCATTCATTTTCCTTTCCTAACACATCTTCTGTGTGTGAGTTGAGGCCACTTCACTTAGTGATCCAGGTCATTCTGGTTCACTTTGCCAGGAGTAATTGGGTCTGGGAACTGAAAGGATCAAACGTCTGTTTTTCTTGCGAAGTATTTTAGTTAAAATTTGAGCTTGGATGCAAACATCTGCATTAAGTGGCCCATTAAAAGGATTATTTGTATTTGGGCTTTTTTTTTTTTTTTTTTTTTTTTTATCTATTTGTTTTAGTAGTTAATCATCTCCTTTCTCCAATTCATTTTGCCTTTGTGCTCACAGTAAGCAAGCAAACAAGATGGGAATAAATCATGCACTGTAGCAGAGCCCAGCCATTCCCCAGGCTACAGCTTTGCTATTTGTGTTTTCTAACCTATACAAGGAGCATGTATATATTGGTCTAATGCAAATCTGAACTAATTCAAGCCCCATCTCCACAGAGATGAATGAGCATGCAAATCTGCTGCTTTGTTTTGGAGGAATAGCTCCTGGAATTGCCTGATTCCCAGTTGCAACTGACATATTTCAAATAACACAGTCAGTTGGCTTCAAGAGATTTGTGCCCCTAGGCTGCAACAAAAAACACCTGGGAAGACAAGTATGTTCTCTTGAATGCCTTGGTTCTGTTATAATTAGTGTTAATGCAGTTGTGTGCTTGGAAAATTGAGTGCCTTTAAAAAGTTATAATTAATTGAGTAAACAGAACAACCCCATTGCCTGCAATTGCCACTCCTCTGAATCTCTGTGTATCCCTGCAGCTGCTGAAGTAAAACACGGACATTGCTGAAAAGATTGCAGATAAACTGTGTGGGACATGAAAGCTGGTACTAAACATGGGGTTCAAAACCATCTGTGGGGTAATTCAGAGAGACAAGAGGGCTTCTGAATTTCAGTAGAACTTAAGGATCTTTGAAGAGTTGCTTGATGATGTTGCTAACTCATGGAAGTGCTCTGGGACATGTCTCCTAACTTTTCCTCAGGTGGCACTTCCAACAGTGGGGTGTTTTCAGATTCATTGCACATGATTCCCTAGGAGAAGGGACCACCTACTGAGCTACCAGAGTCCCTTCTTACAGCATTGTAGTGCTCATTTGCACCCTGAGCACCAAGTGTCTGGCTTGTGGCATGTGGGGATCTTTGCACCTCACATAGGGAAGACCTTCAGAGGTGTCTCTGAGGGTGCATTTTTTGTACGAAGATCAGCAAAGCCAAGGAGTTACCATCTCACTGCCTTAAACTCTTACTGAGGAGCCCACAGAAATTGTCATCAACCAGCTCCAAGTTACCTGGTCTGTTTTTTCCTCCAAAATTCTCTTCTGTAGTCATGCCTTGACCCAGACTGGAATACAAGGGCGTTGTGCAGCCTGTATGTGGCAAGCCAGAGTTGCTCTAAGGAAGGGAAAAAAAATGCACCTGGCAGTAACACAGAGCACCCTTTTCAGGATCCGTTGTCCTTTGTTAACAAAGTTTGGCATGTATTCCCCCCACTCCTGCATGATTTGTATCATAAAAAAAGCTGGGAGAGAAATAATAGTTGTTTTCCTACATGCTTCATTAATTTTTAGTTTTGACAGGCAATATAAATAAAAATATCAAGTGCATATCTAATTGAATAGCCAGTGATTTCCAACTCCCTGTAGTACCAGAGGACATGATGTAGCTGCACTGTTTAGTGAGCACAGATGAGTTAGGCAAACAATGGCTCTCTCTGCCCAGAGGCTTTGATTTAATCTGGAGCATTTACCCATTTAATATGAGACAGGGCAGTTATTGCTGCAGTGGGGAATTCTCAGCACAGACCTCTTTGTCCTTCCAGGCTTGTCTTCCAGCAGTGACTGGAAGCATGTCTTGGCAGATTCAGGAAGGTGTCAGTGAACTGCATTCAAACTCAGATTTTTGTGGAAGGAACTCTGGCATTTCTCAAGCTTAGACTCCTCCATACACACCAACTTCAGGATGTTGCTGAACTAATTCCTGCCTCCTTCAGGTGTACGATCTAGAGTATGATCACACTCTTATAAAAGATTTTTTAAAAAAAAAAGGCCTTGTCCTAAGTATCATTGAAAAGGACTGGGGATAAGAGAATTTCTACAGTAAGGAAAATGATACCTGTCAGGCTATTTGATATCTGACTACTCAGCTGTTAAGGGAATCAAGCGCCTCCAGAAAAGGATGGTTCTTAGGGAAAATTACTCAGGATCATTTCTGAGTGGATGATACTGACCTCTAATTGTAATGTTTGGCATTTCGTAAGAGATGTCTCCTTTACACATTGCTGGATCTCTTTTGCTGCTTAGCACAGGTAAAATGAACTGGTGACTTCTGTCTCTTGGTAGATGTAGTCTGCTATGGGCTCCCTGACAAAGAGAGTGCAGGATGTAGGAGTAAGCATAGAAGAGAAAGAAAATTACAAGTAGAGACTGAACTTTTTTCTCTTCTGCAGAGAACATGACAACACAATACACCCAAAGCAAAGGTAATGCATGTTGCCAGGAGAGCATGATGAAAGCTTGTGCTCTTTCTAAATCCTGCAGTCATGTTACTCCTATGCTAGACAGAGAGGATATCAGCCTTCAGGACTGTCAGTGCAGCAGTAAATTCACACACAATCATAAACCTATCATGTGTATTGTGTTGTTCTTGAGAAGTACCAGAGTAGGCTGAGGGATTTAAGCCCTCTTTATTGTCAGTCAAAGCTGCCTTCCATGTTATAGTACCAGAAAGATCTGGGGAACTGAAACGCTCTATCAAGTGGAGCATTAGACATTTGACGAGATTAAATAGGTCAAAAATAAAAAAGTATCAAGTAAGTATTGGATTAAGAAGATTTCACAAGGTGTTCTTCCCTTCAGTGTTATGCAGGATGCTATGACCTGTTGGTTAAAAGGAAGGCAATTTGGTGTCCTAAAGTGTTTTTGTTGGTTTTTTTTTTTTTCTTTTTCTCTAGGATCTGCTTCTCTCTCAAAAATGGCTCTGGAGGGTTCCTTCAGCTGCTGGAATGGAACAGTGATCAGGCTGGGGCAGGCATGTGACTTCATCCAGGACTGCGCTGAGGGAGAAGATGAGGGAGAGATGTGCAGTGAGTAAATCCTAACCCCCAAGTTGTACCATCCTTTTCCAGAAGTATTGATTGGTTTGAACTTTAATGTCTGAGACTTTAGCACTAACAGACTCATTTGGGGCGATCAAAAGACCTGTAACCCCCATAACAGATGCCATTTCCCTGTGTGTTTGCCTGGAGTTAACCATTTGAGATTTCTGGACTCACCTACATCAGTTCTGCAGCAGCTTCTTAACATGCTCTCAGTGCTTCATCACTTCCAGTGTCCTGATCAAAAATGCAAAGGAAGTGCAGCCTGAATAGCTAGATGCCTTACAGAATTATGAAATGTGTAGTTGGTTAGAGTCTTTAATCAAAATGTAGTATAGCATGTGGCAGAGGGGGAGAGGAAGGACAAAACTTCTAAAATGAAAAATGAGTAGAGCCAGTAGCTTGTCTTTGACCACCTCCTGTGTCTTTGTAATTCCTCTGGTTTTCTAACCTCTCTTCAGGAGTCAATAGTCCAATAACATACAGCAGAAGATAGATAGCAGCCTGAGTTTTCTAAGAGCTTGTTGTGCCTGAGTACTTTCCAAAATGTGCTGTGGAACTCAGATACTTTAGGACCTTCCTTTAACTATCTTGAAGGTGCCTTATCGCTTTTTCTATACCTATGTACATTCTACCTTCAGCATCCTCCCATCTGACAGCCTACAAATAAGAGTGGTGGGTTATCAGCTGTATGGTTGTCTACAGGGCAAAAACATCAAGAGAAATAAATATTGAGAGTTCATTATTCAAAGTGCACATTCCACAGCTGATCTAGCCTGTGGGCTGTTACAATAGAACTGTGTTGATCTGGTATGCAAAAAACATGTTTGCTAGCAACAACTTAACGTGAGTGATATACAACTTCTATCAGATTTCACTTCTTTTATGCTATTAAAAAAATAAAGTTACAGACTTTATTGGTGTGGAGAACATTGGTTTGACCTGGGATAATCTAGGAAACTAGTTAAAAGCTTGAAATTACATGCTTCTCCATCATTTTAGACATTGTTACAATTTGAAATTATATTCTTTAATGACACACTCAGTGGACATTAAATTCACAGGAACAGTGTCAGCATTGTGGACGTGCAGCTTCTTAGCCCAAATAATGCTTCACACTAGTAATATTGAAACCTTATTTCCACCTAAGAGCTTTAAAATACAACTCTAAAATCTCATAATGGCATTTCTGTTGTGTTCTACTCTATAATTAAGAAAAAGGTGAATGCAATTTCATTTCATTGGAAGTAGAGAAAAATTATTTACCCTTAACTCTATGTTCAGACACACTTGGTGCCTGTGTGCCATAAATGTCTCTGCCTTGTGGGAGGAATCCTGTCTATAGCAGGGGGAAGAGTGGTGTTCACAATGTGGAGTTATACCTATTGTGGATGAAAACTAAATGCCACCATGGGATGGTGCAGGCCTAGAGGAACATGCTTGCTTGTTATTTTCAGACATTGAGTGCACTTGTGGGGGGTCTGTTCATATTCACCTATCAGGAGGGTGGCTCTGCTTTTGCCCCTTTCTGCCACCCTGTACCCCATGGTGAGCCCAGTGAAAAAGCAGCCAATGCCTCTCTGGCATATGTTATCCCCAGGGCATGGTTTGGTTGTCTTTTCTCCCTCCATTCATCTGTAGCTGTTTCCACAAGGCATTATGGCACTGCAGCTGTGTTGGCAAAGGAATGTACTGAGAATGTTGGTGAGAAAATGTAAAAAGCAGAAAATATTTAGCCAGCTGTTTAGCAGAGCATCACTCCCAGCTTGAGGAGACCACATGCCTTGCATTCACCCATAGGCACTGGAAATGAGAGTTCTTACTTCCAGCCAAAAGGTCCAAAAACCCTATCTTCCAGACAAGGAACAAAAAAACATGGCTTGCCTGAGCAAGAGCCCAGGCTGAGGATATGCCTGCATATCCACCTACAAGCCTGCTCAGTTCTATGGCTGATCCTTCTGCTTTTGCTTCTTCACAGTGCTGAGTATTGTTGGCATAAGGCTTCTTACACAAAGCAGAGAAGTGATCTAGTGTTTGAGGTGTCAGATATATCTGCATGGCAGCCTAACACAAAACGTATGTCATCTTTCAGCATTTTAGTTGTCGTTTTACTCCTGAGCAACAGGGATATTTTCATCAGCTTTTTGCAAGTGTGGTAAAAAGTGATTCAAATTTATCAAGCAGAGAAAAGGGTTTCCCAAATGGTTCTGCTTAGACAAAAGAGCTGTCAGAAAAAGATGTGCTATGCTCAAAACTGAGGGGAGAGGTTTTAAAAATGCCGTTATCAAAGGCTTCTATCTTTGAGCTTCCAGGAGATGTTGGAGTTTTTTGCCTTTCACAGTCTTTTAGCTTTACAGGTACTGATTGGTTTTATTATGATTTTAATACATTTTCCTAATAATTTGATCTTTGTTCCTGTCTTAGCTGAAAAAGATCTCTTCACAGCCTGCTATTTGCTAACACCTCTTTACTTATTAATGGCCAATGAAACATCATGGTGCTTGTTCTGCTTTGCAACCAATTAATCTGCGTAGAAATTGTAAAATCAGAGAGGGATGACCCTTAGAGAAAAGCATGCTGCTGTTTGAGTCATAATCAGATATCCTTGCAGGAGTAAAAGGCAGCTTCAAAGAGGCAGATGTGGGATGAGATGCTGAACTCTGTGTGTGTGTGTGTTGACTTGGGATCAGACATACAGATTCACCAGCCTGATGGAAGCGCCACGCTGGAAATTACTTTGCAGAGTATACGCTGCAAACACACATTAGTACTTCAGATAGCACTGATGGTGTGTGTCTACTAGTAAATTCATGCCTTTCCAGATACAGAAACTACATGTGCCAGCCACCATGGCAGGTTTTGACTCTAGGTTTCTGCTGAATTCATACATTGAAAGATAGTTTTCTCTACAAAAGTACTTTTTTTAAATGGTGTAATAGCTGGAGCTGGGTGCCTCCAAAGAGGGACCTTGAACAAAGAAGTCCCTGGTTGATTATACTCAATCTGAATTCCCCAGCCTTCATGTGACTGAACCAGTTGTCCTTCATATGAGGCTCTGGGAGCTCTTCCCATTCTTCATTGTGTCTCTTGCTTGCCTCTAGGTAGGACGTTTCTTATTTCTAGGGTTGCAGCTTCTGTTAATGAATTCCTTATCTTCTGTCTTGAACCAGCTCTAGGGCTTTCTCATATTTGACTGAGTGGAAAGTTCAGCATATCTGGTGAAAGTTCACAGCTTGTGCCTTAGGATTCAGCAAATTTATCTATTAATGCTAAACAACAAATTCTGTATAAGTAGTTTACCAAATTACTCAACATATGGATAGAATTTACTGCAAAAAAACCCCCACCCCAACATACTTTCTCTTATTTCAGTAATCACAAGTAATTTACTTTGTGTGGTACAAGACAGGCATGAAAACTCAATTTATTTACTAACAGAGATGGGCAGGGTTCTATTTTACAGAAAGGGTGAATTAGTTTTAGCAGTTTTGTACTTCTGTTTTTAGTTAACAGTATCTGGGATTTTGATTCAATAATCTTTCATTGCAGAGCAGCAAGTCAGTGCAAAAGTTAAAACTTTACTGAAAGGGGGTGCATATAATTCTGGCTAGTCCAAAACTATTTTACTTTATGTGACAAATTCACACAAAAAAAATCATCCTTGGAAAATATTGGTTGATCTGTCCAAGCATGTTAGGTAAGTGATGGATCTATTTGAAAATTGTAACATTTTGAATAATGGAGGTGCTAGGAGTATATTTATAATCTAGAGACCCAGAACATATAGGATTCACTTAGGATACAGTTAACCTGGGACTGACTCTTCTATGAATTTGAACCTATATTTTCTATTTCCATAAAGAGCTTCGAAGCTTTACTTGGAAAAGTAAAGTGGTCCGGTGGTCTGGAGTTCTGATGTAGTTCAGAAGAAAATGGTTACCCAAGTCTCTCTGAGGTTGCACTTGCACGTTTTATGAGTTTTAGCTGGAACCGGAAGTAGTGTTCTCTTTATTTTTCAAATAAATCTTATAATCACTGGGGTTTAGGGTAATTTTCACTCTGCTTCATTGAATACTTAAGGATGTTAAGTATTATCTCACCTTAGCAGGTGAGATAAGGAAGACAAGTGTCTGGTTCCTGAAAGGAGGGACTCAGACTCCAACTATGTGGTTGGAGGACTGCAAGCACTCCTCAGATGGCAGCTAGAATAGGAGCCTATCAAGTTTGATTTTCTGATAACATGGATGAGTGATAATAAAAAAAAATAAAATATTGATAATCCATTCTATAGGGGCCAGTTTCCTTTCCAGACAACAATGCCTGAAAAAACGGTGGGATTTGTTTTTATCCAGATACAGCCCAGCAGAGTCTTCCTGCAAGCAAAACGATGAAGTAGCAACCTGTTGCCATGCCATGCTATGCTCTTAAGGTTTCTGTCTTGCATACACTAATCCTTCTGCTTCTTTCTTTATCAAAAGCTGTACTTATAGAAACAAATTCTAACCTCTGGCAGTTTTGAGCTCAGCAAAGCCATTGCCATTAAAGGATAACTCTGCTGACTGTTGAAAAGTATTTTCTCTTTTTATGCTTCATTTCTGGTAGAATTTGGTTGTCCAACTTTGCTAGCATGGAAGCAATCATTGAAACAAACTCATGTTTAAGATTCTTGTGATTCTTTAAATTGAATCACTGATCTGTTTGGGTAAAGGTCTGTACACAGAAAGTAGTCTTTAATGCTTTTGTTCTTTGTAATACCAGTTTGGAATTTCACCCAAAGGTTTAAACTGTAGTATCTGGTTTTACACCTAGTTTTGAAGAAAGAGATGACTCCATCTGCTTCATAAATTCTATCAGTTACTAATTCTCTTGCTACTAATGGACAAAAAATCTGAGTTAAAGAAAAAGAACTTACTGAGATTTTTCTTGAAAGGTATTTAATTCTGGAGGCCTGAAAGTATTTGGTTAAGAACAAGTTTAACATCTGACAGCTTTTCCCTATTTCCTCGCCCACATAAAAGGAGAGACTCTTACATTTTTAGAGTGCTTCAGTTTCACTGGACTACTCTGTTCTCGTATCCAGTTACAAGTTATATATTCATCTTACTAAATCTTCTGAGGTTTCTGTTAGTGGTATTAATAACCAAAAAATAGCAGGTTTCAGTAGAAGAAACCCCTGCCCCGTCATTTCCTTGATTTTCCAATAGAGTCAGACCTGCTTCTCCTCATCAGTGCAGTGTGTGTGCTGATGTGAGTTTCAGTTTGTTTCACAAACACGTGAAATGAAGAAGTACAGGTTGGAGAGAAGCAGTAGCCAAAGAGGTCTCCGTGTAGTACCAGCACATGGAATCACAGGTGCTGTACATATTCAAGGTAAGAAAGAGCAGCAAAGAAAATGCATCCAGGGCATGAGACATTTGAAAACTCATAAAACATTAATTTGGGGAAAGGGAATGAAATATTCTGTGAAAGCAATAGCTTCTTATTTATGCCCTTGCTTGCTCATCGACTGAGCTTTTCCTGGCCTTCAGGCAGGGATTGCTACTTAGATGACTCCTCCTGCTGCTCTGACTTGTTTACATCATCCTAGATAGCAAATGGCGATGACATGAATTCAGTTGGACACAGAGCCAAGCTGTTTCAGTGGGAATTCAGGGCACATTATAATTTGTCATTTTCTTTGTATCCCAGCCTCAGGCTGCGCAATGAAATATAATCAAGTTCTGCAGAGGGGTGAAACACAGGGAAGTAACTCTCTGCTTAACAGCTTCACATTTAAAGACCAGGCTGAATGAATTTAGAGATTTTTGAAAGGAAAAACTGAAAAAGCCCTAACTTCAGTACAGGGTTTGATTTTTTCATGCACAAAATACTACTAATATGTGGCTCTTGCCTCGATATCAGGTTCCAGGTCCAAAACTAACCCCACTAAAAAGCTACAGATAGAGGATTTGTTTCACCTTCCTCTGACAAGTTAGTTGTGATTCATGGTCCTAGAAAATCAAATGTTTGTGATTTAGATGCTGCAGTTTTATTCCACAGTTGTTTTCTCTGGGTACACCAAGGAACACATGCATGTGCCAGTGACAGTCAATTGCCTTTTGAGGTGTGTGAGTCAAAGCTGTGGCCCTGTGAGAAAGTATTTTATTGATCTTAAATCTCAGCCAGAGGGATCTGCTGGTACTTAAACATTTTGAATGATCTGGAGCTTGAATACTGGTGCCTCATTGTCTGACAACTACTTTATAGATATATAATTTCAGGGGGAAAAGAAATTACTAATCACAACAAAATATATGTTCAAGAGCCTCCTCTTCTCATAGAGGAGCTAATGAAATTACTGGTATCACTGACCAGAAGATTCTCTTGCTTTAGAAATTCATGGTCTGTCCTATTGCTGGTAAGTGAAGAAATTTTTATTCTGATTTTAGCAAGCAGCTAAAAATAAAAAATCCTGGATATGTGTTTGCACATGAAATTTCATTTTTGTCTTGCAATTTTAAACAGATTTCATGTATCATTCTCCTTTCTTGGAGCAAAAGGAGCAATACTTTGCACCCTTTGTAAGAAGAACTTGAAGGTGTATGTCAAGAAGTAAATGGAAGGCATGATTACCTTCTGCTTTGAATGAGATGACTGTTGATTTTAAACTGGCAAATTTCAAGGCAAAAATCTAATGAAACTATTGTTTGGAGCTAGAAACTGAAATCCTAAGCTAGTGACAGAATGAGCAGGCTTCAAAGCCTGAAAGTATGGATTAAAATAAACTATCCTCTTTTCAGCCATTCATCTAATAGAAGAGACTCACAGGTGAAAAAACTGGGGATCAAAACGATTCAGTGCTTTACCTGAGGTCACATCAGTGTTTACAGGGGAAAGAGATCATGTTGCTGAGCTGGGCTGAGTAGAAACCTGGACTGTAAGGGAGGGAAACTTGTAGGGAATTTATCCCTCGCCAAGATTTCCCTCTGTGGGGCTGCAGAAGCAGTGCTTAGGAAAGTCATCTCCAAGATGTAACCTTGACCAAGCTGATACCTGCAGAGTTGAGAGCCCAGGAATTAGGAGACCCCATGGTGTATAGTGAGATGTGTCCTCCCACTCGGGTTTGTCAAAGTGTGTGGGCAGTCACTTTGATACCTTGAGAGGCTACCTAGAACAGAGGTTAGACAGTGTGAAAGGGATAAAGTAGGGGTTTATTAAAATGCCTTCAATGAATACACCTTGGACAGTACAAGCACCCAGCCATGGCTACACTCAACGCAAGATGGACAGTGTGTCATGAGTTTTCACGCTTTTATAAGTTTTGGGCCATTTACATATTGGGGTTAAATGTCCAATTACAGCTTCAGGTTATGAAGTCCCATCCTCCCAGATTTCTCTCCTCAATCCCCTGTTGTTTAGACCTTGGGCCTGAAGCTGCAATGATGTCCTTGGTTCTCAGGCTGGAAAAGAATTATTTTGTCTAACTGAACTGTGAGGAGAACTTGCTAACACTTCATATGAAGGTCAGAGTTACACACTAATGAAGTACAGGATCTGGAAAATATGAAATCTAAAATTTCAAGCATCAACTTAGCCCAGTCTGGGGGAGTTGTTTCCCTCTGCTTTTCCCTCCCCATGGTTGGGCACATGCACGATTCCCCACAAAAGGACTGAGGAGCTGCGAATGCCCACATGCCCTGGGCAAAGCGTGTGTGAATAGTCGCTGCAGTTCCTGTGTGAGCCCAGGAGCCGCCTCCTCAGCTCACCTGGCTTATTCTGTCTGTGTGTATTTCCCTCTTACAGGAAAGCTTCCCTCTGGCTTTTACTGTTCGTTTGAAGAAGGGGATTGTGGCTGGCTGCCAGGCTCTGCTGCGTCCCATCCTTCTCCATGGCGGATTGGAAGCACAGAACACAACCGTTTCCCTTCAATAGAAGGTGTGTGAGAGTAAACAGTAAGTGTAGAGCATAAACAGCAGAGAGCAAAAATGATACGCACATGGTGAGGAGAGGGAATGAAACACAAGGCAGGTTTTCCTGTGTACTTACATATTCAGCCTCCAGTGAAACAAATCCCAACTTCCTACTTTCAAATGCCAGCTTTCCACTCCAAGTACTTTCAGCAAAAGACTGTCCTGCTCCCTTTTTGTCTTGAGGGTACAAAGTGGTACTTCAGTCTCCACCACTGACACCAGATACAGATCATGACCCCTTCTAAAAAACTTCATACCAAATGTTCATCTGCCTGACCCTTTAGCATATTGATCTGTTCTTTATTCTGATTTTCCAATTTATAGTCTGGTTTTCTGTACTGCTGCTTTTTTCACCTGCTCACATCCTAATTTTTCTTCTCTTTGATTCATGATCCCTTGGGTTGTTTTATGTACAGTTATTTCTCCTACCTAAATGCCAGTCATTTCTAATCCCTCTCATACAAACAGTTGAAGGCTTAAACTGCTGAGAGAAAACCTAATACTGCCCTTGTTCCTCTTGTTTACAGCAAATTAGCCAAGTAGCAAAGTCCTATAGCTGTATTTTTATTTGGGTTTGGTCAAGATAAATTCTTTTCTTCCAAGTTACTTTTTGTTCATAAAAGATACACTTTATGATGTGCCTTGAAAGGAGGATGAATGTGAAGTCATGGAGCAACAGAAGTTAGCAGTGGGAGGAAGGTAGACTGACTTCTTAACAGTGCTTACTGAGTATGTTTGTTAGGTAGGTGAAGCAGCATCCCTAAGAAATGGAAAAAAAATGCTCCCTGCAATTCTGCCATGGTAGGAGCCAGCTAACATAGTCTTGGGGCAGGTTTCACAAATCCTGAAACCCAAAGGTGAGTGCTGCAATTTGACCTTCTTCCTTCTCTTTCATCCAGGTTGTGCGCTCCTCCTTAACACCAGCAAGGCACCAGCAGTAGCAAAGACTGTCATGACCAGCACAGCATTTCCAGCTCCTTTGAGGAACTCCCCCTGTGAGGCAAGTCATAACATTTTCCTTTTTTTTTGCAATTTACAGAGCTTTTTTTGTGTGTTTGACTCAGGTTTACTAGGTCAGTAGCAAGGCAACCACTATCTCTGATTTTATTTTCTATAAAATATATTTATTTATGCCCACTGCGCAGGGGAAAAATATGGTTATCTGCTTGAATGCCACAAAATGTGCTTTGAAAAACCTATCATATCCTGTCCTCATTGCACCACATGATGTATTACAATCTTTATAATTAGGTGTGTGTGCTGTAAGAGTAGGGCAGCCAGCATCACATAAACACAGAGAGGAAGAACCTTACTGCATGAACAAGCATTATATTTGCAACATCCAAGACAGAATAGGCTTCAGAACGGCCCCTGAGTCATTCAGAAAAGGCAGTACATGCTTTCTCTAGCACAGTTGGGATTTGGGCTGGCAGCTCTTCATGCTGCTGCATTTCAAATCTACCAGTCCTTGTGTAGGCCTCATTCATAGGAGTGCTGAACTTAGCAGCAGCAGAGAGAAATTCATCCAGAATGGAGCCAGGTTCACTTTCAAGCAGAAAAGGACATATTGACAGTCATAAGACATCAGCTTAAGCTAGTACATTAAGGCTTTCTAGACAACCTTGCTCATGGTTGTCATTTCTGCATCAGTTATATTTAACCCTTAAAGTGCACCTTCAGAAGTCTGACCTGTCTGCATCTTCTTGTTCTGTTGCTTCACAGATTGTAGAATCACTGATAAGATGTATTTCTGACTTCTGACTTTGAACCATGTCTAGTGAGTTAAAGCATTTCACATTTTCACGGTCACTCAGAAATCTCACATAAGTTCTGGGATCCTGGAGCAGAGGGATTTAGGAAAACTGATACTAATGAAGTGCAGCTGTTTGTTGGTTGAGCACTGAACAGACAAAAGAATCTGTTCCAGTGATCTTACAGAAGGACAAAAAGGGATGTGTTTAAAAGTTCTCTGGAATGAAACTACACAGAAGAAGGTGTTTCTTTGCCTTAAATTTTGTTTTGGTTCACTTCTGTTGGATATCTCAGCTCATACAGGAAATCATCTCTGGTTTTGCTCTCTTGATATATTCATGTTCTCTGTCTTTGAAATATATTCTACCTTGTTTTTCCTTCCATCTGTGACAAAGGCATATGCAGGTTCTGAATATTTTAAGACCTTGTTCTGCCATGAACCAGCAAGAGCGAGTGTTTTCCATAATCCACCTGACACAGGAATCACAGTGAATGATTTCCCAATATCTGTGTATTTTTTTTCTTGTGTATACAACACTGCAAATAATTAAACTTGCTGTCGGGGGAGAAGCTGCCATGTATTTCATCTGCTCACATGCCATCCCACCTCTGTCACTCCCCTTGGCACTTAAAAGGCAGCCGGATGCATCCAGCGTTGCAGCTGTCGGTAATGAAGAGTGAAGGAGTTTTGGCAAGGGTTTTGTCTCTTGCCTTTTCATATAGTGTAAAAGCTTCTCTTCTCAGTGGGTCCCTCATGGCTTCAAATTCTATTTTACTAGAACAATCTGTCTGTGCACAGAATAATTTAATTCCTTTTCTCAACGCAACAGAAGAGGAGAAAGGAGATATGCCTCCCCATGCACTTATTCCTCCAACAGGTGCCAACAAACTTCCTAATAGTGAAATTATAGTCAGAAAAATGGTTGTGAAACTACTGTAATGCTGTCCTGTATTTGTTCACCCTCAACCACCTCTTGATTGAACTGTCTCAAGTTCAGGCACTAAAAGATGAGTTTTCATTACCTGTCACTGCTGACAGCTTTACCTGGTATGTCACAACTGGGACAGATTCTCTGACAGCTGAAATCCCACAGAAAGTACTCAAAATTCATGTTGCAAAGGGATCTCAGCAAGTGTGTGTGTGAATTAGACCGCTTAATTCTTCCACCATCAGATCCAGCCATAAATCTGCCCTTCCTCTTGTATTTGATCCAGCTCTCATGATCCTTTAGATATCTGCTTGCTCTCCTGAGAGCAGCAAGGAGGTCAGAAAGCATCCCCAGTTTGATCATTTTGATTCCCCTCTCTTCTTCCCTGCTACATGGAAGCTCTGCTGAAGTTGAAGCAGATGCTGGGGCATCTGCTGAAGGTGTCTGGGGCATTCAACAAAGTTATTATTTTTCCCCTTATCCCCTAGTTTTCTTTTATCTAGTCATGTGAGACCAATCACACCCACCACAGCAGAAGCTGACACCCTGCTTTATGGCCTGAGGTGTTCATAGGAATTAATTACTTCAGCCTCAGCATGAGGAACATTACCTGCCACAGTGCTGTTTACCAGGCTGGAGGATTCTGGGGTTTGGCCAGGATGTCCGTGAAACCAGAACTCAAAGCTGATAAGGTGACAGCCAAGCAGTCCACAGTGGGTGCCAGCCACGAAGAGTTTCCAATGCTTCAAACTTGATTTTCCTCCCTGAGCCTGGCTCACTTTAATCTTAGACTGTGGCAGACTGGAAAAGGAGGTGACTGACCAGCCTGGTCCAAAGCCCTTCTCTGCTGAGGCTCTGGGCAGTTGGTGTTAGAACTTGGGGTCACCAGCAGCATCAGGAAAGGCTGCCTGCCCTTACCATGCCCTGCCGGAGGCTCTTTGTTAACCCTTTGTTAAAGGGAAACCTCACCTACTCTGCACTGCCCCACAATAATCAAAAGATGGGAAAAGGATAAAAATGCACACAGGAGATACTGTAATAAACACAGCCTGTACTTTCCCACACTCTTGGCATTGGCCCTAATGTGTCTTGCGCTTTGTGCATAGCTTTGTATTGCACTTCACTCCTGTTTGTTTTGAGCAGCCTTATATTTTCATTTTCTTTGTTCTTCAGTGCTTTTGGCAGGTCAGAGCAGTTCAGTTTGTGATGCTGCCCTTTATTCTTAGTTCAGTTAGTTTTTCTCTTCCCTTTTCTTGTTTTATTAAATCTTGGCTGGAGTATCCCGGCTTCAAAGAATCTCTCCTGTTTGCAGTCCAGACAGCCTTTGTTATCTTTTTCATGTTGCACTTTCAGTAGAGCCCTTTGTTTGTTGACCCCTTTAAGTTTGTGTTTAAAACCCACTCTGTATGGAAGAGGAAAACTGTGGCACTTAAACTAAATCTTGGGTGAAGGCAGGAAGTGGTTCACATACTCTGTGAAGTGTTGCTCCATTACCGTGAAGTAGCCAGAGAGGGGAGATGCAACAAAAAGCTCAGGAAGTGTTTCTGGAACCAAACAGTCACAGTAATCAAGAGTGATTTTAACCCACATGTAAAAGTTCACTGGAAGCAAAGCACGTGTAATTGAGCATAGGAGTGCATGTGAAGTGCAAAGAATTAAGCCAAACAGTGGCCTGATTTAAAGGCAGAGTTTTGAGGTCAAGAAGCAAAGCACAGCATTATTTTCCCCTTCTGTCACAGCAAGATTCCCCTCCTCTGAGTGGGAATCAGCTGGCATGTACAAGGCTGACAGGGCAAAGAGGAGCATGAAGTGAGGCATTTCCTCATTTGAAGAAGAAATTCATATGCATGTCATTAGAAGCTGTACTGGTGTTTGGGAACCTAGGAAACCAGATTGCAATTAAATACAGAGGATGTGTGGTTATCTCAGACATCAGCCATGGCAAAACTGATTGCTTTGCCACAGTTAATAGCCCCTAGGTATGCACAGTTTCCAAACTCTCTTGGCCACCTACTTGTCACTACTTCACAAAGAAGCTGGGGAGCTGACAGAAGGGTTGCAGGTGCCCAGGGATTACTGACCTTTGTGTGGAAGCTGGAGATTTAGTTCTAACCTCCCATGTCTAGATAACAAGGAAATCCCACTCCCTCAGTCCAGCACTATTGCTGTAAGGTGCAGTCACATTTGCTGATTTGCTTTTTGTTTCATTTTATAGAGACATTCTCTGATGTCTTCATCCTTAGGTCTTGAAGGATACTGTGGTACCTGTAGTTCATAAGAAACATGCCTGTTTCTTCCCAAAGTGTGTGGGTTTCTCTCACAGAGACATGCAAGAGGCTGGTACAGTTGTACCTGCCTGGGCTGTAGTCTTGCATCTATCCTGCAAGATTTCATTTTGTGGTGGGCTGTTACTTCTCCTTCTGCTTGGAACTCACTCCAGAAACATGAGCAGTCTGGAGAATGGTTTTTAGAAAGGCTGTGCTTTGCTCAGCTCGAGGGAATCTGTGACAGAATCTCAGTGCCGTGCCTGATAAGTAAAAGGCAAGCACACAGCTTTGTTGTGGGCTGTCTAGAGAAGGAGAGTAACAGCAGAGCTGCTGTTGCCTGCATGGGGGTGAATTCGAAATTAGCCTAAGATGTTATTGCATGCACCTCCATAGAGTAAGGTGACTCTGCAAGAGGGACTGCTTCGTGATTAGGAACTAGATTATTTCATTTCCTGGTAGGCCCTGGGTCAAACTTCTTAGAGGGAATAGATGTGCTGGAAAACAATGAAAACAGATTCTTGCGATAGTAAATGTGCTTTGTGCTTTTGGCTGTGTTTAAAACATTAAAACATGTGAAAATATTTTTCTGATGCTATTTTGACTTTTCAACTAGCCGTTTCTTGGAAGCCACCATTATGCTATGTAAGTTGGTATTGAAGTGGGCCAGATTTCTTTAACACCTGAAATTATTTTTTGAATGTAAATGTACTCTCAAAAGTAAATATAACATGTTGATGTAGAACAGCATAGTTGAAGTTTGCCTTCTCAGTCAGATTTCCAGCTATAAAGATGTTTTCATCTTCTCTATTTATTAATTCAGTTCTCTTTTCTATGCAGAAGTGTTGCATTTTTTCAAGGCATGTAAGTCAATAATATAAATCATTCCTTGAGTGCATTCTGAGCCCCATGCTTACACCTGCAAAGTGTGTCTCCTTTTCTCCTCTACTCCTTGAGCTTTAAATAACTTAGAAGCATACATGGTAATTACATTGACACTGAAAATTTACAAGCATGAAAAATGCAACATAGATATGCCTCTAGCTCAGCTTTTCATGTGCTTGATTTGGCAGAACATTCTTAGCATACTTTTTATTTTAAAATGTTGTTTTTAAAATCTGTACTGCTTTTTCACTGACGTCTGTCTTCTCTTGCTCCCTTTCCCATCTGGCTTTAGTGTCATTGGATCAGCGGATCTATAGCATCTGAAATCTCTTGAATGCTGGTCATTCCACAGTACTCTGACAGTAAAATTCTGAACATTTTCTCTTTTGTTGTTGCTTTTATTTTTCTCTTCATCTGTTTTCAGTAAGAAATAATGTGAGAATAAATAGTGGGAGAATCTGTTCATATGAAACATGAGCTTCTCTTGCCTGCCTAGGTATTTTAAAGTTACATAATCAAATCAGTTAATTATAATTCTATCATTTACAAAAGGTTTTTGCTTGCACTCCTGAGTCCTCATCTAAAGCAGAAATGTCTGCCAACTACAAGAGAGTCTGATCATGCATTGTTGTAGATCTGGCCAAAAACCAGGAACAAAACCTTTTGATCCTCTTTATTATTCATAAGAGTCCAGGTCTGAATTGCTGAACAGTAGTAGTAGATGCCTTTGATTGTACTGTTTTGTGCAACCATTTCTCATTTCTGGTAAGGAAAATATTGTCAGTATGATAAACTTCACATGTCAAAGGTAGCTCATATTCATGTACAAAGCTTACTGAGACTTGGCAAAGGTGTCTGCAGCTACTGCCTAATTCTGTGCAAATCATATTCCAACTTGCAGCTTCAGTTTCTCCCCAACAATAAGATGCATTCTGAGCTTCTTTAATACCTGAGGTACATTTACTGAGTCAGGGCATTCACAGCTGAAAACGATTTCTACTGTTTCCCTACCAGTGAAGAAGACCCAAGGAAACAGTAGTGTTTTTCAGAAGAATAAATGTCTGCATTTCAAGAATCCACTGTTCCTTGTCAGGCAAATTTTGAGCAATTCCTTTGAGCAAGCATCGGGGTATGTGGGGAGGCAGAGACAGGACTTGGGGGCATCAGAACTAAGCAATGTGCTCTCTCACAAGATGAAAACCTGTGGTCTAGAGATGAGGTGTTGCTGGCCGGAGAGCCAACAGCAAGATCCAAGTACTGCAATTCGTTGGGAGCAAAATGCCTGTGGACTCTTCTGTCTTCTTAAAAATACTTTACTCCAAGCCCTCTTTGAAGTATGTTTTTCTTTTCCAGTTTCTTTTTTTGTTTGTATTAAAGATGGCCAAGTATCTATTCCTGCCAGGTAGGACCGTAATGCTAAAACAGTCAGCATCATTGCCATGCAGAAAGGGAGGGAAAAGAAACAGCAGTTCTCCAGGGTGTAGCTGCAGAATGTTTTATTTATGCTGCTGCAAGTGTGTGTCATTGGTCCTCGGTCAGGCATCTCAGAGATAGTTTATGCTGGAATGTTTCCAGCCATTAAAGTAGATTCACAGGTGTCAGCAAGTTCAAACTTCACCCAGAACGTTCTTGGTATTTCATTTCTCTTTTTTTTTTTTTTTTTTTTTTGTGTAAGGAAGTAAAATGGAAGTCTCAGTTCTCAAGTGGTCATGAAATTATGCAGCTTGTGCTGGAAAATCTACTTTCCTTGTTTTTCTTCACCTGCCAAGCCCTGTTGATATTGATAAGATTAGTTTTTGGGTTTTTTTCTTTCTAGGATGAATTGAGTCTTCTGTTTGTCAGCTCAGAAACTCCCCCAACTCAGAGGCTAAGGGCATTCTCAGAAGGCATCTTTCCAGATGGTGTTCACACAGTGTAGTGCTTGTAGCCATCTGACCTGAGTTGTGCCTCAATATGCTGTGTATTTACCCCGGGCTCTCCCTCCCATTAATTTTCCCTAGATCAGATTAGACCATTTCATTTACTGAGTCAGTGGGTTTGCATATGAACAGCTGATCACCAGCTCTGGTGGGTTCTGAAGCCAGAAAGCAAGGTACCATTGAGCCACTGCCTACCTTCTATGCTTAATTAATTTCTCAGTGATGTTTCTAGCTTCTGAATATTTTGTTGCTAGTTTAACACAGAGGGAGATGTTTGATGCATAATGTTGGGGTATTCCACCAACAGTCCAGATTTAGATTTTTCCAAATGTGCCACTGCTCTGCTTGCAGGGCGCACTGTGTATGTAGTGCCATCTGCCATCATTGATGCTGTATGCTACAGAATGAATGCCAGCCCCATTCAGAAGTCTTTACTATGGTATCCAGCTCATCATCTGCTCTGGTTCACTTCAGCAGGTGTGAAAAGACCTGGACTGCCCTGCTGTGAAGCTTAGAAACCATGGAAATCACAGCCAAAAATGCCCATTTGGACACAGTGCCAGTCGATTCACTCAGAGCCAGTTCATTAGAGTCTGCATATTGCACTTTGCCAATGAACTGATCTCCCACATCTATTGCCAGCTACTTCTTTCCTTCAAACAGCTGACATGTGTGCAAAGGCATTCATTCCAATTCATCCATTGCTTCAGCTTTTGCTCTAGTGTTATGTTAATAGCTATCAAAGGCTTGCTCTTCCCTCTCTTCTGACCGTGTAGATGTTACTTCTTACCTTCTGGCAGATCTCCAGAAGAGACAGAGGTCTGAAAGCTTCTGCTTTACCTCTCAAATTTTAAACTATTAAAATGGCACAGTGAAGTTGCTCCAATGCACCTGTATTAAAAATGTCACGTAGTGTGTTGCACAAGGACTTGGCACTTGGGTCCTAAAAGAGAACGTGTGGACTCTCAGTAAGTGTTGCTTTCCTTGGTATAAGTGGAGGGTTTTAAATGTCCACTGACATTCCAAACTTATTAAAACAAATAGTTAAGTCCTGATCAGTTTTCTCAAGGGAAATGACTTTATTGGGTCTGAAAGGTATGCATTTTCACATTAAATTCACATTAAAAAATACCTCACTTCGTAGGCATTTGAAAATATAGAATACCCAACATGTCCCTTCATCTTGATTTTCACCTGTTAGGAGTAGCCATGCAGACATCAAGTTTGAAGGCATTAGCCTCCTACACCATGAACATTTGTCAGCAGCCTCTCTCACCAGTTCTGGTTGTTGGGTGCAAACTCAGCCTTCCTCAGATGTCTCAATGGCTGTCAATTTGTGAATCTGAAATAGTTCCTGGCCACTCAGCTCAACTGTGCTTTCTCTATGGTGTCTGGGAGGTGAAAATCCTCACACTTGATGCTGTGATTTCTACTGTCTGACACTGTGGAAATAGCCATGGGATTCCATGAATTCTTTCCCAGAACTGGGGTGGGAGTGAGCTGGAAGTTAGACTTGACCAGCTTGTCCCCAGAAGTGCTGTGGGCACCTGCGATGGTTTGCTGAACCACTCAAAATCTTACACATCAAGTTTGGATGTATGGCCAAAATGATGTTACAAAATGGTTTCACAGACACAAACTGGTGTATCTGTTTGTACATTTATCAATCCTTGGGTCATACAGTACAATGGATTCCAGGCAAGTCCAGCGATTTTTGGACTGGAGAGGGAGAAGAACCCCATCTAGACTATTCAGTCTCTGCCGGCTTTGCAGTATAAAGTTATTTCTTTCTTTGTAGATTTGGAGACAGGCAGATGAACTGTAGTGTTTACCCAAATTCAGTACTGCTAATTGATACAATGGATATCCAGAATTTTGTTCCACCCACTCCAAAATTGTGATCATAAACTAGGAATAATAGCAACACTTCTGTCATTTTGATGCCTAGATCTGATTTGGCTGCCAGAACAAACTTACACCATGACATAGGAAAAGCAAGTAAAATTTAGCAGTTTTGTTTTATGCTGAGAAATGAATATGGATGTTCTGTGCTATCAAAGCAAGGAAGTAATATTATCAGGTGTTTTCCTTTGTAAAATACAAATTCAATTCCAAGCCTCCTGACTTGGGTGGTGACTTTGAAGTGCTAAAAAATAGAGTGCTTTATTTAATATGTACGAATACTAGATACTGTACTGAACATTTTCTTGTGTCCAAAACATCCAAGTAGCTTTAATGAACTGATTCCTTCAGCAATCTCACCTCTGCTGGTTATTAAGATGAAACCCAGCTCCTGAATACAATATATATGGGTATTTTACTTATGCTTTTTATCAACAAAGGGCTAACTCCTCTTCTTTTTCCCAAGAAAATAAGAGGACTATGTTCATACACAATGGATTGTGAAACTAGCCTGGTGGGGAAGGAATTGTTTTTCTTTTTATACAGTGAGAGATAGAAAGTCATAAAATGAGAAAACTACATGAAATAATTTTACATACTGGGATAAATGCATAGAAACGGATTCAATTACATTATCATAACAAAAATGCTAGAGAAATTGTTCCCTGAAGTATTTTAATTAATAAAAACCACACCAAATTATTACTGAACTTTAATTGAAAAATCTGTAGAAACTTGAATGGAAAGTAAAAACTGATTTTTGAAAAGAGTATCTGGGGGATGAGGATGTGATGTCTAGTGATGTTTGTTTATTGCAGTCTTCTCCGTGTGTTTTTTGCTGCCACTGCTGCTGGAATATAAAAGTTTATTACTGAATAAGTTGTTAGTCTTAACTTGAATCTCTTAGGTGAAATCTTAGGGGAGTGTAGTGTTTGTACTGCTCAAAATAGAGGTATAGTCTTACCCCTGTCAAATGAGCCATGTGTGAAAGCTAAACCCAACTGTTTAGACGCAACTTTACAAATAATAATAATAATTTTAAAAAGGCCATTAGTTTTAATGTTTGATAGCATATACTAAGTGTTAAAGGCTTCCACTTTGTGGAGTTTCCTAAAGGGATGACATGAGTATGAGAATGGGAGAATCAACTTTTTGGTGATTGGAAAGCAAGGAAAGAAGAATTGAGAACTTTGTTAGCTTTTGAATAATGTTTGTGATGTTTAATCTCACATGTTTCATTTCTTCTAGTTACGAATGTCATGGCTCATCCACGGTGTCTTGCTGGGAAATGTATCCCTGGTGCTGGTCGAGAACAAGACGGGAAAGGAGCAGAGCTGGACCTTCTGGCATTCAGAAAACATCAAAGGCTTGGGAATGAGGCAGTGGATGATCTTACCTCTCCCAGAGATACTGGATAGGTATGAGCCTTCTCCTCATTCTCCTGCGTGGTGATCAATCCTGTCAACACGAGGTACTTTGGGATGAAAATGATCAGCATTGCTCCTGGAAGCTGTTCCCTTGGGTAGAAGTGCTTTGTCCTTTGTGAGGCATCTTCTGTTAGAAGCAGACAGTGAGAATAACCGAGTATTTTGGGCAAAGCACACAATTTTGCAACTCCCAAGTCAAAGTTTTGGTTCAAAAACTGATTCCATGGGTAATCTACAGCAAGTTGCTTAAACTTCTGTGTCTCCATTTTATTGACTGAGAACCAATTTGCATGCTCTTCTGAGTATGCAAATTTACATACTCTTCTGAGTTCTCATACTGAGAACTCTCTTTGCATACTGTTCTAGGTTGCATGTTTGGTGCTTTCTCATGGTTTGCTAGAGTTGGATGTGAGCTCCGTAGCTGACATTATTTCTGGGTATCAAAGCCCTTGGTGTTCAGTGTGTCTAGATCTGAGGATGAAGAGGTGGGAAAAGGGCCTGTTGCAAAATCAGAGAGGGATCCATCTGAACACCTTTGTGTTAGCTGTAGCAGAAGCTCACCTTGATAAAGGGCTGTGCCAGGCATGGCTCTATTCTGGCTTTAAGCATAGAAGATTTATCTGGTAGCATATGTTTATTTAGAATGTTGGTTTAGCTGTTTCTTGCCAGTTATCTTTAAGGAAATACTCTTGTTTATTGTTTACTTTTAACATGTGATGTTTCTAGAGAAGGCACAGACATACTTTACCTCCAGCTGCCTTGGCTCTTAGGCTGCAAGATGCATCTACCATCTGTGTCATGAGCATTGGCATCCCTCATCTTTTTGGAAACCTGTGCCCTAGAAATAATGGATTTCATGAAGGGGTAGTTTGCCTTCTAAGAACTTTGAACAAACATTATATGAATATCTTTTATCTTCCTGGTGCTTGGGGATGCACATAGGCTGCAAATACAACAAGGACACTGCCGATGCTTTGGTCCTGAATGTATAATTAATACGTGTGCGTCAAAAATTTTAAAAATGCCAGCATTAAGCTTATTGTGCAGTCACTGGTGAAGCACCATTTGTAAAAATACCTGGTTGCTTCATTCCCTTCAGCTATGTTTCCTTTGAAGAATGGTATATTTTGCCATTATTATTTATGTGATTTATTTCCTAATGTTGCCAGGGGAATGTTTTGTACCTGAATTATTCTGTACCCTTGTACTATTGCTTTCCTTTAAATTCTCTCTGGTTGCACAGCCAGGCAGGGAACACTTTGATCTTAGGAGTCAGGTTAGCAGTGGTTCATGAGAAATCATGGATTCAGCTGATAATACAGTGCTGACTATTATGTATTGGGTGCTGACAGCTTACTTCCCCATTGCTTACAGAGAAAGACAGATGCGTTCCCTGAAGGAAGGAGTTTGTTGGAGGTTAAGTCATAAGCTAGGAAAACTTAGCAGATTTTGGAGTCTTTTGAAAAGTTTTTTGCCTTATTTATTCACAGAAACTGCACTATGTTAATGAATTTTTCTTCTAAGATTGGTTTAATTGAAACCAGTACTTCCTGGGAAGAAGGAAGTCTCCTTTGAGACTTGGAAGTACTACAACCATCTTTCTTACCATCCCAAACCCTTTTTCTTAGGAAATCTGGACTGCTGTACAGATCAGGAAGGAATTCTATAGAAGCAAACACCAAAATGGTACTGGTGAGACTCCAGTATATAAATGGAGATAAATGGCAGTTTTATTGAACTGTAAGAAGTAGTGGTGCTTCTGAAAGCTTGCTGTGTCTGTCTTTTTCTAACTGGTTCCTGTGTCAGAAGCTGTGAGGGTCTGTGTTAGAACCACGATATTGCAGATATTCCTGTAGGAGGAGCTGAAAATTTAAATCACCTCACAGACGTAAAGCTCTCAAGTAAAGCACACCAGTGTACCAGTTTCACACAAAATTAAAGCACATTCCATTATGACTGGGAAACTGCATAGAAAGTGTTATGAATAACAAGATAATATGCTCTAAAACTGCTCAAAAGCATGCTTGTTTAAAAGCTGCTTAGCCATTATTTCCATGTTTGGCTTACAGCACTTCAAAGAATCATTAGGAAGACATCCAAGAAATTAGATCTGCTCTATCTTTAGAAACAGACATTTCTTAAATGTTTGATATCCCTCAGGCTGTTGGGAGAAATTATACTTTGGCATAAAATCACTGCTAGAGCATTTCAGGTGAATTGGCAATAACAGATAAGAGGGAGGAGTAAGACAAAGAAGTTAAATTGTGACTGAGGGATGGTAGATTTCTAGCTCTGTGTTAGCCTGGGCAACCTTGGACACATGCAATCACAATTTCATCCTATTTGAGGTCTTACCTCTTCTGCATGGACTTGAAAGAAGCGGAAGTGCTGGCACTTTACATTCTCCTGAAGTTATCTACCTGCTTTTGTTCTGCAAGATTTTAGAACAATCCTGAGAGCTCATGTGTTGTGTTGATCAGCAGAGTTGATGAACAGTGTTGTAACCCAATTCCAAATGCTCCGTATCCTCTGGGCATGGGGGAGGAAGGGCCAAGGGGCCTGGTCAAGGATGTGTCATCAAAGCAGCTACAATTAAAGAAGCCAGCTGTGGGCAAGAGCTCCTTAAGCTGTTGGATGAACAGGTGGCGCCTACCAGAGGCAAAAGGCAGCACTTCCAGAGGTGCAGCATTTTAAGTTGCCAGCGAGATATACTCAACATGAACAAACAATCCTTGCTGTGATTTGTTAGATCCCCTGTAGAGCCACTGACTCTTCTCTAAAGGATGCACTATCTGAAATAAAATCATCTGTACAGATTAGTGAAAGCTAGAGAAATGGTTATTTTTACTTACTAGAATTTACGCATTAGGGCAACACTAGAACATTTGGATTAAGAGTAGAGTAGAGAACCACCTTATTTTAAGATTGTTTTACTTGATGGAAAATTGCTACTTATTTTCCAGTGAAAAGTGATAAGTCTGTCAAGGATTGTTCCTTTTTAACTTCACAGAAATGCAAGTAGGAAACAGTCTTGAAAACTATGTTGTAGCTGGTAGTTTGGGCTTGCTTTTTTTTATATATTTGCTTTTAGTTGGTACATGTGAATTTAAATTTTAGTAATGATAATGTTGTGGGAATGTGACAGCAAGAGCAAACAGAAGCCTGATGTAGCTGAAGATGAGTGATTTGTGTAGCTAATAATTAGACATTCTGTTAGTTAAACAGTGTGGTCAAGGTACAGCACATAGATAAAATACAATCACATGTAACTAAGTGATTCTCTGGAGCTTGCTCTAGGCTGATGCTCATTATCACCAACGCTTAGCAACTGTTTGCTTCACAGTGTGAGAGGTGGAAAAGGATTAACTCTAATAAGCCGAAGCCTGACTGGAAAATTAATGCTTTAAGAAACTAATTCTAAATCTCTTGATTTTTTCTCCCTTGATGAAGCTGAGGCTAGCCATGTGGAGTAGCATGTAGACTAAAAGCTCTCTGGGTCCCTCTACCACCTGGCTGAAGTTGCCTGGAAGTAGATTCCATGTGAGCCAGTCCAGTCCAGCCCAGCTCTGGACTTTTAAGGCCTATATTCTCTACCCACCCTGTCCTTTTCTTTAAAAAGATTTCACTGTAACCTCTGTTAGGGGAATCTGGTAAAAATGGCTAATATTAATAGCAACCTGTCCCACCTCAGTGCAGTCTCATGACAGAAGAGGACTGTGCAGAAGTATAAAAGGAATTTAAATGTGTTTACTGGTTAGAAAGATGTCTTTGGTTTCCTTATTTCTTAAGTTCAATTGTTTTGGCATTACAGCATCTAAATTTTTAGCCAGTCTTTATTAGTAGTGGCCAGACAGAGGAAGGAATAAGAGGAGTTTACTTGAGGTCTCTAGAAATTAAATTTTCAGTCATGAATAGCAGTACCATTTGCCTTGTCACTGATAGCAAGGCCAGGCTATGTCCTTCTAGCAGGAAAGCATGTTCAGAAAGTAAAAACCCAATTTTCTTTTGGTCCCACAGTGCTCAGATGGTTTCAAAATAATTTTCTTGCTGACGACCTTCTCCTGAACACAGACTGAGAATTTTATTATGTTGGAAGGGATCAGGGAAGGGACTTACTTGGAAGGCTGGGTAAGGATGAGAGCTTCCTGAGGAAGGAAGCAGAAAGGCCTACAGATAGCAGTTATCTCAGAGGGTGATATTCTGTTGCAACAAGTCAGAATTCATGTCCCAACAACTGCACTTTCTGTTTTAACTGGCTTCATTACCTATTCCAATTTTGCTGACTTGCTGGGTTTCTACAAACTACACTGGCTCCCATTAGGTTTTAATTTCCATATCCATGTGGGATTCCCTTTCAGTCTGTGGGAGTGAGATTGTCTGTTCTGTCTGGCACCTTCAGCAGCTCTGGTCTCAATGACAGGCACAGCTCCTGGGGACCCTCTCACTCATTGCAGCAGTAAAAAGAAATTGTTTCATTTCATACCCCTGTATCTCCACCAGCTGTGGCTAAGTACTCTTCTTGTCCAGTAATTTTTCTTGCATTGCTCTGTCTTTTTCTCTCACTCCTTTCAGAATTTATAAATAAGTTTCTGAGTGTCAGGTTTCCCATTTGGAAAGAAAGTAAAAGGAAGGTTCTTGGCAACATTTTTTGTCCTGGGGTCTGTTTATCTCAGATTATACCTAAATTTCATTCCCATTCTCTAAGAAAAAAGGGGGACCCACCATACAAGCTAGTCTTATGTCTGCCTACATATTACCACGTATATATTGATTGATAATATCTGCACCCAGACCTCTTCAGTCTGTCTAACATCCACCCAACAAGCCTAGGCTGTGTTGCCCTGAGGTGACCACATGTTACTTTCTTAAAAGCAGTGCGACTTTAACTATCAGATCACTGCTCTTCTGCTCTCTAGCATTAATTATGTCTGTCTGCAACTGTCCTCCTTCTGAAAGAGTTATTCTCAAAATGATGTTCTGTGCATCTGAAAATGGGGTTTTGGTGGCAGTGTGTGCAGAGTTCCTGTGACAGATTTTGTACATGCATGGTTGTCTTTAAGAACACCTTTGAGTCGCAATCTTTATTACTAGCTATTAAGTAACTTCCTGCATGGCAATTCTGTCACTGTAACTGAGTTTGGTTAACATGCTTATATTTCTCCAAATAATCTTATTTCAGCTAAATGTGTCTTTTATCCCAAATAGTAAGTATTCCTTTGTGAAGTGAGCTAACAATGCTTCATTTGTAACAGAGAAGTTAATGGGAACCCGAATGTAATAAGGGTTAGTGACCTGAAATTTTTCTATTCTGTGAATACCTCGGTCTCAAGCAGGTTCAGCTGTAATTATTTTAGCTAGGTAGAGAGAAATCAGTTCCATCAGAGGCAAAACATTACCAGTTACGAAATGAGATCTGTACGTACAGACACTCTGTGTTCGTGTCACTGCATGGGGGATTGAGTACAGAGGAGATTAACGTTCAATCTTGGTTAATAATCCCTGTCTTTTATGATAAAAAGAAAAAAAATAATGATTATGAGGCTTTCTAAAATTATGGCATGAAGGCAGCTGCCTGAGCCTGGATAATGAAAATCTGAACTGTCTGTATGAGCCAGGGACAATATTTAGGTGAAATTCAGCATAGTTACTGAAGGGAGGGAGCTGCAGAATTTGCACAAAATCAGCTTGCAGAGGTTCTTCAGTGCAATGAGAATGGGTTTTTTTATTTCCCTTTCATCATCAGAAGATAGAATATATGCAAAACCTAACATTTCTGCGCAATGAAGATCTAGGGATAGATAATGTGAGCAAAAGAGTTTGTCCTCATGAAGGCTATACCAACATAGCTATATCTTCACACTTTTAGTTCTGCATGTCCCTCTCTAATAAACCCCAAATATTTTGGGGAGAACTAGTCTTCTGTTAGAATCAAGAAAAAAGTAAGTAATCAAAAAAAAAAAAACCAAAAAACCCTGAATAGAAAACCCAGCGTGATGTGACGAAGCTCAAACACTGACCACACTGAAATAACACCCAAGAATCAGAAAACCTGAGGAATGAGAAAGGTTACAGACCAGAAGCTTTGATGTTGTCCTGTTTTGGCTAGATTTTACTGAGTTAAAATACACTTTTCCTCTGGATTGATATTTCACAGATGGGGTCAAAGATACAAACCAAAAAAAGCTCATTTTGTGCCATTTCTTTTCTGTGACTTATATATATATATATTTATTTATATATATTTATATATATTTATATATATGTGTGTTTGTGTATGTGTGTGCGTGTGTGTGAATATTTGAGCAGTGGTCACCCTTGAGTGGTTTTTGAATTTATGTAAAATCTGTATCCTTCCAACGATGTTCCCCAGAGAGAAGATTGAAGGGGGGGGGGGGGGGGGAGAGTATCCCCTTGGTACATTCAGTATTTGCCTCAAACAGAATTTCTTTTAAAAAGGCCGTTGTATACATTTGCTTTCCCAGCTCAGCTAACACTCAGCTCTGCAGGGTGGAACGGGTACTTCCCAATTGCCATGCATCGAAGGAATCCTCTTTCTAGCTGTGCTCCAGGTTGAGTAGGGCAGAAGGAGGCAGTTAAGATGTAATTTCCACCAGTCCTCAAGTCTTAATTTTTCTAATATCCAAGTCATTAAAGTGTTTCATAGCTGCCATTCTTTCATTCCTACAAAGAAATGTAGCTTACACAGACTTATCTGATGAGGATCCGGCTTCCACGTGAAGAAGTTGCTGGGATTTATTAAGCAACAAAGTCACAACAAACATGCCAGCAGTAATTTGGCTACTCCTGTATAATTGCCTTCAGGAATATTCTTTCCTGGCCATTCACTGCAGCATCTGTGTTTGCAGTGGGTTTCTGTGTGCATGGCTGTGGACCAGTATCTGTGCTGCGCTGGGGCCAGTGGAGATAAATTGGGTGTGCAGTCAGCATTACCCCTCTTTGATCTGTGCACAAACACCAGTGAGACATTGTCCCCTCCAGCGCTGTTCCGAGTCACTGCAGCAACATGTGCTGCTGCTGCTGCTTCAGTATCAGCTCCCACTAAAGTCAGAGGGAGTTATTTCATGGACTTCAGGGATCAAATGGAAATAGGAGGGGAAAAAAAAAAAAAAAAGAAAAAAAGAGAGGGAGCAAAGGAATGAGATTGTCTATGGGGTTTTTTCCATCTCACTGATGTGTGACATTTCCATTCTAAGTTTTGATTAAATTTCCCTTAATTAGCCCATTAAGCTAAAGCCACCAAAGCTAATGATTGAAATGTTGGTTAACTGATGATCTTGTTTCAATGGAATTTGAAAGACATCATATTTCTAAATTAATAGTGGCATTAAACTAGAGAAGATAAAATGATGAACTATTTGTTGCAGAAATGCTGGTCTCAAGAGAAGGTTTGTACTGAAACTGCTTTCGTGTTAGCAAAAAATAAGATTAATAGGCAAGCAAAGCAGCACTGATGGTCCTAATACTGTTTAGCATCCACAGAATTTTTGTATTTTGGAGACATTTCTGACATTTTTTTTCATCCCTGGTGAACTTGTGGAAATTTCTCAAGAGTTCTGATCCCAGTGTTCCTGCAGGTGAAATCAGCAAGGCTATCTCTTAACTTGAATGAACTGTAAATAAAAGTAAAAAGCAACATACTGTGTTCTGATACAGATATGTTACATGGCACTCCCTTCAACAACAGAAATACTGGTTTGTATCATGCCTTCAAGGTCTTATGAGCTGAATATTTGATAATTCTCGTAAGAACAAACCTTTATTGACTGAAGAGGCACAACATGAAAAGTGCATCAAAGTGTAACACTTTGGGACATGAACCTTAGGTTCTGCCAAGGAAATTGCCTGAAGACATTTTTAGAAGTGCTTCATTGCCTGGAGGCAGAAAGAAGGTGCATCATAGTCTTTGCAAAAGTATCTGTCTGTTATGGTCCCTGAGCTAAAGTCTGTGATACTGGAGGGAAAAGCTGACAGAGGGTCTTTGTAATTAATTTCACAGCCTCAATTTAACACCTTACAAACATAAATTCGCATCAAAGTATCCTTGTCTCCAAGTGGCATTTAGTGGGCAGCCTGAGGAAATAGGCTGAGGCTCAAATGCACCAGACTTGGTCCCTTCAGTGAAGCACCAATGGTCACTGGGTGCAGGGCACTGATTTTCACACAGAGCCATCTGAAAGACATGCAACTGAACCAGGTTCCACCCTGACTCTTGCTGGGCATTTCAGCAGCACACAACAGAGCAGGAGAAGCTTCTGCTGAGCTACAGTCTGTATTTTACAGCCTGAGGTAGGTGCTGGTTCTCCATAATACACCAGAATGTGACCTGTGGTGCTTTAGGACCTGTTTCACACGCAGTTCAATCTTCTCTGCTGCTGGCATTGAGGCTTGCAGGAAAAAGTAGATCAGAGCCCACTGTGTCTGTCCAACAGCTTTTGTTTAAGTTTTGTATGGCATGTCTCAAACTGAACAGCTTATGTTTATGCTTGAGCTTGTAATTTCATTTGAAGTGTTGTGGGATGTCAGCTGTAGAGCAAATGAGGGAGGGAGGCAGGGGGAGGGCAGTCAATTCAGACAGAAGCCAATTTAATATCCAAGGATTTTATGTTCCCTTCTGTTCTCCTCCTAGACATACCCACAAGGGGTTTCAGGTATCCCAGCTAAGAACTGGGAGACTGCTGGCAGCATCAGGCTGCAGTTGCACTTTTTATGGATTTGGACAGGCTAAAAATATGCTTTTGACTTCAGACTTGGATGGATGGAGCTGCCACCTTTTGAGCTGCTAAAGATGGATCATTTAGCAAGGAAAATTGTGTCTTGCACTTTGGAGTTTCCTTTGATGCTTGGGATACTCTTCCTTCACCATATCCACTATTATATGTGTCAGTCACCTGGTCTTTCATGGCAGCTGCTCATGTCTTTAGAACATAAAAAGTTTTAGAGAAGTCTCTCCATATGTGCAATGCATATCTCCAAGGAGTGAGAAATTTCTGTGTTGGAACATCATTGCTTTTCTTTACCAGAAATAAAGAAGGAGGAACATAGTAACTATATAAATCTTTTCTGTTGTGAATGGATTGTGGTCTTTTCTAAACCCTTTGTACCTTTTGAAGGCGGACAGGAGTTTTTTTCTGGTTTGAGTTTTTGCTTTGGTTGTGTCAGCTTTTCTCACTCTGCCCCCAGCTGTAGCTTAGCAAGATCACCAGTTGCAGAAAATAATGACACTCCAATCTATATATCCTCAAAGTCACAAATATCCCAGGGGTCTGTTTTAGCTTTTGCCAAACCTCACTGTTCCCTCTGGAAAGCTGCCCTGTGTTTGAGAATAATGTGGAAGTTGGTTCCATTTGCTTACAGAGTCAGGAGGCTTAGTCAAAATCCACATTCAAAACACAGGAATATGCTGTCCCACAATAAATTCGCACATGACTAGGGCAGCTTCACTGGAATTTTGGTTTTGAGGTTGGCTTGCTGGTAAATGAGAGGCAGTATTTAAAAACAGTAGGAATCACCAAGTCTAATGTAAGAATGCTAATGACATACACAAAGCTGAGAGAAAATATTTAAGACCCAGTGCCACACAGAAAGGACTAGAGTCTGTGAGAAGAAAAAATTCCGCCGGTGTTTAGATCCTTGCTGCAAGGAAGAGACAGGATTTCTAAAGCCTTTCAAAATAAATAGGGCTGCTCCTCAAAAATACCTTGTCCTGTCACCATTTACTTGTCTAAACTAAAACACCTGCAAGAATTCACATTCTGACTGAACATTTATCTCTAAAAGATAGACCAAGAAGCACCAGCAATAGATCTACATTAAAGAGACCCACAAATGTTTTAACTTCTGCTGGCATAAAACATCAAGATACAACAGAGAATTAGGTTTAAATATTATTTTGTATTCACTTGCAGCTTGTTCTACATCATGTGATCACTTCATGTTTTTTATAGTCTCTGAGCATTGGATCTGACTGCTGGGCTATGGTTGGCTGCTTTCAGAAATTGTTCTCTTTCCCAAGCAGAGTATTATGATTTTATGTGGCAGATATGCATTGAGAGAACATGAACTTGCTAAGCTAAGAGAACACCTAAATCCATGAGTACACAAAATTAACGCGTGGCCAATATGCTGTCAGATTTGAAGTATTTGGTTGTGGGTAATTTTTACTCTTCCTGTTGACTTGTAATATCACTGAGGGTGAATTTACAGTGATCTGTCTTCTGGAAATGTAAGACTGGCATAACTTCCTGGCAAAAGCCAGCTTTCCTTAAATCAGGAAGTGATTTATGGCGAACCTACTCAGCTTCTATAAGGAGAAAATGAGTTCTGCTCTTCCTGTGGACTACATAGTGTCAGTTCTCTCTTTTGTGACTGCCAGGGCTGTTAAGATATCCTTTGCTTCCTACAGAGTGCATCCACACCAAATACTTTCTAAAATGGTTTCAGTCTTTGATTGCCAGTTTCTTTTAGGAACTCCAAATTACTTCAGGAGCCCTGCCTACTTATGTTTTCTAAACACTTTAGGGTGTAAGTCACTTGTGAGAACAAAACCGATTAGGGGTCTGTTTGGTTGGCTGGTTTTTTATTTGTGCTTGAATCCAGGGGATTTTGTGTTCTTCCAACATGCATACACACAGTTCTGCTTCCTTCAGGCTGTTTGTCTGGAGGGAAGAGGGGCAATATTCTCTTATTCTGTCCACCTCTGTATAGCTCCCCTCCTCAGAACATGTTTTCTAGTTAGGAGTGAGGATACTTTCTCTATGAATTTAATATTTTAATATGTGAAAAGTTTTTCTCCACCATTCAGAAACTCCTTTAATTGTGAAGAGCTCTGAATCTCATGTTTTTTTGCAGAATTTAATCCCATTTTTTCCAATCTCTGCAGGTTTTGGTTTCAGATCACTGCTTCATGGGAAGAAGGCTCTGATGCCATTATTGCTTTTGACAATGTCTCCCTTAGTCTGGACTGTTATTTAACAAGTAAGTTTTCCTTTTATCTGCAAGTGACTTGTCTTTTATTTGCCGTGTCATTGAAATTTGGAAACTGTGGGGAATGGGCTGGGTGTCACTATCTTGAAAAGACTCATGAAAGGTAAAGGCCTGTGTCAGAAATCACTGTGCACAGGCAGAGGACCCCATTCCGGTGCACCCTTACTGGTGGGGCTGGGTGAGGAATGGGTTCCCATTTTGGCATAAGTGAGTAGTGAGATGTAGGGTGTGAGAAATCAGCTTCCGGCTGAGGCAGAACCATCACCTATCCAGCCAGGCTGATGCAGAAGCCAGTCTGTGATTATAGATTTCCACATGACCTGGTTTGCTGGGTGACAGTTATCAAAATGAATGACAGTTGGACACTGGCTGGGAAAAGACAGGCATCCTGTGATTGACACTAACTTTGCAATAACATTGGGCACAATACTCCAGTTAAATTAGAACAAGGTTATTTTATTTAGACTGACATGCATTTAAGTCTGAATCACAAACTAGGATCTTCACACTCTACTGCTCTGGGGAAAAATTTGGATTCTGATCCTGGCTTTGTGATTGACTGGACTCTAGAATATACCCGGTCTATACCTCTGATGCCACATGTAGATTTTTATTAAACATTTGTGTCTGACTCATCTTTCATAATCTCACACGTGGTGAATTGCTTAATTTGTAAATGCGTTCAATGATCTGTCACTCTGTACCTCAGACCAACAAATTACATGAGGGCTGGAGAATTTCTGCTCTGAACAAATTAAACTTCTGCCTTGGGCTGAGCAACAGAACTTAAGTGCTTCCTTTCTTTTCCTATGCTTGAAGCTGTGACCTCTGTAGCCCTGTTCAGACTGAAAACCTCTAAGCCACTTCTGCAGTCAGAGTGTTTCATCTGCTTTGTGTTATGCTAATTTGCATTGCCTGGGGCATGAATCTCTTCATTTATGCAGTAATACCTCTTGGTTTCTGTGCCTAAGTACAATATACCTCAAGTTCCCATACTCAAAAAGATCTTAAAATTAGGATAGATTTAAAGAAAATTCCGTGTACTTTTACTGGCTAAAAAAATTTTATAACCATTGCTAAAGATTGTATTCTGTATTTATGCTTTGTCTTCATTCAGTTAATGTTTTGCCTACCACTCATTCCTGTTTATTTTCCTTTTGTCTCAGTTCTGTAACAACAATGGAAAGTAAATCTGCCCATTTCTTTTAATAATGTTATATCCTGTGACTGCAGGCTCTTATTCTCAGCACAGAAGTCTGCAGCCCTTATTTTAGCTTCAATTTTGGATTACATACTGACTCAGTCCCCCTCAGCTATAAACCAATCTGTGATTTCTTGTTTCCTAGTCAGTGGAGAGAAGACACCTCGAGGTACTGCTCCAGACTCAAGCAATTTGCTCACCAGTAGAGGTGGCCAGAAGAAGTTTGGATGGGAACAAAAGCTCCTGGGAAATCTCCAGCTCAGCAGTGCCCCCTTTTCTGATCCAGCAGGTAACTGTGGAGTCTGAGAAGCATCATCAGATAGGAGAAATTCCCAACTAGCACAGATTTCATTTAGATTTGGCTAAACGCAATTTTTTCCCCCCAAAGCCTTTGTTTAGAGCTTTTCCCAAGTCCCTTACAAATAAATCAAAACATGCTCTAAAAAGAAATTACCTTTAGCTGCTGCCTGTATCTTGGATTTAACTGTAACAGACTGTGAGCTGATGGAAGAACCAGAGGGGGCCGCTTGAAGTAAAACATGGGTTTAAACTGTAAGAAAAGTGTGTTTGGTGTCATGGTCATCTAAAAATTGGCAGGAATCAAAGTGAAATGTCCAAATTGACTGAGTTTAGCATTTGTTAACCTGAACAACCAACTCTAGTTAATACAGACTTGGTTTGAATTAACATAGCCTCACTTTTTCAGTAAATATTTGTTGTCCATTTGAAATTACAGCATTGGACTTAGTTAGAAATGTCAGTCTCATATGTTCCTGTTGCTTTATTCTCCCCTACCCTTCAGCTCCTCTTTCCAACCTAACTGTAATGGTGTGAAAATAGATGCAAGAGTTCCCTTCCCTGCCTTCGCCCTCCCACCACTGTCTCCCAAATGTTTCCTCTCCCAGGCTTCCCCACATATTCACAATATCTGTTCTGGGCCTTAAAGGTGCATTTGCATTTGAATCTGCTTCCTTCCCTCCTCCTTGCTTGCCTCTCTTCCTGAAATGGTAAAGCATCCACAGCCTCCAGACTACCTGGGGCAGGAGGGCTGACCATGGAAGTGAGGAGTAGCTACCGGAGAGACAAGCGCGCATTACAGCTGCAGCCCTCAGCACTGTGTGCAGCTGTTTCTCCTCACTTAGGACCAGCTACTTACCTGCCAATTTGAAATACCACCCCTCTTAAGCTAGAGAGCAGGCTTGATATATGCTTCCTTTGCTGTCAGTAAGCCTAGGGATTTGTTCTTGTTGCCTCTATCTCTCCCACTCTTCCACCTAAGAAAAGTTCTTTGGATCTGCTCTTTTCTAGGCTGTATTTCACTTTGTTACCTGCAGTGTTCTGTTGAGGTGCACCAACTAATGGTGTTAGCTCCAATGCTGACATGCAGCATGGTCAGTGTGGCCAAAAGCCACACACAGCCTTCAAAGCCTCCCTGAAAAGCTGGATCCATGAGCCCACTCCGTGCTGCCACTGCCTGAGCTCTGTTGTGAAGTGAGGGGACAGCCGGCAGGGTCAGCTGAGTTGCCATCACATGGAGTTTACTGATATTTTATGTCCTGAGCATCACACAGCAAGAAAAGTGCAGAAGCACTGCTCCCTTAAGGGAGCAAGAAAGAGGCAATGAGCCCGAAGGAGAGGATGCTGGGCTGGGTGAAGCTGCACTCCAGCTATAAAGGTTGTGTTTAGCTCTATTATGGATGCTGTGTGTGAGCTTGGGCTGTCACAAAGGTATAATTTACCAAAGGATCTTTATATGTTCACTTTCAAGATCCTTTGAAGTCCTCCCTTCAATATCTATATCTCTGCTTCCTGCCTGTAAGTGGAGTTGTCTTTTAAGTGCTCTCAGTATTGCCCTTTGGGTCAGTGATCTCATGGTAGGATCCATAGGCAGGTGTAGATTATGGATTTCTGGCTGACTTTCTGTAGGTGGTGATGTAGTTTCCTAAGGCAGCTATACATTTCCTTCCAGGGTACCTACTGTTTCAGCAACAGAAAAAAAAATTAGATTTTAGATGCAAAGTTAATGTAAAGTGTGCATGGGCTGAAAACCTTGAGACTGTAAATTTTTTTAGGAATTTTGTTATCTTCTACTTCTCACTAGACTTGACGTCATCTAACTCTTCTTCTCCCTGTCCTATCTGAAAAATTCAGTTTAAAGAGAGGCTTGGATGGTAGAAATAAAGGGAATCAGATTGCATGAGGGTAGAAGAGAAGGTCATTGAGGTACTTTGAGCAATTAAAATAATTTGTGATGACCTTGGGGTGAAAATTCAAGGCAATTCCAATCTAAAACAGCTTGCCTATTTTCTGGGCTTTATCCTTGGTCTTGTTCATATTCTGTCTAAAATTGTCTCTAGCCCTTGGGGTTTGAAATTACTTCTACAGCAATTTTCTTCCCTTGTGCCCTCAGAGTAGACAGGGCAGAAACAGAGAAGCTGAATAGCAGCATCTTGCAATGAAAGTCATTGCATTTCTGAGGGTCTCAGCAGCACCAAATCCCCTTTTTCCATTGTGTTGCTGAGCCCCTGCTTGCTGTCAGGAAACACTGCAGATGCTTGTTTGGTCCCTGGGCTATGTATTTTACCCGGCTTTAATCTTGTTTCTTTCTGCATCCCGTTATGCATTTAAGAAACCTCGGGCTGAGTCTGTCAAGGCCTTTCCTTTGATGGCACATATTTACTGTTGTGTGAGTGAACCAACAGCATCAGCACCACCCTGAAGCCCCAAAGACTGCACTGACCAATATGAGCTCAGCTAAAAGTAATTACAGTTAATAGGATCTTTGACTTGTGTGATGGATCACATACTCTAATATTTCCTTCTTAAGAAATCTTACTAAAACAAAGAACTGTGTTCCTAAAGCTGATGAGACAACAGGATAATAAAATGCCCTCCCAAAGTCCCCAAGGCAGCTCAGCCTTCGCAGCAGGAGCTACAGTCTGAAAGACAGGTAGCACTTAGTTTACACAACATTAAATCCAAAGAAGCTCAGTTGTTTTCAAGGGCATGGGCCCTCCACTTGCTCCTTTGTATCTGAGCACAACCTCTTATACACACCTGCTGCTTTTGCCCCAGGCTGGAAATCCATTTTCAGCAGAAGTGATGGCTGGCACCACCAGCCCCCCTGTCCTCTCTGTTCTCAGGCCCTGTACCTACTGACTTACTTCTTCAGCCTTGCCACTGTTGGTCATGGCTCAGAGTGCCTCCAAGTCATGCACACTGGAGAGTCAAAATACATAATACAGCCACACTGTATCAAACATCCTAAAGCTTCCAGAAACGTGTTACCCACTGTAGTCTGTCACACCTGGGATAATGAACACACTGGGTAGAGTAAGACCTGAAATGTCTACAACTAATGCAGTGTTGTTACTCTCTCAAGTTTCTTGATGACCAGGACCAGCACAGAAAAATTCCTGTGGTTTTCAAATCACAGTTTCTTGCAGTGCAAGGTGGCCATTAGATAGATGTTCACAGGGCAATGCAAATGCTTTCCTTTTCAATTAACTAGTGATGTGTTATTTACTGGAATACCAGCTTCTTGCTGAAGGGTTGCAGGTGAAACTTGATCGTAGAAGCAGCCTGGAAAAAGAGTTGTGACAAGATCTGCATATACCAAAAGATTGAATCAGCATTAATGGAACCAGGATTTTTCATTGAGATAGTTAAATCTGTACAAAAGGCTGAGTGCTGTTTATTCTGTTGTAAACCGAGGCTTACTTTGGCTTTGGTTTGAAATTGGTTAGGAATTAGTTTAAGTAAAACTGAAAGCTTCTCAAACCATACTATCATTCAACTACCAATTAAAAAGTCAATTTATATCAAACCAATGCAATTTCCTTTTATACACAAAGCTAGAATATGGGAAATTCAGGCATATAAAGATACAGTGATCAGTAATGAGAAACTCGAGGTAAACAAATTGCTATCACAGAAGCTGAAGGAGACAAAATAGGATTCTCAGTAGGCAAAAGGAGATAACAAGACACAGAGCAATCAAGCTTTAATTAAAGATTTCTGGTGCTTCTGAATAGGCTTTAAATACCATGAGGACAGACTCTCTTTTGATGTTTCAGCTTCTCTTCTGTCCCACTGAAAACTTATTTGTGTCAGGGCACACAGCACAAAAATGGCATGTTATGCAATATGCAAAAATATTAACCTTTTTCCCCCTCAAATCTTGCATTGTTTTGTCCCTTCTGCTCTGCATATCCACCAGACATTGGGCAACTCTGGTTTCTTGGATGGAAACTGTCACCAAATAATTTTCTCACACACACTGGGTTACTGTTTTCCTCCACTGTCTTCTCCACAGCATTTAGTGGTTGCACAGATTTAGTGTTTTCTACCAGCGAAAGTTCTGTTTTGAGTACATCCATGGCTGTTTCTCGAAAGAACTCTCAGTCACATTACTTAATCAGATGAAGGAGCTGAAAGGGACAGTGGAGCAAGTATTAAGTAAAAAAAAATTACATTTGGTTGCTCTTTGTATGCAATTATACTAACTGAACTGTTGGTATAATGCAATAAAGGTATCTGCAGAATGGTATTTTTGTATTATGCAACAATTAACACAGTGAATAACAGCCCAGTGCCCTCCCCCCAACAAAAGCAACATTCTGAACAGTAATGGAAATGTTTGGACACAACAGTGGGATCTCACAACATGTAGGTATGAATTTCTTTATTGCAGTGTTTACACTTGCTTTCTCTGTAGGATTGAAAATAGCAACTGTGCAATACTGAAAATCAGCATGCAACCAGATGCAACCTAGCAAAGTTGTATTGGCATAATTGCTCTCTAGAGTTAATTATGCGCTTGAAATAAGCAGGGCAATTCACAGGTTTCAGACCTACATTTCAAAGCTGCTCACTCTTAAGAACAGCAGTTTAAATTGCACAGAAACTGCTATAAACCTCAGAAAATGTTTTAAAATATTTTTTCTGCCTCCACCCAGCTTGGTCTTTGTTATCCAACATGCATTTCTACTATCCTTTGTAATTATGAACAAAACGAAATTCAAATAATTTGGTAGCATGTATCACTTAACACCCTTTATGGAACTTTTATGTTTCACTCCCTGAAACTTACCCTCTTACACTGACCACAATTTCCTACAAGAATGCCCTGATAGCGTTTCCTATTTATAAACACTTAAGAAAATTCTAAAGCATGAGTCAAGCTTTTCAGTATTTCTTTGAAATTATATTCAGGATTGATGTGACATATTTGTCATCACTGCAGATATTCTTCCTGTTGAACTGAAAGACATATACAAGTCTTCTACTGCTGCCCTTATCTAGAAAATAGAGAGAGAAATAATAACTCCAGAAAGAGTGGAAAAGCTGACCTCTCTCAGCCTAGCCATACCTCAGCAACTGGTTCTCATATTGCTGGCAAGACTCACTAATTTCTATGATCATATTATATCCCCTTAATACCATTTTGTAGACGCACTTAACAGGCAGGGGACTGTGATTGTGAGCACAACCTAGTTCTGCCATTTACCATCATCTTTCAACCCCTTGCCCCATTAATCTCTGGCAAATTCAATCCTGGGAAAGGTAATAATCTCCAATTACTGCTCACAGAACACTGTTAAATGGCAGAACCCAAAGCAAAATTGAAATCCTCACCTCACTGAGCATGTTTCTTATATATGCTTGTAGTGTATTTTGCCTGCAGGTTTCCAGCACAGGCCAACCCTGGAATTATTGGTAATGCATAAATGAAATTGCTCATGCACCGAGTAAAATCTACAGCTCTCCACGCAGCCTGTGGTGCCAGAGGGAGCCAAATGTTAGTGAAGATTATGGTGAGCCTCTGATTTCCCGTATTGGCCAAATATTGCTAGGCAAAGGAAGCTTATGGAAGTTTTTACAAATAGATGAAGCAAACATTCCACTTGTTCATGGCATCAAGTTTGATGACATCTGCCTGAGAAGAAGAGATAAAATGAACTCTCTGAGGAAGAATTAATTGCATCCAGAAGTTTAGCCATTGGGGTTCTTATGCTTCTGAAGCATGAGAATTTATAGCCCTTTATTAATGTGAATTTTTACTCCATTGGAAGTAGGAATAGCCTTTTGGTCTGAATAGAAATTGTCACAGCAAGTTACACAAACTGTCTACACATTGTTTTAAAGCACTGATTCATTTCACTAGCATGTTACTCTAGATTCCAAAATAAGCCAAGTACCATGGTGCTTGGTTGGCAATGAGCTTAAACTAGGTTCAAACCAGCTTGATTTGACAAATGCCAGTAAATACGTTTAGCCCCTTGAGGTATACCCAGAGTGCCTCTGTCTGTTTTGGGGCATGGAGTTTGTGTGCTGTACGTATGCCAGTGAAATTGCTTTCTATGTTAGAAGTACAAATGTGCCTTAGGCTTTGCTACACAGTTTTATCTTCAGTGTTGCTGGTTGTTATTTGCAACAGTGCCTGCAGCAGTACTGCCTCGGGCTGCACATAGTATCAGAGCTTCAAACAAATTAGTCATTTTAAGTCTTGTGGGGTTTTGTTCATTTTGGTTTCCAAGAGCAGGACATCACTCCCCTTTTGCTGTGGTTGAAATCCAGTACCTTGATTGCTGTGCGTGTCATGTATCTAGACAAACTGTGAAACCTAGAATTTCTGCTGTGCAAAAGGATGAGCAACTGTGTGTGTAAATATATCAATCAGTGAATTCATTATGGAAAGAAAAGTTTTGAATAAAGAAAGTTTTTTTCAATTGTTTGAATAGAGCCAAAAAGACATTTTTTGCAAAATGTTGCTCCTGGTATCTTGTCAATGTGCTGGGGAGCTTGCCAGGGAGTAGGAGGGCAGGTGAATGGATGAACAGGCAGAAACTTAATGTTTCCTCTGCTATGTTTCTTTTAAAAGGGAGAATTCTATCAATTTGAACTGATGTATAAATTATTCACTGAAATGAAGTGCCCCAATCTGAATATCACTGTGATCTCCACTTCTGTTGTTGGGGGTTTTTTGTTGGATTTTTTCCCTCCACCTCAAACAGAGATTTCCATTTTTTAAATCTGGCTAGCATCTTGCTACTGCCAATGACAGAATATATAGGGACCCTACATTAAACTACTTGGGTTTTTGTCATGGGAATATCCGGCTGTTTCTAGACACTGGATATCTGTAACTTGTGTGAAGTTGAACAGAATTCCACAATCTGCTTGTTTTTTGGGGGAGGTTTACCTGAAAAGTCATGCTGTTTTTCCCCCTGTGTGTGAGGTGCTGGCAGTGTTATCCTGCCATGCACTGCAAAAGGAAGGAAGGATGTGCTGTGCACTATGCAGTGGACCACAGTTATTCACAGATGGAAAAAATTTATGCTTCTCACCAAGCTACTTAAGGGTTTTCAGTGCTGCTGCTTTAGTCTTTGGAGATCAAAATAATGCTTCAAACTGAATTACTGTAAACTGCTGTGGCATACAGCAGCCTGTAGGAATGCTCTCTCCAAGCTCATAAGACATGCTGCAGTCATTTCTAGAATCAAGAGAAAATCAATATGTTGCAGGGAGTGAAATCTTACTTTTAAAAAAGCAGTGGTGGGTTATAAAGGCAGGCAGTACTCTGTTTTCCTATTGGGTAAGTGGTTTCAGATCTTGGGCTGCTGTTACATCTGCCCACTGAGGATTGCCTTTGTGAAACATGTAAAGGGGAGAGGGAGGAGGGAGTGGAGGGGGTTTAGTCTGTATCCAGAATTGTAACTAAGATCCATCTGTCCTAATTATCTTGAAATGAGGTGCGACTTCTTCCTCTATCATATTACATCCCATTTAATTCAGTGACAAAGCTGTTCCATGTTGGACTGGCTTCCAGTATTTATAAACAGGCGTAGAAGAGCTGTTTGCATATCAGTGCAGCAATGACAAATGAGGAGGTCATGCAACACATGGCTGTAGGTTTTACTAAAATCCCTCCTGGTCTAAATCAGGTGCAGTCTCTCCATGGACTTCACTTGGGCCAGACTTCCTCCTGCAAAGATCACTGCCCAGCTCTTCTAGTTCTGAAACACATATTTTCCTGTCCTTGTCTACCATCTACTGAATAAAGCAAATAAATATTCTTGCTAGCACTGGCTGCAGCAGCTGCATAGACAATCTTGTGTACATGACTGTATCCATTACCACAGGACCACTTTAGAAATCCAAGATACCACTTCCTGTGCTCAGTCGTCTCCAAGCTCCTTGCATCATACTCCCTGGCACAACATATCTGTGGTTTTCCATTCCCCATTCTCTCAAGCTCTGAAAAACTGGATTCTAAAATCTTAGTGCAGATTGACTAATCTCAAATTGCCAGCAATGTTTGCCTTGATTCTGATACTGGCTCTACATTGGAAGCGAGCCCTCTCGAGTCAACTTTAAAGGCAGAAAATGCAAAAGCTGTTCTGGTTACTTCAGTTCAGAGTCTGAAGGCATAAGGTCTACAGCAGAAGGACATTCTCCTTCTGTTACACCAGGGCTTTTAAGGAACCAGAGGGCCATTTCAAAGCATTTTGGAATAAGATGTAGTTCACTGATCCCCAGCCCCCAGAAGCCAGTGGAGCCAAAAGCAGGCAGCTTCAGGTCCAGCTGTGCTGTGTGTTATATGTGGAATCATCTAGAGATAAGTTTGCCAAGGTTAGGTAGGCAGATATCTAAGGAATGAGTATTATTTCAAGGGACTAAATCAGAAATGTAAAGCTTAACCATAGCAGCAGTCTGCACGTGCTGCGGTCAGTCCTAGGTTTTATCACTTCCAGTTTTCAATTTTTATTCTCTCATGTTTTGGGCTTATTGTCCCCTTGAAGGTCACCCTCATCTACCTTTGGGAACATGTTTGATATTTCACTGGAGACATCCAAATGGTTTCTTATTGTTCCATTTACCTGCCTGCTTTACTAAACATATGTTTCAGTGCAGGTGGCTAAGCCCACTGGGGTATTGCAATGTTAAATCACTGTGATAGCTGACAGAATTCCAGTTAGTGTGAGATTTTCCTTTGGGTTTGGGGTGCGTTTTGCAAGGATAAACACGAGTAACTTCTGGTGCCAGACTATTCAGAGCTACTGAAGTATTTTGCTTTAGTAACTTCTAGACCTTTTTTCCTTAGGCGCCTTTACCTTCTTACCTGTTGTTTTGTGGGGGTGCATCAGAAGCAAAGGAGGAGAGGGAAATTCTTCCATTTGCTGTCTAATCATTTTAAGATTTCATACTGCCACCCACTGCAGAAGGATTCGAGAAATAAGTGAAATTATTAAGTCAATGAAACAAGACAAAATCTGTAGAGGACCCTTGTGGGGGAGTTTTGAGGAGGGCTGGTGGAGATTTTTCAGTAAAAGAGGATTATTCTCTCAGCAGTATTTAGATTGGGAAATTTTCTTACAGAGTGGTAGTTTCGCACAACACTGTATTACCAATATTTTTCAGAAATACTGGTCGCTTTATTTCTTAAAGTTCTGTCAAATTCTTTGATCCATTTCATTCACTGAACTTTTCTTGTATGAAGGTATTTACCTCATCTTTTGGTTTAGTTTGTGAAAAGGTAATTCAGACATTTTTTTCTGGCTGAATTACCAGAATTCTTGTATTTCTGGAGGGTGAACCTCTCTAGTAACAGTAATGGTAAAAGTTTTGTCCTTGCTCATCCAGACACATGCAGACCATCATTTCTAGACCACATCAGCTTAGGCAACAGCTCTGAATTCCAAGGAGCAGGTCGAGCTACTCACAGAACATCCTAAGTTGGAAGGGATCTGCAAGGATCATTGAGTCCAACTCCTGGACATTGAGTCCAATTAATGCCCTATCTGGACTAATTAGTATCACCACTGATGGAATCTGCATGTGTGGCATTTCTTTTGTGGAAGCTGGTGGAGGAATGGTGCCCTTTGAAAAGGCCATATGGAAGGCTGACTGAACCAACATCATTTGTAGAAAAAACTTCAGATGTATTCCAAATCATTTATGATTGGGCAGTAGAATGCCCAATGGCAGTAGAACTGCCTAATGGAGTTTATTAGATTGTGTATATTAGATTATTAATAAGTATGTTTGATAAATCATGTCACATTCACAAAAAAATGCTTTGTCTGCTTCTTTACCATCTAGATCTTAGTTTTGATTATATATGAAGTATTTCCTGATATACTAGAAAATAGGACAAGGTGGGTTTTACAAGAGCATTATGGTCTTGAGACTACAATGCCCCTAAACTGAGTCTTTAAGGAAAAGACCATAATTGTCACCATCATGTATTCAAATTTTTAAAGTTAGATTTTTTGAGACAAAAATTAGAAAAGCCTTGTTCTAGAAATCTATTTGTACAGGATTAATACTTCCAATTGATGGAAATGGTTGTAATAGGGAGGCACTGATTTACACGCACAGTCTGGCCTAGAAAATGCAGAGCTGGATGCTTGTTTTGCAGGCCTCAGTCAGGTGTTTTGCTTTCTGAAGCTTGATTTGAGTCTCCTGTGACCAAATAATTGTTCAAAATGCAATTAATCTATTGTTATGTTTTAATCACTGTGATGGTGTTGTATTTACATTTGTACAATACAATTACAATATTTGTATTTAGGTCTTTATATAATTTACAGTTACTTTCCTATTTAAAATAAATACAATAACTAAATGTCTCTAGAAACTGAAAAGGCTAGAATGCACCAGCCTTGAGATTATGAATGAGCACTTAACAGCCCAGAGAGCAGAGCCTGAAACTGGGAGGACTCTGTTGGATTTTTCTCTGCTCTGTGTGCTTTGCCTTGTTGAGCCTTAGGAAAAATAAGCTATATTTATTGCTGTGATAGATTTCTGGAGATGTTGATGAAAAGCTGTCAAATACTGAGATACACAGAACTATGAGACTTTTAAAATAATTCTGTGGATATTTGTTAAAACCTCAGGGCCAGGTTGTGCTCTTGGTCCAAGAAGCAGAGCAGCTAAAGAGCAGAAGAACTACTTGGTTTTTGGATGTTGGCATCATGCTTTGCCTGTGTCCTCCTTTCAGATCAGTGGTTGTTCACAACCTGTGGTGCCAGTGGACCCTATGGCCCCACACAGAGCCAGTGCAATGATGCCTACAGGAACTCCAAGCTCAGAGTGGTGGTGGGAGCTGAAGGAATTCTCCAAGGCATTCAGATCTGGAGAGTACCAGCAACCAACACATACAGGTAAGGGAACTGTCTCTGGTTGTCGTGGTGTATCTGTGTTTAAAACTACCCAAGCTGCAGGTACACGCTAGGCGTTTTTGAAGTATTACATTCAGAAGTTTGGCCACATCTACTGGGGTTTTACTTATCACTGAGCCTGTGATTTCCAGTCTCTCCCATCTCAGATTTGTTCCCTGGAAGACACAACTACTTTGGTGAATGAGAAGAAACCTACTGAGGCAGGCAAATCTTTAGCCGAAATGGTTACCCTTTGAGAGAACTCTATCAATAGCTGAAAATGAAGCATTTTCATCTCTCCAGACCAAGAAAATACATTTCCCATTTGTCATTCATTGAGCCCTGTGATCAGAATGAGTTTTTCCCACCCTTCACTTGGCGTGGAAGGCACAATCATGTGTCAGCATTTCTTACAGGACAACTTACATCAACCTCTGCTCAGCATCTTCACTTTTTTGACTCTAGACACAACAAGTTGAGCTTGTAAGCCTGGTTTACCACAGTAGAATTGATTTTGGAAGCCAGCCACCTAAATTGTAGGCTCTCTGATACTGAGGGTTCTAACACTTAAATCCCCCTGTGGAGTTACTGTCAAAGAGAGATGATCAGATACGGTTCAATGCTACTTAATCAGATTTTTAGCAATCATTTTTTTCTTTTTGCTCCTGCTGGGCAAAGAAGTACAATCGAAGTCTACTTCACTGTATCTGAATGGTAACTTGAAGCCATCACATGCTTACATTTTGTAAGCAGAGCTGTCAGTTTGAACCAGTGACTGTCTAGTGAAGCTTTTTTATGCAGCATTCCATACTGAAACCAGTGATGATATCTTGGATTTCAAAGCAAAACACTCCATTGAAGGCTTTGAACAAATTTCAGTTACGATTTTTTGATCCCATCTTTTTCTTTTTTTCCTTTATATTGGAAAAGAATGTTAATGTTGAGGCTGGATGTCAGTCTCTAATAGAGGTCTAGGGCAAAGCAGTTTTGAGAAACTGGCTAGGCTAGGCACAAGTTCTGCCTGAGTGCCTATTCCTACAAGGATTGATGGAATGCAAAAAACATTAATGGTATTTTACTCAGCTATCAACAAGGAGTTGCCTGAGGTGAATAGAATTTTTCAAAACCAGCATCCAGTAAATACGGTTATAAAGTACAGCCCAAAAATGAACAGACAAAACAGCCCAAAAGCTTACAGCACTGTCATTTCTTTAATATCAGAGTCCAAGAAGAGCCAGAATTCCTGTGCAACTGTAGCTTACAATCCCTGGGCCCTGCAGGGATAACCTGTCTATTTAAGTCCTATAAATGACCTAACAGACTTTTAGGTTCTGTATAGATAATAGACGTATTATGTCGTACATAACATATATATAAAGGGATGACATTCTCTTCTGCACCTCTTAAGGCTATAGTAGAAAATTCACAGCCTAGGGAAAGCAGGAGGCAATTGTGGGCTTGAATTAACTTGACATCTTCCTGATTCTGGTCTGCTGAAGGGGCAGCAGAGTCCGCCAGCATAGCATAGCCCTAGGAAAATGTCAAGTTGCAATATCAATTCCAGGGCTTCCCAGAGTCTGGACTTACTGCCTGTGTTTAGCTCTGCCCTGCGGTCCTGCTGCAGTGTGGGTCCTGTAAGTTTTCCTGATGGGCACTGCTGAAGCACCTGGCCCAGGGAGGGAACCCTCCTGCTGGCTGCTGGGCTCTGGAGAAAGCTGATGTTCTGCCACATCAGTATGTTTTACACTGTGTAATGTACACTCCTGGTAATTGCTCAAGAAGGATATCAATTTTGTGAACATGAGGCAGAATATGCATTATTAAAATAGAGACAGCTTGTTTTTGCACAAAAAATCTGCCAGCACAAACCAGCCACACCCAGAAAACCCCACCATCTGTGAAAGTCTGAGTAGGCTGCCACACACTGTAGTGCCCACATTTGCAAACTGGAATTTTAGACGCTCTGGTTGGCTCCCATGGAACTTCACGTTATGTAGCAATGAAGTTAAATATTATAAAGGACTATTTTTTGTTTCAGATTTCCTTCTAAGCATTCAGAAGGTCTGGTCATCTAGATCTTATGACCAAGTATGAGAGAAGTGGACTGTGATAAATTACTCATTACCATCCTTTATCCAACTTCTGTCCATTTTTAAAGGAAGAGGCTTAGGTACATTTTGCTGAGTGCCCCATTTGTGGCCACTTCCACTGTCCTCTCTTCTCTATGGTCCCTTCATGTTAAGGTGGCACAAGAACACAGCCCAGTGGTGTACAAAAAAGTGTCATTCTGAGTCAACTAGGCTAGGCACAGCATTTTCTTATACTCTCAAGACTAGCTCCAGTGTTTCCCATAACCTGGATGTTAGAGAGGAACACGTTACCTGCATGTTCTTCTCCAGCCCTAGTTTGCACAGCCTGGTTTGCACTCTGCACATCCTGACCCTCCTGAAGGTGTGGGCTTCTTTTTCAGATCCCATAAGTGTCATAGTAAAAGAAAAGAGGGAAGGTAGTGAAAGGTACTCTGTGTTCTTGCTCTGGATGGGCTGAACCTTTCTTCAGGGGTAATATGGTTAAAAAGCTGCCTTCTTCCTGTAAAAGAAAGATGTTCCTAATGAAAGGGATCCTCTTAAAGTTTGAAGTCAAGATAACTGTTTAAATAGTGACATCCATTTTGAGTAGGGAATGACTGTCACCTGAATATACTGGGTTTTATTTGTCTTCAGGTTTTGAATGAGGTCAGACTGGCTTTCCTGAACCATCTGATATCACTGCTTGTATGCAAAATCTGTTCTTACATGGAAAAGTATGGCCCCTACTGGCAGCCAATTAGCCCTGCCAGCTTGCTGTGCCTGGTAGTGCATCTCATTAGCCATTGCAAAATCTTATAGCAAATCAACTCAGTCTTTAGGTTCATGCAGCATCTGTTCAGGGTGGTCCAGTGCTGTGTCCATCACTTTTCCTGCTGGCTCTGATACAGCCTAACTGAGGACTGATTGCTTTGGTTATCAACAGTGGCATGAACAAAATCTTGTCACATTGCCAGGATCTAATATGCTTTACGAGACACTGCCTGTTTGCAGTGTACTGTTTGCAGAACTTTGCTGGGCAGAGAGTAGACAGGTGCTGGAGGAAAGGAGTTCTTAAAGCACAGCACCTAAGCTGTGCCTGGTAGGAAGCTGAGAGCAATTTTTGAATTCTGAGTCCTGCAGTCTCTGGTTACGTGCTCCAGGTGGAATTTTGCTCTCACAGAAATAGATGGAAAGTTACTGATGTCAGTGGAGAATTAGCTGCTTATTTTAGAGCTAATCAGTTGCCCACTCAGAAAGCTGAGTAACTCTGTGTTTTGTTACAGCAGAAATGTGTGTTTTATCGTGATCTTTAAAAAGTACTTTGAAATCCTTTGCGAAAAGCTGCTTTAAGTATGTCCACTGTTAGAAAGGGAGAGGGAGGAGCTGAGAAATACTGTTACAGCCACATCTTTGGGTATACCAGCAACCCCTGAATCTTGACTGCTTGAAATACAAATCCCAGAGCCTTAACTGAGACTTCAGCAGCCTGTGTGTAACCTGCCCACTGCTGGCTGGAGACAGTGAGATGTTCCTGATCACCCTGAGTTTGGCATGGGGACTTTTGCCATCCTTGTTTACTGCAGGTAGTGTCATCTCCATCTACTTTTCTTTCTGAATTCCTCTGGTCCTGGGAATAAGGGAGCTGTTTTCCATCTGGTCCATGCTACCAGGACCAGTTATGCTGTCTGCTTTCTCAAACCTCCCTCTGTCAATCTCATGCTTAATGTTCTCTTTAGCCATATGTCCTGTTTTTACCAGTTCTTCTGCTTCTGTTCTTTCTCTTCCTTGCTGCAAACTTCTCAAGGATATGCCTTCTGGGAAACAAGATGTGTTTCATACATTAAAGCTGGAAACTACAGGGACTTGCTCACTCTGTTCTCAGCAGTGTTTGCCCAATAATCAATGTGAAAGAATATGTTTTGTAGCTACCCAAGCTCATAGATTCAAACAGAGCAGAAAACCAGTTTTCAGGCTTTGGGTTTAAGTTAATTTAGAATGTCAGGTCATCAGAGCAGGGCTTTGTGACATTGTGTTCAGAAGTACAAAATGCTTCATGCTCAGAAGTGGTTTGTGCTTCTTTCCACCTGCCTGAGACAACTCAGGTGGCAGAAAAACTCTTGCTTTCTTTTTTCTGCAGCATCTCAGGCTATGGAGCTGCAGGTGGGAAAGGAGGGAAGAACACCATGGTGCGGTCCCACGGAGTGTCTGTGCTGGGAATTTTTGACCTCCAGAAGGATGATACACTGTATATTTTGGTGGGACAACAAGGAGAAGATGCTTGTCCTAGTGTAAGTGATTGGCTTTCTGTTTTGCCTTCACCCCTTCTACCAATCTGTGGAGTTTTGTCTTTCCACACAGAAAAATGTTGTCCTCAAAGGCTTTGGGGCTATAGGAGTCAAGGAATAGGCCCAGTTTTACTGGGAGAGCATGAGAACATGAAGTACCATGTCCTCTTCTCTCTTCTTTTCATCATTTGGGCCCTGTTGATATTACACAACAGGTTCTTGACTGACCTGAGTAGCTCAGAGAACCTGTGTGGGGGTTTGGAGACAAAAGACAACCCTGCCTTCCAGTTCCTCTGGAGATCAGTCTTTAAGGCTGACTTGGCAAGGTTTTGCCCTTGTTCCATTATTGAGCCCAGCCCTGCCATTATCATATACTCTTCACCTCTAGAGATACCCACGTCACAGGGCCTGCTTGGTTACTCCCTATATGGGAATAGGAAAGACAAATCAACCATTGTTGGGTCAGTCCTGAATTTTGTGTTACAAACCAACCATGCTGAAAATGTCTTGACAGAAAGGTGAGCACTGTTTGCATGCACAGTAGTTTTTTAATTGCTTAATATTCTTTGGAGGAGGATATGGGAATAGGACACTCTCATGGAACAAACTAAGCATTATGAAATTTCACCTACAGATTTGAGCTGGACATTTAAATGATGTGCATTTCGCAGCTGATAATGGCTGGCATCCAAGAGATGAAAGCTTAGCAGTCTGTTAGAGCAGAGAAAGGTTGAAGGATATACACAAGTAAGAGGGGTTCTCAGGGCTGCCTGCTGAAGTAAATAATGTTAAAAGTAGAATTACACATATCTACAAACAAACCATTAAATGTAAAGCCTTTTTGAAATGAGAAATGGCCTAACTCAAATGTCCATCCAACATCTTTAACTAGGACATTCCAGCTGAGGGTAATATATGGACTCATTAAATTGCAGGCCACTGTAATCTTAGTGAGAATTTATTGAGTGCTAATGTAATTCTTTCATGGAGGCAAAGAGATTGCATTGACTCGTAGAAGGGACTTTTACTAGATTGGATTGTAATCAGTTATGTCTTTGCCATGAAGGATTTTTTTTTTTTTTTTTTGTAATCTAGTGGTTCCTTTGGGTCATTGACTTTGTCATTTTATTAATCATTCCCACCCAACTCCAAATCAATTAAGAAGAGGGAAAAAATAGGGAAAGGAGGACTGTTAGTTCTTTGGACAAGTCTGCACACAAAAAGGATGCCACTCATTCTCTGGCACAACTGAGCAGATATTTTGTGATCAGCAGAATAATTTGGAATTTGAGCATGGTTTTATCAGGTTCTTCTTCCAAAAGAAAATACATGCATGGAAATAGAAGGAAGCAGGTCGATCCTACTAGAACAAATGTTTGTGCATTTTCCCCTAAAAATGTTGTTGGTTTAGTAGGTTCAGTGGGCAATATATGTGCAATATAACAAAATAGTGTTACTGAGACAAAACCTGTAAAGTAAAATAAGCTAGAAGTGAAGTTTGCACATTGAAAATGCTCACAAAAGAGTCCTGCTTGTCGTGCACTATAGTGCTCCAATTTTAAACTTAGGTCATAGTCCTGAAGTAGGTATAAATGGTAATTGAATGTTGTGTTTGAAATCAGTTAGTGAATTCAGGGATTTGCCTAATACAGAAAGTTCGCTGTGTTCAGTGATAATTGATAGAGGGGAAAAAATGCTAAGCAGGAAATGTGGAGGACTTTTAGTGAGCTATTTTTGTTAAAATCAGGTGAATATTGCAATCGAAGGGGGTATCGCTGCTGTTTTGGTAGGCATTGGTAGTTGCAGTAAAATTGCTGCTAAAATCAATGGCACATTGGCTGCTTGGCCAATGGGGGGACTGGAAATGAGGTAAACAAACTTGTCTCTGCCATTTGGCTGTCACGTGACATGGGACAGGGCACATCCTTGCTGAGTTACTCCCTTTCTCCATTTGTGAAATACAGACTGTTAATGCTGGGAAATATTTGCAGCAAAGTCTGCTACACTTCATACATTAAAAGTTTATGGAGCTGTTTTACGTGATAATAGGTATCAGCACTGAGCTTGCTTCAAAATAGTTCAATTAAAAATGGCAACAAATTCTTCTGGTAAAGGTTGAGGCAAAAAGCCAGATTATTCTAGAAGAGCATTCACTTGGTTCTGGTCACATAGTTTCCCTGGAGGACAATTTCTTGCATTGGGACAGTGAAGGGTTCACGAGGCCTCTGTGTGTACAAGGGAATGGAGGTTTCTTACCTGAATTCAGAGTTGGTCTTCTCTTTGTAGACTAATGATGTTATCCAGAAAGTCTGCATTGGAGAGAACAACGTGATCGAAGAAGAGATTCGTGTGAACAGAAGTGTCAATGAATGGGCAGGAGGAGGTGGAGGCGGGGGCGGTGCCACTTACATATTTAAGGTATGGAAACACAGTCCCCATGCACCTTCAGCATCAACACATCCTGCCACCTGCCTCTGAAAAGTCCTTTGTGCACCTCAGCAAGTGCATAAAGGAAAAATCCTTTATACACCAGAGAGTCATCTCCAGGTAGCTTTAATTTCCACTTGAGAGATGTAGGGATCTGGGTTGGCCCTTCACATTTCTTTGAACTACTGTGCAGTATAGCCACACTTGCTTCAGTGGTTTGGAGTATCCTTTACAAACATAATGGGTTGGACTGCGTTTTTCAATAAAAACTGCGATGCTGGAGCACAGTTCTACTGCAAAGGGCAAATTCATTCAACTCTGTCATTTGTAGAATGTGAGACTTCAGCTATACATTTGGCCTGACAAGGAGAGTTGAGGATACCTGTATCTTTTCTGTTGGCAGTTCTGTAGCTGTGGACCACTTACGTTTCTTGTCCTGTGCTAGCTGAGACAGTACTCATTCCAAACACTGGATTCAGGCAGTCCTTTGCCAGAGGAGACACTGTGCAGAGCAGTGTTCCTTGGCTGTTTCATTTGATAAGAGTCATCACATAGGATATTACATGGCTTTCTAAGAGCCATCATCATGGTAGATACAATTCATAGAGGTACTGACACTGTTGTTTCCTGTAGCAGAACTTGGTAGGACTATTCTTTAGTTTTCTATTCATTAATTTTCTGGGGGTGGGTGCAGAAATTATGCAATGACAGTGTGCAGTGCTGAGCAGCCCTAGATGCCTGCTTGGTGCAACATGCAGTAACTATCACGTGGCTGAACTTCCATTTACATGTATCACTCAGTGTGAACATTGCCTTTATTTCTGAATTTGTTAAGATGGAGAACGGAGAACCGGTCCCCTTGATAATTGCAGCAGGGGGTGGTGGCAGGGCCTACAGGGCCAAAACGGACACATTTCATCCAGAAAGACTGGAGAATGATTCCTCTATTCCAGGGTTGAATGGAAATTCAGGAGCTGCAGGTAAGGAAAGTTTATTCCTTTTAAGAAAACCTTTGTGAATATGTGGTACTCCCAGATTCCTCTTCCTCACAAGAAGGTGAGGCAAAACTCATGAAAATACAGTTCAGAGGGAACAGAGGATTATAAAAGATGCAAATAGAAGGTACTCACAGTGCTGGATAATTGGTGTAAATAAGGGTTTCAGAGATAGCACAGCCATAGAATGGCAGCATTCTCCCAAAATAATGCAGTACCTCTCATAAACAAAGTTGCTTGATTTTTGATATGGGAGTTTGCGGTGCCAGTGTGGCTGTCCTCCTCCCTGCACTGTTTTGTGCTGTGTGGACATACTCAGAATTTCTCTGGCTTGTGCATAATTGCACCATGTCTAGAAGTCTCTGTAAAGAGACCTTGGACTGAGCGACCAGAAGAGCTAAAAACGAGCCACTGGTAAGTATGTTGTGTGGACAGCAGGAGTGGGACATATTTTCAATAAATTCAGTTTGTTCTACTTAAAACTGACATTGGGTTTTTTCAAAAGTTTTAGTCAAAGAGAAGGGGAAGTCTCTGTAAACCAGAAAGAAGTTGTGGGAGACTAGGTAGGAATATCTTTTTACATTTTCAATAGAAAATACTCATCCTTGTATGGTAGGTGAAAAGAGGTGCAGATAAGGACTTTCAGCTGAGGTTTTTTGAATGGATGCATGTCCTCAGATCCCTGAAGTGTTTTTTTACACATAAAGTAACCTCTGAGTGTGCCTTTTCTTTTCTCTCAACTGCAGGTGGTGGAGGTGGCTGGAATGATAACACTTCCTTCCTGTGGTCAGGAAAATCCTTGCTGGAAGGTGCTACTGGAGGAAGATCCTGCCCCCAGGCCATGAAGAAGTGGGGGTGGGAGACAAGAGGGGGTTTCGGAGGGGGTGGAGGGGGGTGCTCCTCAGGTGGAGGAGGCGGAGGATATATAGGTAAAGTGGCTTCATGTTCAAGGTGTCCCTTCCCCTCCTTTAGTGCTAATGATCAGCAAAATGCTGATGATAACTCTCCTGTAGCTAGTATATTTGACTGTTATGTACTAGTATGTCTGTGTGTTGCCTTTTTAGCACTAGATGAACTTATTGTATTTAGTCCTTGAGCAAAAAGCCAGATGCCAGTCCTTCAGCTGCCACCCTGGCTTTGCAAAACGTTGGCATTAAGATCCTGCTGTGATCCCTGAGCCTTTCATGTTGGGGTGACATTGCTGGAGCAGGAGGAGCCACAGCTATGTGCTCCTGTTGCCAGCACCTATGTTTGGAGGACTTTGGTCCTGGAGACTGGCAGCCAGGCTTTATGCCGGGGCAAAGACACAGCTTCTCCCTGCCCTGCTGTGGGTGGGCCTTGGTCCTGCACAGGTGCTCTCTGGGGGCAGAGGCTCAGGCTGCCAGCCAGCACCCTTCTTAATATGACTTCAGTCAACAAGGAGGTAATTTCATGTGCCTCTGTGTCTCAGGGCAGCTGTCAGATGGCATTATGCTGATTACAACTGGTGTGGGCCAGATTCAAGATCTCTACTAACCCATAGTCTCCTGGGCCACATACTTTCTGCAGCCATCTGTGCTGTGGTAGACTCTTTAACCCCTGGTTCTCCACAGCTTAAATTAAGTATATGGTAGACTAGAAATCTTGAGAGGAAGTAATGAGTTTAAATGATTAAGTGCATGTTTTGTGCCAATGTTCCTGTGTAATGCTTCTTTTTCCAATAGAATGACTCACAATGACTTTTTTTTTATTTCACTGAAGACAATTAAAGGGAAAAAGCTATTTTTGGGTGGGGTGGGGGAATCATTGCATGCTCGAAGTGCAAAATATATGGCCTATACTGTGTTTCTAGTATTTGTTATGCATTGCCCATAGTTTGCTTATGGTATATTCTGTATGCTCTGGTATATTCTATATGCTCAAGCACAAATGAGCAACTCATAAATTCCTTCAGTCTCCACTCCTGGTGGACCACCCTGCTTTTAGGGTGCAAAGGCGAGGAAGGATATCAGGTTATTCATTCCCTCTGCTGACACAGTACATACCTTGATCAGCAAGAGTACTAACTTAGCCCTGGAGTACTGGTGCTTTCCAGTCCTTTGGCTAATTTTTAGAAGGGCTTGAACGTTTCACAGCATCCAAATGGTTAAACATGAAGTTGTGCCTTAGTTTGCAACAACCTACCTAAACAGAGCTAATTAATTGATTGTCACAAGCTTCTGTTATTAAATTGAAGTTCTAAAGTCCTGTAGTTCATGCCACAACTTGCTAAATATTCCCTATATATTAAATGCTTTATTTTTTCCTCTTTTTTCATTTGGATGCCTCCCTAAATATGCTGAATTCATGCATGTTGCCATGTTTATCTGTGTTTTATTATTTTATGAGCCTCAGTCTGTTAAGGTAACTTCTGGTTTGACATAGGTGGCAATGCTGCAGTGGACAATGACCCAGAGATGGATGGGGAGGATGGTGTGTCCTTTATAAATCCAATTGGTACTTTATACACTCCAGCACTTAAAGGTATTCATATTGGTCTGAAGTCTTCTCATGGGCTTGTTTTATTTTAAAAACAGTAGGACCCCTTACAACATTGGGGTACAGCTCAGTGTCATGACTATGAGGAGGCAGAAAGTATAATAAAGTACAGCAGAAACTAGACAGAAGTAACAGGAAAAAAAAAAACAGGGAGAGGAAACATTCCCAGCACAACAGTCTACTAGCCTGCAGAATAATTTTGGACAAGGAAAGCAATGACAGAATCTCATAGCTCAGATCTTTTAGGAAAGAAACAGACAAAACACCTGACTATTCACTAACAAGCAAGTTCCTTAGAGCATCCCTTGGTAAAATATCCAGGTGCTGCCCAGCAGTGCATGGGAGTGATAAATTCTGCCACTCCAACCTGTGTTTTCCCAGAAGTCAGTGTTTTTAATATGTTTGCAATGTGTTCAGAAAACAACAAAAAAATCTACTTGTTAAAAAAAAAAAAAAGATTGCTTTAGAACAGCCAGAAGTATTTTCAAATACAGATGCACTCTGGCCTGGTAGATTCAGCCAGAAAGTTTTGAAGATATTGCAGTGATTGATCTTGGAGGGAGTAAAGGACGGGAAAAAAAAGGGTGAGCCCAAGGAAATTAAAAGCGTGGTCTTTACAGTAATTAACTCAGCTTCTTCATCCACTCCCTAGTGACAGAGGGGCACGGAGAGGTGGAAATTAGGCTGCACCTTAACTGCAGCCACTGTGAGATGGACGAGTGCCATGTTGATCTTGAGACTCAAAAAGTCATTTGCTTTTGTGAGCCAGGCACAGAGTTGGCTGAGGATGGTGTGTCTTGCACAGGTAAGTAGGTAATGCGTGGCCAAAAGCTGTAGTTAGAACTGTAAGACATTCTGAAAGTGCTGTCTAATCTTTCTTAAACCTGGCTGCAGTTGAATGTTGCCTTCTTTTCTGCTGATATATGCTGCAGAGTTACATTGCAAGGGCACATCCATGTTGAGGACTGGGGCACTGAGCAGCAGTGCTGCTTTGCTCTACAATATGTGTTTGGCATCCTGGGCAGATCTGAGCAGAGTCAAGTTTTGTGCCTGCTTGTGCTGGTGTTCAGAGTCTGCTCTGAAATCCTGAAAGTTTGCTTGCTGTAAAGATTTTCCAGATGAACTTAAATTCCAGTCCAGTTCTTCAAAGAACAAAAAAACAAACAAAAAAACTTTCTGTGGATTTGCACATTTAAGGTAAAAGTTCAGAAACTGTGATAAATTCTGTGCAAGATTTCTTTGAGAAAAACTGAAGACAGTGTCTGTACTTGCCTTTCTTTCAAAACCAGGCACTCAGAGCTCCATTACTAGGTTTGCTTCATATTCTTGTGCAGCAGTTAGAGCAGGTCACCCTAGGGGTTTGGGATCCTACTTTTAGCTTTGTCACTGGCATGGGAAAATTGTTGTGTTTTTACCATTCCTGCCTGTAAGATGAGTAAAAAGTATGGTCATTTTGTCAAGGTGAAGTAAACCTTAATAGCATGATCCCACATGAGGATGCAGCTTCACTACATTGTTATCAGGTTTTTCTGCCTGGATTATACATGCATTTAAGAGATGATATATTGCAGTCTTCCTCCTGCTTTTGCTGTGATTTGGCATTGATAGCAGCACTTTAACCCTGACAATGTAATGTTCTTTTCATTCCCCCCCTCCCTTCTGCCCTTGTTTTTATGGTCTTGTTTTCACACCCAGGGAGCTCACATGTTAATTCATTGATGGTGAACCATCTGTTTTAATGGCTCGCTATTAATTGAGGAAGGTGAAACGATGAGGTATGAGAAGTCGTAGATCCTGAGAACTGGTCATGCCAGAGGTTGCTCTCCTACACTATTGGAGCAGCAGATGAGTAAATGGAAGGAAGAGCAGAAAAAATTTTGACTGCAAAATAGTGGCTCCTAGATGATAATTTCAAACATGTAATTCCTTCTCCTTTCTGTTGCAGCTGAGCCAGTGGTTCGTCTCCCTTTCTCCTTGGTCTTGTCTGTAGTGACTTCAGCATTGGTGGCTGCTTTAATTTTGGCTTTTTCGGGAATCATGATAGGTGAGTGTTTCTCTGCAAAAGATATTTTCATATGAAGAGTGAATCTGAGCCAGGGATAATTGGGCCCTGAGAGGCAAAAGGGTTCAGGTTTTCAGTTACTGCTGTATTTAATGACACCTTCCGACACACATCTTAACTTCAGATTTCTGTAGTTGTTTCTAACCACAATGACCAATTCGAGGAGGCTTCAGTTACTGACTGCATCTCAAAGAAGACGTTGTTTGCATTGTAGTGTGAAGCTGCCAGAACACAAAACAGCTTCTAGTTTTCTGAGATTTTAATGCCTAAAAGCTTCTTTATTTGTGTGCCTGTGTACAAATTTCACTTCTTCACGTGTGACAATTAACCTTAAACTCTCACATAGGTTTCCCTTTCATGAACTGCTACTTTGTAGGATGTGGGGGTATTCTTGGCATTTTTATTTGAAATTCCAAAAGGTATTTTTCACCTTTTCGTGTTCTTGTTTTAAACAATTGCTCACCTGTATTTGGTGCCAGCAGAACAGATTTGAATCAATGAAAAGCAGTCAGGGATTCAAACCATAGCTTTGCCACTTCTCTTTGTCCACACTATGTCTGGGGGAGGAGAGGGATGAACCTAGAGCAGGAAATTAGATTTGCACAGCTGTTTCAGTTTTAAGAATTTCAGGAGTTATCAGTTGCACACACATGGTCCTACATCTATGATTTCTGTCCTGACAGTACCTTTTTACAATGACTAAACACTTCTCAGGAGTGGAAGAGTAATCCTCTTTCCATCCAATGAGCCTATCACTTCCATCTCAGGAAAGGGCAACGATTTAAAAAATCAAAGCAAAGGCAATGAGGAGGAAAATGGAGGACAGGAAGGGTTTGTGGACAGGTCATTACATCCGTCTGCCTTTGCAAGTGCATGTTTACCCCTTAAATTTTTCCCCTGAGCAACATCTGCTGGAGAAGATGCAATAACTATTACTGTCACAGTCTTTGGGCTCAATCCAGCTCCCACAGAAATCAATAGTGATTTAACCTGCTCATGATTGTCATCTTCTTCTGGAAAAAATCCTGCAATATCAGTTACTATTTCAAGGAATATCCTCAGGATATCTTCTTTCAAGGTGTGGTTTTTAATGGCATTGCAGAAGTATCAGTGAAGCGATGCGAGGAATAAAACTCTACCATAATCTGACTTCAAATGCAATCCTACTCTGTTGTTTAGAAACAGAGGAAGTTTTGGAAAATTAGCTGTTTTTTTGTTTACAGTGTGTTATTCTGAGGAAACACTTTAGGCTATCCATTTTGAACAACACAATGCAATAATTCATTTTAGACTTTGTGTGATTTAGGAAAGTTGGTTATACCCAGCTCCCTCAAGTTTCAAACTGGACTTGTATTTGGAAGGTCTGGTTAAACTAAATAGAGCAGAAAAAAAATCAGAACTCTGAGATTTCTCCAAGTGAAATTCATTTCACTTTGTCCAGACATTCCACAAAAAAGCCTGGTTCTTCATCAGATGTGTAAATCAAAGGTTCCTGGATATCTTCAGGTCCCGTTTTTCTTTGTGTAATTATTTGACATACAGAAATAAGCCAGTGTCGCTGGCTGGTTTGATTCTCTAAAGTCTGGCCACACCATGACGAATCCCAGAGGGGAGGGCTGTCCCAAATCCAGCCTCTGTCCGTGGTTAACAGTGTTCTCCATGTTTAGTGTACCGCCGCAAGCACCAGGAGCTGCAAGCCATGCAGATGGAGCTGCAGAGCCCAGAGTACAAACTGAGCAAGCTGCGTACCTCCACCATCATGACAGACTACAACCCCAACTACTGCTTTGCAGGAAAGACCACATCCATTAGTGACCTTAAAGAGGTGCCTCGAAAAAACATCTCCCTCATCCGGTAAATTCAGCGTTGCCTTCCCCATCCTTCACTCTGTACACCCCCATATCCTGGCTCTCTTAGAGACGTGTGAATGCACAGCTTTGTGCAGGCACATGCAAATTCCTGAGCATTTTTAGGTTCATATCCCTTTTCCTAAAATTTAAAGCTGCAGTAGTTACGCTCATGTAGAAGGGAATAGATTTTAGCATTCACCTTGACCTTTCACAGGTGCAGTGTTCATCTCCTGGGATTGTGAGGAGAACTGAATAGTCATGGCCAGTAATTCAGTTACATCTTTTACAGCTATGCAGTGAATGGCCCATTGCCATGAGCTGATGAAATTCTGGGATGGCTGAAGCTTGTAGGAGGCTCTTTTAAATATTTGATGGGATCTTTGGTAAAGACAATGACATCCTTAAGTGCAATAGCAAGGAAAGCAATGGATTTGAAAATGCCAGACAGTATTAAAAAGACAGGGATATAAATCCAGCAAGATAATCACATCTAGATGAGAACTTCTGAGAAGCTTAAAAGTGTCTCCTAAGAAAAACTTGAAAATTCAGAGTTCTTGCGCACTTTGCTCTACTGCAGGTTACTTGTGAATGTTACAGTACCCTGGTACCATGCAGTATTACACCAAAAAAGTGGAAGCAGGAGCCCTTAGAAAACTGGGAAGCTTAAGGTGCTGGAAAAAATGATGCTCAGAGCAGACTATGGAGTCTGCAATGTTTTGCTGTCTCTTATGTCATTCCTCCTTACCTGCACATCTTGCTGAACTGCACCTGGAGGTTTCCAGTGTACCCTGTGCTGCTGCTCCCTTTGTCACTTGGACTTTGAAAGGATTTTTGAAGTGTGGCAAGCAGATTGCAGAGAATTCAGCTGGGAATTGACAAGGGAAGGGAAAGTGGCCTTTTTGGAAGGAGGGTGAGTTATGAGCTGTAAAGATCTGGTTTATCTCCTCAGTTTGTAATAGGTTGGTCAGGCAGAGCCAAGAACAGTGTCTCAAGTTGATACCTACAAAATGTTATTGCAGAAAGTGGCTGAGTCACAGGCAACATGAGTCCTCAGTGTGGTTTCACTGCCCAGACTGGTTCTATCCTGGCAAAATTACAGAGAGAGCTTATGGAACAGCAGAGCAGATTGTTCTTCCTTGTTCATATGGACGGGAGGGCAACAGCCCAAGCAAAAGCAGTCCACTGATACAGTAGAGAACAGAAACAATGCAGCTCTCAGCCCAAACCTGGCTCCAACCAGGAGAGTGCATGCCGTAGCAGTCAGCTTTACTGAGAGCCTTTTCCCCAGACTGAGATGCAGGAATGACTCTTAGAGGCTGGAAATACTGCCCAATGTGCAGCCTATGCAGGGTTAAGAGGGACTCAGGATTTGGGGTGCAGCAACATCCTCTGCCATATTTCACCATGTCATTATGACAGGCCACTGATGTGACATGGCTATTGTTGTACCAGTTGACTTAATGTTAGGAGACTGAGGACTGAATAGACAGGTATTCAAAATATGTATCACAAGGACATAGGCCAGGATCTGTTGTATGATTATTCTTACTCCTTTCTCTTTTTCTTGTAAACTTATTCAAAATAAAACTGTGAGTTTCATAATATGATCACTGCCAGAAACAATTCTCTGCACAAACTCCTAGAGCTGAATGCTTTACAAAGTACTGTCATCACCATTTACTGGCTAAGGTACCTACCCAGAATCACACAATAAATCAGGAAAAGTTATTTGGTTTAGAATTCAGGTCTTTTGAGAATCATTTTGCCTCCTAGTTTCTTGCTCAATGTTTTGTTTAATGGTGATGCAGAAATATCAGGGAAACTGTTAATGCATTTAGGGTGTATAAACACCAAGACTAAAGTCCTGTCTTTATTGATCTGTTTTGGAGCACCCACCACTGAGCACTGATACCAAAGCCATAGATGAGTGCTCTCTGTTACTTGCTGCAATGCCAGCAGCTCTATTCCACTGGGGAATGTTCACTTCCATGGATTGCTTTCCCTTCCAATTAAAGACAATGTAGGTCCATGAAAGATCTCACCAAGGTCTGGTCCCCTGCGTATTGTCAATATTCATTTCTCCCTGTTACACTGCCATGAAAATTGTGAGCACATTCTGTGAGCTGTGTCCACAGTGTTATAATGTGTGTTCTCTGTAGTAAAACCTTCTTGTCTTCTCTGGTCTGTCCAGGGGTTTGGGCCACGGAGCCTTTGGTGAGGTATATGAAGGTCAGGTGACAGGGATCCCCAGCGACCCCACTCCCTTGCAGGTGGCTGTGAAAGTAAGTGACAGTGTATGAGTTATCATGACGGTTTCATGCACCTTTCACCCAAGAGTCCCAATGCATTATAACAATGAGGATGAATGAAGCATTGCTATGAGTCCTGAAGGACCTGGCTGGAATGTTGCTGCTCTGCTGCAACACTTGAATCCATCACAGCAATGGTACAGCTTGTAGCATTATGGGTATGTGAGACTACTAAAAGAAGTCTGTGAATAGTAAATAGGCAAAGAATTCCCACAGAGCCACAGTACACTGCAGGAATGAGAACTAAATCCATCTTCTGTCCATCGTCCCCATGCTATGCCTGGTTAGTAATCTGTCCAAAGCCTTGTGAGTCAGATGCCAAAAGTTTTCACAGGGCCAAAAGCTGCTGGCACCTCAAAGAGCCTGCAAGTAGGAGATGGCTGGTTTTCCAGGGATCTCACCACTCCCTTACTGGATGAATATGCATTGGATGTGAAGCTAAATCCTAAAAGACCCTGATAGGTCTCCAGGCCTTCATCAGTTTAGCTAGCTTGTTTTCTCTTAGAGATTACATAGCAGCACAGTTCTGCTGCTGATTATAGATCCCAGTCTTGCTGGAAGGTAGGATCATTGAACTGCAGAGAACTCAGGAAGTGTGGTCTCATTCCTCATCCTCTGTACAGCAGAGTCCCATATGTGGAACGGTTCTCTGTGCACTCTGGGCTATTTCCTTTGCTGGGAGGAGGATGACAGCAGCATTGATGGGCCAGGAGCTCTGATATTTACCTCTCAACAGGCTTCACAGTCTCGTTTAGCAATGCTCTAATGGTTGGCTTAGAGTGAAGTTTCTTTTGAGAAAGAGGGATTGCTGCAGATAATGTTAGTGCCAGGTGTTCTAATCTGTAAGTTGAAGTATCTTCTCCTTGTCAACCTGTTCTTTCTTTTCCAGACATTGCCAGAAGTGTGTTCAGAGCAAGATGAGCTCGACTTCCTCATGGAAGCTCTCATTATTAGGTGTGTATGAATCACATGAACACCACTTGTGTAGGCTTGCAAAGCCCAAGAAAAAAAAGAAAAAAGATTCTTCATAGGTGGTGTCCTGTCAGCACATCTATACAGTAGCTTTAGCACAAAGAGAAAAGGCATTACCATCCTTTGCTGTTCTCTAACAAATTAAGAGGTGCCAAATAATTAAAGGCTAAATTTTCAAAAGGATCCACATTGGTTTTCATTACCCAAAATGAAAAATTTAAAGCCCAGATTTTAGAATTTGATAATAAGATTTTTTTTTTTTAATTTCTCTTAGAAAGGAGAACATACTTTAGGAATTTGGGATTGACTAGTCAAAACTAACAGATGGTATTGACTTTATGCTGCTGTACTGTCATGTGTCAGTTTCTGAATCCCAGAATCCATGGAACTACTTTCCCATCACATCTGAGGGGTGGGGAAATAATGAGGTATTAGAGACTACACCTCAAGAAACATCTTCCCCCACAAGCAGATCCCCACGTCAGTGTGTTACTTAGAACAATGTTCCCCTAGCCCAACTTCCGCCTCTTGGATGGGGAAAATTAAGAGCAGACTTACCTCTGTTACCAGAAATGTTCTGCTTCCTGTGCCCCACAAGTCTTGCTGTAGCCCAAAAAGAATGCAGAAAATAGGGAGAGGAAAAGCAGCCAAAAGCCACTGCTTCCCCACCTCTGTCTGTCCTTGCACTGTCCAGACAGACACAGAATGCCGGGGTAGTGCTTTAGCTTTATCCAGCTGCCCTACCGTTGAGATTTTTTATTTTCTGGGGAAAAAAAAAAAAAAAAAGAAGAAAAAATACAAACAACACTGAAACAATAGCTGCAGCAAAGAGGTTTGAATGTTTTCTGCTCCTGTGCTTTTTGGGTCAAAGTTGCTCCACACCTGGGTGTCCCTGTCTCCACAGCAAGTTCAACCACCAGAACATCGTGCGCTGTATCGGGGTGAGCTTGCAGGCCCTGCCCCGCTTCATCCTGCTGGAGCTCATGGCTGGAGGAGACCTGAAATCCTTCCTGAGGGAGACACGGCCCAGACCGGTAAGGAAAGAGTGAATTTGACTTCGTTTAGAGAGCTGCTGCCACAAGGCAAACACTTAGCTACAAAAGAGCTGACCTGTACAGATACTATTTCCCAGCATTTTAGAGGGTCACAAAATTTTTGTTTCTATAAGACCACTTGGAAGCCAGGAGCCAGGAGGATAGGGAACAGATGCTGCAGGGGCTATGCAGAGGTGCCTCATCCCTGGAGTTTGCTAGATAACATTGCAGATACTACCTAAAGAAAGAACAAAAACAAAGTCTAAAGAAATAAATATTAAACTTAACTCTTAGCTTCCTCTCACCAGCTGGGGGCAGGCTGGGAGAAAATGTTGAGCTAGTAATACTAAAAAAATAAACCCATTATTTAAACAGATGATCAGATGCTTGTCTGTGGATATCTGTCAGTTCAAATTTGGCATAGGCAAGGAGACAATCCAGCCTGGAGCTGTCAACTTAATACAAAATATCTTTAGTCCAGAGTTTTAAAGATTTTCCCCACTGAAATCAGCATCAATAGGAAGAGACAGCTAGAAATGTGGAAGAAATAAATTATGACTTCTAGAGAGAATTCAGTATTTCAGAAGAATAAAGTTTTCTCTGAATCCCTGGGTCAGAAAATCACACAAATATTGCTGAAGTTCAAGACCAGGGCCTGGTTTCATACTTTGTCTCTAAGTTTGACAGAGGACAAAATGCTGCATTTTATCAGTACAAGAGAGACACAAATTCACTCTAACAGATATCAATAAATTCTTCCTTCAGGCATCTGGAAACAGATCAACTTTTCTTATTTTTTTTCATGCAGTGTGGTTTTCAGACATATAAAATGGTCTGTGAGACTCAGAATCACTGCAGTCTTGAATAGGTTGCAATAAAGTGACTCCTTCCTGGATAAGGAGGCTAAACACTCAGAAAGGAAAGTCTGAAATCTGAGCAAGCAGACTTTGTAAATACAAGTTGTTTTTCTGAAGCACCCAGAGATGCTCCTAGAAATGGGCTGAACTTGGTGGTAGATGAATGGGGAAATTCATGTTCTGCAATGTAGCCCCCACTCTCACCCAGTGCAGTGTAAAATGGCACAGGAAAGATATGCTGCCAGGCAAGTGCTTTGTTCAAAACTGCCAGGCTAGGCTGTGCAAGATGTGTGAAGAGGCAGGTGAAACACGATGGGGTTTGGCTGCTTAAATTAGAGAAGAATTAATTAGATGGTACAGATCTTGATGGTACAGATCAAGAACACTAGTCCTGCACAGCAGGAATTTTTACCAACTTGCAGTAAAATGAGCCAGCTGCTTTTGTAGATGAAACAGCTCTTAATCTTGACACGATGAAGTCATGGGAGCCTTCTGATCTGAGGAGCTTTTTTTCTGTTTGGCCCTACCTCAGTCATAAGTTCTTCCTTACCACAACCTCTGTTCCTGTCAGCAGTAGCTCTGTGCAATCCCTGTGAAAGCCCATGTCAGAAGAGGCTGATGTTTTACTCCATTGTTTCCTTAGTATTTCTCTTTCTGCCTTCACAGTTGCTCCTTCCATTCCTCTTCTTTCCTTGTTTTTCCCAACCTGCTTGAGGTTACCTGAGATTGACTGTAACAACTACCAGCCACAAGGCCTGTTCCTGTCAGCTTGAAGATTCTCCCTGGTTTCTGCATTTAACTTGCTCCCAGGAGTGAAGCAGACCTTGGATTGATGCCTCTGTTTTCTGCTTCGCCCCATGTCTCCCACTCTTCGGGAAAACTGAGCTTCAAATGCAGATGGGTAGTGGCAAGCTGGAACTGATCCAGAAAAGCAGTTTCCATTCCCTCTTTAACAGCTGGGTGAATGTGGACAGCCTGACTCTGTGCAGACAGAAACCCACACAATTTTGCTCCATTCTAATACCTTCTTTCCCCTTGCCTTGCCCTGCTTCTGCAACCATCCCATGTGGTGTGTGCCTGGCAGGAATGACAGGGTAATTCATTATCTGGCTGCTGGGGCAGCTTCTGAGGGGCCAATGGCACCTGTGAGTGCTGAGAAATCAGCCTCTGGTGGGTTTTTGACTGCTGGCTCACAAACTACAAGGCAAGGAGACTCTGACTGATGAGAAATGAGGTGTGTGCAGGGCACTGTGCTCAGTGAAGTATGGGATCCCTGGAAGTGGATTTACCCTCTGCATACACTCAAGGTGTGACAGAGTCTCTGTACATAAGGCCTGTGGCTCAGTGCTAGTGGGTGTATCTTTGCACTGCTCTTAATGAAACCTGAGCTGCTTTGTTCCTCCTATAGCTCATTCAGGGAAGACAGGCAGAAGGTAAGCATAGCAGGATAGATGTCTAGCTTTTCAGGGCAAATTAAGGAAGGGAAAGACAAGGGACACTGCAGAGTAAAGAGGCTTTGATGAGTTTTGCTTCCAAAAGGAATTAATTGAACACACAGGCCTGATATGACTGACTGGGTGGCAGAGGTGCACGTCTTACTCTGCAGTAAGCACCATATGAATTACTGCCTTTCCTCTTATTTTCTTTCCACTTTTGTATTTTCCAGCTTGCTTCTTTTACTACCTTGTCTTTCCCATCTACTTTTAATTTTTAATTACAAAAAAACTGATTTACATGTTCAGTCACTACCTTCATCCCTCAGTTGCTCTTCGCACTGCCTTGCCAGTAACATCAAATTCATTTGCTAGTTTTGGATAGACTAAACGGAGGTGTGAAAGACATTAACTTGGCACTAATCCCAAGGCTTATGGAAAAAGAAAGCACCATGTTGGAGAGACCACCAGTTGCCACTGTCCAGCTACAACCTGTGTGGCTTGGAACAAAACACATGCAGCATGCTGCCATGCACTTGGACACTGGAAAGCAGGAAAGGGAGCAGAGGGAGTAGTGAAGGAGAAGGTGAATGAAGGGAAGGGGGTACTTAAGGCATTGCAAGGGACATGAAATGGAAAGCTAAAGCAGTTACAGGAGATATCAGAACATGGGATCCAATTTAATGAGAGATGGAGATGCTGCCAGCACTGTTGCCTGTTGGTCATTTCTGTTCTTCACATAAAAAACGAAGTTTCAGTTCAGGCAGCACTTTCTGGACTCTAAGCAAGAATGATCATATCTCCATCCAACATCACTGATACGAGACCAGTGATTCTCATGGAATATGTCAATTTATGCCAGCTAGGTCCACTCCATAAGGTTCAGATTCATGGTTGACAGCCCTGAAGGCTTTCTCTGTTCCATTTCTAATAGAGTTTCACATCTATTACAGAATTACCTCTTCGCCCTCACCTGTAGAGAGTCAGCCTGGTAGATTCAGTGATACCTAGAATCAGAGCCTTAGCTCAGTGTGGGCGTTGCAGAATTATTCGTTCTGGGAGGTTCAGTGCTGATCTGTCTCACACACGGCACAGCAATCAAAGCCCAGCTCTGGGAGAGAAATCATATATGGATAAATGATTCCCCTCCTTTGTGCTGTACAGCTTGTTGCACAGAGCAGTGATTACACTGAACAATACACAGAATTTCATTCACCTTTAGGAAGATTCAGCCTCACCTGGGCGGTGTCACACCAGTGCTTCCAGCATTCCCATTGCCCTGAGCAGCAGAGCATTACAGCTGGCATCATCTATTCATCTGGGGAGCAAGAGCTGCAAAGCGAATCTTTTGGTGTGTCTCAAGGCTGCCCCTTGCAAAATGAATCCCAAACCTCCATTTTTCAAACAAATTACATGGCAAGACAAAAAATTGTCCTTGGCTGGGCAGTCACATCTGTTTTAGGATTGTATTTAGCCAAATAAAAGGAATTCATCCAAGGAGGGAAAGCAAAAAAAAAAAAAAAAAAAAAAAAAAAAAAGAAAGAAAAAAAAAGGGGCTGTAGAGTTCAAATCAGCTTTTGGCTTCAGCCTACTGACTGCTTTGCAATATTGCTTGAGTATGAAATCAATTGTAAAGAATTGGGCTTTTTACTCAGTTTTCGCTTCAGATTTTTGACCCTTGCTCGAAAGAGCAGGGAATGGATAGATTAAGATATTAATTTCACCCTGGTTGTGCCCTGCAAGGGAAAAAGAAGATATTCATTCTTTCATACTGTAGCCATCTTGTGCAGATGGTGAGTCACTTTAACTCACAGAGGTAAAAGAGATTATTCTCCCTTCCCCACAAAATGGCAGGGAAATAGCTGCTTTATATTTGCGGAAAATAGTTATTCTGTAAAGAGGAAAGTTTAAGGGGAGATTTTTAAAAAAAAAAATCAGTGAAGTATATATATGCAATGAACTATACTGTGTAAATAATAAAATATAGGCAGGTGGAACAAGATCACATTTTGGTTTATGGCCTGGCATTGAACAAAGCAGTCTTTGTTCAAACAGAGATGCACCATTTTTCAATTATTTTATTAGTCAAGTATTGAAGCCAGTTTTTTTTTCCTAATATCTTCAGAGGGCATTAATGGCTTTTTTTGGTGTTTTTTGGTGGGGGGTTTTTTGGGGTTTTTTTGTTGTTTTTTGTGGTTTTTTGGTTGGTTGTGGGCTTTTTTGGTTTTGTTTGTTTTTTATTTTTAGTTTTACCAGCCAATTACCACTGTTTAACTACTGACTGCTACTGGACTTATTTCCAGTCCCAGTTTGCAGTGGTTTAGATCAGGTGGGACAGCTGGCACAGCATTGCATCCATCTGGAGGCACATTTCTTTACAATAGATGGGTTGGATAGCCAGCAGCCCCTGTCACTGGAGAAGCTGCACTGAATTGTGCACTGGTGTGAGAACACCAAGGGCAGGTGTGCCTTCTGGGGACTCGGCTGACTGGCTGGTGTCCTATGAGAGAGCTGAGGAGTGTGATAAGCTTGTTTGGTCCAATAACTAAGACTGATAAACGCTTAGCTATGAAATGGTTGTTGTGGCATGAGCAGTCAGTGCCACCCAGTTGTTTCTCCTCACTCCACTGGCAGCAGCATTTTCCTCCTCCCCCACAGGACTGGCCACAGGGATCACTGAATTTCACCACAAGAATCACTGATTCACACCTCAGGCATCACTGATTCACACCTCAGGGCAGCAGCTGATGGTTTGGCTTCAGGGGCTGAGCGCCAGTGCAAATCCTGTCCTTTCCACTAAAGCATCTGGTTCCTCCTGGCAAGGGCTGCAGACTTCATCAGAGGGGCAGGAACAAGGAATTGGCAGCCTTAGTCTTCCATAGCCATTGGCTACACAAAACTATGTCAGTGCTCTAAGGGGCAAGATAAAACCTACGCAGATGTGGAGGAGGGAAAGAGCAAATGTGACTCATGCCATTATACAAAATGTCATTCCCCTGGTTCAAGGTGACTTTAGAGAGGAGCTGGCAATGATACAAAGAAACTCAGTGAAGACCAGTTCAGGCTACAGGTCTCAAAAATCGTGCTGAAAATTCAGAAGAATCTGCCATGAGGACTTGGGGAAATTCTTACAGGGGCATCCCAATGGAGCTGGAAAGTCAGATCCAGCTGATTCTGTTTGTTCTGATTCTGTCTCTGGGATCTGTATAATGTTGTGCCTGCACATCCTTTCATAGTTCATGGGTATGAACTCTTTCTCTTGTGCATTTTCCTGATCCCTTTGTGTATTAACATCAGAGGTTTGTCACTTGCTGGAGAGCTCCCAGCACTGTATCAGCAACAACTCACACCATGTTTCTGCTTTAACCCGTGTGTGTCCCTTGTCTTTTGGCAGAATCAGCCCTCCTCCCTTTCCATGCTGGACTTGCTCCACGTGGCCCGTGACATTGCTTGTGGGTGTCAGTACCTGGAGGAGAACCACTTCATTCACAGGTAGGTGAGCAGGGCCTGGGCAGGACTTGCAGTCAGGCCAGCAGGGGCTCATAATGCCCTGCTCTGTATGTTTATGTCCTGCTGCACTCTAGTGGCTGGATACCTTCAAACGAGGTAAAACAGAATCATAGAAGCAATAAAGAGAGGAGCTGCTACAAATCAGGCAAATCAAAGGTCTGTAGTTTTTCCAAAGATCCTGAGCCTTCCCTGTCTCAGGGCCTGCACTTGTGCAGCCTATTTGGCTAGTCTGCAAATGGACACAATCTTGTGACAAAAGTCTTTAAAGCTTTCCCTGTCATGAATTTTATTTCATGCCTGTCTGCTCATTTTGGAAGCCTTTTGTTCTCCCTCTTGAAGAACCTGTACAAGCACAGCCAGATGGACAACATCAGATGGCCATTGCTCCTGCAAAACAGGGTGTTTGGCAAGCATCTAAAATCTGCTTGTTGAGTAGACATGAGTAGAGAGGAGCAGTTTGCAGTTCTGAGTCACCCATGAGTTGTGCCATTGTGTTATTCAGACCTCGAGGTTTACTCCAGTCCAGCAGAGGTGGTGCTTGGAGCTTTACCTGCATGCACAGATTCAGGCCCACAGATTCAGGCCCACAGCTTCAGTATTCAGAGCAACACCTGCACGTTGTTGTTCTACCTGTCTCTGACAGTACAAGAGCCTTTTGACAACACTTGAACAAGCACAGTAGGAACAGATCAGTGGATCGTTCCCCAGACAGCTTGATGTTGGCAGTACTACATTGCTGAAATCAACTCCTCTTCTTATGTTCCTTAGAGACATAAAAATAGTTCCTGGGGTAAAGGGATGCTCACAGGAGGCCCACCCTTTCAACTGGAAGATGTTATGTGAAGTTTAAAGAGAAAATGTTAAAGAACAAAACTGTTCCTTCTGTAAGGATAGATTGGAATTGGGGACATTGCAGTTATCCATAAACACTGGCTTTTCTGGCTGTTCTAGGTTCTCTGCAGCTCAGGAAAGTAGATACTATTTCTTGTTTTCTTTTTGACTTGCAAAGCTGTCAAATGATTAAGTGGTTCTTCTCTTCCTGTTTCTTGTCTTCCCTTTCCTTTTAGGGATATTGCTGCTAGGAACTGCCTCCTTACCTGTCGAGGGCCTGGGAGAGTGGCTAAGATTGGAGACTTTGGAATGGCCCGGGATATATACAGGTAGCAGAGCCAAGCCCAGGGTACCTGCAAGTGGGAGGTCACTGAAATGAGCAGTGTTTGTGCAGGCTCTTGTGCTGCTCTGTGTAATCCTGGTGATGTGAGAGAGAGATCCCAGCCTGGTGAATCCCAGCTGATGCCTTCCTGGTGTTTGCCTTTAACTGTCCTGGAGGCTTTTCCCACTCCTGACAGTTTTCTCCTGGGCAGTGAAGTCTAATTGTCATGTAAGATGTTTTTCCTCCCTCTTAGACTCTGTCCTCAGTTTCCTTTCTTTACTTTCTCCACCCTGAATGGCACTAATGTACCCTTTTGTTTTGTGATCCCAAATCATTCTGAGTTTAATTTGTCTCCTTGATGCTACCCCTGCACCTTTGGTTTGGTGTCATCAGTAAATCTCCTCAATTTACTGCAACTAGAGGAGGAAGGTGCAAAAGAAGGTCAGGAAAATGTAATCACCCAAACTGGAATTCAGCCAGGACATGGGGTTAGCTGCCTCTGCTCTTGCAAGAAGTGCCAGAAAATCTTTAATGACCATAAGCAGCCAGGGCGGCAGTTTGGTGTCTCATCTTCCATAGAGCACGTCTAGAAGTGCAGCTCCATATCCTGTTGTGCTGAGGAATTGATTTTCCCTAACTTGGAAGAAGGAGTGTCTTGTGTTCAGTCACCCGCACAGTTTGTTCCAGTGCCTTGCTTTCTTATTTTCCAGCTTGGGGATTCTCCTGTGTAATTACTAAGCCAGGTTTGGCTCTGCTTAGCTTGAGCTCTGACACTATCACAGCCTGAGGTGATGCAAACAGAGTGCTACTTTCAAAAACCCAAGTGTATCAGAGCTGCTTGGGTTTTTCCCCTCTGCAAGGAGCCCCCATGCTGCCCCTCTGTCAGATGGGGCTCTGCTGGGACAAAGTAGCATGTCACCCTCACAGTATCAGCAGAACTGACTGCCAGGATGAACACTTTGGTGTTGAGCTTTCAAAGGTGCCTTTGAAGCCTGCACATGTTTCTTTGCCCAGGAACATCCTTTGGATGCTCAGTCTGTGCAGTTATGATCAGTGATACCAGCTTGCACGAGCAGCCTCCTGCAACTGCCAGGATGGGATCTGGGGCTTGCAGGTTTTATTTGAAATGACAGTGACTCTAAAGGACTGTTGTAACTTCTGTCTCAGGAACATTTCTGTGCTACTGTCCCAGCTCTAATGGCCTGGCATCCTCCTCAACAAGCTCCTTGTTCCCTCAAAGGGGTTTGGATTTTACTCACAGTGCTTTAGACTAGTTATATATGGGATAGGTTTGGTTTATTCTTTCTGGGTGTACCCAAGATGACCATGTGTGAGATGAGATGAGGTGAGGAGATCTTGCTGCGGTTGAAAAGGGTCAGGAGGAAGAGGTCCAGGAGGAGGCTCTGCCAGAGCAGTTAGGGTGTCGGTAATTCCCAAAGAGGATGAGGATAACTGGTTTACCAGATCAGGCCAGAAGTGATGAAGATTAAACAGCACTTGCATGGTTTGCTCTTTTCCACTACTTTTATGAGAAGAAACAGGTCATTTCACTGCTTAGATTGTTCCACCTATATTAGTCTCTCCTCTGGCTCATAATTTTAATATTTGTAATTAAAAAAATTCCATTTTAATGGCGTTTTCTGAATTCTTGGCTGACTCTTTTATTTTGTTTGTTCTTTGCAGGGCCAGCTATTATCGTAAGGGTGGGTGTGCAATGTTGCCTGTCAAATGGATGCCTCCTGAGGCTTTCATGGAAGGGATATTTACATCAAAAACAGACACATGGTGCGCTTCCTTTCCCCTCCTGTCCAGTCTGTCTGTGTTGTAACCCCATTTGTAAACTGTGAATATTTTGTAAAAAAACACACGTTCTTGCTCACTTCTCACATACTAAAAAGACAAGCTGGGTCTTTCAGAGCCAGCAGTGTTTGAGGAGACAAGGGAACAGAAAGGTGAGCCCTGTGCAGAGGTGGGTGCTACAGGGCAGGTGAGAGGGCAGGGAAGGGAGATCAAAGCAGATGCCTGTGCTGCTCCAGGGAGGAAAGCATTAGTCCCACACTGAGGAAAGCAGCATGGGAGGCTGCAGGCAATATCTATCCTGCCAGTCAGGAAGAAGGGTGTTGTGTATTGTGAGTTTTGCCTTTCCTCTGGCCTACAGCTGCTCTTGGAGTTCCTGAGTGGCCAGAGGTGGGGAGGAAAATCAGGTGAGCAGAAGGCAGAAGCTCAGGGAGTATGTGGAGAAGGAAGGAGCTGGTGGCCAGTTCACATCTCCTGAGCAAGCCCCAGCAGAAGGGCAAGGTCCACACTCTTGTACAGCTGAGCCCCGCCTGTCTCAGCACCAAGCTGAGGAGTTTCCCATTGCTGCACATCTCTCTATGATTTTAACCAACGAGGTTATGGTTTCCAAGCCATTGACCAGGTGAATTCTCTGGAGGGGGTCCTGTCCCAGCCATCTACCCCAGGGCTTTGCAGGCCACAGCACCCAGAGCTGTGTTTGCTAGGGAGGGTTTTTATTGTACTCTGAGTGACAGGTGGGACCTGTGGGCCTCAGAGCATCAGAGGGAATTCACTAGCATGGTATTTCATGCAGGGTAGCCATTCTAGAGGAAAAGTTTGCTGTAACTCCTGTCTCCAGCAGTGGTCAGTGTCTCAGAAAAAGGATAACCTGACTTTCACTTTTGTTACCTCCAGCTGAGCAACGCTGAGTACTAGGGCAAAGCAACCATATTTACCTACCTACATCACAGGCTTCACTCACCTAACAGCCAACCACTGGTATTTGTTAGAAGTTTTAAAGTTCACTGTTACAGTTGTGCAGTTTATTTATGCCTGAATCCTACAGCAGGATTCTCACCAGCTCTCTGATCAAAGGTTGCAAAGAGTAATGCTGATGGTACTGAACCTAAGGGCATTGCCCACTAGTGATGGTCATTCCAGTATCCCTCACTTTAATTTCTTTTGCTTCTGTACTCAGGTCTTTCGGCATATTGCTGTGGGAGATATTCTCTTTGGGATACATGCCCTACCCCAGCAAAAGCAACCAGGAGGTTCTGGAGTTTGTCACCAATGGAGGAAGGATGGATCCACCTAAAAACTGCCCTGGCCCTGTGTATGAGATTATAACTTTGATATATTCATGCAACTAAGTTTCTGTTTAAAATGCTTTTTCTCTGCTAAAAAGTTAATGACTTTTAAGATTTTAATCATGGCTAATCTGCCTTATTAAACTTAAGTACCAGTGATTTCTCTAATATTTAATTTTTCTGTTATTTTGGAGAATAATTCAGGGCCCATTTGAGAACTCTTGGCCACTGCTTGTTTGGTCAAAGATGACACAATATTTCTCTGTCTTAGGTTAGCTGTGAAACTTCAATGCATCAGACTTCACAGGCAGGGAAAACTGGGCTCCTTTATCTGTAGCCCTGCCTACCTTTAGGTGTATTGTCCAAGGGATTTCAGGTGGATGAGTAATTTTTCTGAAAGACTGTGGGTTTCACCCCACTGGTAGTCATATCCCAGTGGTTTCCAGTGCATCAGTTGTCCAACTCCAGGGAAGGCAGAGAACTCTCATTTGTTAGAAGCAAGAATGGTTATGAATGTCAATGATTCCTAAGCTGCCATGAGTAGTTGTCACATCCCATGATCTGCTGTTCATGATTGCCTCCTCTTCTGCCCTTCCAGCTACCGCATTATGACCCAGTGTTGGCAGCACCAGCCCGAAGACCGGCCAAACTTTGCCATAATCCTGGAGAGGATTGAGTACTGCACTCAGGTATCAGTGTTCATTCACCTCGGATCAGAGGGGTGGAGAGGGTTCCTCTTGAGAAGCTGTCTAGACAAGCCAGGACACAAGATGAGGAGGCAGCACTGCACTACTGCAGTCAGCTGTCCAGGGAGACTGATATCAGCCTGGGACTCCTGGCTGGGATATTCACCTCATCAGGTGCTTGATCCTTTTTTGTTTCTTGCTGCTGAAAGGCACAGACAACACAGGCTTACACAGCTTTACAAGGAGCACACCTGTAACTCTGCTTCTGCTTATAGAGGCACAGATTCCAACAAGCAAAAGAGCAAAGACAGGCCAGCACCTGCACTGCTTTCACATGCCTCATCCCAGCCACTCCATCCCAGTGTTTACCCTTAGGGCATAGTCAGCACTGAACAGAAATGGTCCCAGCTCAGAGCACCCTTTGCAGGTGGTTACAGCAGCTGTTAGCAATATTTTGAATCTGACAGTGCTGGAGAAAGCAGGTGGAGATGGCCAGGCTAAAGGAGTGGGGATTCTTAGGCGGCACAACAGGGAAAAAGATGTGGCTGGCTTTCCAGACCAAAATCTGATTTACTTATTTTTTTACCACTAGTTTAGCTTGTGAGGAGTAGAGCAGTTTTGGAAATGTTCTCCTGCCTGCATCAGCACAGGCTCCTTGTATGAGCTCAGTGTTGTTCGCTTCAGTCAGTTTGCTTTCCCTTGCTATTTTGGAAGCTTGATCTGCTTTTTATGTGTGTTTGGATCCTGGCATTGGGAGTCATTTTTTTCCTGCTATCTGTAGCTTGCCATGGCATATAGCAATAAGTAAAGGTTGCCAGGATCACCACATTTTCTCTCAGTTTAATTTTCAAAACTGCTTAAATAGCTCAGAACTGCAGTCCCTATGGTTTCAGGCTCAAGGGGTCTGCCAGTATTGTCTTCACTCTGCATTCCCATTCCTCCCTTGTTGTGTGGAGGCAGTACTTACATGGCTCCAACTTTCTCAATATTATCTGAGAGTGTTATGAACTCTGAGGTGATACAGATTCCGAAAAACATTCCCACAGGAATTTTTGCTGGACATAAAAAATGCTTTTCATTGGTTTTCTGCCTCTGCTGTTCTATGGTGAGTTTAAGGGTTACTTTCTTTTAAAGAGTTGGATTTTAATGCTATCCTGTTGCATCTCACACCTAACTGCACTTTGTCTGCATCCCCTCCCCATTGAATGTGGGCTCTGAGTGGTGGGATGTGTGGAGACCATAGCATGACTGCTGCTAGATGTGTCATTCAATGCGTGATGGCTGCAGACTCTAAGAAATTCCCGTTGTTCCCTTCGGCAGGATCCCGATGTCATCAACACCGCCTTGCCAGTAGAATACGGCCCGTCGACTGAGGAGGAGGAGAAGGTGGCAATGCGCCCTGACGATCCAGAAGGAATTCCTCCTCTCTTGGTCTCAACACACCAAGACAGAAAGGATGATAAGCAAACCCTGCCGTCTCCACCACCCCTGCCATCAGCCAATGCTGGAAAATCTCTAGGGAAAGTGGGAGCCTTGGAACAGCCAGTGCCAGGGAAGGTGCAGTCAGCCACAGGGGGGGGACACATCAACATGGCTTATGCCCAGTCCAATCCCCCTTCCGAGCTTCACAAAAGCCGGGGCTCCAGAAACAAGCCCACCAACCTCTGGAATCCAACCTACGGTTCCTGGTTTGCAGAGAAGCAAGCCAGCAAAAACAGTTCTCTGCTGGAGAAGGAGAGGCCCGAGAGGGAGAATTTGGGACAGGAAGGAAACTGTACTGTGGGGCCCAACATTGTGACTGGCAGGCTGCCAGGCTCCTCCCTGCTCTTAGAGCCATCTTCCCTAACTGCAAGTGTTAAAGAAGTGCCTCTCTTTAGGCTCCGCCACTTCCCCTGTGGGAATGTCAACTATGGATACCAACAGCAGGGCTTACCCTTGGAAAACTCCACACCACCTTGCGCTAGCAGTTACGAGGACCCTGTCCTTAGAAACAAGAGCCACGTAACCCAGCAGGGGCCCTGAGAGCCCTCAACCCTCTCTTGACTTTTCCCCCGTGTGGCCCCTGAGCCTTGAAGAGATGTCCTGTTACCCAACACACCACGAGCAAGGCATCAGACAGCATCACCTCCTATTTTGTGCAACTTGCTCCAAAAGTGCCACCCTTGACGCTGTAATTTCTACTAACCCAAGAGGCTTCAAACCACCGGAGGCCCAGTAGAGTCAAAGGGACAAGGGAGAGGGAGGATGCAGGGAAGTGTTGTTAACTGCAAGGCCCAGCTGCTGTTGCATCAACTCATCCGCATGGTTGTCGTCATGCCCTTCCTGTGACCTTTTCCCAGTTGTGCGTCCTCTGCTTCCGTGTCAAGCCGCGGCTCATTGCCATGAGTGTTTCATGTCTGGGCTTTTCCATGCCAAACTTGTCATTGCTGTGGAAGACTTGGAGGTCTCCTGCTGCTGGCAGAGCTTGTAGTGGGTTTGGGAAGGGCATCCTCTATCCAAACCAAAAAAAATTACGACGGCACTGAATGGTGACGCGATGGCACATTCTCAAGTCTTGTTCCAGCTACAGTCTAGTCTTCGAAAGTCCTTGAATGCACTGTGTTATGGGGGTGCTGGCAGGGCAATGGAAAAACCCTGGTCACTGCATCACTTGAAGGGGAGAGGAGAGGAAGCAGAGGATGGGTATTTGTGCTATGAGGCATTCAGGGGGCGGGCATTGGCTGGGGTTTTCATTGGTTTGTTTTTGTTTACCTATGCTTAAGCACCAGAACCGAGTAAAGCCCTTTAAAATTCCTTCTGTCCTACAAAAGTAGAGATGTCCTTCATCAGGAATGTGTGAGTGTCAAGTGGAATCAAGGTGAAGCTTTAAAGGATGGTGGTCATGAGAGAGACTTTCACCATGCCCTGAAAATGGACAGCCACCTGTATACCTCATAGGTTTTGAAACAGCCTTTGACATACCGCGTACAAACAACACCATAAAGGCAGAAGACTACATCGTGCCACTGTCTGGAAGCCAGATACTGTCTGTATTGAAGGGTTTAGATCCCTTTCTCCTTCAACATAATCCATGTATGATAGTGGTTTAAGGACAAACACTCCATTGACTCACTTTGTACACCCCGTGCATGAAAAATATTCCAGTTAAGTGTATTGTCAAAACATAGATATAGGAAGTGATTCTCGTGTAAAAATGTGCATTAGTAACTTCAGCTTAGGGTTGGGAGGAGCTGTTTTAGCATGAACGCTATCCACAAAAGGGGTGCTTATTTCCATAGAAATGGGAGTACTGGAGCATCAGCAAAGGAGTGGGAAGGTGTTCTTCAGACTGAAACTCTTCGTTTCAGTGAAGTAACCCTGAGTCTGGCTCTGGATCCAAATGCTGAGGTAAGCTTCCTGTCTTCATAAGGGAACAAACCAAAACCCCCATATATCCTAAACTTAGGGACGGGCAGTTTGAGATTGGAGGATTTGGCTTGGGCCAACCCCAGCGTAAAAAACACATTGCAGGAGGAGCTCTAGTGTGCTCTCCTTATCTGCCTTTCTGATGTGTCTGACACACAGAATTAAATCCTTTTTTTAGACCAAAGCCAAAAGCAGATGTGGGGACTGGTTAACAAGCTGTGCTCATGTGTTGGGAAGCTGGGGTCAGGGGCTGCTCTGAATTTCATGTTCATCTGCTAGAGATCCATCCCACTGCTGCTGCATGGGTTAGTGGGGATAACAAGGGTTACACTGACAGGCTTCTTTGGGCTGAGCTAAGAGGGTGTTTGTCATCTCCAAGGCTATTAGGCTCGCAGCTCTTGCTGTGAAATAGCCGCTGGGGAGGGATTCTGTCTAGCTCAGGACAGTGTTAGCATCACACCAGTCTCTCTCTCTAGCTCAGTAAACTCAGTGGGGTAGTTTCTCGAGTCCCAGGAAAGCTGGTTAATGCGGGAGGCAAGCACTATCTGAACAATTTATTACACTATTATGTTATTCACATATAGTAGCAATTTTCATCTAAGTGTTCCAGCTTTCTCATTTTCAGAAGAGCTGAAGCTCCTCATTGTTTTCTTTAGCTTTTCTTTGCAAAGGAGCACACTGAGTTTTTGCTGCCTTACAAAGTTACTGAGGGCAGAAGCTGACCTGTTTACTGATGAGTGTTTTCAAAAGAACGCATAAGAACAAAAAGTTGCTAAGTTAATGATCTTTGACTAGCTGAAATAATTAATTCTGGATCTGGGGCAGCAGCTTCGATGCTGCACAAATGCAGATGGGCTGCCAGGTTATGATGTTAAAGGTGGAATTTCTAAAGAAACTTGAAAAGCATAAGCAGCAAGAGATGATTTTAAGTCTGCAGGTGTGACAGGCAACCTCTCCCAGCCATGGTGAGAGTGTGGTTGCTCCTCTGGGCTTGGGTTGTGCAGTTATTTTATCATAGATTTTCTACTGAAATACTCTTACAGAATGGGAGTTGTAAAAAAATGAATGAGCTAAACATGTTCCTGCTTCTTAACTATGAAATCTGTCAAGAGATAATTCTGATCAGGGGAAATGGTGAATTACTACTGAAATTCTCCAGTCTGCTGAGTACAGTGCATTGAGACTAATACTGTTCAGCATTGGCAGCTGCTTTCAAGCAAGCTTTCCTCTAGTGTTTCCAGTGCAAAATGTGTTGTTGTAGGTTCTTTAATGGTTTGGATTTTCTTGGTTGGTTGTAGTTTTGGGGTTAGTTCTTATTATTTTGGGTTTTTTTTTAATCCCACTCTCTTACCTCTTGGAATTCAGAAATCCAGTTTGGGCTTATTTTTAATGTTAAAACCATACAATTTCTGAGCTCTTCCACAGCAAGCATTTAGCTTGGTATCCCTGTGTGCTGTCCGAGCACAGTACCCCAGGCTGCAAAAACTGTTCTGTAAATATTGGTGCTAATCAAATCTTCTCACTTAGAAACAAGACCTGGAGCATTTGCCTGTCCTCTTTCTTAGAAAACAAATACTACCATTAATTGCTTGGACCAAAGTTACTTGTTACTTGTGCTCAGGCTGCAATTGCCACAAGCATGAAATGAGCACAGAAATTTTAATTTCTGTGTCTAGGACAATTCACCTGTTCAGTACTCAGAGCTGCAGGGACCAGAAGCGATTTAAGTCACCATGGGCTCACCAGACCAAAGCACTCTGAAAATCCCAAATTCCTCTATGAAACCACTCCATGCTAGGAGAAAACCAAATTCAAGTTATTTTAACCGTCTTACCCACTTTTGTCTATGACTTACTTTTTAAATTATAGCTTAGGCACCCTGTATGTTTTTAAGGAACTTGTTTTAAGACCGTTAATCTTTTGTGTTGGTAATAATGTTGTTCTGATTTGTATCTTCCTCATTCTACAGTGGGAAAGTGGGAAGCAGTATGATCTACAGGATGTAAAGCACAACTGGGAAAAATCCTGTACTACCCCTCTTATGCTCTGAAAATGGCTTATTTCCATGTGGATGTTACCTGATTCCCTATAGAAGATAAATAAGTTTCTGATCCCCTGAGCTTCTGGAGGTAAACTAAGTTTGGATGCCTGTCTCTCTACCTTCCCAGTTGTCCCATCATCTTCCCTTTTTGCCACTGGACCTTGTTTCTCCACCATGTGCCTGGGAATGAAGCAAGGGCAGGAACGAGGGTGGTTCTGCTCCCCTGAGGCACAGTGAGGGAGAGGGGTGGGAGAGGGGTTTGGCCCCAGTGAGCAGAGGTGCAGGGACCAGGGGTGGGAAGCCCCAGGGCTGCATTAATTCAGCCCAGTCAGTGTTGGACTGTGGGTGCTGCGGCTTCCCTGCACAGGCTCCGCAGCAGGGAGCAGCCGCAGCACAGCACACGGGGGCTGGAACAGGGAATGGCAGGTGCCACTTTGCTGTCTGCTCCTGGTACTGTGCCTGGCTTCTGGGGGATGAGAACCTTGACATGGGAATAGCATAAAACAGCCTTCCACAGCAGCAATGACATCGCCGCTCATCTGTCCCCGAGTTAAACCCCTCACAAGGAAATGTCCCAAGTGTCCACATCTGGCTTCTTTCAGTACCGAGCTTCATTATGGGAGTGTCTGTCTCATGTACAGCCATTTATGCAACATTGTTTATAAAGGAAGGGCCTGTGCACTTCAGGGATACTATGAAGAAAAATACTAATATATGGTCATTGAGTATTTTGTGTTGAATAGTGTATTTGTATTGTAAACAAGTGTAGTGAACCACAAGGCATGAAGACAAATAAAGTGACAGTAGCTGGCTTCTCTGTGTTGGACTGTGCAATGATTGGATCAGCGTCAGAAAGGAGGTCTCTGGACATCCATTTTTACTTGGCAAAGTTGCAGAAATATTAAGGTAATGAACACCCTAAGGAGCAGGTTTGGTGGTACCCCGAGCCACCTTTTGGGCTCACAGCAGCTCTTCCAGACTTCTTTGCATTGCAAAGGTTTCATATCGAGTTTCTTACAGGGGAAGGTGCCCTTCCCTCTGTCACAAGGAAGGCTGGCTTTTACCCATAGCAAACTGGCCAGTATAAAAAGAGAACAAAGGGTATGGCTGAAGGTAGCATTTGGGTGTTTTCCTAAATGTGTATGAGACAGCCCTTGAGTCTGGATTGAGGGTAGCTCTACCTACAAGCTGTATTTTAATACATTTTCAGTGCTGAAAATGCCAGTATTGAATCTTGTGACAATTCTAGGATGAGGTTGCTCCTGCCCTGAAACACTCATTTTTTTTATCCTCTCCCCTATGGCCCAGGTAGCTGCATTCTAAAGAAATGCTCCTTGAAACTAGGACTGATTTACTATAAACTTTCTCCTTCACAGACCCGTTCTACTGCAGGGTTTGGAGTTTGTCATTTGGTTAACTAGACTTTTGCAGTAGGCACTTCTCCCCTCCCTCCTTTGTTTTCTTCCCTGTCTTAACGCAAAAAGGAGCTCTCCTATGCTCTTCTAGGGACAGGGCTGGTCAGCAGCCAGTAACCACAGCCTGTTTTGGATCTGCCACTGGCTGGAAATCTCTGCTATAATTCCCCTTTCTTCCAGAGTTGTGTGTCTGCAGCCAGGCAGGGAAAAGGATGCAGGTGGGTACTCTGCTAAGTAGCTCTTGTGGACAGTTTCAGTTTCCACCTGGTCCTTGACAAGACTTCTGCAAACTCTGAACTCTGGAAAAGCCATGACAGAGATGCTGGATTTGCCACCTCTCATAGGTGACAGAGTTAACTTGTCAGAGGAACTGTGCTATGTCTTGCAGAGCCAGCCTTGGATCCATGTGCCTCAGATGTTGCTGACCAGCAGCACTCTGAAAGGGCAGGCTCACTGCCCAGAAAACCATTACTGTCACCATCTGCAAAACAGTCATTGAGTCCAGCTGAGAGGAACTCCCTAGAAATTAATTCCCCAGCCTTGGACACCTCAAGAAAATTCTCATCCTCCTGTCACATGCACTTGTGGTCTCTCCTTTCCAGCCAGTGTTCAAGAAAACTTGAAACATTTAATTGCTGAGAGTACTAAGGAAAGACATTTTCTTTATCAGGACCATCTGAGACATGCTGTGGGACAAGGACTGGCCTCAGAGTCTGCACAGAGAGCATAGACTTGCTTAGGACCATGTGTTTATTTAATTATAAACTAATGTTTTATTTATGTAGTTTCTCAGGACTTTTGAGGAGCTTTTTGCCTTTTTTCTAACCAGTCAGGGGCTGTGATTGTACAGTCCTCTGCACAGCACCTAATTTCAAACTTCACTGCCACTTATTTTCAGCATTTTATGACAGTGTCCTCCTGCAAGAGTTGGAGTAAAGGATTATGGCAACTTACCTTGGATTTAGGGAAGCACAAATCCCTTCCCATCATCACCTTGAAGAGAGCCATCAGTAATCCTTTCTGGAACGGACTGATTTATTACCATTTCAGACAGCATAAATTCAGTGCTTCTTGCTTCCTGGCCGAAGATTCTGAGAGCTGCTAAAACAGCTCCATCCTGGTACCAGTGAGACTTGCTCCTCTAAGCTACAGTGCTGGAGCCAATTACAGCCAGAGCTTCCAGGAGAGATGTGCTGCTGGCTGGACCTGTAAACAGAAGGTAGAATGCAACACACCAGTGCTAGATGGTTTCTGTGCCCTCTCCTGTACGCATCAGGCAGCTTCAGGGAGGCCCAGGCCAAGCCCCTGCTTCCAGCTGAACTGCGTGGAGCTACAGAGCTGTGGAAGGTGCAGCCTGACACCCTGCAGGAAAAACAAGCTCCCACTGAATCATCTGTGCAAGACAGACCACACAGAAGTGGTGTGACTCTTAACAAGCTGCCTCACCTACACACTTCTTCCCATACCTACCTCCTGGAGAATTCCAGCTACCCCTCAGATAAAGCAGTTTCACTCATTCCATCTGGCCAAGCAGGAAAAAGAGCGTTCCTGATAATTGAGTGGCTCCTCACAGAAACTCCACTGCACACCCAGGAGCACCAGGCTGTGCAGAGGCTTTGTTTGGAACTGGCAGCTCTGTGCTGAACAGCCAGGAATGAGAAAAGCTTCTGCTTCACAGTTGGCAGTTGCAGTTCCACACTGAAACCCCTGCACTTAATTTGTACAGAAGAACAGAAGTAAGAAATGTACATTCACTGTACAATGAAAATTCTTTTTGCTCTGCTATTTAGCAGGGTTTCATTTTATTAGTATCAGCAGGAAACAGATATTAGACAAAGTAAAGTTCAGTACATCACTGAATAGCTGCATCTCTAAATATAAAGCATTATTTTTTTTTACATTCAAAATTTACAGCTTTTATATTCAATTTAAAATTCCCATGAGTTAGAATACAATAGGCATTATTTTAAATACAGATTAGGAAAAATAGCTACAGCAACATTTAAAAGAAGTTTACAGCAGCAGGATTCTGTCTAAAAATAGGATATTACAATTTGAAGTCTCACTTCTTCAAGTAGGCAAGAGCAAGCTAATAATTTAAGAGTAAAATGACTGTTCTGGAACAAAAACCCATCCGGTTAAGATAATGTTTACATATGCTGAGCAATTAAAATACAGTCCATGTTTAAAACATGGACAAAGGATTAGCTGTTCTAAAACGCTGATACACAAATGATGTCACATAAAGGCCCATTACTCTACCTAAAATTATCCATAATTCATCATAAGATCTCACAAAAAATTTATCCTGGAAACTGTTACAAAGCAAACAAAAATATGTATCACAAACTAATCAAGTAATGGCCACAGCTTGCTTGAAAACCCTGTATCTGTTCCCTACCATTGGCAGGAAGTACCCTGCTGTACTTACACAGACTTAATTGATAAGAGTACTAGGTATTCCACTCTGGATTTATTTGCATTTTACAACTGTGATACTCAGTGCCTGCAGCATCCCAAACAAAAAAACCCCAGTCTCTAAAAATGAGGGGAAAGCGCTCCAGGAGAGTGCAAAGTGCATTATTTTAAAGAGTGCATCTTGTATTTAGCTCATTCTACAAATGCAGAACAAAAAGTGCTTGTTACTGTACAGACTGACGTGCAGCATATTTGTGCTGTTTAGAGGCTTTTTATTTAATGCTGTTCTTCACTAGGAGAGGGGCAAATCCTTGTATTTATCAGCCCTTTTGCATTACGGAGAGGAGGAGAAGAGGAAGGGGAAAGAAGAAGAGAGATATGAACGATAAAATATAAAAATACTCCACAACTGTTTGAAAAAGGGTGGGGAGTGTTTGGCTTTTTTTTTCCCCTCCTTTCTTATTGCTAGCAGCTGGCATTGGAATTGACAAAGTGCCCAGGAACGAGGCTACTGTCACCCATCAACCACCTCTGCTGTCAAAAGCGGGCAATGCACAAACATTTCCAGTTCATTAGTACATGCAGAAAAACCCTCTACATACTGCATGACCCACACAGGAACGTTAGAGAACGCTGTGCATACATGCTGTTCTCCAACTGGAACCATTTTCAAATGATGCAGCACCTTAAACCCCAGATGCTTTAATAACCTTCCAGGCAAGGGTCATTAAGATAAACTCAACAGTGGTTTTACTTCTTAACATGACTGAACTCTTTTTTATCTATTTTTTTAAATATATATATGTATATATTTATATAAAATATATATATTATATACACACACACATATATATATATTTATATATGTGAAACGCAAATGCAGATTTGAAGATTCCAAAGTAAGTTTGCATCTTAAGCAGGGTTGTTTTGTGCTTTAAAATCCTCCTACCCCCTTCTGTGAGCTCAGCAAATGTCATCCACCAGCTTTGCCCCGTTGATGCCACGGTAGGTGACCCTGCTGGGTCGCACCAGGACGCCGTGGTTCAGCTTGCAGGTGAAGTAGCGCTTTTCCCCCACGGAGCCGTCGTTCTTGCCCTTGGCACTGCGGAGCTCCAGCCCCAGCCAGATCCCTGGGGCAAAATCTGTGGGCCCGATGTACCTGATGGTTCCCATTTCATTGGAGCTGGTCAGGAGGACCTGGGAGCCTTCATGCAGCTTCACAGGCCCCTCGGAGGCAGCTGCAGTGCTGCTGCTCCAGCTGCGCCGCAGCACAGAGCTCTTGGATCTAGTGAGAAAAGAAAGGGAACAGAAAAGAGTCTTGGGGCTTTTTTTGTTATAAAACATCCAGGGCAAATCTGTAATTCAAGGAAGTGCGTGGGAGAAAAAAAAAAACACCCTCAAATCACTTCTTAGAAAAACTGTGTTCGATCTCAAGTCACTAACAAACTGTGGAATAACAGTAACAGGCTGCTACACTTGGCAGTCTGAAGTATTGGAAAAGCAATTTCCTTCACCCTATGCTAGGATCTACAATATTTACAGCAGGTGATAGTACTTGTAAATGAAGCCATACAAAATATTTTATTTGGGGCTTAAAGCAGTTTAACCAAAACAACTTTTTAACATTCAACTGTGAGTCAGGACCAGAACAAAGTGAAGTCCTTTACTAAGAGCCTCTGAACTTCACCCAGCTGTGTGAGAACACAAGAATATGCAGTGATAAATGATTGGAAAACAACTTTAATGCCAACCTGAATTCTAGGATTGTACTCCTGGATGCCCATGGAAAAACAGTGCACCACAGGTCCATTTAGGAAAGAAAAAAATGAAAGGTCTAGATATTCTATATGCCTGAAGGGATTTTTTTGAGCAAAGCTAACAGCCAGCTCACCCAAGCACTTGAAACTCATAACACTCACCTAACAAAGGCATTTCTCCTGTTTATCTCCTTTTGAGAAGAAGCAGAAGTGGTGCTTAGACTGCGTCTAAAACCTGAGCGGAAAGATTAATAAGCTGTGCAGGACTTATTAAGGGAAAAAAACCCCAACAAACCTTTATGAACACATACTCTCTGTGTTTTCTTTTATACTGCTTCCACTACATGTGCTGCACATTGTCCCCTCTCATTTGGAAATTAAATGATGAAACTTCTCATGAACATATATGCCTATAATATGTTTGGCTTTTCAGAGGGAACAGAAATTAAATTAAACAAACCAAACAAGGGTAAACATGAAGGTCTTTTCACAAAAAGTTTAAGCAGGGGAAAAGAAAACCAACTACTTCAAGTACCTCACACAAGTTTTAGTAATTTCATAGGGATGTCCCCCTAGTGATCCCTTCATCAATCTCAATTTGTATTAAGGAGCAGGTTCCAGTTCCCTTTCTCTCTGATTAGACTGTGATATTAGCAATAAAGGGAAAACTGCCAACAATCATAACTGACATCATTCTTTCTGCCAGTAGAGTGTTAAGAACAATATACTACTCCACAGTTCCTCCTGCAGGCTCCATTTTCAGAAAGGGAGCAGCCAGACTATTGGCTGTCCCTGAAAAATCTCTTGTGCTTCTGGAGAAGTTGGCTTTGTGCAGAAGGTTTCGGCTGCAGAGCAGGGGCTGCTCACCCAAACCCCAATGTCTCCCACTCCTACCTGGAAAAGTGTGAGTGACTTTACTCCACGAAGTCTCTGTGAGAGAATCCAGAGAACCCGTTAGTCTGAAAAGCAATAATGCAACACAGAGGTCATTTCAACTCAACTCTGAACAAACCTACTGGGGCTTCTTGTCAAATATTGATGAGGTTTTGATTCTTTCCTTTTCCATCTGCCCCCAAGAGACACCAACATTACTGCTGCACTCAGGCTGCTATGCAAGAAGTGCCTGGAGCAAGTCAGTGTATCTGAGTTACTTGCCACTCACTCATGGAGACAGTAAGTGTGATTCTGAGGCAAGCTCCTAACAGCTTTTTCGGAGAAATAAAAGCAAGAACATGTCTGGCAGAATAACCACATACAAATATAGGAGGAAAGAGTACAGAACTCCTTGGATGTTCTTCCTGGAATCTAAGGAAGAGATTACAGGCAAGTGCTGCATCCTTTGGATCCTCTGTGCAGTTAGCTGGGATAAAAAGAGCATTTCCAGTCATGTCCAAGGGTAATTTCCTTTTCAAATTGAATTTAGAAGAACACCTCAGGATTGGGTCATGAAAGTAAGGTTTATTAAACAAAGACCATTGGAGGCCCTGGAATAAAAATACTTCAGGTATATAATACTTTCAGGCAAGAGAAACAGGCAGAGATGCATTTCCAGTTTTACACTCTGCTTTCAAAAAGCTGACCTAAACTCACCAGGTTTTTAATAAAGGTTATACAAACTTCCATTTGCAGAAGAAAACATTTGAATCTTCTGTATCTGTTCAAAAATTTGTTTCTCATAGGAAATGTATTAAGAAATCATCTGGCAACCCCAACATGACAAGAGTGCCCACCTCTGTACACGAGATGGGGGTGCAAATATGCCATATCTGGGAAGGCAACTGAAGTACTGCACTCCTCCCACAGAGCCATCGTTCTTCCCATGGGGCTTGTCCAATTCAATGCCACACCAGAAACCTACATTGCAAAACAGTAATATCAGGGCATTTTGAACAAAACACTACAGGCTTTTTTTCATCTAGACCACTGGGCCAGTTGGCATTCACCCGCATCAAGGAAAAGAGTTTCTAGTCAGAAAACATCAATATGCTAATAGTAAATATGAATATAATAAAATAGCTATCTGTGCAACTATGCAAAAATTTTACCCCAATAAATCTAATTATCTCAGCATTTTATATGCTTTCAATAATATTGACATTTTAATTAATACAAAAAGTAAAATGTTTGAGTGATATATATGTGTGTACATATATATGTGTGTGCATATATATGTGTGTGCATATATATATATATAAAATAAAGTCAAATAGAATGTTAATAAGCATAACTGGCTATTGGACAACAAGGAGACAGCAAAGAGTAGCAATGCTGTTTCACATTTCCCTCTTCAGTCCTCTGACCATATGGTTTATGCCTCATCTGAGACCATCAACAGTAAAATTAAAGTTTTTATATTAATTCATTCTTTCTCTCCATCTAGCAAGTTATAATTAATACAAATTGCAAGGCTGGTTGTGTAATATCAAGAGAAGGGTGCAGGAATTGGAACTGGCCATCAATTAATCTCGTAGAGAACACTGAATAGGCAGCAAGATGTTAATGAGCTTGATCATTCATAACCTGTGATAAATGTGAGCTAATTACATAAAGGTGCTAAATTTCATACTCCATTAGTAGTCCTTATGCTATCCATCCCCAGAAGATTCAGAATTTAATTCAAGTCACTTGGTAGTAAAGCACTGGATAAAACCGTAATTCTAATTATCAGCTCAAGAAACTCAGGAATGACAGCTGATGAATTAGAAGGGCTCAGTATATCAGAAGTTCTCCCCATCCCATTTTTAGAATTAAATAAAGATCTGCATTGCACCAAAAGGAGCAAACGTTGGAAAACTTCCAGAGATTTGATACACATTAGATCTGAAATACTTAAACATGCATCTGTTACATTTTCTATAAATTACTGGGTTAGCAAATGGTGATGGTTTGTCATCTTTCCATCCTCACTTCTTACAATAGCATGTTTTCCTCCAAAAAATTACATTCCTGATTTAAAGCAGAGAGGGAGGAGACTTAATACTGTCAAATAGCTTTCTGATTTCACAGTTGTCAGTGCATGTGGGAAACAGCCCTTTGCTCACTGATAACTTGGTCAGCAACAACACAAAGAGTGATGACATTCCAGAGTCCCTCAGGTAACTGCAGTGTCTGAGCAAAGGCTGCCTACAGTGAAACTGGGGAACAGGGCAGGGATGAAAGCAGAACAGAGCTTGTACCACGACCTTGCAGGCGGACCAAGTTCCTAAATGCTGATGCCACCCAGTGTCACGACAGAGCATTGCCAATCCCCTACCAATCACACAGCCCTCACCCAGACCAGGTACTCACACCAACACAACTGCTTCTGCGCTACTCTTGCAGTCAGATTATAGATAGGGCCATAGAGAAGATAAATTCGGTTACAGTGTTGGATTCAGAAATGACTTTCCACAACGTAGAACAACTGGCTGCCTTTGACAGCACTTGGCTTAAGTGCAAAGCGGTTTTTAGCAAGGGGAAGGGAGAAGCTGAAAGGGAGAAGGATGAGAAATTGGTGGTAGGGATTGGGGCCTTTTGAGGTATTTGTAACTTTATTGATCTTGTGACCTAAAGGTTTGTTAATTAAAATTTTAATGTTCACAATTACCCCCTTAAAGATGCCAGTAAGTTAAGAAATGAGAGGGAAACTATTGCAAGAGACAAGATGTGTCAAAAAGCCTTAACACAAAAAGTAAGGAGTAAATGCATGTATCTCAATAAACTACATACCCCTTTGGAGACTAAACTCAGGATTTTCACTTGTTAAGAAGTTGGACTCTATGATCCTTGTGGGTCCCTTCCAACTCAGAATATTCTGTGATTCTGTAATACCTACAACTTCAACATCAAAGTATCTCTCCTACTTAAGTCATGACAGTGGACAAGCAAAAGTCACATTTTAAACCACTATTTTTTCCTGACAGTTGTATTAAAGTAAAAAATATTCAGTGAAACACAGGAGAGAGAAAAAGAGAGAGAGAGAGAGAGAAAGAACAAACTTGGAAACAAACCAACTTAAGATTTAGAATTCTTTTGGAAGCAGTGAGGGAAAAGATGGATTTCCATGCATGTGCTCACATGTAAGATATTCCATACTGATTTGACAAGACACACAGAGCATTGCACGTACCTGGTGCAAATTTTGTTGTCCCACAAAATCTAACCGTGCCTGTTCTCTGTCCCACCACCAGTACTCTGTCTCCAACCTGGATTTCTCCTTCAAGAGCATTTTTCCTTGTGGTTGGGGAACTATACAGCCCTGATCAAGAAAAGAACAAGGTCTGAAATTAGTAAGACTAAAACTTTAAACAACTTTTCAATAGCAAGCCAACTGATCTGATAAGTGAACAGAGTATTTACCTCTAACACAATGTACCTTCAACACATGGTAACACAAATTTTGCTTAGACAAAAACTTGATTTTTGCCAGCATAAAAACTGGACTACAGCCTTTTCTCTGCTCTGAAAAGGTAGTGCCCAACTATAAAACACTCTGCGTCTTGATGATATTACAAAAACCTTTCTAAAAGTTGCCAAATTTAGGTTTATGGTTAAACTACTTCACAAGTGTCTTTCTCAAAGTATCTCAGATTCTGAAACAACACAAGTAGTCCTACATTAAGTACTTAAAGCAGCAGTGAACTCCCTCCTGTGAAAATACACCTCAAATACAACAGACCATACCAGCACTAATCTTAGGTGAGGCAGAAGACACTCTAGTCAGGGCCTTTTTACTGCTGCTTGTTGAGTTCCTCTTCTTGGAGTAATTCCGTTTGCCTTCCAAGGAGGTAGAAGAAGAGGAAGAGCTGCTGTACCCAGGAAAACCTAAAGACATAAATGAAAGCAGTCCTTCAGGGTTTATATTTTGGAAAAGGACAGATTAAGCAGAATGGAAAGCTTTTGTAATATGGAAGTCATCTGCTCTCCTTGGAGGGCAGAATACAAAATAAAGAACCAAAGTTAGAACTTGTTACGCAGCATTTGCACAAACACCTGTCAGGAATTACATGGGTGCATGTGACCCTGCCCGCTAGAAGAGGTCTCCAAAAGCCCATCTTTATTATTCTATGAAAGTTCACCTAAACAGACCCAAGCATATTTATTAAAATACATGAGCTTTAGTAATAAGAGATCATACCACCAGCCTTTCAGCATCCAGCTTACTAAAGATTTGATGAGAAGTGGAAGGAAGGTGGTATTATATGAGTGAATTATTGCCTGGATTAAAGCCTACTATATTCCATTACATACTGTATTAATATTAAAATCTGTACTATAAAACAAGAATGGGAAATAAATCACTTTTATCTCCATTTGCAAACCCTAAAGTCTAAATTTTAACTAAACCCTAAAGTCCAATAAGACTTAGGTTCATCTTTCCTGCTTCCTTTTCAAAGCTCTTCCTCTTAACCCCCTTCTGCCCAAAATGAGGCAGGGTACAGCAAGACACATCTATACCTCAGCTTATCAATGTGAAAAGATAATATTGCTTATCAAACTTCCCAGATTTTTAAGCGTAATCCATTCATTTTCACCAACAGCTTGATATAGATGCATGGTTCGTTTGCTCAATGTAATTTAATTCTCCAATTTTGCAAAACAATAAAGAACTGAGGAAAGGCAAAGGCAGTGGGTCCAAACAAAACCTAAGGACAGAAATCTGAAGACTCTGAGATACTCACTGCAGCTATGCTACAATGAAGAAAATGCAAATTACTGATTAAATAGTGACTAAGCAGGCAAACTTCAGCTTCATGTCCAAGGCATAAACATGTGCGTGCATCTGCAAACACAGGCTTACAAGTTCTTATTTAGGAGCCAGTCCAGGGATGGATTCACTAGAGGTCAGACCACCATTTTTACAGGGATGCAACAAAAACTGCTCCAACTAAACCTGCCATCAACATACTTCATTTTGTGGGAAATCACAGGGTGGGAGAAGGAAGAGCAGACAGGACTTCAGCAGGCTGTATAACTGATTCCTTTTCCTTCATGAAAAACAATTGTTATAACACTCCTGACAGGTGAGTATTTGGCCTGTTCTTAAAAACCTTCCATCAAGGAGATCTCAAGACTTCCTCAGTACTGTATGTCACTACATCATTATCCCCAGTGTTACAAGGTTTTTCCCTCCTAATATAAAACCTCAATCACCACTGGTTTAGATCAAGGTTTTTCACCCCCAATACACGTGCAGAGTGGTTTTATCCTACCCCTTGTGTTCCAAAACCTCCAGTTCTATGCCTTTCATCTTCTGTCTTTTTAATCACACAATCACAAGTTTCAAGTCGTTACTCCTAAGTCATGTTTTATAAAGCCAACTGTCATTTCTGAATTCTCTCAGAATTCACAACTGTTCACTCACAGAAGATATAAAAAGATGCTTTCCTTCACAGACCTGCTAGAGCAAGTCCAAAGGAGGCCAACATGATGTTTAGAGGCATGGAACACCTCTGCTGTGTGGAAAGGCTGAGAGAGTTGGGGTTGGTCAGCCCCAGAAAAGCCTCACTGTGGCCTTTCAGTGTCAGAGGGGTGGTCTCTAAGAAAGATGGACAGACTTTTTCTAAGTAGAAGCAGTGACAGGACAAGGGGTGGAGGCTTCAGACTGACAGAAAGGACACTTAGACCAGATATTAGGAAGAAATTCTTTACTGTGAGGGCGGGAGACATTGGAACAGGTTACCCAGAGAAGCTGTGGATGCCCCTCAATGATCTTTAAGTCAAACTATTCTGTGGTTCTATAGCTTAAAGAAGGCATATTCAAACTCACACTTCAAATTATTCCAAAGAAACCCTGCTTTCACCAACACTTACAGTGTTGGTTTTATAGATTTTATATGATTTTATAGACAAAACCTCAAAGGAGACAACATTTAGGGTATGTTCAAGACAGCTGAAAGTGAAGTCCCTTTCAAGTTCAGCAAGTACTGAGGTGGTGAATTGTGAAACTAGATAATTGCAGAGAATGATTCACATGCAAAAGGCACTCTTTAAAAGCTAGTTTCATTTTTCATATTTGAAGCCTGTTATTGTGAGTCTGCCATGATACAACGACAAGACTGTTAAGTACTATTAGATGGTAACACTTTATTACAGAAGCATGAACACATAGATAGAGGAGAGAACAAAAATGCCAAAAGAATATTAAAGTCTAGACAGCAACAGTACAGGGCAAAAGGTCTCCCTCAGAAACCTTTCTCCATCAGAAAATTCCCTCAGGGAATTCTGCAGATCATCTGCAAGATCATTTACTAGGAGCCAGCTTTAAGGGCTTTTCTATGTTCCTGCCCAAGTATCTGGACAGAAGTGGTTACCAAACCGAACACAGAATGCCAGCCAAACATCCACATAAATTACTTTGCTCCTAGAAAACTAAATACTTAGAGCCTGCTTGGAAGTTGAATTTAACAAGCATGGCAGCTTTTTTACTATAGTGTAGATACAGGGCTTTTACAGAGCCAGCAATAATACTGCCTGTATCATACACAGAATTTTTCTTAAGATGTTAAAAATGTAAAAATTATTCCATTACCATCTTTTGCAGGTAGAGTTTTTCCCCTGTTAGCAGTCAGAAAGTTGTTTTCAGAAGCACTGTCTTTTTTTGCCATATTTAGGCCTATAAAAAGAATATATAGAATTAAATATATACACATCCTAGCAAGTAACAATAATTCTACAAGAAAGTCATGTACAAAACCAATTTGACAGATCTGCAGATTACTGGACGCATGGAAAAATGGATAAAGCTGTATGATTCCTTAGACACTTGATAAATGGGTAAAATGAGAACTGCAGAATTGTTTTGATGGATAAGCAGATATTAAACTCCTAAACACATTAAACCAGTTCAAACTACCTTGCCAAACAATAAACAAATGGTCTATAAAATAACAATTTTTATATTGAAGGAGTTTTACTTAAATCTTTCAAACATTCATATCTATAACATTCACTTTAGTAGTACTTAAGGTCTACTATTCACCAGTATTAATTTCACAATTTCTGCTTTAAAGATTACACATCAAGGTTTTGAGAGAGATTTGAGATCAAATCTTCATTCCAGCTAGAAATAATGATGTAAGCATGCCAATATGGTTTTTAAGAGCCTATCTCTCAGAGCAGCAATGTTCTGATATGTGTAGGAACTCATACTTTCACCTAAGTTATAATAAGCAAACAGTCATTTTGCATTTCTGATAGTTTCCTACCCTAACTCAATGAAGAACAAGCTTATCTATGATTTATCCCCTCCCTGTGATAAAAGAAAAATCACATCTGTTTTATTTAACTACATTTCTCAGCTTAATTCAGACACAGGGACTAAACTAGTTTGCAAATGTAATGTATTTCCCAAAATTTTACAGCCATTAAGGCATCAGACAAAAAAACCAGTTGTTTGTGACTGAGAATACATTTCTTAATTTATATATTACTTAATCTCAGTAATCCTTTTCCTAGAAACTTGAAAAAGATCTTTCCTCATCACTATGATGGATTGTTCAAATCCAGCAGAATCAAATAAAATTTCAAAACCCCTATACAATATTGTAAGTATATTTTACTTTGCACCTTATAACCTTATCTACAAAAAGCTTATTAAGTTTTCTTGAATCATTACAAACCAGTGTATTCCAGGAAGGAAGCTTAAAGGAAAGAAATGTGATATAGTGATGCACATGAACATTGCAAATCCAAGTCCTGCCTCTGCAGCTTTGTCCTTTCCCTACTCGAGCCAGCCAACCCACCAGGCACACTAATTCCAATGGAATTCTGTGCAAGGACTCCCTGCACACAGCAGCTTCCAGACACTCACATCCCATGGATGTAAGCTCTCCTGGGTAGATGATGCTTAACTCACTCTAATTTCTACCTTAAAGCAAGGTATCAAATGTTTAAATTTTCTAAAGACACAACTGCACCTTTGGGACAGAAAAGGTGGGTTATGAATAATCTGTCTGGAACAAAGCTGTCTGTGACAAAGTCCCTCCCATTATAGTTTAATGGGTTACAAACAGTTCACAGCAAAGTGAATCAAGCACTGGAAAATATTTAACAGAAGAAGTCAGCTTGAATCTGCTCCTGAGCAATACTCCTAATACACTGCTTATCCCAAGAAGCTTTTTATGCAAGATGCCCATTCATATACAGTTTGAGTCTTGTGCTAATTGTAAATACAGACACTTAAAACTTACTCCCCCCTCAATCTATGCAGAGAAAAGTTACATAAGTCATCCAAAAAGCTGTCAAAATTCATCTTTTCCTGGCATATTACGGGCAAAGTGTGCCGTGTTTTAGGGTGCTTGGGTAAATCCAATCAGAATGTGTTTTATCTTCCATCCCTTAATCTGTGCTGCCTTAGTGTGAGTCACTTAAACAGGGCTCAAAAAGGCAGAAGAAATGCTAGTGAAATATTTACTGACATTATTACATAAGCAGCTAAACAAAGCAGGCCAGCACTGCACACAGCAGGGATGAGCCTGTTCTCCCAACAGACCAGAACCTGAACAGTCAGAAAACATGGATCATTCCCTCCACAGGGAGGGAACTTACACAGAAGGATCAAGTAATTTGAGCAAATTACTAAGAAACTAAACCAGAGCCAGAGACTGAGCCCATAACTCCAATCAGCAGATTGAGGTCTTATTACAAGGACAACCTTTCTGTTCTAATTTGGCACTGGTTTTACTCAGATAATTTAATTAGCAGATAAAACACAATGAGTTAAATAGTTCCTTTATCGTGTTGTCAGAAAATAAATCTCTTCAATTTCTATGCATAAAGGTGTATAGATTATTTACCAGATTTTCATTCCTTGCAAATTCTCCAGGAATATCTTAGTAAATGGAATCTCATTATGTTGATGACATTTAACTGGTATCACAGCCAATTAGAACTTACTTCAATAGCTCAAGAATAAATGTTGTGGTGAGGGATTTTCTATCTAGAATATGTAAAGAGTAGAAACTGTCACAGCACATCAAATCTCCACAGGCCACTGAACTTCCAACCACGACAACATGGAGTTAATGAGTATCTTATCACCTCATCCCAAGTTATGAACTAATTCCAAATAAGAATTTTAATACCAAGATTTACTAATTCTTGAAGATTTAGTATCTCTCCATCCTGTGTCGACAGGCAAGAAAATTTACTCACCAGAATTCACTTTGGAAGTTATGTGTGTCACATCTACTTTCTTGGATTTGACCAAAGGTGAAGACCGCACAGAAGAGCTTCGTATGGAGCTTTTTTTGTGATCAGAAGCCTTGCTTATTTTGGAAAGGGGTGCAAAAATACCTGGAGAGAAAATTGTATATACCAACAAAAAACCACGGATAATGGTAAAGTAATAAAATTTTGCAGCTACTCTCTCTCACAACCATTCAGGGCTTTTTTTAGCCACCATCATAACTTGCTATGCTAACAAAGCACTTGCAGGGCAGGAAGGACAAGCTCAAGCGAAGAGTGAAACCAAAATCCTTATCAAGCAACTTAAACAGAGTAAGTTGGAAACACTCAGTAAAATTATGAAATAGAATCTCCTTTTTGTCCTAACAGTAACATTCAGTCTCCACTGCTACAAAACACAACACACCATTGTATGTACTGTGTGGTCACAGCACCTCAATTAAAATATCTCAAGCTCAAAGTTAGAATACAACATGAACGTCTTACATTCACGGAAGACAAAGCAGGTAAAGAAACATGGCTGTTATTGTTACAGTACAAACAAGTGGTTTCAACAGTATAGGTGAAAAACCAGGTCATCTCACAGTTACAAGGAAATAACCAGAAATTTTGACTGGTTGGTTGTTTCAGTCGCATTGCCAATGATTGCAGCTGAACTTTACGACCAGCTAAAGAACCAATAAATCAAACAAAGCACTAGAAAGTAAAGCAACAGAATCTGCTACCTGTTTTTAATCCTCCTAAATGGTTCGTATCTTCCAGTACTCTTTAAAATTTGGGCATTTAAAAGTTGAAGAAAAAAGAAAATAAAGGCTATACCACATTTTGGTGGACACTTGAAGTACTGGACTTTTCCAACACTTCCATTATTCTTTCCTTCTGGTTCATCCAGCTCTACACCAGCCCACTGGCCACTGGCAAATTCTGTTGTGCCACAAAATCTTAAGGTACCAACCTAAGAGAAAAAGCATCAACACAGAATGGGTTTGTTAAACAAGTACTGTTCATGACAAAAGAGACGGCAAGTCATCTGTAAGCTTTTCATCACAAAAATTCAAACATTTCCCTCACTTATTCACATTCCTACCTTTCAACAACACTCAATATATTTTCCAAAAGGTCTTAGTCCTTCTGTGTATATTTTGCATTAAACAGCAGCCATGGTTATGGACAGGTGTCACAACAGACAAGAATTAAACAGTAAGAACCACTGTAAGTGACAGAACTTACTGTGTAAGTTCTAGACAGCTCTAAGTCAGCAAGGTACAGCAGCACATGCCAAATGAGAGGTTTTACTATCACTGTTTATACAACAAGAATTCCAGAATCAGGGCTAGGTATCTTCCTGAACTGGACGTTCCATAGAAACATTAGATTAGACAAATCTCTATATAAATATATACATACAAGTATATATATATCAAAGGTCGAAGGATAAACTTCAGAGCATAATTTTTTTTTCTTTGAAAAAGATTCCTAAGTCTTCTATTCCCTCGTTATGATTAAACAAAATTTTAAAAGCCAGCGAATGTTTTAAACATTTGCTATTGCTTCAGTATATACTATAAACTCTGAACAGATAAGCATATGAAGACTATCAAGACAGACCAGTCTTGCGGGTGGACCTCATTCTCGCAAATATATACTATAAGCCCAAACAGGGGAGGAATAACTAAAGGAGATGCATTTAACATTGATTTAAATTCCTTTTCATATTTGGTTTTTAAAATAGTTTTAGTAATAAAAAACTTTGATTTTTCAGTTGCTCAGTTTTCCTCATCTCACGTGATCTTAATATTAATTCATTTTACACTATGACCCCATTGTTTAATCCAACCCTCAGAGAGTAAAAAGATAGAAACAATTTTTTTTAACTATAAAACCTTCCAGTTACTCTTTCCTAATGTCTGTAAAGAAATAAACATGACCCAGAGCCTTTTCATTTTTGCTGAAGATGTCCCTTAAACTTGATAGTTATAGGCAGGTAAATCACACTAATCTAGACTGAGACCTTCTAGCAACCAACACAGAGATCACATTCAGCCAGGGAAGTTTGGACAAGCAGCCTCATAGATTCCTACAACTATTATTATTATCCAGTTAATTTCCAAGCACCAGCTAAGGACACTTACTGGGCAGAGAAGAGATCAGCCAGTATCTTATCTCCCAGAGGTGGGAGATGGCAAAACTGTGGCTCCAATTTTGCCCTTGGACCTGGGCAAGTGAGGAGCGGGGGACCTCTCTCGCATGAGACAGAGCAGGAGGAGTTTTCTCCCAGCTGCTGCTCTCCCTGCAGACCTATTTCATCAGATATGATCCAAATGGACACTCAATCTAGCAGAGCAGGAGATGGTGGAGATGTGGGGCCCCAGATCACGTACACAAAAACACCTGCTTACACAGCTTCCTGCCCTGTAAGACAACTGGAATGACAGCAGTAAGAATAAGAGAGGAATCCATTCTCCCTCCGGCATCTACTGTGCTTGGCTCTCAAGCTTCATTAGAGCTGACATATTAGGAGACTGCAGAAGCAGGAAAGACAACAGGAACTGATAAATATAGCTCCAAAAAATGCTGCTGTTCCAAGTGCCCTGATCCCAGCTTCCATATTCCAGAATGAGAACTGATCCATGAGAAGGTTAAAAATGGGGCACCATTTGCATCATCCTGTTTCCACTTTTGCTCCACCCTGAAGGAATTTAGGAGTATCAAGGGGGAGGGGAAGGCAGGGCTGAGAACAACTTCTCCATTCAGGCAAGCAGAGAAAAGGGGTGGGAAGCAATGTGGGAGTACTGCACAACAACTCCTTGAACACAAAGGAAGGAAGGGAGGAAAGCTGCTGTGGAAATGAAGCTCAAAAAGCACAATCACATTCCTTCTTCCCACCTGCTCTGGAACAGATTTGGCTCCCTTAAAGAAAAACAAGCTAGTTGCAAAGCCCTGCTGGCCTTTGGCAGCACAGAAAACTTCCAACAACTTCTTAAAAAACACTGCAAGCATAACCAATTAGAAGAATAAAAGTAACCAAACCCAGGCAGCTCTATCCATCCTCAGTGAACACAATACAGGACAAACCATTCTGTGGGATTCCTTAGAGGAAAGATACATGAGAGCACCAATTTCATCACTGTCTTGCTCTAAAGCCTCCATTAGCTTGTACTTACATTATCTCCTCTTGCTGCCACTGTGATTTCTGATAAAGAAACTTCTGTCTTTAAAGAATAAGTGGCTTTCTGTACATACTTCAGTTAAAATGCCTTCTGTATAGCTAGTGATTCCTTCACTTTCCCTGACCCAATTTCAAGAACACACCAAATTAAAATACACAATGGAAGTGCCTCACACGCTTGCTGGAGATCACTTTAGACCATTTCAGATGTGACAGTTAAAATCTGAACTTATATTAGGAAAGCTATTAAAGCGAAAGCTATTTGAATATTAAATTTTGCTCACAAATGCTTTCAATATTTACCAAGGACAAAGTTCTTTAAAAGAGTTCTAGAACTTAGATCCCTTACTATCAGAGCAAATAAAAAGTCTGGATACTGAATGCAATATTAATGTTACAGTTTTCAAATATATTTTTAGAAAGGTGGCTATTGTGGTAGCTTCTGACCTCTGTCAGCTACATCCTTATACTTCCACAGAACCTTGTAACAACCCTGTTGGCACAGCACTGCTTCAAAGATTTTAGCTGCATTGCACCAGTGAAATTGGGTTACTATAGGCTAAGCAGAACTGAAGGGTTTTTTTCCCTGCCTTCTGGAAAGCATCAGGAGTACTTCACGAATGCACACTCCTAACAAAGCTGGGCAACTCACGGAGTAATTTGTGAATTTTTCCATCATTTTGATGTGACACCAAAAATGTTAATAAAAGCTGAGCCATGCTGATGTACTACAGGAGGCTGTTAAAAATCACTTAAAGAAACAAAAAGCAGCCTATGCCTGTCAAAACTGCTTTTCAAAATAATGACTTTATGACACAACTCTTCTGCTTATTACTTTCCCTAACCAGTTCCTTGCTGCCATCCAGAGATCACACCTTCCAGAAAACATTTCAAACCCTCAAACTGGGGTATGTCTCCAAAGTGGTAAATAAATGGACTCTCCAGGAATGATCAGAGTAGTACCAGGCTGGTGGCCATACCTTCTGTCCTGCAATAACAACACGATCTCCCAGCTTCAGGCCAAGCGATAGAAGCATGGCCCTGCCTGTGACGTGATCGTAGGTTGGAATCATGGCTTTGGAGATATCACACGCCAAAGGCACTGCATCCAACAGGATCTGCTTGATTTCCTTAGCACTGGCTGCTGCATCTGCCATTTCCAGTGGCATATCTACTGGATCAGGAACCACATCTGCTGGAATCTGCCCTTTGTCATTCTGTAAAAACATAACATAGCACAGGATTAATGTTGTTACAAGAGAAATCTAATCAGGTGAAACCACAGCATTTTACAAAGTGTTTAGTTCTCTTTATTAGATATTTTCCCTAGAATATACTATACAACTAACAACTATAAAAAATCTGCATTTTCAAATGAGGATGCCAAAACATCCTGTCATGGGTTGCAGTGCAAAATGTAACCAAAACTCTGTATTCTATCACCATCTGTTGAAACCGGTGGTGTAATTGTCTGCCAATGGCCAACTGTCAATAAACCTGCTGGGGTAGTTTTCTTATCTCTTCCACAACCCAGCCTCCCTCCAGGGAGAGATCTTCTGCTAATGGGCCATTGAGTCTCACTGATAGAATTACATCATCTCACTAGGAAATGCTCCAGCCAGGGGAGGAGCCAAGTATTCCTAACTGGATAAAAATCTGGGAGTTGGGACACCAAGCAGCCTTTCCACAGGATTCTCAGAGGAAGATCAAGCCCATCTATCACCACTGGACCTTCAGTGAAAGAACTCCATTCTTTCTACAGGAGGATCACTTCAACAGAGCCACATCTGCCACTGGGACTGCAGCCACCATGGAATGGCACTGCCACCAACACCCTGACCCACAAGGTGTCAGGTTGTATCCTGACTCTGTCAGTGGGTTTGGTTTATTTGTTTGTTTGTCTTACTGCATGTGTTTCGGTTTTACTGTTTATTTTAGTTCCCCTAATAAAGAACTGTTATTCCTATTCCCATATCTTTGCCTAAGAGCCCCTTATTTTCAAAGTTATAATAATTTGGAGGAAGGATGTTTGCGTTCTCCATTCCAAGGGAGGCTCCTGCCTTCCTTAGCAGACACCTGTTGTTCAAATCACAACACATCCTTAGGTAGATCAGCTAGCATATACAGCATCTCATTTCTGAAATCAACAAGTAACCAACATTTTCAAATTTAAGAACATTATTAGGACTCATAACACCTGAAACAAAACACTTGTGTGTATCTGTGTACCTGAACACAGTTAGGAAAGCAAGGCAGACTTCTGGTCTGTAATACCAATACCAAAATGCCAACTCCTCCCAAAGAATTTATCTTTACCCAGCGTATAGCTTGCTCCTTAGTGAGGCTTATTCCAAGTGTAAAAGGGAATTTAATTAATGTATGTTGCATGTATAGAATATGCAAAATGTGATGGCTCACATAAGTACCTGAATAAATCTGTTCAGGTTTATCTAGACACAGACTATCCTTTGAGAGATGGATTAAGGACAGAATCCTTTCCAAACACGTCCCATTCCCAGAGAGCCATGACTGTGATTCCCTACATGTCTTACGCGACAGGACAAGTTGTTGGAGTACCAGCTCCCTTGGGGTTAACCTCAACTCCAAGCCAGTTGCCCACACAGCAGGTTCTGTCTACCTACACTCTTCAGCAAAGCCATTCGAGTGGAGTTTTGGCTGTCTGCTCATTTTCACAACCTTGGTGGAAAAATAATCATCTCAATCTTCCAAATTTGTCTCAACTGAACCCCTGGACTCAAAAATTACCAGAAGGAATGATGCAGAGTAACGCTGTATTTGTTATGGTTCCTTCAAAACAGACTGGAAGTTCAATGTTTCCTAATCCCCCTCTCAATTAATCTCAAAGCTAGAAAAGTATAATCCTTACTCAGAATTTACACTGCTGTTCCCAAATAATCAAACTCTACACAGTGTCTCTAGTCAAAACATTATTGTAGGTTTGAACAATTCAACACCCACCATACCTTAAAAATCTCCAATCACTCTGTAATTAAAAATCACACTACCTTAAAAACAGGATATAGCTGGGTTAAAGTTGAGCAGGGAGTCTGAGTTTGTAGTCATGACATTAGAGATTATTTTGGTCACATCAGTCCCACAGTTCAGCTCACCAGGTGCCCTGCAAACCTCTGTGCCAACACAAAGCAGGGCAGAGCAGTGGCAAAAAAGGCAAAGTGGAAGTTCAGGGGAAGCTCAGGATTTCCCTTCTCAAGGGCACAGCCACCTCTGCCAGCTCAGAAGGCTTGTGCAACTACAAAGCAGCATTCCCTGGGACAACAGATTTCTAAACATACAGCTGCCAGGGAACTTGTGACACACTCATGCACACTGAATAAAGAGAAGAAGAAGAAACCCACCATTTTTCAAGAGATCTAGATTGAATATCATGAACTGCATGAACAATAATGTTCCAGAAGATTTCACACCAACAGTGCTACATAAAATAATGACTTCTGAGTACCTTTAAAACAACTACGATTTTTCATTTAAAATAACCCCCTGCATTTGAAAATGGAGAACTGAGATACTGGTTTTGGTAAAATAAGAAAACCTTCCAAGCCCTTCCCCCCAAAAAAACCCACAAAAAACCCCATACACAAAACAACAAACACCCAAATCAAATACAAAACTTACTCAAAACCCAAGATTGTGGCTAAACACATACAGCAACACTTTGCACTATAACCTATTCCTATTATTAGGTTACTTAGCAAAGCAGGTGATGTTTACTCATTCTCAGTTACTCATGCTAACACCAGGCTCACTGCTAAGCACACTGCATTTCTGGAGGGCAAAGACTGCACTCCTCCATTTCTGAAAGGATCCCCCACTGCCATGGGGCCTCAGCTTTTGCAAGACACTCATAAGTATTAATAAATGAAAGCTCAAACAACAAACAGAAAAACCTCATGAAAGTTATTTGAACTAATGAACTAGACCATGACACAAAAACACAAACTCCAACACACAAGTAGGAGAAAGTATACAAAATCATCCACTAGGAGTTGCAAATATCTTTTTCTGAGGCACTCTCACACACTTTTAGCTAATCAAAATCCTGGACAGACTGTTCAGTTTTTCCAGGTACCTTTTTCACCTTCTGGTGAGTCTACAACCTAACTCCTTACCCTAAAGGCAGGATTTGCTCCATGTTCCAGTAAACACTTGACAGCTCCTGTGCATAGGTTAAATGCAGCAATATGCAAAGCTGTTCCAAAATCAAAATCACTACAGGTGGCATCCACATCTGCAATTAAACATCACATGTCAGGTATGCAAGTCTGTTACATGAACATTTCCCCCTACAGATTCCTTGCGGGACATTCATTTTTACAGTTTATGTTAGCATTTACACAGACACACCATTATTTATGTACCAAATGCATATGAGAAGCAATTCTACACAGAATATCAACCTCATTTGCATCTGCTTATTCATATCACGAACCAACCTGGAAGATGAGCATGTACTTTCACTCATTTTTTAATACTGATGGCTTAACTGCAAAATTGCTGCTTCTCAGGATGACCAGTCTACTGTGCCAAGATTAACAGGTGAATAACTTCAGGTTTGCAAGTAAATTAATGTTTTAATGTTTCAGAAACATTTATATTTTATTCCTTCTGGGTGTGAAATGTTAAAATGAGATGCATCTTCAACCAGTTGTCTTCCTTTGTGAGCAGGCAGTAGAGCAAGGGAAAACTGATTATACATCTGCTTTACACTGATTTAATTACTAATGGCCAAGAATGAAGAGCTGGTGATTGTTATAATTTCTTTCTTTTCAAAGAATTGCACTCTGAAGGGTCTCACACTGATAGTTTGGAAAATGGAGCACAGCATTTCACTGGAAGTGATTTAGCACAACATATATTTCTATCAGTTGTTCTCAATACATCTTTCAATCTGCTATGAAGTTATTACTGTTCCAGAAGATTGGAGTTCAAATGTCTGTTTAGTCTGAGGCTCCTCTCTTAAATTATACAAGAGAGATGTCATTTTGAGTCAATTAGGTATAGGACTGTTAATTAAAAATGCCAGCTGATTTAATACACAAACTAAAAGACCACAAGTATTAGCAATCATGTTCCAATTTGAAATACCAGTGAGGAACATAAAACTTTCCACCTCAGGGCTGAAGAGTCTCCTCATATTTTCCAGTATCAGTCTCCATCTCATAAAACACTAATCCTTCTAACAATGCCATAAATAAATTATATCCCAACTGCATCAACATCCTTATACAGTTACTCTAAATGAGCAAATAAAACATCAACATGTATAGAAGATACACAGTTATTATGTCTGTATAGACATGTTAAGTTCATACATACTAATGAAATTGATTAAATTTTATAAAGATCAAAGGTAACAAATTTGGAATCAGAATTTAATAGTTTTGTAATTGCACTGATTGAACACAAACATGAAAAAAGACTGCATTCACATGCCTCAGTCATAATGAGAGCTACGTATGCAGATGTACCCCAAAGGTCAGAAGACATTACCAGTTAAAAACCAGCTAGAAACTGAGAAGCTGTACACACCCACTAAAACTTCAATGGAATACAGCCAAATATATTCTGCACAGGCAGGAACCAGTTTTCAGAAACACTGGTAAGTAGCATCAGCCACTGAGCCAGCAACAGTTGCATGTATTCCTATTTTGAAAAACAATTGATTTGTGGTTTGGTGTTTTGAGTTAGATTGTGGGACTTCCTCAGACTTGCAAGCATCATGCTTAGATTTTTCTGAACAGTTCTCTCACAGCTTTGATCTAAGTGGGCATAGTAGAGGTGACAGAAAAAAAGACAAATATCAAATGTTACCTGGTAACTACCTCCAAACTGTCTAGAGGAAAATAATATACAATTTTTGTATTTAAAACCTCTAAGAATCCAAGATCAAACTAGCTCTGTTCTGTAACAACTGAGGAGTAAATCTGTACGAAGAATTTAACTACAGAGCATCATCACGAAAGTAGTTTAGCAGTAAATCAAAAGGAAACACCTGTACTTCACAATGGGTGTCTCAGAGTCAGTACAGCACCATCTTGAAAAGTTATTTATATATTAACAGCCATTTTTTCTCCAGTTCAGTATGGATTCATCCAAAGCACATTTGCCTTCTACGTAGGTTCTTCCTCCTCTGCAAACTGCCTGATGAAGTATGGAGCTAAAATTATTCTATTCATTCAGGCTATCCATTGTTTCCACGTCACAGGGCAAATAATTTTATATATTTCCTGAGATAAAATCATCAGCTGCCTATCCAAGAATTGCCAGCTGCTGAGACATTTAACCGGATTGGTTTCCTTGGAAATCTGAGTGAAGTCCCACCCCTCGTGTAGGAACTGCACAGGAGAAGAACACCAAATGCAAATAAGGTCTGAAAGGAGACCTAAACTGCCGATTCGAATTATGGAGACCAGGCCATTGAAATGTGATGTAGACTTAACTACTTTGCAGTCTGATTTTGTCTTTTATTACCAACCCACACTTATCACCTCCTAAGCAGGTGACACCAGTGGCAGCACTGCTTAACTACACCTGCTTGGAGATTGAAGATGAAGTAAGCAAGCCTTGGGTACTCCAAAAGCCTACCAGCTTTTTCAAACTGTTAAGACAGAGTCTGTAGATAAAAGATCCTTTTGCAAATTGGCACAATCAGAAGGAAATTCAGTAGAACAAATTCACATTTGCACAATTTTAGGGATAAAGCTGCTTACTGGTTTTGCTGTCCTGACCAAATTAGAAACAAACAGTTCTGGTTCAGAACCATTTCTGTATTTCCATTTGCATTAGTATAAATAGGGCTCCAATTACCAATCCTTCACAGTATCATTCCAAAAAGTGTTATCTGTTTATGCCAAACACTAAAGTCACATTGTTCATTAGACAGGACCTTCTACATAGTTGAGATATGGGAAGAGCGAGCATGTCAAAATTGCCTCAGTCACAGGTTTGCCACATGCAATTGCCAAATCCCTACTACTGCTTTAACCTTCTCATCACATTTCAAACATACTTCTCAATGTTTAGGCAACCTTAAAAACCACAAGATTTTACTAAATAGTTATATCTTTGGTATTCTGCAAACATTCTCTTAGTTTTCAGTAACTTAAGATTAACCTGTTTGCTTTGCAGTCTATTTGAAACTTCCATTGTCTTGCACAAAGCTCAAGTTTAAAACCAGCAATGGAAACAGTACAGTAAACCACTAAAAAATAGGTTAAAAGAAAAATGAACCAATGAGGCTGAATAAAAGAATAAGAAATTATTTCTGTATAATGGATAAATGAATACCACTCTTACAAACCACTATACATCAGCTTAGGATCTACAAAATAAGGACAACCACATGAAACAAAGGTCACCATGCCTACCTTTTGGCTTTGCATTTTTCAAAATAACACGGATCAGTTCTGGAACATCAAAGTAGGCAGCATAATGCAAGGCATTCATATTTGTCCAGCGGCTGCGCAAGCTGCTGTCAGCACCCAAATCTATGAGCTGTGTGGCAAATTTTACAGCAGTTTCAACATCACCTGCAGGATAGTTTTTGTAAAGTATGCATTAGTGACTTATTTATTTGACTTGAAAAATGCACACGTTTATGTGTAACAAAATGTACATTAAGCCCTTCAAGCTCACAGCAGAATTATTACTATGCCTTTCTTGCTAGGATTAGGACACAGAAATCTTTGTCCTTTACCATAAAGGGCTGAAGTTTCTAGTGTATATTAACACTACCTGGTTTTCTCTAATATAAGTACTGTGTCAGCCATCAAACCCAGGAGTTTTAGTATCTGATAGAAGAAAAAGAATTGCACATCACAATGCTGAAGCTTATGTTAAAAGATCTGACAATACCAGGGAAGATGACCTCTGTCAGACTTCTCTCAAATTCAGAGAAGTGGGCTCAGGTCAACAAAAAAGTAACACAACACAGAAAAGTTAATAGGGGTGTTCAAACAGAGTTAAATGTGCTCTCATTTCCGGTATTTATGACCATAATAATGCAAAAGAAGTTTATTGTTCTGATGTGAGCAAGGTGAAAGAAACAAAACAAAAAGAACAGCCAGTCACCTAAATGTTCTGCTGTAAGGAAACTACAGTAAAAACAGAGAGCAAACTTGCAGCTTGCACCTCAGTCTGAAACTGCCTTTGCTGCATGAAGGATCTGTTTAAGCTGGTACTACTGTGTGAAATACCTATACCACTAACTCAGCTTGTTTCCCACAGCTACAGCTGCAGCTCTGCATCTTCCTTGCTCATGGCCACTACAGGAGAGAAAACCAAGCACCAAAAATGAAAAAAAATCTACTGCAAGGAAAAATTCTGTAAGAGTCAGTGGGATAAGCTTATGTGAGTCAATTAGGTTTTTACATCTATAATGACTTTTTTTTTTTTTTTACTCACCAATACCATGAGCCCCTGATTTGCAAGTGTAATGCAGGAGGGTCATATCAGTCAGTCCATCTCTGTCATTCACATTGCAACCCCTTTTAATGATCTGACAGGCAGGTGGAAAACAAGCACGTTTCAGCTCTGGCATGTTTCTGACAACACTAGTATTTCCTAAGTTATTTCAGATATATTGACTCCTGGATTCATTTGTGTTTCAAAGAAATGTGCCAGAAAAGGCTCTTAACCGCAAAACTGAGCAACTTACACAAATGCAGTAAATAGCATCATAATTTTCATTATTTACCGATTAAAAAAATTATTTATATTGCTCCTTCTAACATATACTTCACATGCTAAAAAGTCAAGTAGTTAACTGCACGGGAAAATGATTTATGAAGCTCTCCCCTTGTTCTTTGACCTCTCAACAATTACCCACCCCCAATCCCATACATCTCCAGTTATAATATGGTAGGGTTAATTTTCACTTCCCCACATGTCCAGAAAAAGCTGTAATCCAGAAGAAAAATAGGAAAGTAGGATGGAAATATAAGAAATACATTTTGTGCCTAGGAAATATTGCCCCTAAAGATCAGGCTTCAATGGTGACTTCATACTTTGGAGTTTGGGATTACTGCTACATACGAAACAGAAACACCAAGACAAAGGGTCAAACACAATTGCCTTGAGAGAAACATTGTTTATACCATCTCTGCAACCATAGTGAATTTTATCCATTATCTTTTTCCAAATAAAAGCTGAAAAGATGTGGAATACAAGGTATGATCAGTCACTACTCGTTAAAAAGTAGAAACTGTATCTGCATTTATAATTAATTCTGCTTCTGAATGATCTGGTTTTATTCACTGTCAACACAGTATTTAACATTGAGAGCACTTGAGGATCTTAATTTGTATCTCACCTCATTCCCAATAATATCAATATTCTGCTGGACCTGTGGAACCCACTGCCTTAAGATAGCAAACAATTCAGAAACTGATGTTTTGGGGTCGAAGAGTATTTCTTGGCATGCTGCATCATTGGGATCGAAGAAGGAAAACTCTGTTAAAAAAGAAAAGAGTCCTTATATAAAATCTTGACATTTAACATGCATCTAGTTTTTCAAACTCAGAGGCAAAGAATAGCAGAGAAAGTCACTTCACTGCTCATTACACTGGAAAAATCAGAATGCTGAATTAATTTGGAAAATTTTCTCTAACATCTGCTCTATTTTTCCTTTAGTACTTACATCTTGCTTATACTTCTGAAAAAGATTTGAATCAGCAACCAATACAATGGTACTGCAAGAGTGATTTTAAGTTTAGGCAAGGAGTAAGAGAGATATACAGTGATTCTGCTAAAAAGGGGTTACTGTTGTTCAGGCCAGGCAAAGGCTGCAGGTTCCAAGCTGCTCCCAAGCACAGACAAGCCTATTGATCTCTCAGGGATCAAATGCATAGATGATTTCTCCATATGCTACAAAACATGTCTTTTCCTTCTTCCATCATGATTTACACAGAACATGCTAAAATACAAATACACGCTCTAATCAGGAAGGCATTCTGTGACCTCTGCTATTTTCATTATTTCATGAATGCATCAATCCCAGCTGGTGGCAGCTGCAGGAAACAAACACCTTCAAAAATTAAGGCACTAAACCAAGACCAGGAAAAAAAAAACCCAAAAAAACACTTTTAAAGATTTTAAGCCTCATGTTCTTCCAGGCAATCCAAACTGCAAGTGTATAAAACACCTTATTATAAAATTATATGTCACGTTTTTCACAGGTGTGTGTGTGAATGTCTACACACATCCTTTATTTTAGGTCCATGGAACTTCTTCCAACTCTGGAAAATTATATGAAAGAGTCTGGATAGCAATGGCTATGAGAAGAGGGAATGGAAGCAGAGCCTACTGCCATCAGCAAACAAATCATGGCAAACACTGAACTTTTACTCCCACTGCAGCTATTGGGGAGGTGCCTTTTGAAGTTTTGGATAAATGTCCAACTCAGCTCACATCCAGATTCACAGCTCTCAAGACAGAACAGACAGGTTAAGCAACACACACCATCACCCATCTGGGTGTGTGACATGGCATAAACCACCCCTGGGTGAATCATCCCAACCTTTCCCCAAAAACAGCATAGCTGACTTCTAGATTGCATTAACAGATAAAAGCACAGAGCTTGCTTCCTGGCAATTTAGAGTTCCTCAAACTCCATCGCCTTGTTTTCAAAAAGAATGGAAAAGGAGGACAACTTCACTGATCTTTAACATCAATTTTTATTTACACCTAGCATATAAAAACATCCCAAACCTTTTACCTCCCAGCACTACACAAAGTGTGCTTCTTCCCCACATCCCATGCAACAACACACATCTATTGATTTATCCCTTAATATTTACCTTCCACATAAACCACAGCTGATCTACAGTTGAAAGCTATGAAGTAAACAGACAACTAGGCAACAAGATTAATGATCTTGCATGATACGCACAGTTCTTCTCTACCAGGAAGATTTCTAGTTACAAACCTGATCCAAATTACCCATCAGAAATCAACTCTTAAAATCAGCATGGTAGGCTAAAAATCTGTATCAAGTATTAACCACCCTAAGTGCTTAACAGGTGATCAGCTGTAGTCCTTGCAAACCAAAGCAATGCTACAGAAAATCTGTTAAAGCAATGAATCCCTTGAAAGGATGGCAACAGTTTCCAGATACTTGAAAATATTACTTTCTTCCCTTTTACCTTTCCCAAGTATTGATTACAGTGCTCAACTGCATTAAGAAAGAATAAATGCACTTAATGTAAAGACTGAAATAAATGCACTCAATGTAAAGACAGAGAATCTCTCTCTGTTGTGGTTTAACCTCCTTCACCCTGACTCAGCAATGTTACTGTTTCACAGGTGACAGCAACCTCCTATAAAACTATTATTTCTTTTATTTAATGAGTAGGCAGAAACCAGGTAGAACTGATAGCAGTGAGATCATAGGGTTATTAGAAGATACCACAACAAAATGTTGAAAGAAG